>CAWUFW010006863.1:0-600000 GCA_963921515.1 Calotriton arnoldi
AAATGCTATCTTGAAAACGGCTGCAACAAACCATGTTGTGCTTGGTATCATGCTCACTACACCACTGGATTCAAGCTAGCCTGGCTGAAGAAGGGTGATGCCCTGAAACCGGTCCCAGGATGCTTGTTTCCGGTCCAGGGAGGACCTGGCTTGGCAGTTCTGGGCTGGACTGTTCCCACAAGGAACAGGGTCAAGACTGATTTGCATATGGCTGGGTCCAAACTGGGGTGGTGTGGTGAGCAAAAGAATGATGGATTTAACCCAGATCCTTGTGACTGGGGGTGAATGTTTGCATTGTCCAGCATTCCGTCCATCAATTGTTTCTTTTGCATTTGTCGCCCTAAGTGGGAAGGGTATGCCCAGACGTGGGTCCCATGCTCACTACACCACTGGATTCAAGCTAGCCTGGCTGAAGAAGGGTGATGCCCTGAAACCGGTCCCAGGATGCTTGTTTCCGGTCCAGGGAGGACCTGGCTTGGCAGTCTGGGCTGGACTGTTCCCACAAGGAACAGGGTCAAGACTGATTTGCATATGGCTGGGTCCAAACTGGGGTGGTGTGGTGAGCAAAAGAATGATGGATTTAACCCAGATCCTTGTGACTGGGGGTGAATGTTTGCATTGTCCAGCATTCCGTCCATCAATTGTTTCTTTTGCATTTGTCGCCCTAAGTGGGAAGGGTATGCCCAGACGTGGGTCCCATGCTCACTACACCACTGGATTCAAGCTAGCCTGGCTGAAGAAGGGTGATGCCCTGAAACCGGTCCCAGGATGCTTGTTTCCGGTCCAGGGAGGACCTGGCTTGGCAGTTCGGGCTGGACTGTTCCCACAAGGAACAGGGTCAAGACTGATTTGCATATGGCTGGGTCCAAACTGGGGTGGTGTGGTGAGCAAAAGAATGATGGATTTAACCCAGATCCTTGTGACTGGGGGTGAATGTTTGCATTGTCCAGCATTCCGTCCATCAATTGTTTCTTTTGCATTTGTCGCCCTAAGTGGGAAGGGTATGCCCAGACGTGGGTCCCATGCTCACTACACCACTGGATTCAAGCTAGCCTGGCTGAAGAAGGGTGATGCCCTGAAACCGGTCCCAGGATGCTTGTTTCCGGTCCAGGGAGCACCTGGCTTGGCAGTTCGGGCTGGACTGTTCCCACAAGGAACAGGGTCAAGACTGATTTGCATATGGCTGGGTCCAAACTGGGGTGGTGTGGTGAGCAAAAGAATGATGGATTTAACCCAGATCCTTGTGACTGGGGGTGAATGTTTGCATTGTCCAGCATTCCGCCCATCAATTGTTTCTTTTGCATTTGTTGCCCTAAGTGGGAAGGGTATGCCCAGACGTGGGTCCCATGCTCACTACACCACTGGATTCAAGCTAGCCTGGCTGAAGAAGGGTGATGCCCTGAAACCGGTCCCAGGATGCTTGTTTCCGGTCCAGGAGGACCTGGCTTGGCAGTTCGGGCTGGACTGTTCCCACAAGGAACAGGGTCAAGACTGATTTGCATATGGCTGGGTCCAAACTGGGGTGGTGTGGTGAGCAAAAGAATGATGGATTTAACCCAGATCCTTGTGACTGGGGGTGAATGTTTGCATTGTCCAGCATTCCGTCCATCAATTGTTTCTTTTGCATTTGTCGCCCTAAGTGGGAAGGGTATGCCCAGACGTGGGTCCCATGCTCACTACACCACTGGATTCAAGCTAGCCTGGCTGAAGAAGGGTGATGCCCTGAAACCGGTCCCAGGATGCTTGTTTCCGGTCCAGGGAGGACCTGGCTTGGCAGTTCGGGCTGGACTGTTCCCACAAGGAACAGGGTCAAGACTGATTTGCATATGGCTGGGTCCAAACTGGGGTGGTGTGGTGAGCAAAAGAATGATGGATTTAACCCAGATCCTTGTGACTGGGGGTGAATGTTTGCATTGTCCAGCATTCCGTCCATCAATTGTTTCTTTTGCATTTGTCGCCCTAAGTGGGAAGGGTATGCCCAGACGTGGGTCCCATGCTCACTACACCACTGGATTCAAGCTAGCCTGGCTGAAGAAGGGTGATGCCCTGAAACCGGTCCCAGGATGCTTGTTTCCGGTCCAGGGAGGACCTGGCTTGGCAGTTCGGGCTGGACTGTTCCCACAAGGAACAGGGTCAAGACTGATTTGCATATGGCTGGGTCCAAACTGGGGTGGTGTGGTGAGCAAAAGAATGATGGATTTAACCCAGATCCTTGTGACTGGGGGTGAATGTTTGCATTGTCCAGCATTCCGTCCATCAATTGTTTCTTTTGCATTTGTCGCCCTAAGTGGGAAGGGTATGCCCAGACGTGGGTCCCATGCTCACTACACCACTGGATTCAAGCTAGCCTGGCTGAAGAAGGGTGATGCCCTGAAACCGGTCCCAGGATGCTTGTTTCCGGTCCAGGGAGGACCTGGCTTGGCAGTTCGGGCTGGACTGTTCCCACAAGGAACAGGGTCAAGACTGATTTGCATATGGCTGGGTCCAAACTGGGGTGGTGTGGTGAGCAAAAGAATGATGGATTTAACCCAGATCCTTGTGACTGGGGGTGAATGTTTGCATTGTCCAGCATTCCGTCCATCAATTGTTTCTTTTGCATTTGTTGCCCTAAGTGGGAAGGGTATGCCCAGACGTGGGTCCCATGCTCACTACACCACTGGATTCAAGCTAGCCTGGCTGAAGAAGGGTGATGCCCTGAAACCGGTCCCAGGATGCTTGTTTCCGGTCCAGGGAGGACCTGGCTTGGCAGTTCGGGCTGGACTGTTCCCACAAGGAACAGGGTCAAGACTGATTTGCATATGGCTGGGTCCAAACTGGGGTGGTGTGGTGAGCAAAAGAATGATGGATTTAACCCAGATCCTTGTGACTGGGGGTGAATGTTTGCATTGTCCAGCATTCCGTCCATCAATTGTTTCTTTTGCATTTGTCGCCCTAAGTGGGAAGGGTATGCCCAGACGTGGGTCCCATGCTCACTACACCACTGGATTCAAGCTAGCCTGGCTGAAGAAGGGTGATGCCCTGAAACCGGTCCCAGGATGCTTGTTTCCCGGTCCAGGGAGGACCTGGCTTGGCAGTTCGGGCTGGACTGTTCCCACAAGGAACAGGGTCAAGACTGATTTGCATATGGCTGGGTCCAAACTGGGGTGGTGTGGTGAGCAAAAGAATGATGGATTTAACCCAGATCCTTGTGACTGGGGGTGAATGTTTGCATTGTCCAGCATTCCGTCCATCAATCGTTTCTTTTGCATTTGTCGCCCTAAGTGGGAAGGGTATGCCCAGACGTGGGTCCCATGCTCACTACACCACTGGATTCAAGCTAGCCTGGCTGAAGAAGGGTGATGCCCTGAAACCGGTCCCAGGATGCTTGTTTCCGGTCCAGGGAGGACCTGGCTTGGCAGTTCGGGCTGGACTGTTCCCACAAGGAACAGGGTCAAGACTGATTTGCATATGGCTGGGTCCAAACTGGGGTGGTGTGGTGAGCAAAAGAATGATGGATTTAACCCAGATCCTTGTGACTGGGGGTGAATGTTTGCATTGTCCAGCATTCCGTCCATCAATTGTTTCTTTTGCATTTGTCGCCCCTAAGTGGGAAGGGTATGCCCAGACGTGGGTCCCATGCTCACTACACCACTGGATTCAAGCTAGCCTGGCTGAAGAAGGGTGATGCCCTGAAACCGGTCCCAGGATGCTTGTTTCCGGTCCAGGGAGGACCTGGCTTGGCAGTTCGGGCTGGACTGTTCCCACAAGGAACAGGGTCAAGACTGATTTGCATATGGCTGGGTCCAAACTGGGGTGGTGTGGTGAGCAAAAGAATGATGGATTTAACCCAGATCCTTGTGACTGGGGGTGAATGTTTGCATTGTCCAGCATTCCGTCCATCAATTGTTTCTTTTGCATTTGTCGCCCTAAGTGGGAAGGGTATGCCCAGACGTGGGTCCCATGCTCACTACACCACTGGATTCAAGCTAGCCTGGCTGAAGAAGGGTGATGCCCTGAAACCGGTCCCAGGATGCTTGTTTCCGGTCCAGGGAGGACCTGGCTTGGCAGTTCGGGCTGGACTGTTCCCACAAGGAACAGGGTCAAGACTGATTTGCATATGGCTGGGTCCAAACTGGGGTGGTGTGGTGAGCAAAAGAATGATGGACTTAACCCAGATCCTTGTGACTGGGGGTGAATGTTTGCATTGTCCAGCATTCCGTCCATCAATTGTTTCTTTTGCATTTGTCGCCCCTAAGTGGGAAGGGTATGCCCAGACGTGGGTCCCATGCTCACTACACCACTGGATTCAAGCTAGCCTGGCTGAAGAAGGGTGATGCCCTGAAACCGGTCCCAGGATGCTTGTTTCCGGTCCAGGGAGGACCTGGCTTGGCAGTTCGGGCTGGACTGTTCCCACAAGGAACAGGGTCAAGACTGATTTGCATATGGCTGGGTCCAAACTGGGGTGGTGTGGTGAGCAAAAGAATGATGGATTTAACCCAGATCCTTGTGACTGGGGGTGAATGTTTGCATTGTCCAGCATTCCGTCCATCAATTGTTTCTTTTGCATTTGTCGCCCTAAGTGGGAAGGGTATGCCCAGACGTGGGTCCCATGCTCACTACACCACTGGATTCAAGCTAGCCTGGCTGAAGAAGGGTGATGCCCTGAAACCGGTCCCAGGATGCTTGTTTCCGGTCCAGGGAGGACCTGGCTTGGCAGTTCGGGCTGGACTGTTCCCACAAGGAACAGGGTCAAGACTGATTTGCATATGGCTGGGTCCAAACTGGGGTGGTGTGGTGAGCAAAAGAATGATGGATTTAACCCAGATCCTTGTGACTGGGGGTGAATGTTTGCATTGTCCAGCATTCCGTCCATCAATTGTTTCTTTTGCATTTGTCGCCCTAAGTGGGAAGGGTATGCCCAGACGTGGGTCCCATGCTCACTACACCACTGGATTCAAGCTAGCCTGGCTGAAGAAGGGTGATGCCCTGAAACCGGTCCCAGGATGCTTGTTTCCGGTCCAGGGAGGACCTGGCTTGGCAGTCTGGGCTGGACTGTTCCCACAAGGAACAGGGTCAAGACTGATTTGCATATGGCTGGGTCCAAACTGGGGTGGTGTGGTGAGCAAAAGAATGATGGATTTAACCCAGATCCTTGTGACTGGGGGTGAATGTTTGCATTGTCCAGCATTCCGTCCATCAATTGTTTCTTTTGCATTTGTCGCCCTAAGTGGGAAGGGTATGCCCAGACGTGGGTCCCATGCTCACTACACCACTGGATTCAAGCTAGCCTGGCTGAAGAAGGGTGATGCCCTGAAACCGGTCCCAGGATGCTTGTTTCCGGTCCAGGGAGGACCTGGCTTGGCAGTTCGGGCTGGACTGTTCCCACAAGGAACAGGGTCAAGACTGATTTGCATATGGCTGGGTCCAAACTGGGGTGGTGTGGTGAGCAAAAGAATGATGGATTTAACCCAGATCCTTGTGACTGGGGGTGAATGTTTGCATTGTCCAGCATTCCGTCCATCAATTGTTTCTTTTGCATTTGTCGCCCCTAAGTGGGAAGGGTATGCCCAGACGTGGGTCCCTTGCTCACTACACCACTGGATTCAAGCTAGCCTGGCTGAAGAAGGGTGATGCCCTGAAACCGGTCCCAGGATGCTTGTTTCCGGTCCAGGGAGGACCTGGCTTGGCAGTTCGGGCTGGACTGTTTCCACAAGGAACAGGGTCAAGACTGATTTGCATATGGCTGGGTCCAAACTGGGGTGGTGTGGGTGAGCAAAAGAATGATGGATTTAACCCAGATCCTTGTGACTGGGGGTGAATGTTTGCATTGTCCAGCATTCCGTCCATCAATTGTTTCTTTTGCATTTGTCGCCCTAAGTGGGAAGGGGTATGCCCAGACGTGGGTCCCATGCTCACTACACCACCGGATTCAAGCTAGCCTGGCTGAAGAAGGGTGATGCCCTGAAACCGGTCCCAGGATGCTTGTTTCCGGTCCAGGGAGGACCTGGCTTGGCAGTTCGGGCTGGACTGTTCCCACAAGGAACAGGGTCAAGACTGATTTGCATATGGCTGGGTCCAAACTGGGGTGGTGTGGTGAGCAAAAGAATGATGGATTTCACCCAGATCCTTGTGACTGGGGGTGAATGTTTGCATTGTCCAGCATTCCGTCCATCAATTGTTTCTTTTGCATTTGTCGCCCTAAGTGGGAAGGGTATGCCCAGACGTGGGTCCCATGCTCACTACACCACTGGATTCAAGCTAGCCTGGCTGAAGAAGGGTGATGCCCTGAAACCGGTCCCAGGATGCTTGTTTCCGGTCCAGGGAGGACCTGGCTTGGCAGTTCGGGCTGGACTGTTCCCACAAGGAACAGGGTCAAGACTGATTTGTATATGGCTGGGTCCAAACTGGGGTGGTGTGGTGAGCAAAAGAATGATGGATTTAACCCAGATCCTTGTGACTGGGGGTGAATGTTTGCATTGTCCAGCATTCCGTCCATCAATTGTTTCTTTTGCATTTGTCGCCCTAAGTGGGAAGGGTATGTCCAGGACGTGGGTCCCATGCTCACTACACCACTGGATTCAAGCTAGCCTGGCTGAAGAAGGGTGATGCCCTGAAACTGGTCCCAGGATGCTTGTTTCCGGTCCAGGAGGACCTGGCTTGGCAGTCTGGGCTGGACTGTTCCCACAAGGAACAGGGTCAAGACTGATTTGCATATGGCTGGGTCCAAACTGGGGTGGTGTGGTGAGCAAAAGAATGATGGATTTAACCCAGATCCTTGTGACTGGGGGTGAATGTTTGCATTGTCCAGCATTCCGTCCATCAATTGTTTCTTTTGCATTTGTCGCCCTAAGTGGGAAGGGTATGCCCAGACGTGGGTCCCATGCTCACTACACCACTGGATTCAAGCTAGCCTGGCTGAAGAAGGGTGATGCCCTGAAACCGGTCCCAGGATGCTTGTTTCCGGTCCAGGAGGACCTGGCTTGGCAGTTCGGGCTGGACTGTTCCCACAAGGAACAGGGTCAAGACTGATTTGCATATGGCTGGGTCCAAACTGGGGTGGTGTGGTGAGCAAAAGAATGATGGATTTAACCCAGATCCTTGTGACTGGGGGTGAATGTTTGCATTGTCCAGCATTCCGTCCATCAATTGTTTCTTTTGCATTTGTCGCCCTAAGTGGGAAGGGTATGCCCAGACGTGGGTCCCATGCTCACTACACCACTGGATTCAAGCTAGCCTGGCTGAAGAAGGGTGATGCCCTGAAACCGGTCCCAGGATGCTTGTTTCCCGGTCCAGGGAGGACCTGGCTTGGCAGTTCGGGCTGGACTGTTCCCACAAGGAACAGGGTCAAGACTGATTTGCATATGGCTGGGTCCAAACTGGGGTGGTGTGGTGAGCAAAAGAATGATGGATTTAACCCAGATCCTTGTGACTGGGGGTGAATGTTTGCATTGTCCAGCATTCCGTCCATCAATTGTTTCTTTTGCACCCATGAGAGGCCATGCAAAATGGAAATACAGGCCTGCCATTGCAGCCTGTGTAAGATGGTGCATGCACAACTTACTTTAGATATCGGTTTACTATATCTATAGGTCACTACACTTAAAACCTATAAGTCACCCCTATAGCAGCCCTTGACAATCCTGGAAGGCAGGGTGTCGGGTTTTACGGTGAGAGGGTGCCCATGTATGAGCAGGGCACCCCTGCAGCCTTCGGAGACCATTCTCCCCGGTTGTCGGTGACGCAGCCAGACATATAGGTAGAGGTGCATTATATGCTCAGGTAAAATGCTATCTTGAAAACGGCTGCAACAAACCATGTTGTGCTTGGTATCAAACACCTAACCGGTGTGGAGGTATGATTCCACCCTTCAGAAGCAAGTTTTGTGGGCTCCCTGGTCTTCCCGGTACCAGCCTTTCGACCCGGACAGCACAAAATGGTTGCTGCTGACCAGAGACACATTTCTGCCCTCCTGCTGCTGAGACAAGCTCGAGCAGAGGAAGGCAGCACAATAGGCATCCTGTCACATGGAGGTGTGACCACCTCCCAGACAGGATTTAGTGTATTGGAGCTGGGTGGGTGCACTTCCAAAGTGCCAGAAAGTCTGCACGAGGGGAACATTTGGTGTCCCTAGGCATAGTAGCAGTTCAAACCTGTCCTGAAGCCGTTGGCTCCTGCTCTGGCGCAAAACTGGACAAAGGACATGGGAGTATCCTCACCACTGTCCTGACCCTCCCCTGGGATGGTCCCCTGAATCTGTACAACCCTCTCCCGTGGGTACAAAAGGGCTTACCTGGCTGTAGGATCCTAGATTTGATGTGGACAAGATTCTGATCAAGAAACCACTGACCTTCGACCATCTGGACACTCTGGACTTCGCTGGACTTCTACTGGGCCCAACTTCATCTCCCTCTCCATCCAAAAGCATCATCTGTGCCCGTGCACCATACAGGCTCTGTGCAGGACCTGGGGAGCATCAAGGACAACTGAAGTATCTCCCTTGGGGTGAAGGAGTCACTCCCATGCATTTGCAGGCACCATAATGCAACTGACTGGTCTGCTGATCTTGAGCTCCTGTGGACCTCTGAAGGCTCCAGCATCACAGGTGGTGGATTTCCATGTTCTTGGATGTTGAGCTGCTCCTCTCACCAAGTTTGAGGCAAGTATCCCTCATGGGGACCGCATAACCTGAACCCCTGTGCACCGTGTACTTTTGTGTAAGTGCATATGTTTGTTGGTGTTCCCCAACTTCGTGCATTGGGCTATCGATAGCCCGTATCTCTGTGCACGTTTTATACAAAGGACTTTGGCCTCCTCACACTCTGTGCCCTGCAAGCTGTTACTTTGTGAAACTGCTAGAGGTCCCCTCGTGACTCCTGTCCCTCCGGCCTGTGGGTCCACTTGAGGGACAACATTGCTTTTCTTGGGCTCCACTGGTTGCTCCTGGCTTGCACTGACTCCCCTTGTGGTGGTGCATTCCCTGGTCCTTGCTGGGCCAGACCATAACCTTCCTTGACCTTCTTCGTGGGTTGCCGCTGCTAAGGCTTGTTGGTGCTCCCGCCGGACACCAACCCCTCAGCACTCGACATCCTTCATGGGAGAGCTGGTATCCAGCTCCTGGTTGTCCTCGACGTCTCCTGGTCCCTGCAGCTGTAGAGTCAAGGTCTCCTTCTTCACACCTGAAGCACCCGACATCGGTGGGTATTTGTCTACCGAGCCCCTGGTCACTCCTGAGTGACCCAGACTCTGTCCCCTCTGCTTTCAGGTTCCTTCCATCAAGAATCCACCTGTGGGTTCCACCGGACACTTTTCTTCTTTCCAGCAGTGGCATTTCTTTGAAGACTCCCATTGAGAACGATGGCGGTTTACAACGCCACTTCAGCCCTATGCACCCGGCTTCCCTGGGATAGGTAACTCTGGTACTTTGGTATCCACGGGTGGAGTGGCTCTCCAACCTTCTATGTTCCAAAGGGCTTCCTCGTAATCCACTGAGAAGGGTCCTTAAACTTTAAAACTGAAACCTCGACTCTCCCATTGAATTGTACGTAGGACGCGGTCGTGTTCTCACACTGCACCCGTCCTCCGTGGGGTCCCTACTTACTCACCTTGGGTGGTTCCTTGGGGTCCCAGCGATTCTCCACCCTCTAGAAACTGTCTTGACCTTAGTAGTGGTTCTTATACCACTAATTTAGTATATGGTTTGGTCTCCCCAGGAGCCCACTGTGTATTAGTGCTACTTACGATTGTTTCTGTGCTGCAGTATTGTGTGCTTTGTGTTTATCTGTGTGTAGCAGATACTGTGAGGTATTTAATGTGTGCTATAATAATAAACATATATTCTTATAACTACTGTGTTGTTCTCCTTTCATTTAACCAATTCAATAGGATTGCATTCTGGTAAAACAAGCTGCTTTACATTCCTCAAGACTAAGCCTGAAGGCTGCTCTCCACAGCTACCACTTCGGATAGCTTTCTAAGGTTATCCTTGACCTCTTAAATCACCATAAGGGTTGTTTGGACTGGTGCAAGCTGCACACTTTAATTAGAGGACAGCATATACCAGGCCAACTTTTCACACACGGTGACTCATGAATAATTGGTACAAAAACGTATATATGACACTCGAATCAAACACTCCACTGTATGCAGTGTCGTGGGTTAGAGTTCATCTATATTGACATCATTGACAGTGTTGAATGGAAGGAAAGAGGGAGAGAGAGAGAAAAAGAAAGTGAGACAGAGGGAGAGAGAAGATTTGCATTCTTTGGCATAAGACAAACTCATAAAGAGAGATATTCCAAAAAAGGAGAAAAGAAAAACATTTATCAAAGAATGTAACATTAATTGATATCTCTAAAGCATTGAAATACCAGGATTTGAACACAGAATCTTTGAACTATGAGTCTGCACCCTTAACCACTAGGCCACAGTGACTCATGATTGGTCTGCACAAAACTGTATGTATGACATTCGAATCAAACACTCCACTGTATGCAGGCCGTGGGTCAGAGTTCACCTATATTGACTTCTATTTACAATGATGTCAATATAGGTGAACTCTAACTCCACGGCACTGCATACAGTGGAGTGTTTGATTCGAATGTCATTTATACGGTTTTGTGCAGACTACTCATAAGTCACCATGGCCTACTTTTTTGAGGTTGCATACTCAGAGTTCAAAGTTGTGTGTCTCAATCCTGGTGTTTCAATGGTTTAGAGTTAGTCAATGAAAAGTAATGTTTTTCTCTTGATAAATGTTTTTCTTGCTCCTTGCTTAAATAGCTTCTTTATGAGTTAATCTTGACGCCAAAGAATACAAATCTTCTCTCTCTGCTTCGCTTTCTTTTCTCTCTCTCCTTTTCCTACCATTCAACACTGTTAATGATGTCAACATAGCTGAACTCTAACCTATCGCACTGCATACACTGGTGTGTTTGATTCAAATGTCATATATACGTTTTTGTGGTAATCTACTCATGAGTCAGTGTGGTGTACTGGTTAAGGTCTCTGACTCTACCTAAAGGTTATGCGTGGAAATCGTGCAGTTTTAATGGTTGTGGTTTCTGAGGTAAAATTATAAGCAGTGGTACTTTCTCTGATAAATGTTTAAAAATATTTTTCATTTGTCCTTTTTTGACTATCTCTCTTTATACGTTATACAAAGAAGGAGAAATGAAAGACATTGTTAAACATTTATCAGAGAAAGTACACATGCTTATAATATTACCTCAGAAACCACAACAATTGAAACACCAGAATTTGAACACCTAAGCGTCACAGACTTAAACCACCAGGCCATACTGACTCATGAGTAGTTTCCACGAAAACGTATATATGACATTTAATCAAACACACACGAGTGTGCAGTGCCATAGGTTAGAGTTCACCTATGTTGACATCATTGACAGTTTTGAATGGAAGGAAAGAGGGAGAGAGAGAGAAAAAGAAAGTGAGACAGAGGGAGAGAGAAGATTTGTGTTCTTTGGCATAAGACCAACTCATAAAAAGAGCTATTTAAACAAGGAGAAAAGAAAAACATTTATCAAAGAAAGAAACATTGCTTTTCATTGAGAACACTCAACCAGTAAAGCACCAGTATTTGAACACATAACCTTTAGACTAAGAGTCTGCAACCTTAACCACTAGACCACGGTGACTCATGAGTATACTGTACAAAACCATATATATGACATTCAAATCAAACACTCCACTGTATGCAGTGCAGTGGGTTAGAGTTCACCTATATTCACATCGACAGTGTTGAATGGAAGGAAAGAGGGAGAGAGAGAGAAAAAGAAAGTGAGACAGAGTGACAGAAAAGATTTGTATTCTTTGGGTAAGATATACTTATAAAGAGAGATAGTCAAAGAAGGAGAAATGAAAAATATATTTTAACACTAATCAGAGAAAGTACCCTTGCTTATACATTTACCTCAGACACCTTGACACACCAGGATTTGAACACACAACATTAGGAGTAAGAGTCATAGACCTTAACCACTAGGCCTCACTGACTCATGAGCTTTTCCCACGAAAATGTATATATAACATTCGAATGAAACACACCAGAGTATGCAGTGCCATAGGTTAGAGTTCACCTATGTTGACATCTTTTTTAATTTTTTTAATTTTTTTTTTATTTTAAGCCAAAAGTAAGACAAACATTATATAAATGACATTAGAAGAGTAGAGAAAACAAAAGTCTCTTTTGCGACCAAATAGTAGCCAAAAATAAAAAAAAGATAACAATAGGATCAATTAAGAGAAGAAGAAGAACCAATCATAACCACATTTTTAGAAAAAAGAAAAGGAGAAGGATAGGGAAGAACTTATGTCATAGAGCCATGAGAAAAAACATGAGAGAAAACATCATAGGTAGAGAACGCCTTATTACTCCCATAGCCGATCAGTCCAGATATGATTAAATTTGAGCCAGAGCGCGGCCCTTTAGCTTTAGCCAAAGCAAGTTCCATCTCGTAGACACATAATTCATTAACACTAGGACTGACATTATCTACCCAGACTCTAGCAATACATAAACGGGCACATGCAATAACAATAGTTGCCAGCAGACTCCAGCAGCCTCACTTCTAATCCCTAGAAAAATTTATTTTTCGGTAAGCTGAAAATTTGGGCCGAGAAGTGAACTAAGAATCCTGGAGACCCCACTCCAGAACCCGTCAAGCTTTGGGCAATCAATGAACATATGCCTGAGGTCTGCAGCATATTTTTCCGAGTTACGAGAGGCTTACTTGGATATGACCTCAGGTGTATAGTACAACATATATGCAGCCCAATGCTGTTGCAGATTCAAATTGACCGATGTTACCCCTTGGTCTAATACTTCCATACACTCCCGGATGTCCTCTACCACTATTTCCGCCCGTAGAACCCGGCTGAGTTTAGCCACTATCAGTAAACTATCATCATTAGCGCGAGCCAGGAATTTCTGATAGTCTGAGGCGATTGCCCTTCGGCCGATAGGTGTATATATTCCGACCAATATTTCTGACGAGTTTGACATTGTTAATAACTTTTTGCCACGTGTAAAAAAATCCCTAACCTGTAGGTATTTAAAAAACGTTTTTTGCAAGAGACCAAACTCGTCCTTGAGTGCGGCAAAAGAACAAAACCCCCGTCCATCGTAAAGTTGACCCAGTCGGGTGATACCCTTACATTGCCAGTCTTTCCCAATGCAGTCCTGGAATATGTTGGGCCGCTTTGGATTACCCCATAACACCGTGTATTGATGCAGCGCCCTGGGAGAGAGTATTGCTTACAAATGTCTAGCCAGATCCGAGTTATGTCTTTGATTACCTTAAACGTTACCTGTTTAAAGTAATTAGGATCAGAAGTTTTATACAGCATAAACCCCACTAAAGGACCGCAGGGAACCTGATAACATAGCAATGTTGGGCCAGCATCCAGCCCACAGAGCAAACCGCGGAGCCGACCGGCGAAGGAAGCCCAAAAATAAAGCTGGAAGTCTGGGAGCTTGAAACCCCCTTGTGCATATGTTAGTCTCATAAACTTGAGAGCCTGCCGAGCACGCCTATATGCCCAAATGAAGCTACCTATAACACTATTTAATTTCTTTAAAAAAGACAAAGGGACCCGCAATGGTATATAGCAAAATAAGTATAGAAATTTGGGGAGGATATTCATTCCGATGCCAGCTACGCAGTTTAGCCGAAACAGTTTTCAGGAGGGAATCATAGTTTAATGTTACAATATCATCGACCTGACTACAGAGACATACCCCGAGATAAGTTGTGGTCCGGGTGACCCCCAATGTTGGAGGCAAGGCATCAGATTGAAAGTTGACGATTGTCTGAGTCTTGGCTAGATTCAACTTGTAAACACAAGGAGATAATGGATGGAGCGCTGAAACTATTCAGACACTCACCCCCAGTCACAGATCTGGGTTGAATCCATCATCATTCTTTAGCTCACTTCGCCACCTCAGTTCAGACCCAGCTATATGCAAATCAGTCTTGACCCTGTGCCTCATGGAAACAGTCCAGCCCAAACTGCCAAGCCAGGTCTTCCCTGAACCGAAAACAAGCATCCTGGGACCGGTTTCTGGGTAACACCCTTCATCAGCCAGACTAGCTTGAGTCCAGTGGCAAAGTGAGCAAGGGACCCACGTCTGGGCATACCCTGCAAACTTAGGGCGAACAAAGCAAACACAATGAGATAATGGACGGAGCGCTAAAACTTTTCAGACACTCACCCCCAGTCACAGATCTGGGTTGAATCCATCATCATTCTTTAGCTCACTTCGCCACCTCAGTTCAGACCCAGCTATATGCAAATCAGTCTTGACCCGGTGCCTCATGGGAACAGTCCAGCCCGAACTGCCAAGCCAGGTCTTCCCTGAACCGGAAACAAGCATTTCCCCCGACCTGCTGCAACTAAACTGGTTATCTATTGAAACTAGAATCCGACTCAAGATTGCTTGACTCATAAGACCTTACACTACAATACCCCGTACTACCTAGCAAATAAGCTTGAGCTATCGGGCACCAGCCGGAACCTCAGAAGTACGTCCACCCTTCTCTTGAAACCTCCAAGATTCAAAAAGAAAAGATCTTACAACCGTGCTTTCACCGGGCTTGCTCCGAGAATCTGGAACTCCTTGCCTTCCAAGATCAGATCCAATCCTTCCACTACTTCCTTTAAAAAACTGGTGAAACAACTACTAATGAACGAACGTTAACTCCCTATTCCTGTGATCATGCTCTTGTGTTTGTTAATAACCTAAATCTTGAAGTATTACACTGATTCCTTATTGTATTTTTTTCCTTTTTTTGTGATCTAGCCCTCGATGGCTCCTTAACTGCATTAACTGTTGATCTAGCTCTTGTTTTTCTTTTTTGTTAAAATTCCGTGATTCACTTTGCACCTATTGATTCTTTCTATTGTATGATGTTTTACTCTGCATGCTGCACGGCACCGCTGATACCCTCTACTCTGTAACTTTGAATGTTTCCCCACAGGTTGTAACTTCACTTACCTCCATTATGTTTTGTAAACTTGCTGGTGCCAACTTTGTACAGTGATCTGATACCCTTGTGGGTCTTGTTCACGCTTTATAAAACTTTGCAAATAAAATAAATAAACAAGCTTATGAATAAGAGGGGCTAAATGGGAAGCCAGAATTTTAGAAAAAAATTGGCGTCCGCATTAATTAGTGATATCGGACGATAGGAGCTTCTATCGTCGATCGGCTTCCCTTTTAGGGAAACCACAATATTAGTTACACTCCATGAGTCGGGCATGTTACCCTCGTTAATGATATTCGAACTCAGCTGAAAATAGACAGGAGCCAATAGATCCTGAAATACATTGTAAAATTCGAGCGGAATGGCATCCTCGCCAGCCTCTTTGCCAGAGGGTAAAGACTTGATAGCCTCTTCAACCTCAGTCATCGTAATGTCTTTCTGTAATTCTTCGTCGTCGAGACAGTCCAAGCGGGGCAAATGACTCGCCTGCAAGTATTCATGACAGGTATGTTGGCAAAATGAGGGGGCAGATGAATATAAATCAGCATAATACAGCCTGAATTGCTCCACTATGTCCTGTGGTTGAGTGAAGGACTGGCCACCCTCCCCTCTAATAGTTTTAACATTCGCCCTTGCCTTTTGGTCGGCAATCTACAGGGCCAGCACCCGCCCCACCCTCTCCCCGTATTCGTATTATAAAGTTTTGTGTTTATGATAATTGAAGCAATCTTATCTGCTAACCCTCTATTGATTTTTGATCGGAGTTTTAACATCTGAAGATAAATTAGTTGAGCCCTGGGATCCTCGACAGTGATTGCTCCAGCGCGCTGATGCTCTAAATCTAAGTGCTCTCGCCGAGCCTGTTCAACCACCTCTGTAGACCGTTGATTTTGAACCAGGATAAAACGCAAGGTCTCCCCCCTAACGTATGCTTTCATACAATCCCATACACTAGAAATGTTTGCTGTACCAAGATTGTTATTCAAATACTCCTTCAGAGCCCTTCTGATATATGCCACGTATTCAGGGTTGCTAAGTAAGTGTCTAGGGAATGAGAAAGCCCGGGGGGGTTTTCTAGCTCCGAGTTGTCTCTGTAGGGTCAGCATGACAGGGTTGTGATCCGATATAATCTTAGGGCTGACCTCCACCAAGGCATTTTCCAGAAGCGACCTCTTGATGAAGATCATATCTATACGGGAGTACTGTTTATGTGGGTATGAGTAAAAAGTATAACCTGGCAGTGTTGGATACAGCACCCTCCAAGCATCGTCAAGCTGATGAATATGCAAGAGCTCCCGCAATGCCGCTCTAGTCTTGGACATTCTTGCCCGTGTCTTGCTATTAGTAGTGTCAATTTTACTGTCCATAATGCAGTTAAAGTCACCCAGGATTACCAAATCCCCCTCCCAACCCAGTAGTTCAGCACTTAAATAATCAAGGATCTCAGGGCAGTCCGAGTTGGGACCATATATGGCACAGATCGTAGCAGTGCGACCCGCTATCTGCAGCTGGACGATAGCCCAACTCCCCCTGCTGTCTGACAATGTACGCATTACAGTGGCTGCTAGGGTCCTTGATTTCAATATTGCAACCCCCTGAATAGAGACAGTCTGCGATGTACATACTAGTGTATCGTAGCCGAGCTGTCCCGACAGCGACCTGTCTTTGTATGCTAAATGGGTTTCAGTTAGGCCCAATAGTTGTGGTTTCAAGATACAAAGTTCCTCCCTGATTAAGCGCCGTTTGTGAGATTGGTTCAACCCTGCGACGTTCCAGCACATAAGTTTTAAATCTGACATTGAATAGTTTTAATTTATTTCTCTGACTTCTGACATCTTAGTTTTAACTTCTACACTTCTAATACTTAAATGGCTATTTACCCCCCCACACCCTGCCACACCCCCCACCCTAGTCACCCAGTGAAAAGCCAACATCCAACATGTGAACCCTCCCCCTGTCCCTGAAGGACCCCTACCCCAAACCCCCCCCAGTGCCTACTGAAAGGAATCATACCACCTGAGCTGTCGCTGACTGACAGCTTCAGTGGATGTCCACCCAGCCCCCCCATGACCCAGCGGCCCCACACCCTCCCATCATACCTCAAACAGAAGAAAATAGCTTGGGTTGTTTCAACGAAAAACCTTGTTTGACACCCGTTAATAGCTGTTCCCCCTCCCCACACCCCACTCCCCCGCACCCTAACGGGGGTTAATGAAATCTAGGAAAAAGATGGTGAAGAAGTGAGGGGGTGCTGAAGAAGCGGGAGGGGAAGGATAAGAAAAGGTAGGAGAGCAGCCTGGCACATTGTGCTCAAGTTCTATCTTTCTGTGTCTAGGCACTTGAAACGTCTCAGCCCGTGGTTTCAGCCTGCCATTTCGACAGAGCCTGTCTGGCCTCCTGTTCCGTGCTGAAAAAGTGCGAACGTCCGTTTCTTATAATCTTCAGACGTGCTGGCTCCTGTAGATAAACTTGCGAACACACAGATTTGAAGGGGTCGAATAGCTGCCGCATCCTCCATCGTCGGTCCATTGTGGACTTGCACAGATCCAAGCACGCGAACATAGTGATAGTGTCCAATTTTATAGGAGTAGAGGGGCGGGCTTTGGTGTATATTGCTTGGCGAAGCAAGAAGTTACCCAAGAATACCAAGACGGGACGTGGTCGGGGTGAATTGCCGTGGTTTCCTTGTGGGATAGTAAAAGGTATGTGGTGTGCCCGTTGAACTTGTGAGTCCATGTCCCAGTCAGATAGTTCAGGAAATG
The DNA here is from genome assembly GCA_963921515.1 of Calotriton arnoldi. NCBI lineage: Eukaryota > Metazoa > Chordata > Amphibia > Caudata > Salamandridae > Calotriton > Calotriton arnoldi. The sequence goes on from CAWUFW010006863.1 coordinate 17,744, forward strand.
CTTGTTGAAACAGATTAACAATATACGCCTGTGGATCCGAGCCTTCTCTCCCCTCTGGTATGCCGAAGACTCGTAGGTTGTGCCACCGTTGATGGTTCTCAAGATCCTCCACCTTAGATTGTAGAAAAGCCACCTGGGTCTCGCATGCTTTAGCAACGCTTGCAGTGTGAGTGTTAACTTCTTCAACTACTGCAACACATTCTTGTAGTTCAGTGACGTCCGTGGACAAAGAGCCGACCTTACTAGTGACTTCAGTAAGGGCTAGCTTGATATCTTGGCTGTCTGCCTTTTGCTTGGAGTGTAGTATTCCTGAGCCTCAGCCCTTTCAAGAGACAATGCCTGCAGAATTGTAGATAGAGAGGGTATGTCCGGCTCAGAGAGCTCCGAGTGACCAGTTGCAAGCCTTGTCGTGGTGTCCTTTCTTGCTACTGGCGTTGTGGGGGTGGATGTTGACCTGTTCCCAGCCTGTTCTTCGCCCCTATCCCCCTCGGAGCTACACTGTGGCTGAGAGCTACTGGCAAAGCCATAGGGACCATAGTGACCGTACCAGAGGGAGAAGATAGATGTAAGTCACTGCCCTCGGCAACTGCGGCCCTCGTCAGCACGTTAGAGACGGTACTACCAGTAGTAGAGAGCCTTGAAACAATGGCTTTGACTTTTCCCTTTGATGCCACCCACTTTCGAAGAGGACTAAAACCAGAGTCAGTATTCGTATCGCTTGAAGCATGGTCTTTAAGTCGCCCCACAATAGTAGTAGGGAGAGGTTTAGCCCCACCACGACCTTTTACACTCTTGCCCCCTTTGGCCCCTCTGATGGTTTTAGGACCTTTCCCCTGTGGGCACTTCACCTCCACCGCCACTGGCATACATGCAGCAGAAACTTCAGTAACCTCTATTTCATCATCGCCCCCATTACCTCCGGCACCACCAGCCACGTTTTCTGACTGTGTCGATGCTCCCGGCAGGACGCCGTCCAGCACATCCCGGAGGGCCTGATCGAGGTAAGTGAGCCTTGAGCCGTCCGGTAATACTGGCCCGCCATTGCAACTGGATAAGGATTGTAGCGTTGGATTATCCCAGCCTGCTGACATACAAACTTGGGGGTTGGGGTCTGAATTATGGAGTGCGCCAATGTTAGGATTGTTATCATCATTTTTATCATTAATGTGCTTAACGGAGGGTAAGACTGCTCCTGCTCCTGCTCCTGAGGCAATTGTATTGCAAGAGTAGTTTGAGCGCTAATCACCACATTGGGACAATAACCACCAGTTCCGAAAGTACTCGATGTTAGATGGCTCTCACTTTCGCCATCTCTGCCGCTCTCATCCTGAGCTTCGGGACCATTGAAGTCGTCAGGCGCTATTGCAAGGGGGCCACTCCTCCGTGACCCCAGAGGCGTTATCGCTGTATTTATTGAAGTGCCAGTCATGGGATGGCCCTTTTCCTCCAGGCCGTCCTGCACTGCTATGATGAGGGCTTCAGCCATTTCCTGCCCAGGAATGGAGTTTGCTGATCCACAGGACCGGAGCAGCCCACCGGCCCTACCAGAACGAAGTAACTGGAGGATTGGCCGCCCGAGCTGGGAGCTGGAGTAAGGGTCTGCTGTGACATCCTGACACTCGTTCCTGCCTGTACCAGCATCTTCAGTAAGGGGGCTATTGCCTAATGCCTGAGTATCCCCAGTGCGCCCCCGCCCCTTGGGGGCCATAGGGTGAGGGGGGCCATGGCTGTGCGGAATACCACGGGTGCCCACTGACTGATGGTTGCCAAAGCTCGAGGTGTAGCTTCGGGAGCAATTGCCGTAGTGTAGTGAAGAAGCAGCCCAGTATAAGTCCAAAATGCTGCTCAGCTCGCATGTACTAGACTGCGTGTGACGGCTGAGCCAAGCCGCCACATCGATGATTCAGCGAGCGGCCGGCCGGCCGCTTGATGCCTGCTATCAAATCGTCTGCTCTGCCGTAAGGCCGTGGAACTGTGAAGCCATCCGTCAGCCATCTGAACAGACAGGCAAGCAGATGGGTAGCAGGGCTGCTATGTGAGGGGATTTGGAGCGCCCCCCCCCCCTTATGCACTCGTCATCTCGTGCCGTGCCGGACCTTTGCCTGAGCCCCTAAGTGCAGGAGTAAGAGGAGCCGCGTGGCCGATGGGGAGCTCACTGAACAGCATCCACCATAGCGGACTCACTCCGCCATCTTACACCTATGTTGACATCATTGGCAGTGTTGAATGGAAGGAAAGGAGGAGAGAGAGAAAAAGAAAGCAAGACAGAGGGAGAGAGAAGATGTGTATTCTTTGGCATAAGACAAACTCATAAAGAGAGATATTCAAACAAGGAGAAAAGAAAAACATTTATCAAAGAAAGTAACATTAATTCTGATTGAGAACTCTCAACCATTGAAACACCATGATTTGAACACATAACATTAGGACTCATAGTCTGCAGCCTTAACCATTAGGAAGCTATGACTCATGAGTAATCTCTACAAAAACGTGCATATGACATTCGAATAAAACACTCCACTGTATGCAGTGCCGTGGGTTAGAGTTCACCTATATTGACATCAATGACAGTGTTGAATGGAAGGAAAGAGGGAGAGAGAGAGAAAAAGAAAGTGAGACAGAGGGACAGCAAAGATTTGTATTCTTTGGGGTAAGACATACTTATAAAGAGAGATAGTCAAAGAAGGAGCAATGAAAAGTATTGTTTAACATTTATCAGAGAAAGAACCCCTGCTTATAATTTTACCTCAGAAACCACAACAATTGAAACACCAGAATTTGAACACATAGGAATAAGAGTCACAGACCTTAACCACTAGGCCACACTGACTCATGAGTAGTTTCAACGAAAACGTATATATGACATTTAATCAAACACACAAGAGTGTGCAGTGCCATAGGTTAGAGTTCACCTATGTTGACATCATTTGCAGTGTTGAATGGAAGGAAAGAGGGAGAGAGAAAAAAAAAGTCAGACAGAGAGAGAGAGAAGATTTGTATTCTTTGACATAAGACAAACTCATAAAGAGAGATATTCAAGAAAGGAGAAAAGAAAAATATTTATCAATGAAAGTAACATTAATTTAAATTGAGAACTCTAAACCATTGCAATACCAGGATTTGAACAAACAACCTTTGGACTAAGAGTCTGCAACATTAACCACTAGGCCACAGTGACTCATGAGGAGTGTGCACAAACCTGTTTATATGACATTCGAATCAAACACTCCAGTGTATGCAGTGCCGTGGGTCACAGTTCACCTATATTGACATCATTTACAGCATTGAATGGAAGGAAAGAGGGAGAGAGAGAGAAAAGAAAGTGAGACAGAGGGACAGAAAAGATTTGCATTCTTTGTGTGATACATACATATAAAGAGAGATAGTCAAAGAAGGACAAATGAAAAATATTTTTAAATATTTATCAAGGAAAGTACCCTTGCTTATAATTTTACCTCAGAAATCACAACCATTAAAACAGCAGGATTTCAACACATAAACTTTAGAGTAAGAGTCAGAGACCATAATCACTAGGCCACACTTACTCATGCGTAGTTTCTACGAAAACATATATATGACATTCGAATCAAACAACCAGTGTATGCAGTGTCATAGGTTAGAGTTCACCTATGTTGACATCATTGGCAGTGATGAATGGAAGGAAAGAGGGAGAGAGAGAAAAAGAAAAGCGAAACAGAGAGAGAGAGAAGATTTGTATTCTTTGGAGTAAGATGAACTCATAAAGAGAGCTATTCAAACAAGGAGAAAAGAAAAACATTTATCAAAGAAAGTAACATTACTTTTGAATGGGAACTCTCAACCAGTGAAACACAAGTATTTGAACAAATGATCTTTAGACTAAGAGTCTACAATCTTAACCACTAGGACACGGTGACTCATAAGTATACTGCACAAAACCGTATATATGAAATTCGAATCAAACACTCCACTGTATGCAGTGCCGTGGGTTAGAGTTCACCTATATTTACATCATTGACAGTGTTGAATTGAAGGAAAGAGGGAGAGAGAGAGAAAAAGAAAGTGAGACAGAGGGACAGAAAAGATTTGTATTCTTTGGGGTAAGACATACTTATAAAGAGAGATAGTCAAAGAAGGAGAAATGAAAAATATTGTTTAACATTTATCAGAGAAAGTACACCTGCTTATAATTTTACCTCAGAAACTACAACAATTGAAACACATAAGCTTAGGAGTAAGAATCACAGACCTTTACCACAAGGCCAAACTGACTCATGAGTAGTATCAACCAAAACGTATATATGACATTTAATCAAAAACACAAGAGTGTGCAGTGCCATAGGTTAGAGTTCACCTATGTTGACATCATTGGCAGTTTTGAATGGAAGGAAAGTGGGAGAGAGAGAGAAAAATAAAGTGAGACAGAGAGAGAGAGAAGATTTGTATTCTTTGGCATAAGACAAACTCATAAAGTGAGATATTCAAAAAAGGACAAAAGAAAAACATTTATCAAAGAAAGTAACATTAATTTTAATTGAGAATTCTAAACCATTGAAATACTAGGATTTGACCACATAACATTTGGACGAAAAATCTGCAACCTTAACCACAAGGCCACAGTTACTCAGAACAGTCTGCACAAAACTGTATATTTGACATTCAAATCAAACACTCCATGTATACAGTGCTGTGGGTCAGAGTTCACCTATATTGACATCATTTACAGTGTTGAATGGAAGGAAAGAGGGAGAGAGAGAGAAAAATAATGTGAGACAGAGGGACAGAAAAGATTTGTATTCTTTGTGTGATACATACTTATAAAGAGAGATAGTCAACGAAGAAGAAATGAAAAATGTTTATCAAAGAAAGTAACATTTCTTTTGATTGAGATATCTCAGCCAGTGAAACACCAGTATTTGAACACGTAACATTTGGACTCTGAGTTTGCAACCTTAACCACTTGGCCACGGCGACTCATAAAAAGAATCTACTCAAAACTGTATATATGACATTCCAACCAAACACTCCACTGTCTGCAGTGCAGTGGGTTAGAGTTCGCCTATCTTTACATCATTAACAGTGTTGAATGGAAGGAAATACGGAAGGAGAGAGAAAAAGAAACTGAGACAGAGGGACAGAAAAGATTTGTATTCTTTGGGTAAGATATACTTATAAAGAGAGATAGTCAAAAAAGGAGAAATTAAAAATATTTTTAAACATTTGTCAGAGAAAGTACCATTGCTTATAATTTTACCTCGGAAACAACGACACTTGAAACACCAGGATTTGAACACATAACCTTAAGAGTAAAAGTCATAGCCCTTAAAAACTAGGCCTAACTGACTCATGTATAGTTTCTCCGAAAACGTATATATGACATACGAAGGAAACACACCAGTGTATGCAGTGCCATAGGTTAGAGTTCACCTATGTTGACATCATTGGCAGTGTTGAATGGAAGGAAAGGAGGAGAGAGAGAAAAAGAAAGCGAGACAGAGGGAGAGAGAAGATTTGTATTCTTTGGAGTAAGATGAACTCATAAAGAGGGATATTCAAACATGTAGAAAAGAAAAACATTTATCAAAGAAAGTAACATTACTTTTAATTTTGATTGAGTACTCTCAACCAGTGAAAAAACAGGATTTGAACACATAACCTTTAGACTAAGAGTCTGCAACCTTAACCACTATGCCACGGTGACTCATGAGTTATGTGCACAAAAACGTATATATGTCATTCGAATAAAACACTCCACTGTATGCAGTGCCGTGGGTTAGAGTTCACCTATATTGACATCATTGACATTGTTGAATGGAAGGTAAGAGGGAGAGAGAGAAAAAGAAACAGAGGGAGAAAAAAGATTTGTATTCTTTGTGGTAAGACAGACTTATAAAGAGAGATAGTCAAAGAAGGAGAAATTAAAAATATTGTTTAACATTTATCAGAGAGAGTACCCTTGCTTATAATTTTTCCTTATAAACCACAACAATTGAAACACCAGGATTTGACCACAGAACCTTTGAATTAAGAGAATGCAACCTTAACCATTATGCTACGGTGACACATTAATAGTATGCACAAAAACTTATATATGACATTCAAATCAAACACTCCACTGTGTGCAGTGCTGTGGGTTAGAGTTCACCTATATTGACATAATTGACAGTGTTGAATGGAAGGAAAGAGGGAGAGAGAGAGAAAAAGAAATGAGTCAGAGGGACAGAAAAGATTTGTATTCTTTGGGGTAAGACATACTTATAAAGAGATAAAGTCAAAGAAGGAGAAATGAAAAATATTTCTTAACATTTATCACATGAAGTACCGTTGCTTATAATTTTACATCCGAAACCACAGCAATTGAAACACCAGGATTTGACCACCTAAGCTTAGGAGTAAGAGTCACAGACTGTAACCACAAGGCCACACTGACTTAAGAGTAGTTCTAACGAAAACGTATATATGACTTTTGAATCAAACACACTAGAGTGTGCAGTGCCATAGGTTAGAGTTCACCTATGTTGACATCATTGGCAGTGTTGAATGGAATGAAAGAGAGAGAGAGAGAAAAGAAAGCGAGACAGAGGGAGAGAGAATATTTGTATTCTTTGGCACAAGACAAACTCATAAAGAGAAACATTCAAAAATTAGAAAAGAAAAACATTTATCAAAGAAAGCAACATCACTTTTATTTGAGAACTCTCATCCATTGAAACACCAAGATTTGAACACCTACCCTTTGGACTAAGAGTCTGCAACCTTAATCACTAGCCCACGGTGACTCATAAGTAATCTGTCCAAAACCATATATATGACATTCGAATCAAACACTCCACTGTATGCAGAGTAAGTGGGTTAGAGTTCACCTATATTGACATAATTGACAGTTTTGAATGGAAGGAAAGAGGGAGAGAGAGAGAAAAAGAAAGTGAGACAGAGGGCCAGAACAGTTTTCTATTCTTTGGGTAAGACATACTTAGAAAGAAAGATAGTCAAAGAAGGAGAAATGAAAAATATTAATCAGAGAAAGTACCTTTGCATATTATTTTACCTCAGAAATCACAGGATTTCAACACATAACCTTTGGAGGAAGAGTCGAAGACCTTAACACTAGCCCACACTGACTCAGGAGGAGTTTCAACGAAAACGTATATATGACATTCGAATCAAACACAATAGTGTATGCAGTGCCATAGGTTAGAGTTCACCTATGTTGACATTATTGTCAGTGTTGAATGGAAGGAAAGAGGGAGAGAGAGAGAAAAAGAAAGTGAGACAGAGGGAGAGAGAAGATTTGTATTCTTTGGCGTAAGACAAACTCATAAAGAGAGATATTCAAACAAGGAGAAAAGAAAAACATTTATCAAAGAAAGGAACATTACTTTTAATTAATAACTCTCAACCCTTGATACATCAGGATTTGAACACATAACGTTTGGACTAGGAGTTTGCAACCTTAACCAACAGGCCACAGTGACTCATGTGTAATCTGCACAAAAACTTATATATGACATTCGAATCAAGCACTCCACTGTATGCAGTGCCGTGGTTAGAGTTCACCTATATTGACATCATTGACAGTGTTAAATGGAAGGAAAGTGGGAGAGAGAGAGAAAAAGAAAGTGAGACAGAGAGATAGAACAGATTTGTATTCTTTGGGGTAAGACATACTTAAACAGAGAGATAGTCAAAGAAGGAGAAATGTAAAATATTTATCAGAGAATATACCCTTGCTTATTATTTTTCCTCAGAAAACTCAACCATTGAAAAAAACAGGATTTGAACACACAACGTTTGGAGTAAGAGTCAGAGACCTTAACCACTAGGTCACACTGACTCACGAGTAGTTGTAACGAAAACGTATATATGAAATGCGAATCAAACACACCAGTGTATGCAGTGCCATACGTTAGAGTTCACCTATGTTGACATCATTGGCAGTGTTGAATGGAAGGAAAGAGGGAGAGAGAGAGAGAAAAAGAAAGAGAGATTTGTATTCTTTGGCGTAAGACAAACTCATAAAGAGAGATATTAAAACATGGAGAAAAGATAAACATTTATCAAAGAAATTAACATTAATTGAGAACTCTGAACCATTGAAACACCAAGATTTGAACACATAATCTTGGAACTAAGAGTCTACAAATTTAACCATTAGGCTACGGTGACCCACTAGTAATATGCACAGAAATGTATATATGACATTCGAATCAAACACTCCACTGTGTGCAGTACAGTGGGATAGAGTTCACCTATATTGACATCATTGACAGTGTTGAATGGAAGGAAAGAGGGAGAGAGAGAGAAAAAGAAAGTGAGACAGAGGGACAGAAAAGATTTGTATTCTTTGGGGTAAGACATACTCATAAAGAGAGATAGTCGAAAAAGAAGGACTGGAAAATATTTTTAAACATGAATCAGAGAAAGTACCCTTGCTTATAATTTTACCTCAGAAAATACAACCATCGAAAGACCAGGATTTGAGCACATAACCTTTGAAGTAAGAGTCAGAGACCTTAACCACTAGCCCATACTGACTCACAAGTAGACTTAACAAAAACGTTCATATGACATGCGAATCAAACACACAAGTGTATGCAGTGCCATTCGTTAGAGTTCACCTATGTTGACATCATTGGCAGTGTTGAATGGAAGGAAAGAGGGAGAGAGAGAAAAAGAAAGCGAGACAGAGGGAGAGAGAAGATTTGTATACTTTGGCGTAAGACAAACTCATAAAGAGAGATATTCAAACATGGAGAAAAGAAAAACATTTATCAAAGAAAGTAACATTCATTTTGATTATGAACACTCAACCATTGAAACAGGAGGATTTGAACACATAACCTTTGAACTAATAGTTTGCAACCTTAACCATTATGCTACAGTTAGCCATTAATGATATACACAAAAACGTATATATGACATTCAAATCAAACACTCCACTGTATGCATTGCCGTGGGTTAGAGTTCACCTATATTGACATCATTGACAGTGTTGAATGGAAGGAAAGAGGGAGAGAGGGAGAAAAAGAAAGTGAGACAGAGGGACAGAAAAAGATTGTATTCTTTGGGGTAAGACATACTTATAAAGAGAGATAGTCAAAGAAGGACAAATGAAAAATATGTTTAAACATTTATCAGAGAAAGTACCCTTGCTTATAATTTTACCTCAGAAATCACAATAATTGAAATACCAGGATTTGAACATGTAGGAAAGTAGGATCTGCTTCTTATGGTTATCCCCACTTTTTCCTTGATGTTGCACTGTTTTTGACTAGTCTGACTGGGATCCTGCTAAACAGGACCCCAGTCTATCTGCTTTCTCCTCTAAATTGTCACACATGTACTTTTGTACACTCCAGATTGGATACTGGGGTACCCTTATAAGTCCCTAGTATATGGTACTCAAGTACCCAGGGCATAGGTACCCCAGAGGCCTCCCATGGACTGAAGCATGTATTATGCCACCCATGAGAGGCCATGTAAAATGGAACTCCAGGTCTGCTACAGCAGCCTGTGTAAGATGGTGCTTGCACCACTTACTTTAGATATAGGTTCACTATATCTATAGGTCACTACACTTAAAAGTTATAAGTCACCCCTATAGCAGGCCCATCAATCCTGAAGGCAAGGTGCTGGGTATTTAGTGAGAGGGTGCCCCTGCATGAGCAAAGCCTCTCTGCAGCCTTTGGAGACCATTCTCCCGGGTTGTCTGTGACTCAGGCGGACATATAGGTAGAGGTGCATTATAACCTTGCGGTAAATGCTATCTCGAAAACGGCTGCATAGAAACATATCGTGTTTGGTATCAAACACCTTGGAATCATACCTCCACACCGGTAACCGGTGTGGGAGGTATGATTCCACCCTTCTGAAGCAAGCTTCGTGGGGTCACTGGTCTATCCGGTGCCAGCCTTCTCGACCCGGTCAGCACAAAATGGATGCTGCTGACCAGAGACACATTTCTGCCCTCCTGCTGCTGAGCCAAGCTCGAGCAGAGGAAGCCAGCACAATAGGCATCCTGTCATAGGGAGGTGTGACCACCTCCCAGACAGGATTTAGTGTATTGGGGCTGGGTTGGGGCACTCTGAGAGTGCCTGAAAGTCTGCACTGGGGGCACATTTGGTGTCCCTGTGCATAGCCCAGCTCAAGCCAGTTCTGGGAGCCATTGGCTCCGGCTCTGGCGCGAAACTGGACAAAGGACATTGGTGTAACCACCCCTCTGTCCTGACCCTCCCCTAGGAGGATCCCCCGAATCTGTCCAACCCCTTCCAGTGGGTACAAAAGGGCTTACCTGGCTGTAAGACTTTAGATTTTACATGGACAAGATTCTACAAGAAGAAACCACTGACCTTCGACCGTATGGACACTCTGGACTTCGACTGGGCCCGACTTCGTCCCCCTCTCCGTCCAAAGCTTTGTCTGTGCCCTTGCTCCTTACAGGTTCCGTGCAGGACCTGTGGTGCACTAGGTGTAGGCAAGTAGGATCTGCTTCTTATGGTTACCCCCACTTTTTGCTTGATGTCTCACTGTTTTTGACTAGTCTGGCTGGGATCCTGCTAATCAGGACCCCAGCCAATCTGCTTTCTCCCTTAAATTGACATACATGTACTTTGGTACACTCCAGATTGGATACTGGGGTACCCTTATAAGTCCCTAGTATATGGTACCCATGTACCCAGGGCATAGGTACCCCAGAGGCCTCCCATGGGCTGAAGCATGCATTATGCCACCCATGAGAAGCCATGCAAATTGGAACTCCAGGTCTGCTACAGCAGCCTGTGTAAGATGGTGCTTGCACCACTTACTTTAGATATAGGTTCACTATATCTATAGGTCAATACACTTAAAACTTATAAGTCACCCCTATAGCAGGCCTTATCAATCCTGAAGGCAGGGTGCTGGGTTTTTAGTGAGAGGGTACCCCTGCATGAGCAGAGCCCCTTTGCAGCCTTTGGAGACCACTCTCCCGGGTTGTCTGTGACTCAGCCGGACATATAGGTAGAGGTGCATTATAACCTTGCGGTAAATGCTATCTCGAAAACGGCTGCCTAGAAATATATTGTGTTTGGTATCAAACACCTTGGAATCATAACTCCACACCAGTAACTGGTGTGAGAGGTATGATTCCACCCTTCAGAAGCGAGCTTCGTGGGGTCACTGGTCTACCCGGTACCAGCCTTCTCGGCCCGGACAGCACAGAATGGATGCTGCCAGCCAGAGACACATTTCTGCCCTCCTGCTGCTGAGCCAAGCTCGAGCAGAGGAAGGCAGCACAATAGGCATCCTGTCACAGGGAGGTGTGACCACCTCCCAGATAGGATTTAGTGTATGGGGGCTGGGTGGGTGCCCTCTGAGAGTGCCTGAAAATGTGCACTGGGGGCACATTTGGTGTCCCTGTGCATAGTCCAGCTCAAACCAGTTCTGGGAACCATTGGCTCCTGCTCTGGCGTGAAACTGGATAAAGGACATGGGTGTAGCCACCCCTCTGGCCTGCCCCTCCCCTAGGTGGGTCCCCTGAATCTGTCCAACCCTCTCCCGTGGGTATAAAATAAGTTACCTGGCTACAGGACATTGGAATTTATGTGGACCAGATTCTACAAAGAAGAAACCACTGACCTTCGACCGTCTGGACACCTGGAATTCGCTGGACCTCGACTGGGCCCGACTTCATCCCTCTTTCCGTTCGAAGCTTAGTTTGTGCTGTGACTCAATACAGACTCCATGCAGGACCTGTGGAGCACTTAAGACAACAGAAGAATCCCCCTTGGAGTGAAGGAGTCACTCCCCTGCTTCGCAACTGACCGGTAGCTGCTCCTGAGCTCCTACAGACTTCGAAGATTTCAGCAATACAGGAGGTAGGTTCCTGAAGGTCACTGAGGTCGATCTGCCCTCTCACCGAGTTTGAGGCTAGTATCCCTTGTGAGGGCTGCGTAACCCGAACCCCTGTGCACCACGTCTATTTGCAAGTGCACATGCTTGTTGGCGATTCCCGAGCTTGTGCATTGGACTCCGTGTATTCCTGACCATGAGCAGTATTTGCACCAAAGAACTCCAGCCTCCTCGCACTGTGTGCTCCGTGGGCTGGTGCTTTGCAATCTTGCTCGAGTTCCTCTTGCGACTCCTGGTCCTTCAGCCTGTGGGTCCCCCTGAGGGTCATCGTGATTGTTCTTGGGCTTTCCTGGTTGCTCCAGACGTGCCCTGACTCTCCATTGCTTGGAGAGTCCCCTGGACCTTGCTGGTCCACACCATAACCTGTTTGTCCTTCCTGCGTGGGTTGCTGTTGCCAAGGCTTGTTGGTGCTCCAGCCGGACACCGACCCCTCAGCACTTGACATCCTCTGTGGGACAGCTCACCTCCTGCTCATCCTCGACATCTCCGTGTCCTCGTGGCGGCAGAGTCAACCATCCCTTCTTCGCACCTGAAGCACCCGACATCGGTGGGCATTCGTCTACCGAGCCCCTGGTCACTCTGACGTGACCCAGACTCTGTCCCCTCTGCTTTAAGGTTCCTTCCATCCAGAATCCAGGCTTGGATTCCACCGGACCCTTTTCACCTTCACGGCAGCAGTACTTCTTCACTTTCTTCCTTAGAGAACGACAAGAGTTTCCGACATCACTTCAGACATATGCACCCTGCTCCCCTGGGATAGGTAACTCTGATACTATGGTATCCACGGGTGGGGTGGCTCTTTAAACTCTTAAGTTCCGAAGGGTTGGCTCGAAGTCCTCCTAGAAGGGTCCTTAAACTTTAACTTTGCAACCGCGACTTTCCCATAGAGTTGTACGGAGCACGCGGTCGTGTTTCCTCACTGCACCCGTCCTCCGTGGGTCTCCTGTGTCATCACCTTGGGTGGTTCCTTGGGGTCCCAGCGATTCTACGTGCACTAGGCACTGTGTCTAGTCAAGTCGTGATTGTTATACCACTATTTTAGTATATGGTACGGTCTCCCCCTGGAGCCCGCTGTGTATTGTGCTACTTACAACTGTTCTATTGATCCAGTATTGTGTGCTTTGTGTTCTATCCTCGTGTAGAGGATAGTAGAGAGTGTTATATTAATAAATACATATTTTTATATAACTACTGTGTGGTTCTCCTTCATTTAGTCATTCAGGAGGTGATATTCTGGTAAACAAGCTGCCTTACATTCCTTCAAGATTAAGCCTGAAGGCTGCTCTCCATAGCTACCACTAGGATAGCTTTCATAAAGATTATCTTTGACCTCATACATCATAAGGGTCGTGTGGATTAGTACAGGGTGTCCACTTTAATTAGTGGACAGCATATACCAAGCCACCTTCTCACACTAAGGACAACTGAAGAATCTCCCTTGGAGTGAAGGAGTCACTCCCCTGCCCTAGCAGGCACCGTAACGCAACTGATCAGTCTGCTGCTCCTGAGCTCCTGCGGACTCTGAAGATTTCAGCAACACAGGAGATGGGTTTACAAAGATCCCTGAGGTCGATCTGCCCTCTCAGCAAGTTTGAGGCCAGTATCCCTCGTGGGGACTGCATAACCTGAACCCATGTGCACCGCATCCATTTGCAATTGCATATGCTTGTTGTCAATTCCCGAGCCTGTGCATTGGACTCCGTGTAGTCCTGACCCTGAGCAGTATTTGCACCAAAGAACTCCGGCCTCCTCACATCAAGTGCTCTGTGAGCTGATACTTTGCAATCTTGCCTGAAGTCCCCTCGCGACTCCTTGTCCTTCGGCATGTGGGTCTCCCTGAGGGTCATCTTGATTTCTGTTGTGCTTTCCTGGTTGCTACAGACATGCCCTGACTCCCCATTGCTTGGTGAGTCCCCCGGACCTTGCTGGTCCACACCGTAACCTGTTTGACCTTCCTTCATGGGTTGCTTTTGCCAAGACTTGTTGGTGCTCCAGCCAGACACCGACCCCTCAGCACTCAACATCCTTCGTGGGACAGCTCACCTCTGGCTCCTGGTCATCCTCGACATCTCCTGGTCCTCGTGGCTGCAGAGTCAAGCATCCCTTCTTCGCACCTGAAGCAACAGACATCGGTGGGCATTCGTCTACCGAGCCCCTGGTCACTCTGAAGTGACCCGGACTCAGTCCTCTCTGCTTTCAGATTCCTTCCTTCCCAAATCCAGGCTTGGATTCCACCGGACCCTTTTCACCTTCGCGGCAGCAGTACTTCTTCACAGCCCTCCATTGAGAACGACAGCAGTTTCCAACACCACTCCAGACCTATGCACCCGGCTCCTCTGGGATAGGTAACTTGGGTACTATGGTATCCACAGGTGGGATGGCTCTTCAAACTCTTAAGTTCCAAAGGGTTCGCTCGAAGTCCTCCTAGAAGGGTCCTTAAACTTTAAAAGTGTAACGGCGACTTCCCCATAGAATTGTACGGAGCCCGCAGTTGTGTTCACACACTGCACCCGTCCTCCTTGGGGTCCCTATCTACTCACCTTTGGTGGTTCCTTGGGGTCCCAGCGATTGTACGTGCTCCAGACCTTGTCTTGATCTCAGTCGTGACTGTTATACCACTATTTTAGTATATGGTTTGGTCTTCCCCTGGAGCCCACTGTGTATTGTGCTTCTTACAACTGTTCTATTGATCTTGTATTGTGTGCTTTGTGTTCTATCCTCGTGTAGAGGATAGTAGAGAGTGTTATATTAATAAATACATATTTTTATATAACTACTGTGTGGTTCTCCTTTCATTTGGTCAATATAGGAGGTGATATTCTGGTAAAACAAGCTGCTTTACATTCCTTCAAGATTAAGCCTGAAGGCTGCTCTCCACAGCTTCCACTAGGATAGCTTTCTAAAGGTTATCTTTGACCTCATGCATCATAAGGGTCGTTTGGCTGGTGCAAGGTGCCCACTTTAATTAGTGGACAGCATATACCAGGCCAACTTCTAACATTGGTGTTCAGCGGTTGGGATTCAAGCCTGCATTGTTTTACCAGATAAATCTCTTTGTAATGATTAACTGAAAACCACTAAAGTATTCAGGCACATATAATACTTAAAGATTAGAATAAGTAAGTTCTACTGAACTTGGGGTTGGGTAAGTTAAAGGTCTAGCACACCCTTTCTCCAACCTAAGAGAGTTTTGTTCCCACTAGGTTAGGTAGGTGCATACACCACACCACACTAGTATGTCTTCTAAAGGAGAAGCCGGTGGCTCTCTGCCTTCTAGGTACAATGGTCTCACATTTCAGGATTTGAAAGCCATGTGTGCTTCTAGGAAGCTGAAGACAGGGAGAAATGCCAACACCCAACGTCTCATTGAGGTGTTACTCTTAGATGACCTTTAGAAAGACCCCAGGGTCAGATGAGGTAGAAAGAGGGGGTGGGGCAGGGAATGAAGACTGGTCAGGAGGTGACACCTTTTATGACCTAGACTCAAACCCTGGCCAGGAGGATCAAGATGATTCCACCCTAGACAACCTAGATCTTCAGGAAGAGGGTGGAGAAGGCCCCAGTGGCCCTCTCTTTACTCCTCCAGGAAGAGTGCAGAGTTTACCCAGGAGATCTAGATCTCCCTCTGCAGAATCTGACCAGTCAGGACATTCTATAGGGACCTCCATATCTCATAAGAGAGATTACTCTTATGAAAGACAGTGCCAATTTCTAGAGCTTGAGAAAGTCAAGCTTAGGTTCAGGCAAGAGCAATTGGCCCTAGATAAGGAATCCTTAGAACTCCAGAAGGCTAGAAAGAAATTGGGACTAGAGTCCCATGGTGGCAGCAACAGTGTCCCTAGGATTAAGGAATATACTTATGACCATAGGAACCTGAGCAAGATAGTCCCTCCCTACCATGGTGGGGATGACATCCACAAATGGACAACTGCTTTAGAAAGGGCCTGTAAGGTACAGAAGGTCCCTCAAGAGCAGTGGGCAGCTATCTTGTGGCTCTCCTTTGCTGACAAAGGTAGAGATAAGCTCCTCACTGTTAGCGAAGAGGATGCTGACAACTATTCAGTCCTGAAGAGTGCTCTCATTGATGGGCTTGGCTTAACCACTGAACAGTTCAGGATTAAGTTCAGAGACACCCAGAAGAAACAGACTCAGGACTGGGTAGACTTTGTAGATTGTGCTACTAAGGCTCTGGAAGGCTGGTTACTTGGCAGCAAAGTGAATGATTTCAAGGGATTGTACAATTTGATTATGAGGGAGCAGATCCTTAATAATTGCCAAAACCAGTTGCTGCATCAGTACTTGGTTGACTCTGATCTGACTTCTCCCAAGAATTGGGAAAGAAGGCAGATAGGTGGATCAGAACCAGGGTGAAGCAGAAAACCCAGACCACAGGTGGCGACCAGAAGAAGCAAGATGCTAAACCTTCAGATAAGGGTGGGGAAAAGGGTAAAGACCAGAAGTCTTCATCAGGGCCCCAAAAACCTGCATCTGGGGGGGAGTCACAGTCTAACGAAGGAAAAGGCAAAAGAAACCTTGGTGCTTCCTCTGTAAGGAGAAAACCCATTGGACAAGGGATGCCAATTGTTCAAGGGCCAAGGATCCTCCTACCACCACCACTGCCCCTAAGGCAACTGTTCACCTTGGTCAGCTCCAAGTGGTGGTACAGGGAACAAGGGTATAGTAGGGTTAACCCTGGGATCTGAGATGGGTTCCTGCTTAGTCAGAACTCCAGCTCAGGCTGTTTTGGTCTGTGATGGAGGCATGGATATTGCCTCCCTATTTGTCAGTCCCAGTAATCTGGGCAAATACAGACAACAGCCTTTAATCAATGGTAAGGAGGCCATGGCATATAGGGACACAGGAGCTAGTGTCACAATGGTGACAAGAGATCTTGTGGGCCCTGACCAGATCATACTTGGTGAGATGTACCAAGTGATCAATGCTAACAATGTCAGGACAGACCATTCCTTGGCAGTTGTTAATTTCAGCTGGGGAGAGGTAACTGGCCCTAAGAATGTTGTGGTTAGCTCAGACCTCCCTGTGGAATGCTTGTTGGGCAATGATTTGGAACCTTCAGCCTGAGCTGAAGTGGAACTCAGGACACATGCAGCAATGTTGGGCATCTCTGCAGATGTGTTTGCTGTGACTAGGTCACAGGCCAAACTGTCTTCAACTGAACAGGCCCTGGATCCTAGAAAAATGGACCAGGTGCCTTCCAAGAGAAAGAGCAGTAGGGGTAAGGCACTGTCTTCCCCCCAGACTCAGAGGGGCATATTCACAAGGAGCCATCGCCGAATTAACGGCACTTTATCGCATCCAAAGTCGTGATAAATTTACCCCCCCATTCACAAGCCAGTGTAAACAGCCCACAGCACCAGTTTAACCGCGATAGCAGCCGCAAAAAACATCGCCACAGAGGACCCCCGCAAATATCACTAATGAGATGCAGAGTAGGCGTTCCCGTGCCAAAAGTCGAGACTACATCACACCTCAACATTCTCAACGACCAGCCACATCGGCGATAAAAACACAAAACAGGCGATGAGGTTCGGTAGCCGCAGGTATTTAACACCTGCCTCAAGCAGGTGTAAAGAAGGACGTCTACCTGCAGTAGGCAACGGAGTCCCGCACACAGCCATACCCGAAGAACAAACAATGCCATGGAGCTACTCTACATGCAGCTCGGAGCCACAACAAAGCCACAACACCCCCTGCCACCACCCCCTGGACCGCCACCCCCCGACCACCACAGAGGCTGCGTAGGGCAAGACAGCGGAGCTACCGTAAACGCACCACTCTCACAGACCTAATGCCCGCGGAAGTCATTGCCCACTACAGGCTCAAAAGGACAACCATCCTCCGCATCCTGACCCACATCGCCCACAGTCTGATGGTCCCAACACAGCGGAGAACAAACATCCCCCGCAGACAAAGCTGCTGGCAGTGCTGCACCTGTTGGCCTCTGGGACCTTCCAACCAACAACTGCCAGAGTCGGAGGAGTCTCACAGCCAGCCCTATCAAAGTTCATCACACCCGTCCTGGATGCCATCATCAGCTTCATACCCCAGTACCTTCACTTCCCCCACACTGCGCAGGAACAGCTGGAGACTAAGCAAGGCTTCTACGCCATAGCCGGATTCCCAGCCGTGTTGGGGGCAATCGACTGCACACATGTCCCACTTGTGCCCCCTGCGGATACTGCACACCACTACCGCAACAGGAAGCACACGCATTCCATCAATGTGCAGGCAATAGTGGACCACCGGGGAATGTTCACCAATGTCGTCGCCAACTACCCAGGCAGTGTGCATGATTCCTTCATCTTCCGACAGTCCATCATCAACCAGCGCTTCCAGGATGGCACATATGGGACGGGACTGCTCGTTGGTAAGTACCAACTCAACACACCACACATCCCACAGCCACCAACGCACAAGGCACAACTGTGGGGATGCACACGTGACCTAACCACATCCGACATGTTAAACTACACGACCCCTACCAGACACGACTACACCACTCCATGGTCATCCTGGGCTACCCCTGCACCCAATACAGACTCCACATGGCACCACAGCCAAACAACAGCTAAATGTGTGGAGATGCGGAATGCCGCCATGACACATGTGAGGCACTGCTCTGCCCCCATGACCCTACCCCGGTCTCCCGCAGGTCAGCGTCCCATGGTGCTGGGCCCGTGTCGGCTGCTGTGCATCCGGGGCGACTAGCCCTGTGCGACTCGAGTCATCCCCCCTTGTTGTTCAGGCATTGCATGTCTGTGTGCCTGATGACTGTTGGTGTAATTGCCAGCACATGCTACTCCTTGAGGGCTGGCTTACACTCACCCCCCCCCCCACAGCCAGCACAGGCCTCACTGAATTGGTGGGCCTGCCATCACATCCTGCCGAAGCAAGTATTGACTCTTTTCTCCCTGCACTGTCACAGGTGATCAAGGATATGCACTCTGCCCTTGGATGATGACACCCCTCCGAGACCCGAACACACCCGCCCAGAGGCAGTACAATGCGGCCCACATACGCACCAGGGGCATCGTTGAACGCACATTTGGCGTGTTGAAGTCACGTTTCAGGTGCCTGGACGGCACTGGTGGGAAGCTCCTGTACAGCCCGGATGTCGTGTGCAAGATGATTGTTGCATGTTGTGTGTTGCACAACATCTGTGTTCGCACCCGGGCCCCATGGATCCCAGTTCCAGAGGTACCGGTCGATGATGGTGGTGATGGGGCAGGTGGCCCACATCCCACTGCAGCAGCGGCAGGAATGGGCCGTAGGGACTCCATCATTGACACTTACTTCTCATGAGCACGTCACATTGTGACCGTCCGTGGCATACATGGAACAGTAGTAGATGTCCAATTGCACTGCATGTGTGAATAAAACATATTTGCAGGTCACAGGTTGGAATTGTACATTGTCATGTTACATGTCCCTGGGGTTTCAGATGTGATTTGCCATGTTGTGCACATTTTCCGAACCAGTTGTGTCCTGTGTTCAGTTGTGGAGGTGTTGCTGTTTGTACCGGGATGTTGTCACTGTCCGGGTGCACTTCTGCTTATGTGCGTATGCTGCACGGTGGGTGTGTCGCTCCTGCGGCTCTGATTTGTCTGCCACTGGTCTCTTTCATGTGGTGTGCCTGTAGGTTCTGTTCTTCCACGGTGCTTGGATGTTGTGGTGTGCATGTTGTCCTCTGCAGTTGGCCAGGGTGCATCCGTGGTACTTGGCTGTTGATGTATTTTGTTCTGTGGCATTTTCCGTATGCTGCTCTTGTGCTTCTTCCCGCATTGCGCGTGTGTATTGCTGCCCTCGCGCTGGTTGTCACTGTTTTCTTATCGCGCTTTGGCCCATCGCAGCTTTTTTCGCGTTGTGGTTTGTGTTTTTATCTCCGTCGAGGTGGTTGTGTCGCGAGCATTGGCCACGGTGTCGGCCAACTATCGCATGGTACCGCCTTGTTGTGAATTCCATGTTGACACAGGTTATTTTCCCGTGATAGGCTGCGTTATTGAAAGTTGTGTTACGCTACTCTTGCGGTAGTTACCACACGTTCTTGTGAATATACCCCAGAGTGAGGATCAGTCTCCTGAGGGGGATAACCCCAGTCCCTGTGAAGGAACTGTCTCAGAGGAACTTGAACCTGATCGGGTTGAGTTCTTGGGGACAGGGGGCCCTTCCAGGGCAGAACTGAGTCAGGAGCAGCACAGCTGCCCCTCTCTTGAACCCCTCAGACAGCAAGCTGCTGCTGAGGCTGCTGGGAGTGCCAGTGGTTCCCACCGGATCTACTGGGATGAAGGACTCCTTTACTCAGAGGGTAGAGACCCCAAACCTGGTGCTACCAGGAGGTTGGTTATACCTCTGAAGTTTAGGGGCTTCCTACTGACACTGGCACATGATATCCCTTTAGCAGGACACCTAGGCCAAATTAAGACTTGGGACAGGTTTGTCCCTCACTTTCACTGCCCTCACATGTCAGAGGACACAAAGGAGTTTTGTCGCTCCTGTACCACCTGTCAAGCCAAGTGGTAAGGCAGCTGGTACCACAAAGGCCCCCCTGATACCACTGCCTGTGGTGGGGGTTCCCTTTGAGATGGTTGGGATTGACATAATTGGTCCCATGGATCCTCCATCTGCATCTGGGCACAGATATATTCTAGTGGTGGTGGACCATGCCACTAGGTACACAGAAGCAATACCCCTTAGAACCACCACAGCTCCTGTGGTGGCCAGGGCCCTACTGGGAATTTTTTCCAGAGTGGGTTTCCTAAGGAGATCTTAACTGACAGAGTTGCAAACTTCATGTCTAGTTACATTACTGCTATGTGGAAGGAGTGTGGAGTAAATTACAAATTTACCACACCCTATCACCCACAATGCAATGGGTTAGTTGAGAGATTCAACAAAACCCTGAAGGGCATGATCATGGGCCTCCCAGAAAAGCTTAGGCGAAAATGGGATGTCCTGTTGCCCTTCCTTCTCTTTGCCTACAGAGAGGTTCCTCAGAAGGTGGTTGGCTACAGCCCTTTTGAACTTCTATTTGGACATCCAGTTAGGGGTCCCTTATGTTTAGTGAAGGAGGGATGGGAGTTACCTCTCAAACCACCTAAACAAGACATAGTGGACTATGTACTTGGTCTCTGCTCCAGGATGGCTGAGTATATGAAGAAGGCAAGTAAAAACCTTGAGGCTAGCCAAGAATTACAGAAAGCTTGGCATGACCAAAAGGTTGTGCTGACTGTGTACCAACCAGGACAGAAGGTATGGGTGTTGGAGCCTGTGGCCCCAGCAGCTCTCCAAGACAAGTGGAGTGGACCCCATACAATTCTTGAGCAGAAGGGAGAGGTCACCTACCTGGTGGACCTTGGAACTCCCAGGAGTCCCCACAGGGTGCTCCATGTGAACAGGCTCAAGCCATATGTTGACAGGGCAGACATGGGCTTGCTCATGGCTACTGATGAGGGACAGGAGGAAGAGAGTGACCCACTTCCTGACCTCCTCTCACAGAACCCTGATGATGGCTCAGTTGATGGTGTAGCCTTGGCAGGCAGCCTCACTGAGCAGCAACAGACTGATTGCAGGAAGGTCCTCAATTAGTACAGACATATGTTCTCCCTGACTCCTAGTCAGACCACCTGGTATACCCATGAAGTGGACACAGGTGAAAGTCTGCCTGTTAAAAATAAGATTTACAGGCAACCTGACCATGTCAGGGACTGCATCAGGACTGAGGTCCAAAAGATGCTGGAATTGGGAGTCATTGAACACTCAGATAGCCCTTGGGCTAGTCCAGTAGTCCTGGTACCCAAACCTCATACCCAGGGTGGTAAGAGAGAAATTAGGTTTTGTGTAGACTACAGGGGGTTTAATGCAGTCACTAGGACTGATGCTCATCCTATTCCTAGGGCAGATGAGCTCATTGATACTTTGGCCTCAGCCAAGTTCTTGAGTACATTTGACCTCACAGCTGGATATTGGCAAATCAGATTAGCTGAAGATGCCAAACCCAAGACAGCATTTTCAACCCCTAGTGGGCATTATCAATTTATTGTAATGCCCTTTGGCTTGAAGAATGCACCTGCCACATTCCAAAGGCTGGTGAACAAAGTCCTTACAGGTCTGGAAGCCTATAGTGCAGCATATCTAGGTGATATAGCTGTCTTTAGCTCCACCTGGGAGGATCACCTGGTCCACCTGAAGAGTGTTTTAGAGGCCCTGCAGAAAGCAGGCCTCACTATCAAGGCTACTAAGTGCCAGATAGGGCAGAGCAAGGTTGTGTACCTGGGCCACCTTGTGCGTGGAGACCAAGTTCAACCACTTCAGAGCAAAATCCTACCATCATGGACTGGGTTGCTCTAACTACCCAGACTCAGGTCAGAGCTTTCTTGGGCCTGACTGGGTACTACAGGAGGTTTGTTAAGGGATATGGATCTATAGAGACCCCCTTAAATGATCTGACCTCTAAAAGAATGCCTAAGAAAGTTCAGTGAACAGTTAGCTGTCAGAAGGCATTTGATGACCTGAAGCAGGCCATGTGCACTGTTCCCATTCTGCAAAGTCCTGACTATTCCAAGCAATTCATTGTTCAAACTGATGCATCTGAGTTGGGGGTAGGGGCTGTGTTATCACAACTGAATGAAGAGGGTCAGGATCAGCCAGTAGCTTTTATAAGCAGAAGGCTGACCCCAGAGAGAAATGATGGTCAGCTATTGAGAGGGAAGCCTTTGCTGTGGTTTGGGCTCTGAAGCAGCTGAGGCCATACTTGTTTGGCACTCACTTCATTGTTCAGACAGACCATAAGCCCCTCTTATGGCTAAAACAGATGAAGGCTGAAAACCCCAAACTTTTGAGGTGGTCCATTTCCCTACATGGGATTGACTATACAGTGGAACATAGACCTGGGAGTAACCATGCCAATGCAGATGGACTCTCTAGATATTTCCACTTAGAAAATGAAGACTCAACTGGTCAAGGTTAGTCTCATGTCCTTTCGTTTGGGGGGGGGGGGGTTGTGTAGGAAAGTAGGATCTGCTTCCTATGGTTACCGGCACTTTTTCCTTGATGTTGCACTGTTTTTGACTAGTCTGACTGGGATCCTGCTAAACAGGACCCCAGTCTATCTGCTTTCTCCTCTAAATTGTCACACATGTACTTTGGTACACTCCAGATTGGAAACTGGGGTACCCTTATAAATCCCTAGTATATGGTACCCATGTACCCAGGGCATAGGTACCCCAGAGGCCTCCCATGGGCTAAAGCATGTATTATGCCACCCATGAGAGGCCATGCAAATTGGAACTCCAGGTCCGCTACAGCAGTTTGTGTAAGATGGTGCTTGCACCTCTTACTTTAGATATAGGTTCACTATATCTATAGGTCACTACACTTAAAACTTATAAGTCAACCCTATAGCAGGCCTTATCAATCCTGAAGGCAGGGTGCTGTATTTTTAGTGAGAGGGTGCCCCTGCATGAGCAGAGCCCCTCTGCAGCCTTCGGAAACCATTCTCCCGGGTTGTCTGTGACTCAGCCGGACATATAGGTAGAGGTGCATTATAACCTCGCGGTAAATGCTATCTCGAAAACGGCTGCCTAGAAATATATTGTGTTTGGTATCAAACACCTTGGAATCATACCTCCACACCGGTAACCGGTGTGGGAGGTATGATTACACCCTTCTGAAGCAAGCTTTGTGGGGTCACTGGTCTATCCGGTGCCAGCCTTCTCGACCCGGTCAGCACAAAATGGATGCTGCCGACCAGAGACACATTTCTGCCCTCCTGCTGCTGAGCCAAGCTCGAGCAGAGGAAGGCAGCACAATAGGCATCCTGTCACAGGGAGGTGTGACCACCTCCCAGACAGGATTTAGTGTATTGGGGCTGGGTGGGTGCACTCTGAGAGTGCCTGAAAGTCTGCACTGGGGGCACATTTGGTGTCCCTGTGCATAGTCCAACTCAAACCAGTTCTGGGAGCCATTGGCTCCTGCTCTGGTGCGAACCTGGACAAAGGACATGGGTGTAGCCACCCCTCTGTCCTGACCCTCCCCTAGGAGGGTCCCCCGAATCTGTCCAACCCCTTCCAGTGGGTACAAAAGGGCTTACCTGGCTATAAGACTTTAGATTTTATGTGGACAAGATTCTACAAGAAGAAACCACTGACCTTCGACCGTCTGGACACTCTGGACTTTGCTAGACTTCGACTGGGCCCGACTTCATCCCCCTCTCCGTCCAAAGCTTTGTCTGTGCCCCTGCTCCATACAGGTTCTGTGCAGGACCTGTGGTGCACTGAGGACAACTGAAGAATCTCCCTTGGAGTGAAGGAGTCACTCCCCTGCCCTAGCAGGCACCGTAACGCAACTGACAGGTCTGCTGCTCCTGTGCTCCTGAGCTCCTGCGGACTCCGAAGAATTTAGCAACACAGGAGGTGGGTTTTCGAAGGTCCCTGAGGTCGATCTGCCCTCTCAGCAAGTTTGAGGCCAGTATCCCTCGTGGGGACTGCATAACCCGAACCCCTGTGCACCGTGTCCATTTGCAATTGCATATAATAATAATAATAATACTGGAGCTTGTATAGCGCGAACAGCTACCTCAACAACAGAGGTGTCCCGGCGCTCTAGCAGCAAGCAGCGCATGCATGGAAGTTTGGGCACTGGGGCCAGGCCTAGTCATTGCTAAAGAGCCATGTCTTCAGTGCTTTTCTGAAACAGGTCTCTGTTTTAGCTTGGCGGAGATACCCAGGTAGGGCATTCCACATTTTGGCCGTTCTTACTGTGAACGCCCTACCACCCAGACAGGCTTTCGCAAAGCGGGGAGCATAGAGCAAATTCTGAGAATTTGACCGCAGGAATCGATTTTGCTTATACCGGCAGAGTCTTTGTTTAAGATAGCTAGGACATTTTCCCTGAAGAGCCCAATAGGCCAGGGTCAAGGCCTTAAATTCGATTCTTTTGGCTACTGGGAGCCAGTGTAGCTCCTGTAGGTGCGGAGAGACATGGTGTCGAAAAGGAATGCGTCTAATCAGTCTCGCAGCCGCATTCTGCACCATCTGCAGACGTCTAATCGAATATTTAGGCAGGCCAAGATATAGGCCGTTTGCGTAGTCCAGCCTGGATGTCACTGTGGCATGGACTACGGATTTATGGCAATATTCTGGCATAAAATGTAAAAATTTGCAGAGGTTTCTCAATTTACTAAAACACGAAGCGGAGACCTGTTGGATTTGGGCCGAGAAAGAGAGGTCAGCCTCCCATCTCACCCCTAGATTTTTGATACTAGTGCTAGGAGAAGGCGGAGGGCCCATTTCTGATGGCCACCACAGATCTGGAGCAGGCACTGGGCCCTCACCAAAAAACAGCACCTCTGTTTTTCCCGCATTGAGTTTTAGTTTGTTTATATTCATCCAAAGGGCTATGTCTCTCAAGCAACCTTTAAAATTCTTAAAAGCCTCTACCGTCCGCTCTTGAAAAGAGAAAAGCATATGCTTTCTGTCGATTCCCGAGCTTGTGCATTGGACTCCGTGTAGTCCTAACCCTAAGCAGTATTTGCTCCAAAGAACTCCGGCCTCCTTACACCAAGTGCTCTGTGAGCTGATACTTTGCAATCTTGCCTGAAGTCCCCTCGCGACTCCTTGTCCTTCGGCATGTGGGTCTCCCTGAGGGTCATCTTGATTTCTGTTGTGCTTTCCTGGTTGCTCCAGACATGCCCTGACTCCCCATTGCTTGGTGAGTCCCCCGGACCTTGCTTGTCCACACCGTAACCTGTTTGACCTTCCTTGATGGGTTGCTTTTGCCAAGACTTGTTGGTGCTCCAGCCAGACACCGACCCCTCAGCACTCAACATCCTTCGTGGGACAGCTCACCTCTGGCTCCTGGTCATCCTCGACATCTCCTGGTCCTCGTGGCTGCAGAGTCAAACATCCCTTCTTCGCACCTGAAGCAACCGACATCGGTGGGCATTCGTCTACCGAGCCCCTGGTCACTCTGAAGTGACCCAAACTCTGTCCCCTCTGCTTTCAGGTTCCTTCCTTCCCAAATCCAGGCTTGGATTCCACCGGACCCTTTTCACCTTTACAGCAGCAGTACTTCTTCACAGCCCTCCATTGAGAACGACGGCAGTTTCTGACACCACTCCAGACCTATGCACCCGGCTCCTCTGGGATAGGTAACTCGGGTACTACGGTATCCACGGGTGGGGTGGCTCTTCAAACTCCTAAGTTCCAAAGGGTTCGCTCGAAGTCCTCCTAGAAGGGTCCCTAAACTTTAAAAGTGTAACCGCGACTTCCCCATAGAATTGTACGGAGCCCGCGGTCGTGTTCACACACTGCACCCGTCCTCCGTAGGGTCCCCATCTACTCATCTTGGGTGGTTCCTTGGGGTCCCAGCGATTCTACGTGCTCCAGACCTTGTCTTGATCTCAGTCGTGACTATTATACCTCTATTTTAGTATTTGGTTTGGTCTCCCCCTGGAGCCCACTGTGTATTGTGCTACTTACAACTGTTCTTTTGATCTTGTATTGTGTGCTTTGTGTTCTATCCTCATGTAGAGGATAGTGGAGAGTGTTCTATTAATAAATACATATTTTTATATAACTACTGTGTGGTTCTCCTTTCATTTGGTCAATATAGGAGGTGATATTCTGGTAAAACAAGCTGCTTTACATTCCTTCAAGATTAAGCCTGAAGACTGCTCTCCACAGCTACCACTAGGATAGCTTTCTAAAGGTTATCTTTGACCTCATGCATCATAAGGGTCATTTGGACTGGTGCAAGGTGCCCACTTTAATTAGTGGACAGCATATACCAGGCCAACTTCTCACAGAACACATAAGCTTAGGAGTAAGAGTCACAGACCTTAACGACTAGGCTGCACTGTCTCATGAGTAGTTTCAACGAAAACGTATATCTGACATTTAAATCAAACACACTAGAGTGTGCAGTGCCATAGGTTAGAGTTCACCTATGTTGACATCATTGGCAGTGTTGAATGGAAGGAAAGAGGGAGAGAGAGATAAAAAGAAATTGAGACAGAGGGAGAGAGAAGATTTGTATTCTTTGGCATAAGACAAACTCATAAAGAGAGATATTCAAAAAAGTAGAAATGAAAAACATTTATCAATGAAAGTAACATTAAATTTGATTGAGAACTGTCAATCATTGAAACACAAGGATTTGAACACATAACCATTGGACTAAGAGTCTGCAACATTAACAATAAGGCAACGGTGCCTTATATGAGTAATGTGTGCAAATACGTATATATGACATTCTAATCAAACACTCCACTGTATGCATTGCCGTGGATTAGAGTTCACCTATATTGACATAATTGACAGTGTTGAATGGAAGGAAAGAGGGAGAGAGAGAAAAAGAAAGTGAGACAGAGGGACAGAAAAGGTTTGTATTCTTTGGGGTAAGACATACTTAAAAAAAGAGATAGTCAAAGGAGAAATGAAAAATATTTTTAAACATTTATCAGATGAAGTACCCTTGCTTATAATTTTACATCAGAAACCACAGCAATTGAAACACCAGGATTTGACCACCTAAGCTTAGGAGTAAGAGTCACAGAGCGTAACCACTAGGCCACACTGACTTATGAGTAGTTCTAACGAAAACGTATATATGACTTTTGAATCAAACACACTAGAGTGTGCAGTGCCATAGGTTAGAGTTCACCTATGTTGACATCATTGGCAGTGTTGAATGGAATGAAAGAGGGAGAGAGAAAAAAAGAAAGTGAGACAGAGGGACAGAAAAGGTTTGTATTCTTTGGGGTAAGACATACTTAAAAAGAGAGATAGTCAAAAAAGGAGAAATGAAAAATATTTTTAAACATTTATCAGAGAAAGAAACCTTGCTTGTAATTTTACCTCAGAAACAACGACAATTGAAACACCAAGATTTGAACACAAAACCTTTGATATAAGAGTCATAGAGCTTAACCAGTAGGCCACCGAGACTCAGAGTAGTTTCCACAAAAACGTATATATGACATTCGAATGAAACACACCAGTGTATGCAGTGCCACACGTTATAGTTCACCTATGTTGACATCATTGGCAGTGTTGAATGGAAGGAAAGGAGGAGAGAGAGTAAACGAAAGCGAGACAGAGGGAGATTGAAGATTTGTATTCTTTGGCGTAAGACAAACTCATAAAGAGAGATATTCAAACCTGGAGAAAAGAAAAACATTTATCAAAGAAAGTGACATTACTTTTAATTGAAAACTCTCAACCATTGAAACACCAGTATTAGAATACATACAATTGGACTATGAGTATGCAACCTTAACCAGTAGGCCATGGTGACTCATGAGTAGTTTGTACAAAATCTTATATATGACATTCGAATCAAACACTCCACTGTATGCAGTGCCGTAGGTTAGAGTTCACCTATATTGACATCATTGATAGTGTTGAATGGAAGGAAAGAGGGAGAGAGAGAAAAAAAGAAAGTGAGACAGAGGGACAGAAAAGATTTGTATTCTTTGGGTAAATTACACTTATAAAGAGAGATAGTCAAAGAAGGAGAAATGAAACATATTTTTGAACATTTTCAGAGAAAGTAACCTTGCTTATAATTTTAGCTCAGAAAAGACAACCATTGAAACACCAGGACTTTAACATAACCTTTGGACTAAGAGTCTGCAACCTTAACCATTAGGATATGGTGACTCATGAGTAACATGCACAAAAACGTATATATGACATTCGAATCAAACACTCCACTGTGTGCAGTGCCGTTGGTTAGAGTTCACCGATATTGACATCATTGACAGTATTGAATGGAAGGAAAGAGGGAGAGAGAGAGAAAAAGAAAGTAAGACTGAGGGACAGAAAAGATTTGTATTCTTTGGGGTACTTATAAAGAGAGATAGTCAAAGAAGGACAAATGAAAAATATTGTTTAACATTAATCAGAGAAAGTACCCTTGTTTATAATTTTACTTCAGAAACCACAACAATTGAAACCCCAGGATTTGAACATATAAGCTTAGGCGTAAGAGAAACACACCTTAACCACTAGGCTGCACTAACTCATGTGTAGTTTCAACGAAAACGTATATATGACATTCGAATCAAACACACCAGAGTGTGCAGTGCCATTGGTTAGAGTTCACCTAAGTTGACATCATTGGCAGTGTTGAATGTAAGGATAGAGGGAGAGAGAGAGAAAAAGATAGTGAGACAGAGGGACAGAAAAGATTTGTATTCTTTGGGTCAGACGTACATATAAAGAAAGATAGTCAAAGAAGGAGAAATTAAAAATGTATCAGAGAAAGGAGCCTTGCTTATAAATTTACCTCAATAACCACAACCATCTGAACACATATCTTTTGGAATAAGAGTCAGTGACCTTAACCACTAGGCCACACTAACTCATGAGTAGTTCCCATGAAAACGTATATATGACACTTGAATAAAACACACCAGTGTATGCAGTGCCATAGGTTAGAGTTCACCTGTGTTGACATCATTGGCAGTGTTGAATGGCAGGAAAGGAGGAGAGAGAGAAAAAGAAAGCAAGATAGAGGGAGAGAAAAGATTTGTATTCTTTGGCGTAAGACAAACTCATAAAGAGGGATATTCAAAAAAGGAGAAAAGAAAAACATTTATCAAAGAAAGTAATATTACTTAAAATTGAGAACGCTCAACCATTGAAACACATAACCTTTGGACTATGCAACCTTAACCAGTAGGCCATGGTGAGTCACAAGTAGTCAGCACAAAACCGTATATATGGCATTCGAATCAAACACTCCACTATATGCAGTGCTGTGGGTTAGAGTTCACCTATATTGACATCATTGACAGTGTTAAGTGGAAGGAAAGAGGGAGAGAGAGAAAAAAAGAAAGTGAGACAGAGGGACAGAAAAGATTTGTATTCTTTGGGTAAATTATACTTATAAAGAGAGATAGTCAAAGAAGGAGAAATGAAAAATATCTTTTAACATTTATCAGAGAAAGTACCCTTGCTTATAATTTAAACTCAGAAACCACGATTTGAACACACAACCTTAGGAGTAAGAGTCATAGACGTTAACCACTAGGCCACACTGACTCATGAGTAGTTTTCCCAAAAACGTATATATGACATTCTAATGAAACACACCAGTGTATGCAGTGCCATAGGTTAGAGTTCCCCTATGTTCATTTCATTGGCAGTGTTGAATGGAAGGAAAAGAGGAGAGAGAGAAAAAGAAAGCGAGACAGAAGGAGAGAGAAGATTTGTATTCTTTGTCATAAGACGAACTCATAAAGAGAGATAGTCAAACATGGAGAAGAGAAAAACATTTATCGAAAACAGTAACATTACTTTAAATTTACTACTCTCAACCAGTATTTGAATGCATAACCTTTAGCATAAGAGCCTGCAACCTTACCCACTAGGCCTCAGTGATTCAAAAGTACGCTTCACAAAAACGTATATATGTCATTCGAATCAAACACACTAGTGTATGGAGTGCCATAGGTTAGAGTTCACCTATGTTGACATCATTGGCAGTGTTGAATGGAAGGAAAGAGTGAGAGAGAGAAAAAGAAAGCGAGACAGAGGGAGAGAAGATTTGTATTCTTTGGCGTAAGACAAACTCATAAAGAGAGATATTCAAACAAGGAGAAAAGAAAAACATTTATCAAAAAATGTAACATTAAATTTGATTGAGAACTCTCAACCATTGAAACACAAGGATTCGAACACATAACCTTTGGACTAAGTGTCTGCAACCTTAACCATTAGGCCACAGTGACTCATAAGTAAACTGCACAAAAACAAATATATCACATTCGAATCAAACACTCCACTGTATGTGGTCCCATGGTTCAGAGTTCACCTAAATTGACATCATTGACAGTGTTGAATAGAAGGAAAGAGGGAGAGAGAAAAAGAAAGTGAGACAGAGGGACAGAAAAGATTTGTATTCTTTGGGTAAGACTTACATATAAAGGGAGATAGGCAAAGAACGAGAAATGGAAAATATTTTTAACATTTATCAGAGAAAGTACACTTGCTTATAATTTTACCTCAGAAAACATAATCATTGAAACACGGGGATTTGAACACACAAACTTAGGAGTAAGAGTGACAGACATTAACCACTAGACCACCCTGATTTATAATTAGTTTCAACGAAAACGTATATATGACATGTGAATCAAACACAGTAGTGTATGGAGTGCCATAGGTTAGAGTTCACCTATGTTGACATCATTGGCAGTGTTGAATGGAAGGAAAGAGGGAGAGAGTGAAAAAGAAAGCGAGACAGAGGGAGAGACAAGATTTGTATTCTTTGTGTGATACATACTTATAAATAGAGATAGTCAATCAATCACGCGTTTGTTAAGCGCAACTACTCACCTGTAAGGGTCTCAAGGCGCTGGGGGAGGGGGGTTTCGCAGGTTCCAGTCCGTCAAAGAGGTGGTCTGTCGAAGAGCCAGGTTTAGAGGTTTCTTGTGAAGATGGGGAGAGATGTTGTCTGTCTGAGGTGGAGCGGGAGGGCGTTCCAGGCTCTGGCCGCGAGGACGGAGAAGGAGCGGCCGCCTGATCTGGTCTTTCTGGTGCGGGGGACCACGGTGTAGGAGAGCTGGGCTGATCGTAGGGTCCTTTATGGGGCGTGGAATTTGAGTCGGCTGTTCAGGTATGCTGGTCCGGTGTCGTGGAGGGCCTTGTGAGCGTGGGTGAGCATCTTGAAGGTGACTCTAGCTTCGATGGGGAGCCAGTGGAGTGTACGCAGGTGCTGGGAGATGTGGCAGTGTCTTGGCAGGTTGAGGACCAGTCTTGCGGCGGCGTTCTGGATGTTCTGTAGGTTTTTGTTTATTCTGGCGTAGAGTGAGTTGGCGTAGTCGAGTCTGCTGGTGACCAGGGCGTGAGTGACGGTCTTTCTGTGTTCGAGGGGGGTCCATTTGAAGGTCTTATGTAGGAGGCGGAGGGTATGGAAGCAGGAGGACGAGACAGCGTTGATCTGGCGGTCCATTTTGAGTTCGGAGTCCAGGATGATTCCCAGGTTGCGTGCGTGGTCCGTGGGGGTGGGCGGACTTCCGAGAGCGGGGGGCCACCAGGTGTCGTTCCAGGCGTCTGGGTGTGGGCCCATGATGAGTACTTCTGTTTTGTTGGTGTTTAGTTGAAGGCAGCTGTTTTTCATCCATGTGGTGACGGCTTCCATGCCTTCTCGAAAGTTGTGTCTGGTGGTGTTGGGTTCGTTGGAGAGGATGAGTTGGGTGTCGTCTGCGTATGACACAATGTTGAGTCCGTAGGTTCTGACGATGGGGGCGAGCGGAGCCATGTAGACGTTGAAGAGCGTAGGGCTGAGGGAAGACCCCTGGGGGACTACGCACGTGGTTGGTGTAGGGTCTGAGAGGAAAGGGGGGAGTCTGACCCACTGCATTCTGCCGTAGAACAAGGAGCGGATCCAGTCGAGGGCCTTGTCTTGAATTCCTGCGTCGTGGAGTCTGTGTATTAGGGTACGGTGAGAGACTGTGTCGAACACCGCTGAGAGGTCGAGGAGGATGAGGGCTGCTATTTCTCCTATGTCCAGTAGGGTGCGGATGTCGGCTGTTGTGGCGAGGAGGGCGGTATCCGTGCTGTGGTTTTTTCTGAAGCTGGATTGGAAGGAGTCGAGGATGTTGTGCTCTTCGATAAATGTGGTGAGTTGGCTGTTGATGGCTTTCTCGATGACTTTATCTGGGAAGGGGAGCAGGGAGATGGGTCTGTAGTTTTTGAGGTCGGTGGGGTCCGCCAAGGGTTTCTTGAGGAGGGGATTGATCTCGGCGTGTTTCCAGTCGTCGGGGAACGATGCGGTTGCAAGGGAGCGGTTGATGGTGTGGCGGAGCATGGGTGCAATGGTGTCGGCGGCTCTGTTGAAAATGTGGTGGGCCAGGGGTCCGTGGGTGCCCCGGAGTGGATTGAACTCATCGTCTTCAGTGTGTCTTCGGTGGTGAGGGCTGTCCAGTTGTCGATTGCTGGCTTCATGGTGTCGGGGGTGGTTGGTGAGGGTTCAGTGTGTTGGTTGTCTTCGTCAAAGAAGGAAAAATGAAAAATCTTTTTGAACATTTATGAGAGAAAGTACCCTTGCTTATAATTTTACCTCAGACACCACAACCATTAAAACTGCAGGATTTCAACACATAACCTTTAGAGTAAGAGTCAGAGACCTTAACCACTAGGGCACTGTGACTTGTGAGTAGTCGGCACAAAAACGGCACAAAAACGTATATATGTCTTTCGAATCAAATACTCCACTGTATGCAGTGCCGTGGGTTAGAGTTCACCTATATTGACATCATTGACAGTGTTGAATGGAAGGAAAGAGGGAGAGAGAGAGAAAAAGAAAGTGAGACAGAGGGACAGAAAAGGTTTGTATTATTTGGGAAACAAATAATTATAAAGAGAGATAGTCAAAGAAGGAGAAATGGAAAATATTTTTAAACATTTATGAAGGAACGTACCCTTGCTTATAATTTTACCTCAGAAAACACAACCATTGAAATACCAGGATTTGAACACACAACCTTAGGAGTAAGAATGATAGACATTAACCACTAGACCACGCTGACTTATAAGTTGTTTCAACGAAAACGTATATATGACATGTGAATCAAACACACTAGTGTATGGAGTGCCATAGGTTAGAGGGAGAGAGAGAAAAAGAAAGCGAGACAGAGGGAGAGAAGATTTGTATTCTTTGGCGTAAGACGAACTCATAAATGGAGATATTCAAACAAGGAGAAAAGAAAAACATTTATCAAAGAAAGTAACATTAATTTTGATTGAGAACTCTCAACAATTGAAACACCAGGATTTAAACACATAACCTTCTGACTAAGAGTTTACAAACTTAACCATTAGGCCATGGTTACTCATGAGTAGGCTGCACAAAAACATATATATCACATTCGAATCAAACACTCCACTATATGTAGTGCCATGGGTCAGAGTTCACCTATATTGACATAATTGACAGTGTTGAATGGAAGGAAAGAGGGAGAGAGAGAGAAAAAGAAAGTGAGACAGAGGAACAGAAAAGATTTGTATTCTTTGGGGTAAGACATACTTATAAAGAGAGATAGTCAAAGAAGGAGAAATGAAAAATATTGTTTAACATTTATCAGAGAAAATACCGTGGCTTATAATTTTAACTCAGTAATCACAACAGTTTAAACATCAGGATTTGAACACATAAGCTTAGGGTAAGAGTCACAGACCTTAACCACTAGGTCACACTGACTTATGTGTAATTTCTTCGAAAACGTATATATGACATTTAATCAAACACACAAGAGTGTGCAGTGCCACAGGTTAGAGTTCACCTATTTTGACATCATTGGCAGTGTTGAATGGAAGGAAAGAGGGAGAGAGAGAGAGAAAAAGAAAGTGAGACAGAGGGAGAGAGAAGATTTGTATTCTTTGGCATAAGGCAAACTCAAAAAAGAGAGATATTCAAAAAAGGAGAAAAGAAAAACATTTATCAAAGAAAGTAACATTAATTTTAATTGAGAACTCTAAACCATTAAAACACCAGAATTTGAACACATTGCCTTTGGAGTAGGAGTCTGCAACCTTAACCACTAGGCCACAGTGACTCACGAACATTCTGCACAAAACCGTACATATGACATTAAAATCAAACACTCCACTGTATGCAGTGCTGTGGGTCAGAGTTTACCTATATTGGCATCATTTACTGTGTAGAATGGAAGGAAAGAGGGAGAGGGAGAAAAAAAGAAAGTGAGACAGAAAAGATTTGTATTCTTTTTTTTGTGAATCTGTTTTAATTGAGTTTTTCGTACAATCGCAATATGACAATTACATATATATGCACTGTCGGGCTTACAGTTATTACAGTTCGCGCCACGTGTAAATGCTTGTTCAAGGTCAGTACATTTCACCATGCAATGTAAAGAAACAAAAAGTGCACGGGAGGATAGTACCCTTATGTGCATCACCAATGCTCCTCCAATACTCAGAGAAGGGAAGGAGAAGGGAAGGGATGTGGGAATACAATAGTATAATATTCCGTCCATACCTCACAATCTTAATTGTCCATTGAGTCGTGAGCATTGGCACCTAGTTATCACGGCGTGCATACGCACGCGCAGACATGCAGAGTCATTAGTTGTACTGGCGCTCTTGTACAGGTAGACGTCAATAAAAGGACTCACCAGTAAACAAAAAAGGGGGAAAAAAGAGGGGGGGGAAACATTGTATATACTGATTGTAGGAAGGGAGAGGGGGGCAGGAAGGGAAATGTGAAAATAAGAAGAAAACCGTGCGTAACAAACCATATAACCCGCAACCCCTCACACTTACATAGACAGTATTAGATGTGGTCCATACATACCGCAGCTACCAGCTGCCTCCCCAATTCCAAGATGTGTATATACGTGTTGTGTCAACCAGCATATGCTTGCCTCAAAGAGAGTGGCGTGGTGTGTACGCTGCTACGATCAGTGGGTGCGCTAGTGGTCTATGGCTTGGGCGGCGGGTGAATCCGCAGGCGGTGTGTCTATGCTACATCGCAGTTCAGTGCATATTGCTTCCGAGGACGTGGCAATAGGAATCTTACGTAGTCCCAGGGTTTCCTCGCGCTTAATAGCGAAGCCTTCCGCTGTGGCCCATGCAAGCATGGAATTACGCCATGGGTGTCTGTGAGGGGGGTCAGATGCTTTCCATTTTTTACTGATCAGTCTCTTGGCCACTATCAATCCCAGATCTAGAAATCTGGATGTAAATTACGTGGCGGGGTGTCCTGCGGAACTTATGCAATAGATACACAGGCCATTCGAACGGCAACTCCTGCCCAGTGCAATCATGTAATGATGCGGCTACTTCCCTCCAATATGCGCCCACCCTATGGCAGCTCCAGAACATATGGATTAGGTCAGCTCCGGGTTCCTCGCATCTCGGGCATATGGCATCTACACGATTGAAGTATTGGTTCATTTTCGCAGGCGTGAGATATGCCCTATGTATGATGTATAACTGTATCTGGCGGAAGTGCATGTTCTTGGGCATGCGTGTCGGGCTCTCGAGTACTTGGACCCATTCTTTGTCAGTGAACGGGCGACTCAGGTCTTGTTCCCACTTACGGCGAAGCGAATCAAGACTGATCGCTGCATGGGCCCGGAGCGAGGCTGCAAAGCAGTGTGTCAGATGCCTACCCTGCCCCATAACGTGTAAGTATTGCATGGTAAGATGCGTCTGCGGCTCTGTAGTGATGTCTCCCCATTTTGCCGTAAGCGAGGCCACCAGTGCACGGTGAGTGAGAAACTGCCCAGGTGGTAAACCCCCCTCGTCTACAAGTGTTGTGTAGGGAATGAGTGCCCCCTCATGATACAGATCTCCAAGAGTGCGAACGTTCTTTTCCTGCCATTCCCGGAGTACAAGTGTTGTCAGTACCGCTCGCCTAGTGGGAGTTCCCTCTAGTGGTATCGCCGGTGCATAGGGGATCACGTTGCGGGTTATGTATAGACTCCTGCGGAAGCATTTGTAAGCCACAGCAAGTAATAAAGGTTCTGGCGAGCGCAGGCGCGCTCCCGGATGGAACAACGCAACAATGCGCTCTTGGAGGTAGGGCGGTTGAGTAGTTGCAGTGTCTGCACAGTGACGGTTCGACATACACCGAGCAATCCATTGTAGTTGAGAGGCTAGGTAGTAATGTTCAAGACAGGGAGCCGCCAGCCTGCCTTGGTCCACCGGCAGATACAGTTTGTTAAGCGCCAACCTATGTCTGGCATTGCCCCAAATGAAGTCCCTGAGCTGTTTCTCGAAGGTGGTGAAGAAGGAAGCCGGCACATGGAGCGGCAGATTCGTAAAGTGGTATAGGAGCTGCGGGAGTATAACCATTTTAGTGAGTGCTATTGTACCCGCAACAGCCAGTGGCAGCGTGCTCCAGAATCGCATTTGTGACTTAATGGATGTCACCGCCCTCCCTAGGTTCCCATCAAAAAGATTGTTCGGTTGGAGGTAGATCTGAATTCTGAGATAGCGGAACGTGTCAGGCTTCCACTGTACTGGTTTGCCACTCATGGTATATACCGGGTCACTAAGCCCATCCTTGAACGGGTAAAGGCAGGATTTATCCACATTCACTCTCAAACCAGAGAGCTCGGCCAACTCATCCAGCAGTTGGGACAGCCGGACAGGGATACTGGTAATATCCCTGACATAGATGAGGAGATCATCTGCGTATAGGGAAACCTGGTGGGTAGCATCGGCCAAAGGTATTCCAATCCCCAACTGGGTGTGCAGCAATTCCGCCAACTGCTCCATGGCGAGCGCAAACAGGAGTGGGGACAGCGGGCATCCCTGGCGCGTGCCTCTCTGTATAGGGAAGGAATCGGAGATGTAGGGGCCTACTTTGACTCTGAGCGTTGGGTCAGTGTAGAGAAGACGTGTCAAGCGTATAAAGGTTGGGCCAAGATCAAACTTCTCCAGTACTGCGAATAGGTAAGGCCACTCTAAAGAATCGAAGGCCTTCTCTAAGTCCAGCACTATACATCCCGCTCTCGGCCACTCTCCAATCGCATATGTGGCCACCCTGTAAAAACGTCGCAGATTAAGGGAGGTACCACTGGCGGGTACGAAGCCATTTTGGTCTGCGTGGACCAATCCTGGGAACGCCTGCGCTAGTCGCTCCGCTAACACCTTCGCCAGTATTTTATAGTCAGTGTTCAACAAGGCTAGAGGTCTATAGGAGCCCATCTCCACCGGGTCTTTACCTGGCTTCAGTAATGATATCAGATGAGCCTCACGCATGGAGGGCGGGAGTCACCCAGAGTCCAACGCGGCGGTGAGGACAGTGCCAAGACGTTGCACCAAGGAGACGCGATATGCCTTGTAGTAATCTGCTGGTAGCCCGTCCGGCCCTGGGGTTTTCCCGGATGCGAGGAATTGTAAGGCTTCGCCTATATCCTCCAGCGAGATCTGTTCATTAAGTGTCTCTTTGTGTTCCCTGGACACTTTGGGCAGTTGCAGAATATCCAAGAACCTTCCTAGATCTTGATCATCACAGCTACACTCGGAACGGTATAGAAGTGTGTAGTGGTGTGTCAGAGCGGCATGTATATCACGCTGTGTAACCAAAAGTTGTCCCGTGTGTAAGCGCAATGCTCCAATCGGAGCATGTGTGCAGTCTTGGCAGATCAGCCAACCTAGTAATCTGCCAGCTCTGTCTGCCGCAGAGTGTGTGCGGGCTGTGTGTGCTGCATAATTGTGGCAGCGAAGTCGCTCTATGTATTCCGCGTGTTCGGAACGCAGTGACGCCAGGCGCCGCAAGTCTCTGTCTGTCCCCTCCCCTTCGCGCTCAAATCACAGAAGTTGAGCCTCAATCTGTGTTAGGGAATCGGAGAGTTGTTTGCGTACATTCCATGTGGCCCCCATACAGTGGCCTCTGATAGATACCTTGAAGGCTTCCCATTCAATGAGCGCGTCACTGGCCGTGCCTTCATTTAGTTCGAAATATGCTAAGATCGCAGTTCCCAGTGACGACCGGAACGCCGGGTCTTCAAGGGCACTGGGCTGGAGACGCCACGCGGAGACCGGAGGTCGATATGGCTCCCATCTGAGGTGCAGTAATAGAGGGTTATGATCGGAGTGGGTCCGCCCTAGGTAGTCCGCACCTCGGACTAGTGGGAGTAAGGCTTGCGAGGCCACCAGCCTGTCCAGGCGTACATGCAACCCGTGTACAGCCGAATAATGAGAGTAAATGCGGGTGGTGGGATTGAGAATGCGCCACACATCATGTAGGGCCCAGTGTGTCAGCCAGTCAGAGAGGGCCTGTGCATTAGATGCAGAGAGGGTCCTGTGGAGGGACGGGAATGACCTGTCTAGGTCCACATTTAAAACAGAATTGAAGTCTCCCCCAAGAAGCCAGGGGGTCCCGCTCCGGCGGGCGACCACCTCTGATACGCGTGCGAGGAAAGAGGTCTGATCTGTATTTGGGGCACAAAGGGAGCCTAACAATATCTCTTGGCCATTCAAGCGCCCTTTCACAAAAGTGTATCTGCCGTCGGTGTCGTTGATGTCTTCCTCACAAACAAACGGGGTTCCCGCTCTAACCCATATCAGTGTGCCTCTTGCATGCGCCGAATACGTGGTGCCGAAAATCTGGCCCCTCCACCTTTTACGCAAGCGCTCCAACTCTATTTTGGACATGTGCGTTTCCTGAAGGAGGGCTATTTCCACTTTATGGCGTTGCAAGTACGAATATATGGAATAGCGACGTGTGGGTGTGTGCATGCCGTGTATATTCCACGTGGCTATTTGAGACTGTGTCATGTCTGGTTACTAAGTAGGACCAAGCGGTGCAGGGTGGACCATGTAGCTATGCAGGTGCAGTATGCGTGGGGGTTACGGGTCGATCTTAAGAAACTAAAACTGAGAACGTGAACTCGAACCAGTGTAACACTAA
The DNA here is from genome assembly GCA_963921515.1 of Calotriton arnoldi. NCBI lineage: Eukaryota > Metazoa > Chordata > Amphibia > Caudata > Salamandridae > Calotriton > Calotriton arnoldi. Next base: position 57,023 of record CAWUFW010006863.1, read on the forward strand.
GGGCAAGCGCCATGGTGAGGCTTGTACAAACTAGTATAGTGCCCAACAGTGGCAATAACTACACCAATGAAGGTATTGGTATGGGGGCGGGCAGCGAGTGCCTAGCTAGGTGTGTTGCTTTTCTCCCCCTCTATGACGCGGAGTTGTCATCCGTACCCTCTGTCCGCGCACTGGCGTATGTAAGTGTTAGATGCATGTGTCGACAGCCATAGTCAAACAACAGTAGGTGTATGTGCAAGACAATGCGACAATATCAATAGTGGCATAACTGCAGAAGGCAGACAGTGATACAGACAATGTACGCAGGAGAGGCACTACTAATTGTGTACAACAGACTTGTAATGTGAAAGAGTAACATCAGAACCTAGCATCGCAACATTAGTCTATACTTCCGTGTGGAGCTCCCTTCAGTGCACCCAGCGATGGAAGACTCTCACACGATGTCATCAGCAGTCTGCGGGGTAACATCAGGCGGTCTCCCCCCATCAAAGTCCTCAGGCCTAGGGGAGGATGAACCACTGGCAGTTGCTGATTTAGAGGAACTGAGTTCTGGAGCCTCCCGATACGCTTGGATTCCCAGTGTCGCAACTGCTTTCAGGGCATTGCGGCGCTCTACTTCACTCTGTTCCAGCTGCGGTGCCGCTGCCTTCGAGGGCATGTCTCCTGGTCTTCTTTGCTTCCACGGTGACGGGACCTCTTATTGAAAGGCCTGATTGCTTCATCATTTGAGGGGCGAGTCCCAGCCCACAAGCCTGTTTCCTCCAGCCAGTCCCACACTTCATCAGGTGAATTGAAGAAGCGGGTAGTACCCTTGGCGATTACTCTCAATCTGGCAGGGAACAGTAAGGAGTAGGGGAGTTCCAGCTCGCGTAACTGGCGCTTCACGGCAGTGAAGGTGTTACGCCGCCTCTGCACTTGTGATGTGTAATCCGGGAACACCATGATGGGACTGCCACTGACTTTAAGATCAGAAAGTTTGCGAGTTTCTCATAAAACTGCGTCTCTGTCTCTAGTTCAAGAGCTTGAAAAGGAATGGTCCTGGCCGAGCCCCTGGAGGGGGTCTCTGGGCTGGTACACGGTGTGCGCGTTCCAGCACGAATTGCAGCAACAGTGTTCCCGGAGGCAGAATGTCTTTCAGCCAGCGCTCTACATATTGTTCCGGGGCTCGGCCCTCTTCTCCCTCCGGAAGGCCCACCACTCGTACATTGTTGCGGCGCGTGCGCCCTTCCGCATCTTCAACCCTATCTTCCAGGGCGTGCACTCGGTCCAGAACATCTTGCAGGGCCGCAGCATGACTGTGGGTAACAGGTTTCAGTTCAGACAATGACTGAGCTTGCGATTGTACCTTCTCCGCCAAGTTATGGTGATCCGCCTTTAAGAGAGTAAAATCAGATGCCACCTTGTCGATCCTGGCTTCAAATGATGTTGGTGTCTGTTCCAAATGGGAAATATTTTTAACATTTATCTGAGAAAGTAACCTTGCTTATAATTTTACATCAGAAAACACATCCATTGAAACACCAGGCTTTGAACACATAACCTTAGTAGTAAGAAACCTTAACCACTAGGCCACACTGACTCATGAGTAGTTTCCTCGAAAACGTATATATTACATTCGAATGAAACACACCAGTGTATGCAGTGCCATAGGTAAGAGTTCACCTATGTTGACATCAATGGCAGTGTTGAATGGAAGGAAAGGAGGAGAGAGAGAAAAAGAAAGCGAGATAGAGGGAGAGAAAAGATTTGTATTCTTTGGCGTAAGACAAACTCATAAAGAGGGATATTCAAAAAAGGAGAAAAGAAAAACCTTTATCAAAGGAAGTAACATTACTTTTGATTGAGAACTCTCAACCATTGAAACACCAGTATTTGAACACATAACCTTTAGATTACCAGTATGCAAACATAACCAGTAGGCCATGGTGACTCATAAGTAGCCAACACAAAATCGTATATATGACATTCGAATCAAACACTCCACAGTATGCAGTGCCGTGGGTTAGAGTTCACCTATATTGATATCATTGACAGTATTGAATGGAAGGAAAGAGGGAGAGAGAGAAAAAAAGAAAGTGAGACAGAGGGACAGAAAACATTTGTATTCTTTGTGTAAATTATACTAATAAAGAGAGATAGTCAAAGAAGGAGAAATGAAAAATATTTTTTAACATTTATCAGAGAAAGTACCCTTACTTATAATTTTACCTCAGAAACCACAATAATTGAATCACCAGAATTTGAACACAAAACATTAGAAGTAATAGTCAGAGACGTTAACCACTAGGCCACACTGACTCATGGGTAGTGTCCACAAAAACGTATATATGACATTCGAATGAAACACACAAGTGTATGCAGTGCCATAGGTTAGAGTTCACCTATGTTGACATCATTGGCAGTGTTGAATGGAAGGAAAGGAGGAGAGAGAGGAAAAGAAAGCGAGACAGAAGGAGAGAAAAGATTTGTATTCTTTGGCGTAAGACAAACTCATAAAGAGAGATATTCAAACATGGAGGAAAGAAAAACATTTATCGAAGAAAGTAACATTACTTTTAATTTGATTGAGTACTCTCAACCAGTAAAAAAACAGGATTTGAACACATAAACTTTAGACTAAGCATCTGCTACCTTACCCACTAGGCCACAGTGCTACATGAGTAGTCTGCACAAAAACGTATATATGTCATTCGAATAAAATACTCCACTGTATGCAGTGCCGTGGGTTAGAGTTCACCTATATTTACATCATTGACAGTGTTGAATGGAAGGAAAGAGGGAGAGAGAAAAAGAAACTGAGACAGAAGGACAGAAAAGATTTGTATTCTTTGGGTAATACATACTTTAAAGAGAGATAGTCAAAGAAGGAGCAATGGAAAATATTTTTAAACATTTATCACAGAAAGTAACCTTGCTTATAATTTTACCTCATAAAAAACAACCATTGAAACACCAGGATTTGAACAAAAATCCTTTGGAGTAAGAGTCCTTAACTAATAGGCCACACTGACTCGGAAGAGTTTTAATGAAAACGTATATATGACATGCAAATCAAACACACTAGTGTATGCAGAGGCATAGGTTAGAGTTCACCTATGTTGACATCATTAGCAGTGTTGAATGGAAGGAAAGAGCGAGAGAGAGAAAAAGAAAGCGAGACAGAGGGAGAGAGAAGATTTGTATTCTTTGGCGTAAGACGAACTCATAAAGAGAGATATTCAAACAAAGAGAAAAGAGAAACATTTATCAGAGAAAGTAACATTAATTTTAATTGAGAATTCTCAACCATTGAAACACCAGGATTTGAACATAACCTTTGGACAATGAGTGTGCAACCTTAACCATGAGGCAATGGTGACTCATGAGTAGCATGCACAAAAACCTATATATGACATTCGAATCAAACACTCCACTGTACGCAGGGCCGTGGGTTAGAGTTCACCTATATTGACATCATTGACAGTATTGAATGGAAGGAAAGAGGGAGAGAGAGAGAAAAAGAAAGTGAGACTGAGGGACAGAAAAGATTTGAATTCTTTGGGGTGCTTATAAAGAGATATAGTCAAAGAAGGAGAAATGAAAAATATTGTTTAACATTAATCAGAAAAAGTACCTTTGCTTACAATTTTACCTCTGAAACCACAACAATTGAAACACTAGTATTTGAACATATAAGCCTAGGAATAACAGTCACAGACCTTAACCACTAGGCCGCACTGATTCATGAGTAGTTTTAACGAAAACGTATAAATGACATTCGAATCAAACACACCAGAGTGTGCAGTGCCATAGGTTAGAGTTCACCTATGTTAACATCATTGGCAGTGTTGAATGGAAGGATAGAGAGAGAGAGAAAAACAAAGTGAGACAGAGGGACTGAAAAGATTTCTATTCTTTGGGTAAGACGTACTTATAAAGAGAGATAGTCAAAGAAGGAGAAATGGAAAATATTTTTAACATTTATCTGAGAAAGAAACCTTGCTTATAATTTTACCTCAGAAAACACATCCATTGAAATACCAGGATTTAAACACATAAGCTTAGAGTCACAGACCTTAACCACTAGACCACAATGACTCATAAGTATTCTTCACAAAACCGGATATATGTCATTCGAATCAAACTCTCCACTGTATGCAGTGCCGTGGTTTAGAGTTCATCTATATTGACATCATTGACAGTGTGGAATGGAAGGAAAGAGGGAGAGAGAGAGAAAAAGAAACTGAGACAGAGGAACAGAAAAGATTTGTATTCTTTGGGGTAAGACATACTTATAAAGAGAGATAGTCACAGAAGGAGAAATGAAAACTATTGTTTAACATTTATCAGAGAAAGTAACTTTGCTTATAATTTTACCTCAGTAACCACAACAATTGAAACACCAGGATTTGAACACATAACCTTAAGAGTCAGAGACCTTAACCACTTGGCCACACTGACTAATGATTAGGTTCAACAAAAACGTATATATGACATGCAAATCAAACACACTAGTGTATGCAGTGGCATAGGTTAGAGTTCACCTATGTTGACATCATTGGTAGTGTTGAATGGAAGGAAAGAGGGAGAGAAAGAAAAAGAAAGCGAGACAGAGGGAGAGGGAGAGAGAAGATTTGTATTTTTTGGCTTAGGACAAACTCATAAAGAGAGATATTCAAACAAGGAGAAAAGAAAAACATTTATCAAAAAAAGTAACATTAATTTTGATGGAGAACTCTCAACCATTGAAACACCAGTATTTGAACACATAATGATAAGATTATCAATATGCAAACATAACCAGTAGGCCATGGTGACTCATAAGTAGTCACCACAAAACCGTATATATGACATTCGAATCAAACACTCCACTGTATGCAGTGCCGTGGGTTAGAGTTCACCTATATTGATATCATTGACAGTGTTGAATGGAAGGAAAGAGGGAGAGAGAGAAAAAAGAAAGTGAGACAGAGGGACAGAAAAGATTTGTATTCTTTGTGTAAATTATACTAATAAAGAGAGATAGTCAAAGAAGGAGAAATGAAAAATATTGTTTAACATTTATCAGAGAAAGTACCCTTACTTATAATTTTACCTCAGAAACCACAATAATTGAATCACCAGAATTTGAACACGTAACATTAGGAGTAATAGTCAGAGACATTAACCACTAGGCCACACTGACTCATTAGTAGTGTCCACAAAAACGTATATATGACATTTGAATTAAACACACCAGTGTATGCAGTGCCATAGGTTAGAGTTCACCTATGTTGACATCATTGGCAGTGTTGAATGGAAGGAAAGGAGGAGAGGAAAAGAAAGCGAGACAGAAGGAGAGAAAAGATTTGTATTCTTTGGCGTAAGACAAACTCATAAAGAGAGATATTCAAACATGGAGGAAAGAAAAACATTTATTGAAGAAAGTAACATTACTTTTAATTTTGATTGAGTACTCTCAACCAGTAAAAAAACAGGATTTGAACACATAACCTTTAGACTAAGTGTCTGCAACCTTACCCACTAGGCCACTGTGCTACATGAGTAATTTCCACAAAAACGTATATATGTCATTCGAATAAAATACTCCACTGTATGCAGTGCCGTGGGTTAGAGTTCACCTATATTTACATCATTGACAGTGTTGAATGGAAGGAAAGAGCAAGAGAGAGAAAAAGAAAGCGAGACAGAGGGAGAGAGAAGATTTGTATTCTTCGGCGTAAGACAAACTCATAAAGAGAGATATTCAAACAAAGAGAAAAGAGAGACATTTATCAAAGAAAGTAACATTGGAGGGAGAGAGAAAAAGAAACCGAGACAGAAGGACAGAAAAGATTTGTATTCTTTGGGTAAGAAATACTTATAAAGAGAGATAGTCAATGAAGGAGCAATAGAAAAGATTTTTAAACATTTATCACAGAAAGTAACCTTGCTTATAATTTTACCTCAGAAAAAACAACCATTGAAACACCAGGATTTGAACAAAATACCTTTGGAGTAAGAGTCCGAAACCTTAACCACTAGGCCACACTGACTCTGAGCAGTTTTAATGAAAATGTATATATGACATGCAAATCAAACACACTAGTGTATGCAGTGCCATCGGTTAGAGTCCACCTATGTTGACATCATTAGCAGTGTTGAATGGAAGGAAAGAGCAAGAGAGAGAAAAAGAAAGCGAGACAGAGGGAGAGAGAAGATTTGTATTCTTTGGCGTAAGACAAACTCATAAAGAGAAATATTCAAACAAGGAGAAAAGAGAAACATTTATCAAAGAAAGTAACATTAATTATGATTGAGAACTCTCAACCATTGCAACACCAGGATTTGAACATAACCTTTGGACTAAGAGTCTGCAATCTTAACCAGTAGGCTATGGTGACTCACGAGTAGGGTGTTCAAAAACCTATATATAACATTCAAATCAAACACTCAACTGTATTCAGTGCCGTGGGTTAGAGATCACCTATATTGACATCATTGACAGTATTGAATGAAAGGAAAGAGGGAGAGAGAGAGAAAAAGAAAGTGAGACTGATGGACAGAAAAGATTTGTATTCTTCTGGGTACTTATAAAGAGAGATAGTCAAAGAAGGAAAAATGAAAAATATTGTCTAACATTAATCAGAGAAAGGACCTTGCTTATAATTTTACCTTAGAAATATCTACCATTGAAATAGCTGGATTTGAAGACATAACCTTGGGAGTAAGAGATCCTAACTACAAGCCCACAGTGACTCATGCATAGATGGAACCAAAACGTATATATGGCATTCGAATCAAACACACTATAGTATGCAGTGCCATAGGTTAGAGTTCACTTATGCTGACATCATTGGCAGTGTTGAATGGAAGGGAAGAGGGAGAGAGAGAAAAAGAAAGCGAAACAGAGGGAGAGAGCATATTTGTATTCTTTGGTGTAAGACAAACTCATAAAGAGAGATATTCAAAAAACGAGAAAAGAAAAACATTTATCAAAGAAAGTAATATTACTTTTATTTGCGAACTCCCAACCATTGAAACATCAGGATTTACACACATAACCTTTGAACTAATTGTCTGCAACCTTAACTGGTAGGCCACGGTGACTCATGAGTAGGTTGCAGAAAACCGTATATATGACATTCGAATCAAACACTCCGCTGTATGAAGTGCCGTGGGTTAGAGTTCACCTATATTGACATCATTGACAGTTTTGAATGGAAGGAAAGAGGGAGAGAGAGAGAAAAAGAAAGTGAGACAGAGGGACAGAAAAGATTTGTATTCTTTGGGTAAGACATACTTATAAAGAGAGATAGTCAAAGAAGGAGAAATGGAAAATATTTTTAAACATTTATCAGAGAACATACCCTTGTTTATAATTTTACCTCAACAAACACAACCATTGCAATACCAGGCTTTGAACACATAACATTTTGAGTAAGAGACCTTAACTACTAAGCCACCCTGACTCATGAGTAACTTCAACGAAAATGTATATATAACATTAGAATCAAACACACTAGTGTGTGCAGTGCCATAGGTTAGAGTTCACCTATGCTGACATCATTGGCAGTTTTGAATGTCAGGAAAGAGGGAGAGAGAGAAAAAGAAAGCGAGTCAGAGGGAGAGAGAATATTTGTATTCTTTGGCATGACAAACTCATAAAGATAGATATTCAAAAAAGGAGAAAAGAAAAACATTTATCAAAGAAAGCAGCATACCTTTTAATTGAGATCTCTCAACCATTGAAACAACAGTATTTGAACACATAACATTTGGACTAAGAGTCTGCAACCTTAACCGGTAGGCCATGGTGCCTCATGAGGAGTCTGCAAAAATATGTATATATGACATTCGAATCAAACACTCCAGTTTATGCAGTGCCGTAGGTTAGAGTTCACCTATGTTGACATCATTGACAGTGTTGAATGGGAGGAAAGAGGGAGAAAGTGAGAAAAAGAAAGCGAAACAGAGGGAGAGAGAAGATTTGTATTCTTTGGGGTAAGACGAGCTTATAAAGAGTGATATTCAAACAAGGAGAAAAGAAAAACATCTGTCAAAGAAAGTAGCATTGCCTTTATTTTTGACTGCGAACTCACACCAACTGAAATACCAAGTTTTGAATACATAAACATCAGAGTAAGCGTCTATGATCTTAACCACTAGGCCATGGTGACTCATGAGTAGTCTGCACAAAAACATATATATGACATTCGAATCAAACACTCCAGTGTACGCAGTGCTGTGGGTTAGAATTCACCTATATTGACATCATTGACAGTGTTGAATGGAAGGAAAGAGGGAGAGAGAGAAAAGGAAAACTAGACAGAGGGAGAGAGAAGATTTGTATTCTTTGGCGTAACACATACTTTTAAAGAGAGATAGTCAAAGAAGGAGAAATGAAAAATATTTTCCAACATTTATCACGTAAAGTACCACTGCTTAATAGTTTAGCCCATAAACCATTTAAACACATAACGTTTGGAGTAAGAGACCTTAACCACTAGGCCACAGTCACACATGAGGAACATGCACTAAAACTTATATATGACATGCAAATCAAACACTGTAGAGTATTCAGTGCCGTAGGTTAGAGTTCACCTATGTTGACATCATTGACAGTGTTGAATGGAAGGAAAGAGGAGAGAGAGAGAAAAAGAAAGCGAGACAGAGGAAGAGAGAAGATTTGTATTCTGTGGCATAAGATGAACTCATGAAGAGAGATATTCAAACAAGGAGAAAAGAAAAACATTTATCAAAGAAAGTAGCATTGCCATATTTTTTGAGTTACTACTCACAACTATTGAATCTCCAAGATTTGAACACATAACCTTTGGGGTAGGAGCCTGCGTCTTTAACCACTAGGCCACGTTGACTCATGATTAAGCTTCACAAAAACGTATCTATGACATTCGAATCAAACACTCCAGTGTATGTAGTTCCGTGGGTTAGAGTTCACCTATATTGACATCATTGACAGTGTTGAATGGAAGGAAAGAGAGAGAGAGAGAGAGAAACAGAAAGCGAGACATAGGGAGAGAGAAGATTTGCATTCTTTGGGGTAAGACGAACTCATATAGAGAGATATTCAAACAAGGAGAAAAGAAAAATATTTATCAAAGAAAATAACACTGACTTTTCTTTGACTGAGAGCTCACGACCTGTTAAAAACACATAACCTTTGGAGTAAGAATCTGAGACCTTAACCACTAGGACATGGTGATCAATAAATAGGCTGTTCAAAAACGTATATATGAAATTCGAATCAAATACTCCAGTTTATGCAAGGCCGTTGGTTAGAGTTCACCTATGTTGACATCATTAACAGTGTTGAATGGAAGGAAAGAGGGAGAGAGAGAGAAAAAGAAAGCAAGACAGAGGGAGAGAGAAGATTTGTATTTGTTGGGGTAACACGAACTCATAAAGAGAGATATTCAAACAAGGAGAAAAGACAAACATTTATCAAAGAAAGTGCCTTTAAGGAGGTCAGTTTTGCCCCCCTGCATCTAACTCACTTGGAAGCGGACACAGCTCTGTCTGTCTACCACGATTCACTGACCATCATTTTTGATCATATTGCACCTTTTAAAAAATGTTCATCTACTTCTTCTAGAAGTCCAGCTCCGTGGTACTCAGAGACTTTACAACAAGAGAAATCGTCCTGTAAACACCTTGAGCAGAGATGGCGTCTCACCAAATTCCCAAAGGACAAAGAAGAATATCATTCCAGACTTAGAGTCTATCATAATATGACTAGGGCAGCCTTGGAAAGCATGCTTAGCTTCCACAATTGTTAATGCTGGAAATTCCACCAAAGACCTATATAAAGCACTAAATAGCTTCTTGAACCCCCAGCATGCACTTCTACTACTGTGGTCTCACAAGAGTTCTGGAACGAGTTAGCTGACATTTTTAAAGACAAAATTGAGACAATTTATAATAATTTCTTTGTCACTCTTGACTCGCCTGAGAATGAGTTTGATCGTTACCATCCACATCCCTCAGCTATGGGTAGCCTGTGTTGTCATGTGGTTTGTGGCCTCATGGTCTGCCTTGCTTAGTTAGCTTGGGCCTGGCTGCCATGATGCCTTTTTTGCACACGTTACTTTGTGACTTTGTTTTTCCAGCCTCTGCTTATGCCCGGCTATTTTAGACCTGTCTGCATTTCTGCCTTTTACCTTTTCTCCTGTTCCCTGTGGGTTACATCTGCACAACATGTACAAGGTTGAAAAACAACGTCCCTTGTTCTTGCTGATCTGGCCAGTCCCTCACACCTAGACATAACACCACGTACAGCTGCACTGGAGAAATTTGTGTGCTTTTTAATATTGTGTTTCCACTGTATATGGGGCACTTGGAGAAATACCTTTCCAGAGAGAAGAGCTGTGCTTGTCTGATGATGTAAACCTTGCATCTAGATATTGAGGTATGAGGGTCTGCCTGACAAAACCCAGAGGTCTTCTATTTTTATAATAAACCAGTTATTAGCATGGGGAGGGTGGAAAGGCCATTTAGCCTTATATCCACTGTCTTTATAAAATGCTTTCCCCGTTTGTATTCTATGGAATTGTAACTATGCTTATTATTTTATTCTTATGCATTATGCTGATAGTACTGGCACGTGTACTGTATCTTAGAGCACGATAGTTTAAATAAACATTCTAAACTATACTGTGTCTCGTATTACGCACGTTGTGGACGAGTATGAGTGAGTTATGAAAGAGTGTCCTTGCTCCCGCGAGTCCTGAGAGATAGAGAGACCGTGTTCTGCGTTGTCTAAACATTGGTAGCATCGCTGCTAATGAGACGCTAATGCTAGTCGGAGTGGGATTGTGGGTACTAAGGTGTATGGTTGGCTCACCACTATGCTCCGAGGTCCTATTATCCTGTGCATAGCTCTGTGTATGTGCAGAATCCCTACAACATGGCGCCACCAACGAAGTGGGCTGCTTATCTGCGAGACGCTTGAGTAGTTCTTGTGCTTGTCCACAACTCCCTTCACGGACGCTTCCGGAGGCGTGTGTGAAGGTGGTACCTCCTATAATGACGTTTTTATAGGTTCTTTCAAGCTTGAAGTTGTTAAAAGGTGTTTAAATGAAACCCTATATTGTGCTGCCTCCTACTAGGTTGTTTAATATTTTTAGCCTTACATGGCTGTCCAAATTGCGGCACATAGCCGCGCAGCGCTCAAACGCTCAAAGCTCATTTAGCAGCGTATGGAGTGCCTGACGCGGGTGTCGGTCTGATCTTTGTGGTACAAGCGGATCCAGCTTACCACTTTGAGGTATTTTACTCTTGGATCACCTTTCCAGCGGTGGATGGGAATGATAATTTGTTCCATGAATATACAGAAACCGCTATTCCTAATCTTTATAGACCTTATCGGAATCTTGAAGTACCGCTCACGGCATGGCAACACCGTGTTTGGTTTGATGGCGCCCTCCCCCAACCGATTACCGCGGTTCGTCTAGGCCCCTTATCGATTGAAGGTGCCACTTGGCCTGTTTTGGCCGGGAATACCCCACATCCGCTTTATATGACGCTTCCAGTCGGAGACCTGCGTAATTTGCATACGTCTTTGATACGTGTGCATAGAGCTTTAGTACAGTAAATTACAGGCAACATCCAGGCAGCCCCGCCTGGTGTTGCAGCGCATCCAGCTGGACCAGGCGGTGTAACCATAAGTCCCATCATGGTTAATTCGGTGATGGGCAAGCGCCCACAAAATAAGGACGATTTACCTTATTGGCTTGCAGAGAAATTTGACCAGCTGGAGGCAGTTTTCCCAAATACTTCTCCTGTGGAAAAACACAGGATCTTGACGATTAGTTTAACAAAAGATTTAATTCCCGAGTTGGCAGATTGCAACAACTGGGGTAAGGTATTCGCAGCAGTATATGCGAAGTGTTTCGGCACTCCTTCCATGATAGTTCTCCCCTCTGTAATTAAACGAGTACTGACAAGCATGGCCCTGAAGCGGCTGTGGAGTTAGGGATGAGACTAGTGGGAGTGTTCGATGTAGTGGCTGACCTAATCCTTGCTAATGTCAAGGGTGATGCAGTTAACTTTCAAGTAGCTAATGCTTTGGCTTTGATCCCAGAACCGGACAAGCCGCGCGAATTACCGAAAATTATTGCACAGGCTTACAAAACCATTGGCCGCAATAGCCTGGGAGTCAAGCCTTTTGCTAAAACGCAAACACAATTGCAAACTCAACCAAAAACTCAATCTGAGAAAGATGAGAAACTGTTCTTTACTAAGAAGAGCTGGAGGTTGAAAAAACAGGGCAAGCAACAGCAGAAGAAGCCAGGGTCGTGAGGCGCATCCCCGGTTTCCGTAGCTTCTGAACGCACATATGATTTGCGCGATAGAGCGAGAATAAAATCTCCCGAGAGATTCCAAATCCCTGATCCGCGTTCTCCTCGTTCTCCACAGGCACCAACTTCCTCACAGACTGGTGGAGGAGATCGCCAGGATAGAGACAGGGGTCGTGAGGCTCCACAGGGACGAGACCAACCTCGACAACAAGTCCGAGGGCCACCAGAAGAATTTCAACGTTCTCGCCCACAGTTTCAGAAGAAAAAAGTTGCAGCTGTAACAGCGCGGTATGCCACAGACGGTGAGAACGAGACTCCTGAATTGGACGTGGGCAGTGACTCTCCTAGACAGCGCCGCGGAAGTTACCATAGTGCGAGAGGCACTGCGTCCTCATGTGGAGGCGACAGCAACTGAAACATTCATTACTGTCGAGACAGCTGACACCCGAGTGGCACCCCCTGACAGACTATATAATATTGTCATTCAAATTGAGGGTGACATACAGCGTGTTATTAAAGGGATTTTTTGGGAAAATCTGACCTCTTCGTACCACATTTTGTTGGCAGAGGCGGATTGGCCGCCCCCATTCGTACTTGCTGCTCGTAGAGGGGAGGAGGTAATCCTTCCGAGCTTTTCTCGTCAAAGCGGAGGCTCTCGCAGCTGAGTGGGCTGTGTCCCTGGCTCCGGCGTTATACCGCAACCACGTGGGCTGGGATGAAGATTCTCCCCTCCATGATATTCCTTTGCGGTCGCTGCCACAGCCACAACCCCAATATCCCATCAAGCGGGAAGCTAAAGGTCCCGTTTCCAATATTCTGACACAGTTAGAATATCAAGGAGTAATCAAAACATGCGTATCACCAATGAATAATCCCCTTTTCGCGGTTTCTAAACCCGATGGATCGTACCGCCTAGTTTTGGATTACCGACATTTGAACTCTCATTGTCGGACCTTTGCGGTACAAAATACACACAGTTCTGCGCTTGTAGACAGTCTTGTTCGTAAAAAATATAAAACGACGCTTGACCTATCCAATGGATTTTACACGCACAACTTATCCCCGGAGTGCAGCCAATGGAGCGCTTTCACTTCCGGTGGAAAACAATTCAAATTCCGGCGTTTACCCATGGGCTACAGGAACAGTCCGGGTGTATTCGCCGCCCGTGTTGTCTCTTTGTTGCACAACATAGACCCAGATGCGTGTTCGTACGTCGACGATATCTATCTGACAGACGACGAATTATGGCCGCATCATTCCCGAGTTGACCGCATTATTCTTGAATTTGCGGTCCTAGGATACAAATTTAATTTTGCCAAATCTCACATTGCAGAATTTACCGTTTTGTTTTTGGGCTATGAGCTCAACAATGAAGGTAAGGGCTTAGCACCCCATTTCTTGGAGAAATGCGCAATCTTGTGCCCTCCAACTACACTGAAGAAACTTCAGTCATTACTGGGTTTTCTAAACTTCGGGCGTACTTACATTCCCGAATATGCCCAGCGTATCAAGCCTCTTTATGCCTTGATACAACCTAACTTTTCGAAGTCATGCTGGCTTCCTGAGCATTCCTCTATACTGCAAGCTTTGCAGTCCGATCTACTTGAATCTACATTCTTGTTGACTCGTGACAACCGCACAAACCTGGTAATCAGAATTGTGCCAGGGGCAGTGGGTTTCACGTACTTAACCTTTAACGAAGGTGACACAGTACCGATTGCATACAAGTCACATCTATACACCTCTGCAGAAATGCGCTTTTCCTCTGTGGAAAAAGTTTTAACTGCAGTGCAAATGGCGATTCTAAAAGAACGCGCACTGGCACAGGGAAAACGCATTTTAGTGGTAACACCCTATCCTGCCCTTGAGGCAGTGACGAAAGCAAGTGTACCGAACTCTAAGGCTTTGCACCCCCGTTGGATACAATGGGCTACATCTCTGACATCTTTGGCGGGATACGTTTATCTTTGATTCTTCACTTCAGACACAGGAGTTTCTACAGTATGAATTTGTTCATCCTCCTCCTCTGTCTTTGCTACCGCTTGAGGAGTACGAATGTATTATCTATACCGATGGTTCGGCACAACCGGCCACGGGTTCCAAGCATGCTTATTCAGCAGCATGTGCTATTGTTGCGGGTACTATGGTGAACGGTGAGTTCAAACAGACTGTAGTGCACACTCAGGCACTAGGAGACAGTACTGCACAATTGGCCGAGCTGCGCGCTTTGGTGCTTGCACTTGAGTTTGCTAATCCAGACGTGACTACCCTTATTGTATGAGATTCTTACTACTGTGTTCAGTCTTTCAATGACAATCTATTCTTCTGGTCACAAAATGACTATAGAGATGCTAAAGGCAACACAATTAAGCATAAGATGCTTTGGGTTCGAGTAGCAGATTTGAAACAACGTCTGCCTCTCACACAGGTGATTCACACTCTTGGCCATCAACGTGTGGGCGCACACGCTGTTGGTAACGGTCTGGCAGATGAAGCTGCCAGATCAGCAGTAGCTACGTGCACAGTAGCAGCAGTTACAAGATCCATGACTAAAATAGATAATGATATTTTGGCGGCTATTGCTGCGACAAAGGAAGGTACTAATTACCCACGGGGTTTCCCTTCCAAATACTCTTATCAATTAGGTCCCGAACAGGCTCCTTACGTAAGAATTCCAGACGTTGGTGATCAGCTGATTCCCAACGCGGACCGCAGACTTTCCTTGATAACTGCTGCACACGAAGGCATGGCTTCGGCTCATGCTGGCGTGTCTGCGACGGTTTCCATATTGCAGCAGCGTTACTGGTGGCGTGGTTTATATAAACAAACCCATACTTATGTGCTTTCTTGTGACGTTTGTCAGCAAATTAAGCCTTCCACGGTTACGAAGCCACCACAGACACCGCTCTGCATTTCAAACAGACCTTTTGGGTGTGTTTACCTGGATCACTGCGGTCCATTTTCTTCTGACACTGCATATAAGTACATCTTGGTTGCAGTGGATTCGTGCACACGTTTCATCTGGGTCTGGCCACAATGGAGTGCTGACGCTCGAAATGTCATCAGGGATTTGCGTGTCTTTGTGGGAATTTTCGCCTGTGGCACCTTCCATTCTGACCAAGGTCCAGCGTTCGCCTCTAAGGCTTACAAGGACGCAATTGGGTCACTGGGGGTGCAGGTGAAATTTTCGTCTCCATATCGGCCTGAGGGCAATACGATTGTTGAACGAATGAACCGTGACTTAAAGCAATCCTTGACAGCTAGAGTCTTAGGTACTGGCAGGAACTGGCTGGCCCACTTGTATACCGTACAACGTGCACTTAATAATCTCCCTAGAAGACCTCTGGGTGGGCGGACCCCATACGAAATGCTCTTTGGCATACGAATGTTTGTGCCCGACCTTGATGGTCTAGACATGGCGGCGCAATCTGCAATTTTTGATGTAGATAACCATTCTACTATGTTACAGGACTTACAAGAAGCCCGAGACAAACTTGCAATCGAACATTTACCTTCAGCCACAGACGCTGCTCTGCAGATTCCGGTTGCCGGTTGGCTTCCGAAAGTTGGAGACCTGGTCCGAGAGAAAGTGGAGAACAAAAAAGAATTTGGACCCTCTTATCGTGCACCGGTTCCAGTCCTTGGCTTGAAGGGTACTCGTACAGTCATCTTACCACCGCTTCCTGGTCGCAAGGAAAACAGATACATCTCAGTGGAAAATGTCAAGCTACAACATCTGGCCGATCCTGAATAGTGTAACACCAGCGGTCTCTTGTCCAGTCATTTCCAGGACAAATGTTTGTGGCCTTCCAGCCCGAACGGTCACTGATGTTGCCATTGAGATGGTAGATTTGCCTGATCGCCTGCTCAACGACCCGGATTCCCCCTGCAACGAGGAGACCGAGTACACCTACCCCACCACCGAGTCCGTGGCTCATCTACCAACGATGCCACTGAGCCCAACACGTTATTCCTTTGACTCGGATTCCACCTCAGCACTTATCCCGTCCAGATTCAGTATTTTTGTATCCTGGTTCAGAGACAATTTTTTAATTCCACCATGGACATACATCTGGTTGGTACTATTCCTGATTTTTCTGTTCATGTCCATTGGCTTTGTGACAGTTTTTTTCTTGCTCATCAATGGTCACTATTTACCCGAACGCTCTGCTGTGAACTGTGTCGCTGGAACTTTGGCTCCGCATTCTTCATCTCACATCATGAAGCGTGATCACACATTTGTGAACATTTCAGCATTTCCAGTTGCTGATGGCATCGTATGGGATGCGGTAAATTTCCAAATTCATGGCCCAACTGAGATTATTAATGTACCAAATGTCCTCCGTGTTTCAATGGGTGATGTTGTTAAAAGTAATATTCATTCTGACGATTGGGATGTACATGCCGTTGAATCATTATTTTCTGATTTGAAATATTATGCTGCATTCAATGCTGAGGATCTATATTTAAATTCTGCAAGTTATGCCGACTTATATTGTTACCAGCATTGGGGCAACCACTTTCTCCATAAGCCAAGTACCCTTCGGGGTCCTTTTAATTACACCCAATGGGAACATTGTCCGACCCCTTTGCCGGGTAGTTCCCAGACTCTTAGGAATAAGTTTACTTATTTTACTGACTTTGATAGATCAAACCCTGGGTCTTATTATTTTAAATTAAACACATCGTCCACTCAGAAAATTATGTTGACCCACACCAAATTGCTGTATTTTGGTTCCTTTTTGAACGCCTTAGCTGGGGGTGGGTATGAACATTGGCGGGATACCATTGATTTGAAATCTATTTGGGGCTCCAAAGCATGGCAGGTGCAAGGCACAGAAGCATTGCACCGTGCTTGTCTCATTCCGGCCCAGATTCTATTTATAAATCAAACCATCTATCAAACAACATGTTGGGGTTTGGCAACGTCCAAACAATAAAATGCCCCATCCATTCCTATATTGTCTTCCACTCCCAACGACAGCTTGCACTTCAATTTGTCCATTACCGATTTGCAAATTTTGTTTCAGAACAATTTGTTTAATATTTCTACATTTGGTCAGTCGCCCTGGTTGGCTTGGCCCATAGCATCTAATGCCTGCCAACTGCGTTTTCATGACAGGGATCCTGGCTACAAACAGGATAGGCCGGACCCCAGGTTTTCTGACTCTCGTACTGTTACAACATATTCTGTTGGTAAATTATGTAAACAGTGGTTGCAGCACTCTTCCTTAGATTCTGTTAAACAACATTTATCTCTCCTATCAGGCAACATTGATCTGTCTGATTTTGTGCTGGGGCCTCGCGGTCCTCGACCAAAGAGATTCATTTATGAAACTTATAATGAACTCTGGAAGCTTTCGCAAATTGAAGCTGCTTCCCGTCTTCGGGAAATAGATCAAGCAAATCTAGAAAAGGTACTTGCTGTTGTTGACAATAGTATTAATACCCTGTCTTCCCGCATTTACACATTGGAGAATATTGTTTCATCTGTTGTTGATATTGTACAAGATGATGTTTCTGTGTTATATCATGGTCAAAATCAATTGCGTTCAGTAATGCAGTTTGCATGGACTTTGCAAACACTTAAAATGGGAAAGGTTCCTTGGCACTTTTTGAACACCTCTGCCTTATTCTTACCTTTTAATTTGACTGAAAAACAGCAGTTCATGTCCATGAAGGATGCAACATACACTCTGTTACATTTCGAAAAAATAGAGCCCTTACCATTCTCTGTGGCGGAATTGGATTCTGCAGTGTGGTTAGTACACGGGGTTATCGCATTGCCTTTTTCTTTATTTGAATTCAGTTCATGCATGAAGCATTATCCTGTGGGCCGTTTTCAGCCTTTGGGAAGTGCTTTCCTGCATGAACTTTGGTCCCTGCCTTTTATGTATAAATGTCTTCGGGACGGGAAGGAAGTCTTTCTCACGGGGGAGTCATGCGATTCTACTGTGGGTCATTCCCTTGTTTGTAAACACATTAAATTACACGGAGCTTGTAATGTTTCGGCTCCGAATCTTGCTTGTGTTTTAAAGGGCATTCCTGCTCCTTCTATATCTCCTACTTTCAATGTGCTTGCAAATGGTAGCTATCTCCTTCTAAATAATCAGGACTGCTGCGGCATGCTAGCCGGCATACCCTATATTGTTACCGTTTCCCACAGGGTTGTCTGCTGCAAAAATGTGCTTTTTCCTCCTCCGCACGACTTTGTAGATAGTTCCATTTGGCCTTCCATTCCAACTTTGAAGGCAGATTTCAATAAATTGAGCAGAATAAAGGTGCTATTATTGAATCAGGAGGTTATGCTCACATCCGCCCGGGAGACATTCATTCTCCAGGTGGCGAGTACCCATAGTGAGATACAGGCCCTTTTGAACACAAACCTCCCACAGCATTTCGGTGAACTGATTCACCGTGTTTTTAATGCATCGCGCACCGAAGGACTTGTGCACTTTTTTAAAGTTGTGGGTTCGGGCCTTGTTACCTCCTTTTAAACTATCTTTGGTGTGATACCGGCTTTTATTCATTCCATTTTTTCCAGCGTCTTTGGAGGCTTTCCGTTGATCCTCGCCTTGGCGCCTGGTATATTACTTTTGGTCTGTTTGCTACGCAATGGCTGCACTTCATGGAGCCCTCCTCGACCACGGTCGCCTTCGGTTGCTCCGTGAGCGCATCCTCGCCGGCTTTGGAGTCCTGCCATTGGCGACACTTGGGGTGTCCTACAGTCTTTCTTTTCGCTTTGCGTATTTCACTTGCGTGCAACCTGTGATGTCTTGCATCCTATGTCCTTTCTCATGGTCCTTGGATTATTGCCTCTCCAATATGTCTCTGTCCCACCCGGATTTTGTCCAGTTGATGGGTCCCTTAGAGGCCCATGAGCGGGACTGTTCCGGTGCTGGCTATATGGCGCGTGCAGCTGCACTTGGAATTTTGGCACAATGGGATGTCTGGACGGCTGCTCAGACTCTCCTACAACGAAGCTATATTGAGTATCACGCAAGTTGTCCCGCAATGCTGTTCGCTGCTCCCTCTTGTGAGGACCATGAATGCAGTTTTGATTTACTGGACTGGATGGCGTCTCTTTTTTCTGACGATTCCAACGATGTCCTTTTGGATAGTGAGGCATTTTTCTGCACTTACACTCTATTGGATTAGAGGGCCTCCACGTTCGGCGTCCTGCCTCACTGGATTGTTTTTTATTTTTGTTGGTGGATTTCTTTTTTGTCCCACTCATTGTCCTTCATTGGGGACTATTCCAAAACAGACGTTTCCGTTCTGCTCCATCCATTTGAACTCTGTCTTCATCCTATGTCTTCACCTATGGACTGACCAGGGGAGGGTGTCGTGTGGTTTGTGGCCTCATGGTCTGACTTGCTTAGTTAGCTTGGGCCTGGCTGCCATGATGCCTTTTTTGCACACGTTACTTTGTGACTTTGTTTTTCCAGCCTCTGCTTATGCCCGGCTATTTTAGACCTGTCGGCATTTCTGCCTTTTACCTTTTCTCCTGTTCCCTGTGGGTTACATCTGCACAACATGTACAAGGTCGAAAAACAACGTCCCTTGTTCTTGCTGATCTGGCCAGTCCCTCGCACCTAGACATAACACCACGTACAGCTGCACTGGAGAAATTTGTGTGCTTTTTAATATTGTGTTTCCACTGTATAGGGGGCACTTGGAGAAATACCTTTCCAGAGAGAAGAGCTGTGCTTGTCTGATGATGTAAACCTTGCATCTAGATATTGAGGTATGAGGGTCTGCCTGACAAAGCCCAGAGGTCTTCTATTTTTATAATAAACCAGTTATTAGCATGGGGAGGGTGGACAGGCCATTTAGCCTTATATCCACTGTCTTTATAAAATGCTTTCCCCATTTGTATTCTATGGAATTGTAACTATGCTTATTATTTTATTCTTATGCATTATGCTGATAGTACTGGCACGTGTACTGTATCTTAGAGCACGATAGTTGAAATAAACATTCTAAACTATACTGTGTCTCGTATTACGCACGTTGTGGACGAGTATGAGTGAGTTATGAAAGAGTGTCCTTGCTCCCGCGAGTCCTGAGAGATAGAGAGACCGTGTTCTGGGTTGTCTAAACATTGGTAGCATCGCTGCTAATGAGACGCTAATGCTAGTCGGAGTGGGATTGTGGGTACTAAGGTGTATGGTTGGCTCACCACTATGCTCCGAGGTCCTATTATCCTGTGCATAGCTCTGTGTATGTGCAGAATCCCTACAACAGTGTAACTTCGAACTTTGTCCGGAAGACCAGGTGTTGGATTTGCTTCTCCATGCCATGTCCGGCTCTCTGCAGGACCTTTGCTCACCTAAAACAATGGCTAGTTTAGCGGCATTTCTGGCTCCCATGGTTTCAGACTTATTTAATCTTTCGCTGCCCACTGCTAAAGTGCCCAGGGACTGGAAGTGTGCATTAGTATATCCACTGCTGAAAAAATCTACTGCTGATCCAACAGTTCTCTTCAACTATAGGCCAATTTCGCTATTACCTTTACTTGCGAAAACTCTAGAAAGGTTTATTAATAAACCACTTTCAGCCTTTCTTGAAGCAAACCACATCTTGGATATTTCGCAATCTGGCTTTAGAGAGCTCCACAGCACTCTGAGACCGCACTATTGGCTGTATCAGATAATATCAGGCTCTCCCTTGATGTCGTAACTCCAGTCATGTTGGTTTTGTTGGATCTATCAGCAGTATTTGACACGGTTTTCCACTCTATTCTTACACACAGGCTTCACGAGGCAGGGTTATAAGGCAGGGTGCTACATTGGCTTATAGACTTCTTTGGCCACCGCACACAACTAGTCTGCTTAGATTCTTTCGAGTCTCGACTGATGCATATAGACGAAGGGGTGCCCAGGGATTGTGCCTGATCCCTACTTTGTTTATCTGCTGTGTGGGGCCATTGGCCCAAATTGTTAGAGCCTGCGGTGTGGAGATCCTGTCATATGCAAATGATAAGCAACAACGGTTCTCCTTTGGTCCTGACAAGGTGAAGAGCGAATTCACTAAATGCATGATGGAAGATGCTGTCTGGACGAGTAACAACTGTCTCCAATTAACCAGCGGCAAGGCAGAGATCATGCTATTTGGCAAAGTGAAAGAGATATGGTCAGCCAACTGGTGGCCTGTACAACTCGGCTTGGCACCTACACCTAAGCAGATTAGTAAAAATCTTGGCATGAGGTTTGATCAATCTCTTTCCATGAAAGAGCAAGTTAGCTCCACCTGTGGCATATGTTTTGCTACCTTGAGGCTTCTAAAGAAAGCCCTGCCGTGGCATCCCGACACCAGTAGGAAAACTCTTGTCCAGGCTCTCATCACCAGTCGTCTGGACTGTGGGAATGCCCTGTTAACCTCAGTAAATGATTCTCTGCTGTCTAAACTGCAGGTGGTCCAGAATACTGCTGCGTGGCTAATCTGTAATCTTCCTTCACATTCGCCTTCCTCTCCAATCCTTAGAAAGCTTCATTAGTTGCCTATTAGGAAGAGTGTCATCTTTAAACTCTGTTTTTTGACACACTAAGCTCTCTTTAAGTCCCAGCCAGCTTGTCTTCTCATCTAAATTCTTACCTTCCCTCAAGATGTCTGAGATTGTCGGACAAGGTGCTTTTGGTGATTCCTCGTATTTGTCCCTCAAGATATGGGGGCAGATCTTTCTCCTACACAGCCCCCTATCACTGGAATAAACTTCCTCTTAGCCTTTGCTCTTGTCGGATTTCCCCAAGAAGGGGCTTATGACCTGACTGTTTTAGACTCCCTTCTTTTCTCTTCTCATGCAGTGCAGTGCCAAGATGCTTCTTCGGGAGCGAGTCGTGCACGATATCAAATGACAAATAATAATAATAATTTGTCTTTTCGGGTGTTTGTCTATTTAGGGGTTTTATGTATTAGGTGTAGGAATTAGTTTAAGGGGTGTTTTTTTGGGGTGTAGTAGTGGGTTTAGGTGAGTTGGGTCTATTCGCGAAAGGTTAGGGCTGAAAATTATAGTGAAGGAGAGGTTGGAGGCCTCATATGGCTCCTGATGCATTACCTGACCTAGATGTTGGCCTCTGTGGGTAGAGTCAGCCAGGGCTACCCACCCAAGGTTTGGAGATTGGAGGCCCCGTAGGTATGTATATACCATCTGCATGTAGAAATGTGACTATCTCATTTATGCTAAAGTTTAAGCATGAAAGGGGCAGAAATTTTAATGTGGTGCTTTGGATTTTCACCATGTAAATTGCTTCAATTGCAATGCAAACATTAAAGTGCTGTTCTGTAAGCAACACAAGCCTATTTTGTGTGCCTCTGAGAGGGTCCATAAATCCAGTGTAATGCAACACGGGGCAATTGCTGCATTATACCTGCCCCATGGGGCAGCTCAGTGGGTTGTGGATGGTTGCTTACATTGAACTTGCATTGATTTAGAAGCATTACCTGATTTAACATACGTCATTGACTAGGGAATGATTCCAAAATTTGGTAAACCTGCACAGGTGATGGATAAGGAGGCACTATATGTTCAATATCCATCTATGTTAAACATTTAATGTATGCTGCATTGTGCAGCACACGTAGACAGATGCCTATGTCAATTGTGATTTTGTGCAGTCTGACAAGGCATGCACTCTTGAACTATGTTGCAAGGTAGCATGCAAAACCTCTAGTCAGCACTTTGTGCACCAGCGGGCTGAAAAGTCTGATGTGGTCCTTACAATGTTACAGACAGTGTATTCCTGTCCTTTCCCATTGCAGTACTACTTTGGCCTTCCCAGGGCCAATGGTTTCCCCCTTGTGCAATGGTGTAATGGGGCCTGAGATGATGCTACCCAGCAGTACAGAAATCATCACATGCCTGAGGCATGCTTCCAGCATGTGATGTTAGATATCTCTGAGCTTCAACATCCAGCCAGCTCTGCCATGCAAGGTGACTAGCTGCATCCCATATTCATACAATGTATACATATGTCTGTCAAGCGTGTTGAATATTTGGAATCACTGGGATATCATCACATTTATAATAGAATTTAGACTGTGTATAGCTGCACTATTTACAATGCAATGTTCAAACCTTTGTCTTGTAGGTAGACATGTCCCATACACCCGGAGAGAAGTTGACACCTTACGGGATCCCAATGCAACCAGTAAGTGCAATGAGTACATGGTTGTTCCTCTGTCAGTTCTGTGTGTGATCCATGATAGTTGTAACATTGTGATGTGTATTGCCGTGTCTCAATCACCTGCAACCAAATTACATTCAGTGTGTCTACACAACCGAACTTGTCCACAGAATAATGTTGAATTGACAATGATGCATGCCAATGTTCATGTAGGGGCAATGTATGCAGGCCCACAGGGTTCATACATATTTTGCAGTTGTGGTGATGTATGCATATCTACAATTTTGATGCATTTGGCACATGAACCATCATCTGGTGCTAAATCTGCAGATGTTCAACACAATCAAAATTTGTTGTACAACAAATGGCACAAACATTACAAGCAATGTTTTAACAGATGTAGCATCAAAGTGGAATGAGCTAGGCTAAGCTTGTCTGGACACAGTTTTGTTGCCTATGCCCATATTTTAATGTGAAACGTGTGCTGATGAGTTGGAACCCATTACCCAGACAGTCTTACCAATTGTAAACATGTTAGTATCATGAAATCTGAGTTTTAGGAAATGTGTGTCAATATGCCACATATATTTCTTCATCCTGCAGCATATTATGCTCATGCATGCTGCATACGTTTAATCTCTCCTTCTACATAAGTTCACTGTGAATGATTATAGGTGTGGGTAAAGATTCCTGTTGATCAACACTTACAATGTTTGGTGACCCATACCTGTACCTGTAGCTGTGTGTCAAATCAAAAGCCATATTGTTAAATCATGTAGGACAGTGTCAGTGGGGTAGCCATCACAATCAAACCATTTTTCCTATCATAGATGCTCTGAATGTTGTTGTGATAGGGCAAAGTTTTTCCAAATCATGGATTTGACCCATGCCAGAGAACAAATGACATTTCAACATGTGTTTATGTAAGGGTGTTAGTACATTATCATAGGTATTTATTATTCATCATTTACTTAACTTAACCTGAGGTATGACTGTTGAAATCCAGCCCAAGGGATACTTCAACCTCCCTCAGAGTAGTCCATGTCCTACCTATGTGAAATGGAGTGACAGAGGAACAATTACACTGATTCCCTGGAGGCTGTAGGGATTTTGGGCTGCTACTCTATTTAACCAAGGTGTTCTATTATTCATTACCAGACTGCCTGACTGATGCACATTGTGAGTGTGCATGTCCACATGGCAGGGACCTGGACATCTGACTTTGCAGGTCTAAACTGAATGTCAGGCTTCATATCTCAGTGCAATGTATATATTTTGGAGCACATTGTGCAAATGTCATTGCTGTTAAACGTATGGAGTGCAAGCAGGCCTCAATGCATGGATAAAGTCTCATTGGCATGATGTGGTCAGATGTGCAAACGCACTTGTCTACACATGGATTGGCACTGAAATGCCAAACTCATGCCCCACATATCCCCTATCTCCTATGTCTGGGAGACTATCTTACAATGCAAGGTATAAAGTAATGTTGCTGCACTGTGTAAAAGTTCAAATGCAGGAATGCACTTTGTTAGCAGCATACAGTCCATTACACTGTTCACCTACTGGTGGGGTAAGATAGACTGTCTAGCACCAACGCAGTCACCCTTGCATTATGGTGCAACAGTTCCTACTTTATACCCCACAAAATTATTGTTCAGATAAGTAATCCAGCATGCATACACACACTCCTGAGATGCAAAGTCTTATTTAAATTGCACGCTGATGATAGCAGCCTATGGAGATTGAGTGCACAGAAATTAGATCTTGTAAAGGTCTTCATGGTATTGCTACAACTGTGTACCAGAAGCTATGTGTCAGATTTCAGTTATTTGCCTGATGGTAAATTGGTGAGGTGTACTACAGGAATGTCTTGCTGGAGGTAGCCAACAACCCTCCATCTATGTATTGTCTACCTGACACTGAGTAAGTGAAGACAGCAATGTGTGCTGCCTTGTGTAACCCTAGATGAGTCATGCAATGCAGAAACACACTACCTGGATTTGCTTAGCTTATTACCTCTCATGTATGTTTATGAACAAATTTCACCCCACTTGCATGATACAATACCAACACCATAATTGTCCATATCTGGGCCATGTGTCCAATTTCCTGTCAACACATCATCATGAGTGTGACTCACTGATATGAATGATTTGGTTGTACTCATAATGGGGCCGATTCACAAAACTAATCTGAGATAAAATCCTAAACTTACTACTTTTGGTATTCACAGAATGCATTTAGTAGTAGTAAAGTTAGGACTCCTAACTTTACTACTACTAAACTGAGATAAAATCCTAAACTTACTACTTTTGGTATTCACAGAAGGCATTTAGTAGTAGTAAAGTTAGGACTCCTGGAGGGTGTACAAAAGCAGCAGCAACCGGTCCAGCCACAGACCACAGCAGGGCCATCAACTGCCTTGCAGCAACCAACTGCACTGGCCATGAGGCCCAGACCTGCCAGATGATCTGTGTTCACATACCAAATTCTCAAGGAGTTGCGAAAAATTAACAGGAGGATGCATGGCATTGAAGAGGAGCAGGCCAGCCTCCGTGAAATCATGTTAACATGCAGGAGGCCATGGAGAGGATTTCTGCATAAATATGAGACTCTCCCTCTAGACATTCCCCATCCCTGTAATTAATATGTTTGATGATTTTTTCTTGTTATTTGGCATAGTGTTAGTTAAGGTTTAGTATAGGTTTAGAGTAGATAAGTGTATGGTAAATATATTTTTTTTTTAGCTAGTCGTTTTTAAGTGTGTTATTTAATGGTAGCATCCTTAAGTGGGTGGGAGGTTGATGTTTAGTGCTTTAAATGTGTAGTTAGTAAATGTATAGGATGTTGTTTATGTTTGTATTGTATGTAGCTTTGTGTATTAAGAGGGGTGGAGGGTTGATGTTAACATGTCATCCGTGTATAGTACTTAAGATAGTTTAAGATAAGTTGAGATAGTTTGGGCTCGTGTTAAGGTTAGTTAGTGTAGGCCAGGTAGGTGTAGGCAGTTTAGATAGTTTTGTTACAATTAAATGTGCTCTACTTTCACTAGTTTGTCATCTTTTCATATTTACATTTTGTACTATTGAGTAAGTCGAGTTGAGTACATGATGTAGCAATTGACCTGCAGTCTTTGAAGGTATATGTTGCTTTGTCAGAGGCCTATGGACAACTGTTAGTCTACCTCACATTTGAGTGAAGTATGGACCATTTCTATACTTTAGATACTGTAAGTGGGCCTCACTTGGTGATTTTGCACACAGCACAACACAGGTAGTCTCCTACTGTAGCACTCTGTGGGAAAGTGATAGAGCAGGTATAGGTTGGATAGTTTTGTCACTACAGTTTACAGATCCCTGGCTTTGCTGGAGACACACATTGGTGTCTGGATCTACCGCACACATCCTTGCACCATTGTGCAAGTGGGTCATTGTTGTTGGTTGGTTACAAATTGTGAATGTATTCAAACCTGCCTGTAGAACGTCCATCATCATTGGCATTGACTTCTTGCTAAGTGTGGCACTTTCTGCAACTAATTTTGGTTAACTACATTCAAAGTTTGAGGACCATAAATCTCCCATGTCCTCTTCCCCTAGAGAGGTGTTGCAATATTTCAGGTTCCGTGGTCTTGCTCTTATGCAAAAATAGGTAAGTACAATAGATGTAATGTGTGGTTGCACTGTCACTTTGACTTGGCATTTAAAACTCCCTGCCAAGCCTTAGACTCCCCTTTTATTACACATAGGTCACCCTCAAGGTAGGCCCTAGGTAGGGCAGGTTGCTTTGTAAGTAAATATAGGGCATGTGCCTTTATGTGTGATATGTCCTGGTAGTGACAAATAGCCTATTTTATTTTTCACAGCGGTGAGGCCTACCCCTCTCATGCTAGCATTGGGAATTCCCTTATATACTTTTATGTGGCAATTCCTGATCAGAAAGGAGTGGTGTTGCCATGTTTGTATGTTTAGAATAGCGGTGATACATTCTTCTTATTGGTTAGTTGGATTTTAAATCACTATTTTAGAAATGCCACTTTTAGAAAGTGGGTATTTCTATGTGCTTATGACTCTTTGTGCTTTGCAGCCTGCCTCCAGTACATGTCTGGGCTAAGTGACAAATACACTTGTTACATACTTTCCAGACAGGCACAACACAGGAAGGGCTGGGTTTGACAGGGGATACATCTGCATTCAACTGCATACTGATAATGTTCCTGAGGTAGGAGAGGGAGAGGTGGTTCATACTGACATCTGAATAGGTTGTGCCCTGCCCTCTCACAAAGGGCTGATTTACCCCCTACTGATCGTCTGGAGCCAGGGTTGGGCTGAAAGAGATTGTTTCTCACTTCCAAGGTGTTCTTTGAAGTCGTCCCCTTCATCAAAGATATTTTTGAGTATAAGTACTGGGGCTTTAACCCCATGTTTTTTTAAACACTGCATGGAATTTCTAACCAGACGCTACTGGCTCTGCAAATTGCACATTGCGGGGGGCGTGGCCTAGCGGTCCAACATGGCGGATGCGCTTTAGGTGAGCTCCGAAGGCCCTGAGCAATATCCTATAATTATCCTGTCATATCAGCCTGAAAATAATTCCCCGGCTCCCCAGACTATGGCGTGCATGGCGCCGACATCAGCCTCGTTGAAGGGAACACTGGATCGGGGCTGATGCAGCCGGACCGGGTCGTCACCTGAGAGCCTGAGTGAGAGAGCCTAGGCCCACGCTGCAGAGTAACGACCTTGACCCCTACCTAGTGGGTGAGTGCCGGATCGCTGCGGGCCGGGGTACTAATCGGCATGGGAAGGAGACGGATCGGCAGTAAACTGAGTTGCACTGCAGGATCCTGGCCTGGCCCGCATGGGCAGACGCTGGGGCTTGCTGGGCAAGGGGCCAGTGTGGGACGCAGCCTGCCCCGCGAAGTGCCTGATTGAAGGGTTGCGGCGGGGTCCGGACAGCGGTGCCTGGACCTTTGCATCAGTGGATCTGCCCTGGCCCTAACCTGCCAGATGAGTCATCGGTGGCCGTGGATCCTGGCATTAGCAGGCACAGACTGAAGGTGCGCTGACTGCAGACCCAAGCTGTGTGGAGCGCTGCTGGGCTGAGACGGGCCGAAGAGGTACTGCGGCCTATGGGGCGAGGAGCCAGAGGCCACGGCGGGTCACGGTTGCACCTGGGGGTTGATGCGGCCACGCAGCGGGACAACGACTTTGCCTATTGAACGACGGAGGGAGCGCGGTGCCCAAAATACACCCTACAGATGATGGATGAGCACCCTGGGAGGCCGCAGGCCCATAACTAATTTCACCCTGCATGTACTGCACTGCGGGGTCCTTGGGTATGTGCCGGGCCGGTGTGCCCTAGTGAACAGCCTACATTGAGCACAGGATTCATCCAGGCTCCCTGCTGGGCCCCCTGAATATCCCAAACACATGAGGGCTTGTGCTGCCATGGTCCGCGGTCCGCGCTGGGCCTAATACCCCTGAGAGCGGCCTATCTCTTTGCAGGGAAGAACCAGGTGGCTGGGGCGGTCCCTGTGGCTGGAGGGTTGCGGTGACCGATCGGACCAGAAGAGGGACCAGGGCCCCGGCACGGGCCTCCCCAGACAGCGCGGCAGGCACATTCGAATTGCATATCCCCTGGGAAGGGGCAGGAATACCTAAAGACTGCAGGTGCATAAGTGTGTGACCAGGCTGGGGCACCCATTGGAGGAGGAGGTGCCTGTTCACGGAAGCGCCCAGGCCAGGTCCTGGTGCAGCTTGTGTGCAGGTTGCCTTCTCGCTGGCCTCAATGCGGATCTGGACGCCAGACGAGACCGACAGATACCACCCCTCAGAATAATGCTGCAGCTGCGGGTCCGTCTCAGATCGTGCTGCTCACTGGTCTGGTGGCCCTCCTGGCAAACACTAACGCAGGGGGGCCTGGCCCAAGGGGCCCTCATACTCACACTCCCACCTGGATTACATCTTTGTGCCTGCCTACCTCTTCCACAGAATTGCAACAACCGAAATAGTGCCCAGGGGCTTATCAGATCACTCCCCAGTGGTGCTAGAGCTATGGCTGATGTTAGGGATGGTTCCCAGCTGTGTGACAGCTTCACTGGTGTCAGATGTAGAGGGTTGTTGTTGGGCCATCTGCATCATGACACCAGCGATGTCAGCTAGGGATTCATCAATTCCATGGAGGCAAGAGTAGGTGTCTGTTATAGCCTTTATCATACCCTTATTTGGGCTCAGACACCTAAGGATTCCTTCTAGGGTGCCCGCTATGGTCTCCATCTCTGCTCGCACCTCTTCAACCATTTGCTGCTAGACTTCTATCACTCATCTTTAAAATTCAATTTGGGGCCGGGGTCCTTGGAGTCCTCAGCTGGGTCTGTACAGCTAATCTGAAAGAGACAGTTAGTTGTAGATTCCTCACCTTAGAATTTCCCACAGGCGTCAGTCTGGATCCGGAGAATTTTTTTTAGCAGTACCCCTGCGAGTTGGTAAATGGTGTCAGTTGACTTCAGGTCTGTCGTCTGCGTCGTGGTCACCAGGATGATGCCACAGGTGCCTACTTAGATGCCGCCCCTGCGCGCTGACGTTAGTTCTTTCTTTTTACATGCCAGCCTACAGCAGATCTGGAGAGAGCTACCCCTTAGCCATTTTTTAGCTAGCATTTTTGCGACTTTTGTTGACATCTTTTTCGAGTCTTGAACTCCTGGTGCATGAGGGATGTCCCAACGTCGGACTGGTTTCAAGCTCCGCGGGTCCTGCCACAAGATGATGTCGGTGAAGGACCCGCACCTCGTGTGCTTGTTGTGTCTGGAGCGCAACTATGTCCCGAAGTCGTGCTCTGACTGCCAGGCCATGCACCCAAAGACTTTGCGGGAGCAGTCCTGAAAGTTGTTGGAGGCCCGGCGTTCAGCTCTGCATTGTTTCCAGTCTCGTTCTAGAGGAAGATCTCCAGACTGTTCAGGGAGCCCCCACTCCTTGTAGCACTCTAAGTCATCGAGGTCTTCGGATAAGTTGAAACACAAGAAGAAGGCGAAGAAGCACAAGTTCTCTTCACCTTCTCCCCATCGGTCGGCTGACGCGATGCGGGACTCGAAGCATTGTCGCTCAAAGGCTCCGTCTCCGGTGTCTGCTTTAGGGACGACTCCGCGCCTCCCACCCTTTCCGCGTCCCAGAGCATTCCCTGCCCAACTTAGGCAATTCTACGAGGCCTTACACCTTGTCTTTGGGCAGCCAACTCCGCCGGCGCCTTCGGGTCCCGCGGAGAATGTCGGGGTTCCTGGGACTTCGATGCCAGTGGCTCCAGCCCCAGCGGACCCCCACGAATCCAGGCCTGGATCCGGATCGATGCTGGTCAATCTTAATTGACCTTCCCCGGCGCCGCTCAAGATGACGACACCCCTGGCGCCGGCCTTGTCATCGGCCGACGACGTCCCAATCCTCTTCCCATAGTTGAACCTGGAATCGGACCGATATCGCCCGACGTCGGGACCAACGCCGGAGGGTACTTTTGTTCCCCTGTTCATCCCTGGTGTCCCTACTGACCAGTGGGTGGTGATGAGGACTGGGAGGGGTCGCTGGACCCTTTAACTGACCAGCTGGAAGAACCAGACTGGCAAGAGGGCCTGGGTGATGTCAGTAGTCTGGACACTTCTCCAGACACTGGCTTGCTTTCTCCCCCTACCATGGCTACGGAGGAGGAAGCGTCGTATGCTTTGGTGGTGAGAAGGGCAACCAAGGTCTTGGGCTTTGAGCTTGCATCGGTGGCAGTCAGGACTAACCTCGTGGCAGAGGTGCTACAGCCTGCGGCTTCCTCTTCTGAACCCCTACTGCCTTTCAATGAGGCCCTTACTGATGTCCTCCTGGGCACTTCGTCCAAGCCCAGCACAGGGGCTCCTGTGGAGAGGACAATTGCCAGCCGCACCACCCTGCCCCAGGCAACCAAGTGTTCTTGACCCAACACCCTTCTCCTGAGAGCTTGGTGGTCCAACCAAGCCTCTTCTTCTAAAGGCGAATTCCCTTCTGTCCCCCCAGACAGGACTCTAAGAAGCTGGATCATCTTGGGAAGCGTATGTTCTCTTCCTCCAGCTTGGCATTGTAGTCGGTGAATACTGCGTGCCTCTGGGGCCGTTACTCCCATACCATCTGGAATACAGACGCGCAGGTGCTGCCTCAGTGGCCGGAGGAGGCCCGGGCCGTTCTCTCCTAGGCAGTGGCTGATTGGAGAGACGCAGTCAAATTTGCCATTAGATGTGGACTGGATACTACTGTCTCACTGGGCAGAACGATTGCCAAGTCAGTTGCCCTTAGGCGCTACGCCTGGTTGAAGACATCTGGCTTTTCAGAGGATGTCCAGTCAACTTTGATGGACATGCCCTTTGATGGCCGTCGTCTTTTTGGCAACAAAGCAGACTCAGTTCTGTAACGCTTTAAAGATTCTAGAGCTATGGCCAGATCTTTGGGCCTCACTGGGCCTTCTCACTCACTCCAGTCTGCTTTTCGTGGCTACGGAAGGGGCACCCAACCACGTCCGGCCTAGCCTAGCCACCGGTTCACTCAAGCTGCCCAGCCTCTGCGTGGCCGCCGACGAGGGGCCCAGCGACCTTGCGGGTCTGGGAGCCAGCGGGCGGGTCAGTCCACCCTTTCCCACCCTGCTGCAGCTTCCAAACGTTCCTAGTCTGACAGCCAGTTGGAGGCAGAATTCGCCAATACCTCCTCCACTGGCAATCCATCACGTCGGACAGGTGGGTTTTGCAAATCGTCCGAAGGGGCTACTCCCTCCCCTTCAAGACTACTACTCCCTCCATGCCACCGTCTTACTAACGCATATCGGAGGATCATGTGGCACTTCTCCAACATGAAGTTTGAGACTTCTCTTGGCCAAGGGAGCTGTAGAGAGGGTCCCTGTGCCAGAAGAAGGTCGTGGTTGCGATTCTCGCTAGTTTCTGGTCCCCAATAAGGACAAAGGCCTGCTTCCTATTCTAGACCTCAGGACCCTCAACCACTTCCTCTGGAAGGAGAAGTTCAAGATGCTCACGTTGGCTCAGGTCCTGTCTACCCTCGACCCCGGAGACTGGATGGTGGTGTTGGACTTGCGAGATGCTTATTTCCATATTCCCGTCTTGCCAGCCCTCAGACACTACCTACGGTTCACGGTGGGCCATGAGCAATTTCAGTTCACTATGCTCCCCTGTGGCCTTACCAGTGCCCCTCAGGTTTTCACAAAGGTGATGGCGGTGGTCGCAGCTCATCTGCCCAGATCAGGGGTTCCAGTCTTCTCCTATGTAGAAGACTGGCTGTTGAAGGCAGGCTCGCCCCAGGCTGTTGTCTCCCACCTCCAGACTACGCGGACCTCCTGCACTTGCTGGGATTTATTATAAACGTGCCAAATCACACTCTATCTCAGACACTTACTTTCTTCTGAGCTGTTCTGGACACAGTGCAGTTTCGGGCATATCCTCCCTAGCAGCAAGTCCGGGATATTCGGGCTATGATGATACCGATGTTTCAGCCTCTATCCCGGATTTTGGTGAGAATGACTCTGAGGCTGCTGGGCCTCATGGCCTCCTGCATCCTGCTGGTGGATCATGCCAGATGGCATATACGGGCTCTGCAGTGGCACCTGAAGTTCCAGTGGGCGCAGCATCAGGGAAATCTTTCCAACTACATTCAGATCTCAGAGAAGGAACTACACAACAACTGCAGTGGTGGCTAAAGAACCAAGCTTGGATGAGTAGTGGGCAAAAGAACGATGGATTTAACCCAGATCTTTTGACTGGGGGAGAATGTTTGCATTGTCAGCATTCCGTCCATCATTTGTTTGCTGTAACACTTTTCGCCCTAAGTGGGATGGGTATGCCCAGACGTGGGTCCCTTGCTCACTGCGCCACTGGATTCAAGCTAGCCTGGCTGAAGAAGGGTGACATACCCTGAAACCGGTCCCAGGATGCTTGTTTCCGGTCCAGGGAGGACCTGGCCTGGCAGTTCGGTCTGGACTGTTCCCATGGGGCACAGGGTCAAGACTGATTTGCATATGGCTGGGTCCAAACTGGGGTGACGTAGTGGGCAAAAGAACGATGGATTTAACCCAGATCTTTTGACTGGGGGAGAATGTTTGCATTGTCAGCATTCCGTCCATCATTTGTTTGCTGTAACACAAGCTTGGATGAGAGGCATATCCCTCTCCCTTCCCCAACCAGCTCTAACTATGGTGACACCACCGAAACCCTGACTTGCATCCTGCTCAAAGTGCGCTCCCTGCACCGACACGCCATTGAGATCTGGGACCTGCTCGACACCCTCTCGCCCGACGTCGCCTTCTTCACAGAAACCTGGACCAACGCCACCTCCGGTCCCGACCTCGCCACCGCCATCCCTGACGGCTACAAGATGCAGAGAAAGGACCGTCCACACCGCTCAGGAGGAGGACTGGCCATCGCACACAAGACCCCCCTCCGCCTCTCCACAGCCAGCACGAGTGACCCCCACTCCAACACAGAACACCTCCACTTCCAGATGCAGACAAGCCCCAGGACCACGCTACGCGGCACCCTCATCTACAGACCACCAGGACCTCGCACCCACCACGCAACTACCATCGCCGAGCTCGCCGCACCCCACGCCATCACCTCCACGGACTACATTCTAATCGGTGACCTGAACTTCCACCTCGACAACGGCAACGACCCCGACTCCACTACTCTCCTCGACAACCTCGCCAACCTAGGGTTGAAGCAGCTCGTCAACACACTCACCCACAGAGCGGGTCACACCCTCGACCCCATCTTCGCGGGAGGAAGAAACATCCGCTTCTGCCACATCACCCAGCCTCTCTGGACTGACCACCACTGCGTCCATTTCACCTTCAACACCACCACCGCACCCAAACCCGCCCTACGCCCGCCACGGCGGAACTGGAGCAAAGTCACAGAGGAGCACCTAAACACCACCCTCCGTCAATACCCCCCAATCGCCGCGACCGACACCAACGCCGCAGCCAGAGAATTTCACCGCTGGGTCTCCCGCTGCGCTGACAAGCTCGCACCCCTCCGCCCCCCCACCAAACAATGCCCGCTGAAAGCCGCCTGGTTCACCACAGAACTTCAAGAAGCCAGACGCTCCTGCAGACGCCTAGAGAAAACCTGGCGAAACCTGAAAACCACGGAAGCACAGAACGACCACAAGAGCGCCCTGAAGGAATACCACCAGCACATAAGAGACACCAAACGGACCTTCATAAGAGACAAAGTCCAGACCAACGCTACCAACGCCAAGGAACTGTTCAACGTCATACAGCAGTTCGCAAAACCCACCTGCGAAGCCACGGACGTCACACCTTCCCAGGAACTCTGCGACAAGCTCAGCTCCTACTTCCATCTGAAGATCAAGGCCCTCTACGACAACTTCAGCGAACCAACGACGAGCACCCCCCCCTACCCACCGCCGCCGATAAGCCGACCATCATGTCCTGGGATCCCGCTACCGTCGAACTCATCACAGCAACCATGAAGAAAACCCACTCAGGAGCCCCAACGGACCCCTGCCCACTGCACATCTTCCACAGGGCCGCCGCCGTCATTGCACCCGAACTAGGACGCACCATCAACGCCTCCCTCAGATCAGGCATCTGCCCAGATGACTGGAAACGGGCGGAGGTTCAACCCCTCCTCAAGAAACCATCGGCCGACCCAACGGACCTGAAAAACTACCGGCCCATCTCTCGCCTCCCTTTTGCGGCCAAGGTCACCGAGAGACTCGTAAATGCACAGCTGACCGCCTTCATAGAAGAGAACGCCATCCTGGACGCCTCCCAGTCAGGATTCCGCAGCAACCACAGCACCGAGACCACCCTCCTTGCCGCCACCGATGACATCCGCATGCTACTTGACCAGGGACACACCCTTCTAGACCTTTTCGCAGCCTTCGACACCGTTTCACATCGCACTCTCGCAGCCAGACTGTACGACGCGGAAATACAAGGAGCCGCCCTCGACTGGATCCAATCCTTCCTCTCCGGCAGAACCCAGAGGATCCGACTCCCTCCCTTCCTCTCCAAACCCACGGAAATCAACTGCGGAGTACCCCAGGGATCATCACTCAGCCCCACGCTCTTCAACATCTACATGGCCCCCCTTGCCACCATCGTCAGACAGCATGGGCTCAGCATCGTATCCTACACCGACGACACCCAGCTCATCCTCTCGCTCACGAAGAATCCTGAAGACACCAGACTCTGTTTTCAGGAAGGTATGAAGAACGTGGCAGCCTGGATGAAGGACAGCTGCCTGAAGCTAAACTCAGAGAAGACCGAGTTCCTCATCCTCGGGCCCTGCACCTCCACCTGGGACAACACCTGGTGGCCCTCCGCCCTCGGGAGCCCACCCACCCCTACAGACCACGCTCAGAACCTTGGCATCATCCTTGACTCCTCCCTCTCCATGAACGGCCAGATCAACGCCGTTGCCTCCACTAGTTTCAACTGCCTTCGCATCCTCCGTAAGACTTTCAAATGGATCCCCCCCGACTGCAGAAGGACCATCACCCACGCACTCATTACCAGCAGACTGGACTACGGCAACGCCCTCTACGCCGGAATCAACAAAACTCTTCTGCACAGACTCCAGACCATCCAGAACACCGCAGCCAGACTCGTCCTCTGGACACCGCTCCATGAGCACATGACCCAACACCTACGAGGCCTCCACTGGCTCCCCGTCGAGAAGAGGGTCACCTTCAAACTCCTCACCCACGCCTACAAATCCCTCCACAACATCGGACCCAAATACCTCAACGAGAGAGTATCCTTCCACATACCCAAGAGTAACCTCCGCTCCTCCGACCTCGCCCTGGCATAAGTCCCCCGCATCCGCAGAAACAGAACCGGCGGGAGAACTTTCTCCTACATCGCAGCCAAAACCTGGAACGAACTCCCTGTGAACATCAGATGCTCCCCGACCCTGCACACGTTCAGGAAGGACCTCAAGACCTGGCTCTTCGACTGATCCGGAGTCGTCCCCCCCCCCCAGCGCCTTGAGACCCTCACGGGTGAGTAGCGCGCTATATAAACCCCCTGATTGATTGATTGATTGATTGAGATGCGTCACTCCTGGGATGGGGCGGCCATCTGGGAGAGGTGGAGATCAGAGGCATCTGGTCTCCGGCGGAGTCTGGGCTCCATATCAATCTGCTGGAGCGCTAGGTGATCCGACTGGCATTGAATTGAAGGCATTTCTTCCCTCTCTCAAAGGGAAAGTGGTGCAGGTGTTCACAGACAACACCACCGTCATGTGGTACTGCAACAAACAGGGTGGGGTGTGGACCCTTTGTCAGGAGGCTCTTCACCTCTGGACATGGCTGGAACATTAGGGCATGACCCTAGTTGTTCAACACCTGGCTGGTTCTCTTAATGTCAGGCAGACGAACTCAGCCATCGGTGCTTGGTCGATCACGAATGGCGTCTTCATTCGGAGGTGGTGCAAGGTCTCTTTCAGCAGTGGGGAGAGCCTTGGTTAGATCTGTTCGCCACTGAAGAGAAGGCGCAATGTCAGCAGTTTTGTGCATTGGAGTTTCCAAGACAGCACTCGCTCTGCGACTCTTTTCGTCACGAGTGGAACTGCGGCCTCCTGTATACCTCTCTCCCTGTACCACTTCTGCCCCGAGTGCTCAAGAAGATCAAGCGCAACCTGGCCCAAGTTATTCTTGTGGCTCCGGACTGGGCACGAAGAGTCTGGTACCCCGAGCTTCTGAGCATTGCCATCGATCCTCCGATCAGACTGCACCTTTGGGAGGATCTTCTGTCACAACAGCAGCGGTCTCCACCTCCTTGTGTGGAGATTGAGCAGCGACAGTTGACAGCATTCGACCTTCCGCCCAAAGTATGGAATGTCATCTTGGCAGCCCGGCATCCCTCCACTAAATCGGTATACGCCTGTAGATGGAACAAGTTTGTGGCATGGTGCACAGCAAAGGCTGTGGATCCCCTTTCTGCCCCTCTTCCAGAGGTCCTTTTGTATATACTTTCTTTGGCCCAGCAGGGCTCTGCTCTGGGCACTCTCAAAGGTTATCTTACTGCTATCTCTGCTTTTCCTCGGCTGCCAGATCAGCCATCCTTATTCAAGTCTCCTATTGTTAATAGGTCCTTTAAGGGCATTACTCATCTGTTTCCTCCATGTCCTTTCATAATGCCCCAGTGGGACTTGAATCTTGTTCTCACATACCTTATATGTGCTCCCTTCGAGCCTCTTCATAACTGTCCTCTCAGGCTCCTCACTCTCAAAACTGCCTTCCTTGTGGCCATCACCTCTGGTCGCAGGGTGAGTGAGCTTCAAGCTGTGTCTTCCAACCCCCCTTTCTTCTCTGTGCATCCGGACAAATTGATGCTTAGAATGAGGCCTTCGTTTCTTCCAAAAGTGGTTACACCATTTCATGTAGGACAATCTATCACTTTGCCTACCTTTTTCCCACCTCTGCACCCTTCCAAGGAGGAGGAGAGATTCCACCATCTGGACCCTAACCGTGTGCAGTCATTCTACATTGACAGCACCAAAGATTTCCGGGTGGATGATCAACTCTTTATTGGATATGAAGGTGCCAAGAAAGGCTGGGCTGTTCAAAAATGTACCATCTCTCGATTGGTTGTCCTTTGCATAAAGATCTGCTATGCTTTAGCGAAGAAGGATCCTCCAGCGGGTTTGGGTGCTCACTGCTCATACCACTAGGGCTATGGCAGCAACCTCTGCGTTGTCACGTGGAGTGCCACTCCTTGATATTTGCCAGGTAACAACGTTGGCATCTCTGCACACGTTTACCAGACATTACTGCCTGGACAGCCAAGGCCAGAGGGACGGCTATTTTGCCTGTTCGGTCCTCCAGTACTTTCTTGTGTGAACTTGGTTAGCAGACCCTCCTCCGGGGATGGTATTGCTGGGGTATCTTTTCTAAGGTGAGGAATCTACAGCTAACTCTTTTTCAGATGAACAAGTTATTTACCTTTGGTAACGATGTATCTGTAAGAGACATATATTAGTTGTTGATTCCTTACCTCCCCACCCATCCTCCCCGCTCTGCGAACTGATTTTTAGGGATAGGGACTACCTTACAGGGCCCTAGTTGTAGTGCACCAGTGGTCAGTGTCTTTCATGGCTCCACGCTTCTGGCATGGAAAGTCGTGTCAGAACTGACGTCAGTGCACAGGGGCGGCATCTAAGTAGTCACAACGACGTCATCCCGGCGACCACGATGCCGACGATGGATGCAGAGTCAACCTACGCCACCTACTGACACGCAGGGGTACTGCTAAAGAAAAATCTCTGGATCCAGACTGACCCCTGGGGGAAATTCTAAGGTGAGGAATCTACAACTAACATATGTCTCTTACAGATACATCGTTACCGAAGGAAAGTAATTTGTTCGATAGGGCATGTCCTGTGAGTTACGGTTCCTCTGGCGACCCTGCAACATTGTCTATGCTTGCCATGACTGGAGGAGAATATTCAAAAGAGTCCAGGAGTTGTTGGAAGGTGTCATCATCCATGGGGCACAGGATGGCATCACCAACAGGTTGGTCATCAAGGACAGGCTGTTCTACAGGAGGTGTTGTTTGTACCTCTGGAAATAGATAGAAATATGTCAATCATGATCCACGATAGATGTATTCGTAGATGATTTGGTGACAGTCAGCCTGATTTTGTATTCACTTTCAAGTACACAGGGATAAGTGGATGATATGCTATTACAAGTAAATGTGGCCATGTTACACTATTGTTGCCTTTCACATGGCAATACCTTTCAGACATTGTTCACACAACCTCTGTATAAACAAGGGGGCCTATTTGTGGATGACATACAATACAATGCAGCTAGGCAGCTTGCTGGTCTGCCCTGCATGGAAAAGTGAGTGCAGGTAAGGGCCCCATTTGGCAAGATTGTTAGAAGTTGGCCTGGTATATGCTGTCCACTAATTAAAATGGGCACCTTGCACCAGTCCACACAACCCTTATGCTGATTTAAGAGGTCAAAGATAACCTTACAAAGCTATCCAAGTAGTAGCTGCGGAGAGCAGCCTTCAGGCTTAGTCTTGAAGGAATGTTAAGCAGCTTTTTTTTACCAGAATGCAACCTTATAGTATTGGTTAAATGAAAGGAGAACCACACAGTAGTTATAAAAATATGTATTTATTAATATAACACTCTCTAGTATGACACAGTATCTCCTACATGGAGATAATCACAAAACACACAATACTGTAGCACAGAAACAACAGTAAATAGCACTAATACACAGTGGGCTCCAGGGGGAGACCCAACCATATACTAAAATAGTGGTGTAAGAACCACGACTCGAGTCAAGACAGTGTCTAGAGGACGTATAATCGCTGGGACCCCAAGGAACCACCCAAGGTGTGTAAGTAGGGGCCGCATGGAGGATGGGTGCAGAGTGGGAACGCGATCGCATGCTCCATACAATTCTATGGGGAAGTCGCGATTGAGGTTTTAAAGTTTAAGGACCCTTCCCAGTGGACTTCGAAGAAACCTCGTGGAAGTTAGAAGTTTGGAGAGCCACCCCACCCATGGATACCGTAGTACTAGAGTTACCTATCCCAGGGAAGCTGGGTGAATAGGTCTGAAGTGGTGTCGGAAACCGCCGTCGAACCCAATGGAGGCCTTCGAAGAAGAGCCGCTGCTGGAAGGAAGAAAAGTGTCCGTTGGAATCCAAAGGTGGATTCTTGTTGAATAGTACCTAAAGCAGAGGGGACTGAGTCTGGGTCACTCAGGAGTGACCAGGGGTTCGGTAGACGAATGCCCACCGATGTCGGGTGCTTCAGGTGCGTTGATGGAGTTCTTGACTCTGCAGCCACGGGGACCAGGAGATGTCGAGGACAACCAGGAGCTGGATACAAGCTGTCCCACAAAGGATGTTGAGTGCTGAGGGGTCGGTGTCCAGCGGGAGCACCAACAAGCCTTGGCAACAGCAACCCACGAAGAAGGTCAAAGAAGATTACGGTTCAGACCAGCAAGGTTCAGGAGACTCACCAAACACAGGGGAGTCAGGGCTCGCCTGGAACAACCAGGGGAGCCCATAAAAAAGCAAATTTGACCCTCAAATGGACCCAATGGCCAGAGGCACAGGAGTTGCGAGAGGACCTCGAGGCGATTTCACCAAACAGCAATCCACGGATCACTCTGTGTGAGGAGGCCAGAGTTCTTGGTAGAAAATGGTGCCAGAGGTTGGGGCTACTGAGAGCCTAATACACTTGCTCGGGAAACGCCAACAAGCATATGCACTTGCAAATGAGCGCCGTTCACAGGGTTACGGGTATTGCAGCCCCCACAATGGATTATGGCCTCAAACTTGGTAAGAGGGCAGCTCAGACCTCAACGGACATACAAACCCACCTGCTGTGTTGCTGGAGCCTTTGGTGTCTGTAGGAGTTTAGGAGCAGCAGACCGGTCAGTCGTGATGTGGTGCCTGCGATTGCAGGGGAGTGACTCCTTCACTCCAAGGGAGATACCTTCAGTTGTCCTTGATGCTGCACAAGTCCTGCATGGAGTCTGTATGGTGCATGGGCACAGACGATGCTTCAGACTGAGAGGGAGGCGAAGTCGGGCCCAAACGAAGTTCAGCGAAGTCCAGAGTGTTCAGACGGTCAAAGTTCAGTGGTTTCTTGTTCAGAATCTTGACCACGTTGAATCTAGGATCCTACTGCCAGGTAAGCCCTTTTGTATCCATGGGAGAGGGTTGGACAGATTCAGGGCACCCTCCCACGGGAGGGTCTGGACAGTGAGAAGGTTACTCCTATGTCCTTTGTCCAGTGTCTCGCCAGAGCAGGAGCCAATGGCTCCCAGGACTGGTTTGAACTGGACTATGCACAGGGACACCAAATGTGCCCCTCACGGAGACTTTCGGTTGCTGGCAAGCGCACCCACCCAGCCCTAATACACTAAATCCTGTCTGGGAGGTGGTCACACCTCCCTGTGACAGGATGTCTATTGTTCCACCTTCCTCTGCTTGAGCTTGGCTCAGCAGCAGGAGGGCAGAAATGTGTCTCTGGTCGGCAGCAACCATTTTGTGCTGCCCAGGACTAGAAGGCTGGTACCGGGAACACCAGGGACTCAACGAAGCTCGCCTCTGAGGGGTGGAATCATACCTCCCACACTGGTTACCGATGTGGGGGTATGATTCTAAAATGTTTCACACCAAACACAATAGGGTTACTTGCTGCCATTTTAGAGTTGGTCATCACGCGGTCGCATAATGCCACTCTATATGTCATAAATGGCTGCTGCACTAACAACCCGGGAGAATGGACTCCGTAGGTTGCAGGGGTGTCTTGCTCATGCAGTGGCACCCTCTCACTTAGAACCAAGCACCCTGCCTTCAGGATTGTTAAGGCCTGCTATAGCGGTGACTTATAGGTTTTAAGTGTAGTGACCCTTAGATATAGTAAACCTATATCTTAAGTAAGTGGTGCATGCACCAACTTACACAGGCTGCAATGGCAGGCCTGTAGGTTCCATTTTGCATGGCCTTTCATGGGTGGCATAATACATGCTTCAACCCATGGGAGGCCTCTGGGGTACCTATGCCCTGGGTACATGGGTACCATATACTATGGACTGACAAGGGTACCCTTGTATCCAATCTGGAGTGTACCTAAGTACATGACATAACAGTTTAGGGAGAAAGCAGATAGACCGGGGTCCTGATTAGCAGGATCCCAGTCAGACTAGTCAAAAATAGTATCACATTTAGCAAAAAGTGGTAGTAACCATAAGAAGCAGATCCTACTTTCCTACAACAATACTTTGCTTTTCTTGTTTGAGCC
Organism: Calotriton arnoldi; assembly: GCA_963921515.1. Lineage (NCBI taxonomy): Eukaryota > Metazoa > Chordata > Amphibia > Caudata > Salamandridae > Calotriton > Calotriton arnoldi. The sequence continues at coordinate 99,243 of CAWUFW010006863.1, forward strand.
CTCACAAACCCGAGTGAGTGTCCTGCTTCAACATTGGGCAGCTCCTCACTGGGCCGGCCCTGCAATACCCAACAGGCCCCTTGGAGGGCTTTTTGCTGGAGGTCTCTTGAGCATGAGATGCCAATGTGAGGTATAGGGTAGAGGTGCTCTAGGTGTAGATTGGTGTAATGTGAATTTAAAAAAATAGCTAAGAGATGCTCAATTCAATTTAAAAGGTGTGTCCTCTTGTTTTGATTAAAAAGCAATGGGTGGCTTAATGTGTAAGTAACGGTCTTATCCAGCTCATAAAATAGTGTGTGTGTAGGTCAACATGCTTCTTGCTTCAAGTATCACTATCGATCTAGGCAATTCTTCATGACCGAAAAATGAAACCTAATCTACTTGTGATTGTGGAGAATATGTGTAGCATTAGCAAAAAGTACCCCTAACACACAACCAAATCCTCCCAGTAAAGTATACCTGGGAATGTCTAACACCCCAATCTAGAAAACAAAACAAAGAAATGTACACCAGTACAGTAACTATATGATGAAGATACATAAAGGGTATTTAATAGTCACATCCTTAATGAATATAAGTAGATGGATAAAATTATGCCACAGCGCATATCTGTGTAAGAGCAGAGTGGCATGAAAAGCACACATCCAGAAAAGCAGGTGAAGTGATGCAGAAATCACAACATGGATGAATTACCATTTTGGCTAATGCCTGCAAATTGTGGCGGCGCTTACCTAAATTCGATAAGCTACTAACACCATAAGTGATGGCAGTGTCCACGCTAGCTGTGGAATAAAATTGAGGAGAAATATTCAAGTTAGACCTAAAGGATTCTTGAAATACAGAAGTATCACTAGACAGTGGCCCATAAAACTCAGGGTTTTCAATGCGCTGGTTCAGAGGTGACCTACCCCTTCTCTGACACCCTGGAGGTAAACTGGTAGCAGAGGAGGGATCTTTATACTGGAGGAAAATCTAAAATTGGTTGCAGGTGCTGCAAGGTAACAGCACAGCAGAGGGTTGGGTGTCAACTCACATACGAGTTGTGGAACAAGGCCGCCACCATGTTGGGGAAGAGTCTTAATATAAATTACCAGAGGCCACAGGTGAGTACCGATAGTACCGGTCGTGGGGTGCGCTGGTGATTGGCGGTAATCCAAAAGGAAAGGTGGCAGGCAGGGGGCGCACAGGCACAGTGACCGGTAGCGGTATGCTCAGATCTCATGGGAAGGTACGACTAGTTTGCCCGCCGCCATGAAACGGCGCAAAGGATGCCGATTCTTAATGCAGGCTCAGAGGGATGACGGCACGGGTAATCAACAGGTGCTGATTACGCACATTGTATACTGGATATGGTCATGCCAATAGAGGTGCTGTTTCCCAACGTGGCAAGAAGCCATGTAGCATGTACTATGGCTGTAGTTGGACTGGGTTAACCAATGTTAAAGGCAATTGTTGGTATCGCGCATTGTAATGCTAGTAGGGGGGAGGAGAGGACCACATATGAAGCCCAACAAAACATTTTGATCAAAAATTCTTTAAAAACACGGGGACAGAGGGCCACTGGATTTGGGGAATCCTGAGTCACAAAGGGTGGGCATGGACACCAAGGTTCAAGGAAGGCAGGGTGCTGTCAGTTGCCTACTTCACTCCAGGGGATGTCATCATTCAGGCCAGTCAAATGGATGGCCAAACAGAAGATCCAGTTTTGTTCTTTCCTGAATAAGTACTATAACAAAGAATGCCTCCGCCAACTAGCTGATCGGAAGTATTACACCCCAATCCAACAGGACCCCTCAGTGAGACTCAGTCCTCAGATAATCTCTCTAACTTCCACTGCAGAAACTCAGGGATGGATAAGCAAAAATGAGTCAGAGTTCCTAGTGAATTCCTAACCCAAAATCCCTTACATCTATATCTTCCCCAAAATACATAAGGGGGTAACACCCACCTCCCCCCGGGAGACGCATCATATCTGGTCAACCACTTCTTGCAACCCCGGTTCACTGAAACACCTTCTTTTCTAAAAGAAAAGATAGATGAAGCCAACAACTTGAGCAACATTGACCTTCTGCTAACTTTAGCTGTAGAGGTTCTGTCTATGAACATCCCTCAAGATGCCACACTAGAGGTGATTGAGAGCACCCTTATGACTGAAGACTGGTCATCTCCCACTCCAATTAACTTCAGCATGGAATGTGTGACCATGGCCCTCAAAGAAAGCTTTTTCCAGTTCAGAGACCAGCTCTATAATCAAGCCCAGGGCTCTTCATGGAGAGCATGTTCGAACAAAGTCTGACCTGCCTGTATATGGCAAACTTTAAAATGGAAAATATATTTTTTGGCAGTAATCCATACACCACCAACATCCTCCTATGTCGTTGATATATATCGACGATGTCCTGATCTTTTGGCAGGGACACCTCATGGAATCCGATAACTTCTGTGAACACATTGAATCCCTTTCTCAAGTTCACCAAGAACATCTCTAGCAACAGTCTCCCTTTTCTTCACCTATACAAAACCATCACTGTAGGGAAACTGATGACTACCACCTATAAGAAGCACACCGATTGTAACAGCTCACTTCAGTATGACAGCCATCACCCCAAATAATTGACGGACAATCTCCCTTATGGCCAATTTTAGCAACTGTGTCGCAACTGCAGCACCACTGCAGTCTTTGAAAGACATGCACAGCAACTCTCGACAAACTTGAAAGCTCGACATTATCTCTCTCACAAGGTTGACCTGGCACATAAGAGAGGTAAGAATAATAGTCAAGCAGCCCTATTAGAACCTAGGAAGAAATTATCACCTGTGTTACAGCATCTACTCCCAGCTCCAATAAGATACAGAAAATAATGCGGAAACACTGGCCCATTTTACTCACAGGATCACTTTTTATCTCCAGACCATGCTTTGCTTTTAAGCACACCAACAACATCAAAGGTATGATTATACACACCAGGCATCAGAACATGCCCCCTGTGGGACCTACCCCCTGTGACAGGACACCTTACCTGCGGTTTGTGTGGAATATGTGATCTCACTGACCCTACCAACTAAATAGCTCTTGACAATACTCATACCTGGCTACAAAAGACACACACCAATTGCAACACGAAAAATTGCATTTATATGATCACCTGTCAATGCTTCATTGATATGACCACTAAACCAGTGTAAGTCAGGATCATGGAACACCGCAGTGTGATCCACTGCAAACAAATGACAACTAGGATGAGTGCCCACTACCTGAGCCTAAACCACACCCTTAATGATGTGCGGTGGACCATTCTAGAAGCACTCCCTCATGCAAACAATCAGTCCTTATTCAGGAAGGAACAAAACTGGATCTTATTTTTGGCCACTCATTTGACTTGGCTGAATGATGATATCCTATGGAGCAAAGTGTGCAACTGACAGCACTCTCTCTTCCTTGACTCTTGGTGTCCATGCCGAGCATGCACACCCACCCTTTGTGACTCAGGATCCCCCGTGTCTGGTGGCCCGCCGTCCCCATTTTTAAAGAATTTTTGATCAAAAATGTTTCATTGCTCTTCATATGTGATCCCCTACCCACGCTTTCTGGCATTACTCTGCGCGATACCAACAATTGCCTTTAACATGGGCTAATCCAGGCCAACTGCATCCCAAGTGGATGCTTCTATTGAGGTGATGACCCCTGGTTTCTTGCCACATTGGTAAGTGGCACCTCTATTGGCATGACCAAATCCAGTGCACAATGTGAAGAACCAACACCTGTTGCCTCCCCGTGCGACCATCCGCCTGAGCCTGCATTAGGAATCGGCATCATTCGCACCATTCCAAGATGGAGGCAACACTAGTCGTACCTTCCCTAGAGATCTGAGCATACCGCTACCAGTCACTGCTCCTGTGCGCCCCACCCGCACTCCAAACGCCACCTTTCCTTTTGGAATGCCGCCATTCATCAGTGCACCACACTGCAGGTACTATCGATACTCAGCCTATGGCCTCAGATAATTGATATTAGGACTCTGACCCTACATGGCGGTGGCATTGCTCCAAAAATCGCATGTGAGTCGACACCCCACCCTCCTTTGTGCTGTTACCTTGCAGCACATGCAACCAATTTTTGATTTCTCTCCAGTATAAAGACATCCCCCTCAGCTATCAGTTCACCTCCAGGGTGGCAGGCAAGGGATAGTTCACCGCTGAATTAGCGTGCTGGAAACCATGAGCATTATGGGCCACCGTCTAGTGATACTTCTGCATTTCAAGAATTCTTTAGTCTAACTTGACCATTTCTCTTCAGTTTTGTTCCACAGCTAGCGTGGTCTCTGTCATCACCTATGGGGTCAGTAGCTTACTGAACTTAGGTAAGCGCCGCCGCAATTTGCAGGCATTAGGCAAAATAGTATTTATTTCATGATGTGATTTCTGCATCACTTCACTTGTGTGTCACCTGTTTGTTTGGATGTGTGCTTGTCATGCCACTCTGCACCTACACAGATGTGCTCCATGGCATGATTTTATCCCACTATGTATTCCTTAAGGGTGTGACTAGTGAACACCCTTTATGAATCTTCATCATATATTTACTGTACTGGACTAAATTTCTATGTTGTTTTTTTCTAGGTCGAATTGTAGACATCCAGAGGTATACATTACTTTACAGCGAGGATTTGGTTGTGTGATTAGGGAATTTTTGTTTTAATTCTATGCATATTCTCCTCAATCACAAGTAGATTAGGTTTCATATTTTGGTCCTAGAGAATTGCCCAGATCAATAGTGACACTTGAGGCAAGAAACATGTTGACCCACACAAACTATTTTATAAGCTGGATAGGACCATTACTCAGTCTACCTGGCGGCACACACATCACACCTTACTTACCTCCTTAAGATACAATGGCTCCCCATTCAGACACACTGCCAGTTCAATATGCTCAGCCACACCGATGAGGCACTACACTACCAGAGGCCCACCTAGATCACACACCATCTATGCTTCCAACAAACAATCATGGACCTCTGCTGTGCATCACTTGCATTCACCCCCATCCCCAATATCCATTTGAGCAAAACAGGAGGTAGAGTGGTCTCTTACATGGCAGGAAATACTTGTAAAAAAGTCACCCAGCACATCAGGACAGCTGCGTGCAATATTGTTTAGAGCTAGTTTCTGTACACCTTGCTCTTCACATGATTTTACTTAGACAGCCTGCACATACTCTGCACCTAAATACCCTCTCGGGTGGATGTTAATCCTCTGGCAAACCACATGAGCTCACATTACATTACATTCCACTTTTGGCTGCATAGCCCAAAAACAAGGACACTTGCTTCATGGTGCAAGGGGGCCTGCATTGGCTCTGACATATCTGCAAAGTTTCCAAGGTCTATGCATTATGTGCTACTCCAGTCCAGGTTTTGCCCAATGTATTGTGGGACTTTTAGTCCTGGTCAATCATGTTGTAGATTACACTATAAGTCTCAGGATTCAAAGGACAGCCTGGACTGGGGCAAACAATTCAATCAATCAATCAGGGAATTGTAAGCGCGCTACTCACCCGTGAGGGTCTCAAGGCGCTGAGGGGGGGGGTCCGCAGATCTGTTTAGCCGAAGAGCCAGGTCTTGAGGGTCTTCCTGAAGGTGTTCAGGGAGGGGGCGCGTCTGATGTCTGCCGGTAGCTCATTCCAGGTCTTGGCTGCAATGTGAGAGAAGGATCTTCCGCCTGCTCTGGCTCTGTGGATGCGCGGTGTTTCGGCCAGTGCGAGGTTGGAAGATCGGAGGTTTCTTTTGGGTATGTGGAAGTTGATTCTGTCGTTGAGGTATTTGGGTCCGTTGTTGTGTAGGCATTTGTAGGCGTGAGTGAGGATTTTGAAAGTGACTCTTTTCTCCACGGGGAGCCAGTGGAGACTTCGTAGGTGTTGGCTGATGTGTTCGTGTCGGGGGATGCCGAGGACGAGTCTGGCGGCGGTGTTCTGTACTGTCTGGAGTTTGCGGAGTAGGGACTTGTTGATGCCGGCGTAGAGTGCGTTTCCATAGTCCAGTCTGCTGGGGATGAGTGCATGGGTGACTGTCTTCCTTGACTCAGGGGGGATCCACTTGAAGGTCTTGCGGAGGATGCGGAGGGTGTTGAAGCAGCTGGAGGTGATGGCGTTGACCTGTCGGTTCATGGAGAGTGATGAGTCGAGTACGATGCGGAGGTTCTTGGCGTGGTCTGAGGGGGTAGGTGGGCTTCCGAGGGCGGTCGGCCACCAGGTGCTGTCCCATGTAGAAGGGGTGGTACCGAGGACAAGGACTTCTGTCTTCTCGGCGTTGAGCTTCAGGCAGCTGTTGGTCATCCAGACTGCGACGTCTTGCATTCCTTTCTGGAAGTTGAGTTTGGCAGTGGTGGGGTCTTTGGTGAGGTAGAGGATGAGCTGGGTGTCGTTGGCGTAGGATACGATGTTGAGGCCGTGTTGTCGGACAATGGCTGCGAGGGGGGCCATGTAAATGTTGAAGAGGGTGGGGCTCAGTGATGAACCCTGTGGGACTCCGCAGGTGATTTTCGTGGGGTCGGAGAGGAAGGGTGGGAGTCTGATCCTTTGGCTTCTTCCGGTGAGGAATGATCGGATCCAGTCCAGGGCTGTTCCTTGTATGCCTGCGTCGTGTAGTCTGACGACTAGTGTGCGATGGGAGACGGTGTCGAAGGCTGCTGATAGGTCGAGTAGGATGAGGGCTGCGGAGTGGCCTTGGTCCAGGAGGGTGCGGATGTCGTCTGTGGCGGCGAGTAGGGCGGTCTCTGTGCTGTGGTTGCTTCGGAATCCGGATTGGGACGGGTCGAGGATGGCGTTTTCTTCAATGAATCGTGTCAGTTTCCTGTTGACTGTTTTCTCTGCAACTTTGGCTGCGAAGGGGAGGAGCCATATGGGCCCGATAGTTCTTGAGGTCGGTGGGCTCAGCTGTGGGCTTCTTGAGCAGGGGTCTGACTTCTGCGCGCTTCGAGTCGTCTGGGAAGGTGCCTGTTTTGAAGGTGGTGTTGATGGTGCGTTGTAGTTTGGGTGCGATGGCGGCCACGGCTCTGTGGTAGATGTGAGGGGGCAGGGGTCGGTGGGGCCCCCGAGTGGATGCTTTTCATGGTCGAGGCGGTGTCTTCGGCCGTGATCGGTGTCCAGTTGGAGATGGTGGGCTGGCTGGTGTTTCTGGGGGGCGGGGGGCCATCTGTGGCGCCTGGTGGATGGTCGATGAAGTTGTCGTAGAGGTTTTTGATCTTGAGGTGGAAATAGGTTCCAAGCTTGTCGCAGAGGTCTTGGGATGGGGTGATGTCTTTGGCTTCGCTGCGTGGGTTGGTGAATTCTTGAATGACACTGAAAAGTTCCTTGGAGTTGGTGGAGTTGGCCAGGATTTTGTTGTGGATGAAGTTCCTTTTGGTGGCTCTGATCTGGTTGTGGTAGTCCATCATGGCGTCCTTGTAGGTGGTGTGATTTTCGGTTGTCTTGGTGTTTCTCCAGTTCTTCTCCAGGCGTCTGAAGGTGCGTCTGGCTTCTGGGAGAGCGGTTGTGAACCAGGCGGCTTTCCTGGGGCGTTGTCTGTCAGGGTTGCGTAGCGGGGCGAGCTCATCTGCGCAGTTGGAGATCCAGGTGTGGAGTTCTCTGGCTGCGTCGTTTGCGCTGTTTGCGTCCGGTGCCCAGGTGTGGTTGTCTCGGTTGAGGGTGGAGTTAAGTTGCTCGTCGGTAACCTTGCTCCAGTTCCTTCGTGGTGGGCGTGGGGCTGGTTTGGGTGCCTTGGGTTTGTTGATGGCGAAGTGTACGCAGTGGTGGTCGGTCCATGGCGGCTGCGTTGTGTGGCTGAAATGGACGCTGTTTCCTGCCACGAAGATGGGGTCGAGGGTGTGTCCTGCTCTGTGGGTCGGTGTGTTGAAGAGTTGTTTAAGTCCGATGCTGGCGAGGTTGTCACGAAGGATAGTGGAGTTGGGGTCGCTGGGGTTGTCGAGGTGGAAGTTCACGTCTCCAATGAGTATGTAGTTTGTTGAGGTGATCGCGTGGGGTGCGATGAAGTCGGTGATGGTGGAGGCGAAGGGTGTTCGGGGGCCGGGGGGTCTGTAGACGAGGGTTCCTCGGAGTGTGGCTTTGGGGGTGGTCTGGATCTTGAAGTGCAGGTGTTCGGCGGAGGGGAAGGTTTCGCTGGAGGTGGTGAGGCGGAGGGTGCTCTTGTGGGTGATGGCGAGGCCCCCTCCTGGGTGGTTGGGGCGGTCTTTCCTCTGGATCTTGTATCCGTCTGGGATGGCGTTGCTGATGTCGGGGGCAGAGGATGCGTTGGTCCAGGTCTCTGTGAAGAATGTGAAGAAGGCGATGTCGGGCGAAAGAGAGTCGAGTAGGTTCCAGATTTCCATGGCGTGTTTGTGTACGGAGCGTACGTTGAGGAGAATGCATTTTAGGGTGTTGCCGGTGCTGGCGTCGGCGGTGTTGGAGGCCGGGGTGGCGGTGAGGGTCTGGCGGCAGTGGAGGCAGGAGAACTGGCCGTGGGTCGTGTTCGGCGAGGCCTGTTGGCATTCTCTAAGTCTTCCAGGGTTGAGTGCGAGGAGGGTGGTGGTGTCGTAGCGATGGGTAGTGGGAGGGCCAGGGTTCCTGGCGCTGGCCGCGGTTGGGTCGCGGACGGGCGCAGACGGGCTTGCCTTTGGCGTGCCTTCGGTGCGCCGGCGGCACACCCGCTGCGCGGTCAGGCCGCCATTAAGTAGGGGAGGTGGGAGGGAGCAGAGGCTGGGAGGCGGGAGCAGGGGAATTCCGGGGGGAATTTCGGGGAGAAATTCCGGAGGGGAAATTCCGGGGGGGAGGGGCCGCAGGGGCAGCAGCGGCGAAAGGCAAAAGGAACAGGCAGGTACGAGAAAATAAAAACAGTGGTGGAATTAGAGCAAGGCACAGATGGGCACAATAACAGTGGCACAACAGGGAAAAAATTAAGAAAAAAAGCGTCTGAGAAAGGTTACGGTGGTTGGAGGCAGTCTGGTCCCAGTTGGAGCGGGCAGCAGCCTCGAACCTCCCAAGGAGGAGGTCGGGGTCTGGAGGCAAGAGACGGCACATGGGAGCAGTGGGGAGAGAGTGGACCTAGACCGAGGGTCGGAGGTCTTACTCGCGCTCCCCCGCAGCGGCCGCCATTAAGTAGGGGAGGTGGGAGGGAGGAGAGGCTGGGAGGCGGGAGCAGGGGAATTCCGGGGGAATTCCGGGGGAAATCCGGAGGGGAAATTCCGGGGAAATTCGGGGGAATTCCGGGGGAAATTCCGGAGGGAAATTCCGGGGGAATTCCGGGGGAGGGGCCGCAGGGGCAGCAGCGGCGAAAGGCAAAAGGAACAGGCAGGCATGAGAAAATAGAAACAGTGGTGGAATTAGAGCAAGACACAGATGGGCACAATAACAGTGGCACAAAAGGGAAAAAATTAAGAAAAAAAGCGTCTGAGAATGGTTACAGTGGTTGGAGGCAGTCTGGTCCCAGTTGGAGCGGGCAGCAGCCTCGAACCTCCCAAGGAGGAGGTCGGGGTCTGGAGGCAAGAGACGGCACAGCGGAGCAGTGGGGAGAGAGTGGACCTAGACCGAGTAACTTGCAGGGCTGGGTGAAAATAAATGTGACTGGGCAAAAAAAACAGTTAGGTGAAGAAGGAGTTAATATGTGAGACATACCGGTCCTTTTACTTGCACACAGAGCAGTGCAGCATGTGTCTTGCTGCGCTAGATGACAGTTTTACCCATATGCTCCCTTGTTATCACTTACCCTGTAGGTTTTACTGGTCCTTAGGTGCAACATTGTCTTGTCCAGCACCACCTACCACCAATGCTTTTGGGATGAGTGACGCCACCTGCTCCTCCAATTGGCCCAACTCCTCCTGGACATCAGGTCCTCCTCCAGTCCCCATGGCTGCCCTTAGGTTCCTGGCCAGTTTCTCTTTGGTCCTGCACTTGTAGTCATGCCACCTCTTCTTACACTCCAGCACTGTCCTTTTTGTTTGCCGTACACTGTTGATTTTATCCACTATGGATTGCCAAAGGGGTTCCTTCTTCCATAATGGCAATTTGGAGGTGACAAAAAGAAAGTGTTCATTCTTTCTCACCTCAGCTATTAATATATGGTTCTCCTCACTGAAATTGGTCTTCCTCTTCCCCTGGGCTGCTGTCTGGTCATCTTGGCAGGGGTTGGTGATGTAGCCCTCCATTCTTCTCTCCTATTTTGGTGTTCAGAAGTGCTGTAGATTCAAATGTGTCTCTTTTTTAAGCTTCCCACCATGAAACGCACTCCTGCATGACGCAGAGTTGATTTACAGCATGTAAAGGTAATTTATGACACGCAATCTGCTTTGCGTCATGTGGGGAGTGATCGCATTATGACACTTTGCCTCGTTCTTCTCACCGCTGCCTCAGAATGTCTGACGCATCTTCAGTACTTGTGACATGGTGCACCACACCATAAATATGGCACATCCATGTCACACAGAAGTGATGCAATGCAGCACAAGATTTTCTGATTCAATGCTGCCGCAGCTTAGGGGTTCTTGCTGCATGACACACTCAACTCCCAAGTCACAGTTATGGATTCTGTTCTTATTTGTTTGTGGACGAATCAAACGGGGTTGACTTCTTATGCTATTTGACAGCCTCTTTTGTTTGTATTGCCTCTGCTGTTCTTTCACGTATTAAAACACTACTATGCATAGCTTTTCCTCTCTTGATAATTGTGTGAAGTGCCCTGCTATCCTGGATGCTCCGATTCGCCATATCAAACAGCAAATAAATAAATACATAAGCTGTCAGTTGTGATCATGTATGTCATCAGGATGGAATGTAACCCAACCTTCTAGAAGGGCAAGCCAAGAGTGGGAATGCTGTGTGTGGTCAAACTCTAGGGGTGGCAGTTGCAGGTAGATGATGTGAAGGGAAGACTGACAGTCGCAGCTCCTCCGCTAAGGTGGAGGAGCATCGCCCCACTGCTCATTGAGCAGTGCAAAAAAAAAAAAAATGATAATAACAAGAAGTTATTATCATTTAATTTCTTTGCTCCAGCCAGGTTGGGCCGGGCGGGCCTGGCTCACCGCAGAGGAAGCAGGAGTAGTTTGCACTCCATCCCTATGTGCGCATGACGGCTTGACCAGCCCTCTAGGGCAGGCCAAACCGTCATGCACACTAGGCATGTTCTCCATTGGGCTGTAATGCACAGCCCATTGGAGAACATGCCCAGCCTCCCCAGGCACTGCCTGAGTGGCCAAACAGGCTGCTCAGACCAATCACGATGCTGCTCAGGCAGCGTTGTGATTGGCTGGGAGAGTCTGGAAGCCTGGGAGCTTCCAGTGCTACCAGCAGATGGAGGAGAGGTGTGTGGTGGCAGGAGAGGCGTATTGCGGTGACTGTGGTGGCGGAGAAGGCTACCCCCGCCCCACCCTCCCCCTTGCCCACCACCCTTATTCAGAGGCAGCCACCACTGAAGACTGATCTTTCCAGTTGGTGAGATTGGAAACAATAATACCTTGTTTGAAACGTACATGGACTGAAGTCTAATTTATCTGGGCTGAACTTAACTTTAGTCTCACAGGGTTACCAAATAATCTGCCTAGTACCAGTGGAATATATGACGAAGCATAAACATATTTGGAGTACACAAATTCACAGCACTCACATTTCCAAATCAAAAAAGATCTAGAAATGTAGGGGCATATTTACGTTCCCTGGCGCATCCCTGCATATCAGCAGGGATGCGCCAGGGAAAATGCGTCACACAAGTTTACCCTTGCGCCACGTCCGATGCGCCGCATTTACAATGCGGCGCATCGTGGCGCAAGGATAAGCAGATGCGTGACGCATCTGCCGGCGGAAGGTTGGGGCAGTGCTGAAGTAGTGTCGCAAGCACGACGCAACTCCAGCACTGTTCCAACCTTCCCTATCCCTAACATGGTGCGTCAATCCTTACGCCTGCTTGAAGCAGGTGTAAGGATTTGACGCACCAGCGTCGGAAAAGTGACTGCGTGAAATCTTGTAGATTTCACCACGTCACTTTTCCGAGGCGTTCCTGCGCCGGAACGCCCCCCCCTGCGCCGGTACGCCCACATGAAACCTGACGCAGGTTTCATGTGGCGCAGGGGTTTACTACGTGACGCATCTCCCTAGATGCGTCACGTTGTAAATATAGCGCAACGCGGCGCATGGTTTGCGTCGCCGCTGCGTCACATGCGTGACGCAACGGCGGCGCAAAAGTGGCGCAAGGGGCTTGTAAATATGCCCCGTAGTGATTTTATATCATTGGCTTCAATTGTAGATATATCTTTTCTGAATATGTTGCAATTTGGCTTTCAAAATCGCTTGGACCTCAGATGTCATTATTAAACGGCATCAAGCACAACCTTTGTGTGAGGACAAGTGATAAACCTTTATATTTATTTTATCGTAATCAACCATCTGTGCCTTTGTTGAAGCTGTGGTTTCTAGCTCTCTTGGGTTTATGCATACACCCTTGCAATAACAAGCCCAAACCTCTTCTACAATGAAACAAATGCAGAGCTTAGCATAGAAATAAATAAATAAATAAGTAAAAATAAGTGCACAGGCCCACATTTTTTACTTAGGAACCTGCCGCTGGTGGTGCCGAATACCAAAGCTGCCTAGTCTTAATTTCACCTCATGACTCTTCTATCACCCCACAGTCTCTGTCTCACCCTTGCACATTCTTTTTCATTGCAGCGTTCTGTCTTTGTCACTCTTTTCCTAGTTTTCCGTTCCTCCTTCTTTCTCACTTCTCTATCTTTCTCTGTATTGTTATGGGTCAAAGTCTGAAGATGGAATATAAATCCTGGCTCACAAATTAAGTGTTGATGCCCACCAGTTACACCCATCAGCATGTATGAAAATTAGCTTGGGGTAGACTTCTGTTCTGCTGAAATTCCATGTTAACTTGCTGGTCGAGCACCCAAAATCTGGGTAACCTTAAGTGGAATGTAAAAATTGGGCCCAACAAAGGGGGTGCACATCCACCCAGCCAGCAAAAAGGGTTACACTACCTTTTATCATATTGTTCTGCTTAAAGATAATGGATGCTAAATGTGCCCACAACCAGTTAGCGCAAATAATGTGCCATTTGCCACTGGTGCCTTTGAATAGATATCAATAATGTGACATATATTACAGAGAAATCCAGTTTTCTTTTTATTATATTGTTAGAACTGGGGGTCTCTAATTGGCAGAGGTATACACCTCTGTCCAAGTAGGCACCCTTGCCTCTAGTCAGGGTAAGGGAGTTACACACTTTAGACAACCACCTGCTCACCCTATTTGTAGCTTGGCACGAGCAGACAGGCTTATCCCAAAGGCAATGTGTAAAGTATTTGTACCCAAACACACAGTAACACAGTGAAAACACCACAAGGGGACACCACACCAGTTAAGAAAAATAAAGTATCTTTATCTAAACAAAACAAGACCAAAAATGACAAAAATCCAACATACATGTATCAAGAATATGCATTTTTGAATAGTTACTTCAAAAATAGCACTTTAGAAACAAAATAGCTCCACCTGGGGCTATTCTGACGTCTTGACAGGCATAAATACAAAGTATGGAGCAGACCGCAAGGTGCGTGGGCCGGGCACGGAGTCACAAGGACCCCCCTAACAACAATACCTTGAAAGCGAAGTCAACAGACAATGCACACCGTCGTGGAGGTGAGGCGAGGCGTCGAGTCCAGGACAGGGAAGTTAGGTGGCATCAACGGTGAGGCATTGGTTCCGGTGAGGCGATGTGACGTTGAAGAGTTTGTGAAGTCACCCTCATCAGTTATCGGCTCCATGATAATGGGATGCTAGAGCTTGCGGTTTCGCATCAGTGCGAGTGCTGGAGTCGGGAATGCCAATAACTGCAGGGATCGGCAGGCGTCGGAGCTGCAGTGCAGGCAGGGCAGTGCATCATGCACTTCACGAGCGGTGCCCTTGGCCTCGGTGTAGGTTGTGGCATCCCTGGCGGCATCACTGACAGCATTGGAGTTGTTTTTCTTGCTTTGCAGCACCAACCACACAATTCCAATGGCCCAGGAACTGGAATTCGCGCCCTTTTGAATGCAGGAGTCCACAGAGGAGTCCAGGTGCTGGTCAATAGGTTGCAGGTAAAGTCTTTATGGCCCTGAGACGTCAGAACAGGAGGCAAGCACACACAAGACCTTGGAGATTCTTCTTCAAGCAGGTTCACAGCAAAGTTCCAATCTTTGCCCTCTCCTTGGCAGAAGCATGAACTGCAGGCCAACCCAGAAAAGCACACACAGCAAAAGGGCAGTACTCCTCCTTACAGCTCTTCAGCTCTTCTCCTTGGCAGAGGTTCCTCTTGAGTCCAGAAGTGATCTAATTCTCTGGGGTTTAAGATCCACTACTTATACCCCATTTTCTCTTTGTTCTCTTTGTGGCAAGCGTTTCTGAGCCCAGTCCAAAGCAGTTCTGTCCTCTCTAGTGCAGCATCACTACAGGAGGTGGATGTGCAGAGGAGACACTTCCTATTCAGATTCTAGTGAAACTTCCCCCACCACTCAAATTGCAGCCAAGGTCTATTCAGCCCAGCTATGAGTCACCCAGGAAAGGCAGGACACACCTCACCCCCTTTGTGGCTCTCTACAGTGAATGCACATCCCCAGCTGCTGTCACTCTAAAACCAGACAGTCAATACACAAAACAGCAGAGGCACACAGAATGGTTAAACAAGAAAATGCCTACTTTCTGAAAGTGGCATTTTTAAACACACAATTTAAAAACCATATTCCTAAAAAAGATGTGTTATTAAATTCAGAGTTCAGAGAGCTGAAACTCCATTTCTCCATCTTGTCCCAATGGAAAGTTATACTTGTAAGATGTTACAAAGCAACTCCAATGTTAACCTATGGGATAGATAGCCTTTCAATAGTGAAAAACGAAATTGGCAGTATTTCGCTATCAGAACATGTAAAACACACCTGCACATGTCCTACCTTATACATACACTGAACCCTGCCCATGGGGGTATCCTGGGCCTACCTCAGGAGTGCCTTATATGTAAGAAAAGGGAAGGTTGGGGCCTGGCAAGTGGGTGTACTTATCAGGTAAACATGGCAGTTTAAAACTGCATGCTCAGACTCTGCAGTGGCAGGTATGAGATACCTTTTTAGGGCTACTCATGTGGGTGGCACAATAAGTGCTGCAGGCCCATTAGTAGCATGGATCACTGACAGAATATTGACCACCACAATATCGACTTACACAAATATCGGGACATAAATATCGTTGTTAAAAATATCAACCTCCTATCTTTATAATGGTAAAAGCAAAAATATCGAGAAAAAAAATATCGTTGTAAAAAATATCGATGTACAAAATATCATTTTTTTTATATGTATAAAAAATACTGTAAAATAAATTAAATAAATGTAACTTTAAAAAAATATTTAGATTTATTTGTAAGTTTTAACAATTATAAGTAATACATTTAATTTAAAAAAAATTAAACATACATATATAAAATGTAATATATATGTATGTACTTAAAAACAATTAATAAATAATAATTTTAATTAATTTTAAAATGTTATAAATATATTAAAAATTATAAATAAATATATATACATACACCTATAACATAAAAATTAATAATAAAAAATGATATTATAAATTAAAATGTTAAAATATTTAATATGTTTTAAACCTACATTTTGCAATACATTGAGTGCAACAGTAGAGAAAGTGTTGGAGAGCGGAGGGGTAAAAATTAATATTCCCACTACAGCGAATGCAACAGTAGTGAAAGTGTTGGAAAGCGGAGAGGTAAAAATTACTATTCCCGCTCCAGTGAATGCAACAGTAGGGAAAGTGTTGGATAGCGGATAGGTAAAAAATACTATTCCCACTCCAGGAAATGCAACAGTAGGGAAAGTGTTGGATAGCGGATAGGTAAAAATTACTATTCCCACCCCAGTGAGTGCAACAGTAGGGAAAGTGTTGGATAGCAGAGGGGTATAAATTACTATTCCCACTACAAGTGAATGCAATAGTAGGGAAATTGTTGGATAGCGTAGGGGAATAATTTACTATTCACACTCCAACGAGTGCAACAGTAGGGAAAGTGTTGGATAGCGGAGGGGTAAAAATTACTATTCCCACTCCAACAAGTGCAACAGTAGGGAAAATGTTGGATAGCGTAGGGGATAAAATTACTATTTCCACGACAGCGAGTGCAACAGTAGGGAATATGTTGGATAGCGGAGGGGAAAAAATTACTATTCCCACTCCTGCGAGAGCAACAGTAGAGAAAGTGTTGGATAGCGGAGGGGTAAAAATTACTATTCCCACTCCAACGAGTGCAACAGTAGGGAATATGTTGGATAGCGGAGGAGTAAAACTTACTATTCCCACTCCAGCTAGTGCAACAGTAGGGAAAGTGTTGGATAGCAGAGGGGATAAAATTACTATTCCCACTCCAGCAAGTGCAACAGTAGGGAAAGTGTTGGATAGCAGAGGGGAAAAAATTACTATTCCCACTCAAGTGAGTGCAACAGTAGGGAAAGTGTTGGATAGCGGAGGGGAACAAATTACTATTCCCACTCCAGTGAGTGCAACAGTAGGGAAAGTGTTGGATAGCGGAGGGGTATAAATTACTATTCCCACTGAAGAAAATTCAGATTTAAAAACAAACAAAATATCAACTACAATACAAAAAATAATAAAAAAACAAAAAACAAAACATATATAAAAATATAAAAAATTACAAAACATAGAAACATATTATAATGTTAAAAAAATCTAAAAGTTACAAAGATTAATTTTTGAAAATTTAAAAATAATTTACAAACAAATAAAAATTTTGTAATAGAAATTATTTATAATCAAAAACATTAATTATTACATAAATGTAATATTTTTTTTCCTACCCTATAACACCACACAATTTACAAGACACATCTAAAAAAAAATTTAAAGTGTACCTCCATAATTAACACAATTAATTATCAGTTGAACAAATATTATTAATTAAAAAAACATTAAAACAGATACAAATTAATGTACTAACCAAACGTTACCCCTATAGAACCAAAATACACAAACAAAATAAATAAAAACAATTACCAATAATATTTATCAAGTAATAAATTAATATTAATGATCAAGTATTGATTAATTAATTTAAACTAAATTACTTTCCACCCTCTACCCCAATAAACACCACAACACACACCTAAAAATAATTACACAATTTCCATAACTAATTTTACATTAATAAATTAATATCAATTAACCACAAATCATTAATTAATTTTAAAAAAATTTGCTTCCCACCATTTACCACTATAAACCCCACAACTCAAAGATCAAAATAATTACACAATTGCCATATTTAAATTTTAGTTAATTAATTACCATTAATTAACAAATAATTAATTAATTAAAAATAAATTACCTCCCACCCTATTCCGCCGATAAAACCCACCACCCATTTCTAAAAACATGACACAATTAACATAATTAATTGACAAATAATTAATTAATTAATAACAATTAACAAGAAAATTATAAATAATTATTAATAAATCAATTCCCACAATTAACACTATAAAATAAAATACATATTATATAAAAAATATTAATAAATGTATTAAAATTAAATCACTTCCCACCCTACTCCCCTATCAATCCACAACCCACTCCAAAAAAAATGACACAATTAACATAATTACCAAATAATTAATAATAATTAACAACCAATTAAAAATAATTAATAATACATTAATTCCCACAATTAACAGTATAAAATATTAAATAAATAAATATTAATTAATAATAAATAATAATAATGTAATTATAATTAAATTACTTCCTACCCTATTCCCTATAAACCCACAACCCGCTCCTAAAAAAATGACACAATTATCATATTTACCAATTAATTAATTAACAGCCAATTATTAATTAATTAATAATAAATTAATTCCCACAATTAACACTATAAAATCTAAATTAAATAAATACTAATAAATAAAAATTAATATTTAATTTATTATAATTAAATTACTTCCATCCTATTCCCCTATAAACCCACAACCCGCTACAGAACAAAAACGCAAAATCTAATTAAAATAAAATTAATAACTACTAAAAATTTAACACATATATTAAAAAAAACAAAAGCAATACTTAGACAAAAAAATAGAGCACATACATTTAAATTACATACTAAAATACATTACACTAACAAACAAACCATATTTCTAACAACTACATTTTTGCAAATGATATTAATGACTTCGATATTTTTGAAAACGATATTTCTTACCTTAAACTGGATATTGTTGACCACCAGTGGCGGCTCGCATAGGGCGTGCTGCGGGCGGTGAGGCGGGGCGCAGGAGGGGCAGGGTGGGGTGGTAGTAAACTCAGACATACGACAGAACGGGGGAAAGTAATTATTACGTTCCTCGGTTCCGTCGTATGTCCGAGTTTACTACCCCCACCCTGCCCCTCCCCCGCCCCACTGCCCCGCAGCACGCCCTATGCGAGCCGCCACTGTTGACCACGATATTCTTGCTGTCAACATTTCTGTCTCGATATTTCAAACTCGATATTAGTGCAAGTCGACATTTCCAACTCAATATTCTGTCTCTATACCTAGTAGCATTTGAATTACAGGCTCTGAGCACACACAGTGCACCGTACTAGGGATTTACCAGTAAATCATATATGCCAATCCTCGACAACCAATCATAATAACAATTTATACAGGGAGCACCTGCATGTTGACACTGACCAGCAGCAGCAAAGTCCCCAAAGCATCTAAACCAGCAAAAACGAAATCCAGCATATCGTCAATAATACAGGAGGTAGAGGCAGAAATTCTGGGGAAACCACGCCAAGGATTCCAAGTCCAACATATATCTTATGGGACGATAGCAAATCAGGCATGCCCCATTTTCGGACTGTTGAAATCCTGAGATCAGCTGAATCGTATTTTGGAATTGGTGGTTATTATTCGAATTTTAGTGCATTTAGCCACAGTAAATTGCGATCAGTTCTACTTTTGGATCCCACAGCTCTTGTTCAAAACAATATTTTTCAAAATGAATGCACAATTACAGCGCCGGTGACAAAACAGAAACCCAGCACAACCCTGATTGGCCTGAACGTGACTCGATTAACAGGTTAACAATATTTATAAAAATATGCACGTTTTGTTTATTGGTCTTGCTGCTTCGTAAACCAGCACTTAAGACAGCTCTACAGGGCTGAGTTCCTTTAGCGAACCTTTGTTTCTACCAAGTATTCTGTAGCTATTTTTGTTTATTTTGCAAAGGTGCCTTTTGCCCATTTATTTGTATATATTTATCACTGTGTTTAACTATTTTGCTATAGTTCTCTTCAGATTTGCCCAAACAAGTTGTGCAGTTCAATCTGATTTTCAGCTTCTGCTAAGAAACAATGCCAGAATGGGCGTGTGCCCTAAGATGTCTCTGCATTCCTCCAGACGAGCAATGTAGCAAGGGACGAGCAATGTACGGCCACGTGCACACGGGGCATGCTGTCCCGAGCCTCCGGTAATGCACGTGAGTGCAGACGTGTACATGCATCATGTGGACTTAGGGAAGGAGACGTCGGGGATACAGATTTTAGCACTCTTACTTTCCGTGGAAAGAGACACAGAATTCACCAAAAACATTTAAAATTTTTTTATCTTTATATAATCAGCGGTAAATCCTGCATCTTCTTGCTAGCGGGGCCTCCTCACGATATATATTGGTAATCACCACAATAGGAAAACAACTTTGCTCTCCTTATCAATGTTACTGAAAAAGGGAAGACGAGCGCGACCCCAGTCTGAAAATATGATCTGCGCAATCACAGATCATCCCCTCAGACTATTCCTAGCGAAACGCTAGGAGCTCCGGTCGATTTCTGAACCCCACGATAGCTCGAATAATCTAAGCGTAAAAAACACAGACAAGCACAGAGAATGGACCCTATCACAAAGAAATGTTCAAATACTAAAAGAATGTTCGATACCAGTACACGAACCCCTTGACTTCCTGTCTCTGCGGGCGGTGGGCTGTGCGTTGAAACTACTGCGTTGTGGTTTAACTGATTCTCTGCTGTCTTCTGACAGGGCCAGTCCATACACGCGAGGGGGGATAAAACTCCCTCCGGGCCTCCTGCTCTCCTGTTCTTGCCTCAGTGGGCCCACACTCACAGCATCACCCGCTGTCTCTTCTGCCCATCCCTCCTTTGAGACTGCTGAATCCTGCCAGTAATATTAGTCTAACAGCTAAATGCAATAATTGCCGGCAGAGGTTCATAATGTGATGAGTGTGATTAAAGCTGATGTGTTCGTGGAGTAACTGCACCCCTTGGAATAACTTGCACTTACGCCTCGTTTATTTATGCATGCAAACAACGTGGCTAATTGGGTTTTCAGATGCAATGCAAGTACACTGTAATTATATTTGTGGGATGAGATTGTGCTTTGATGCACAGGATGCCATGGTGACAGGAGACACTAATAGGCCGTTCAGTTTGGCGTCTCCAGACGTGAGGGAGCGCGTGACGCAGTCAGCCGGGAGCCCCTCAGTTTTTAACAGGCCCTCTGCAGCTGCTGAGACCACAAAGAGGATGCCAGCTGTGAACGGAGGTTCTGTGAGTATGTGTCTCCCCCTTTAACACCTTACCCCCTCCCACAGCGTTTTTCACATTCACCTACTGTACAGGTGCCAGACGCGGAGGGATCTTCAGCTGAACTGTGGGGAATCTCAGCTGGCTCTAGATGTAGAAAGGAAAAGTTACCCTATGCTGTTATTGAACCATGTAGTGACTAGTCCTTGTTCAGCTGTTGCAGGCGTGCAGCTATGATTGATTATTGGCCATATGTGTCTGTGTAACGGAATTATATTAAGTATTGAAAGTGTATGTGATTGGATGTGTGAGTGTGTTTTGATTCTGTGTGTTTGGGTAAAGACTGCCAGACTGGAAACCAAAATCAGTCTTGCCAAAAATGGGGGATATGCTCAAGTTGTGGCAGTCCATCCTGCTCCGAAAGCAGACCCATAACTCTGCAGCCTACTGTGAAAAATTCCAGAGTTGCATAATGGCCAGTCTGGCCCTGAGTGAAGGTGAATATGTATAGTGTTTTGAAGGTTTATGTGTGTATATTTGAGTGCAGGTGTGTGTGTGTGATGGTTCTTTCTATTTGAGTAAAAGGTGGGATGGATAATGTCCTGAAGGTGTGTGTGTTCTGGTTTACATGTGGGCAGGTGTATGCAGATATTTTGGTTGTGTGTGTGTGTGTGATGGTTCTTTCTATTTGAGTAAAAGGTAAGACGGATAATGTCCCGACGGTATGCATGTGTGTGTTCTGATTTACATGTGGTTCTGTCGGGTATAAGAACAATTTCTTTGTAGTATTCGATATTAGATATAAACCAGAAAATTAAGTAAAGGCAAACAACTTGAACACAATAGAGAATCAACAAATTTATCTGATTCATTGAGAAGAACGTATTTTTACTTCATATTTGCAAAATCTTCAAAACAGAGTCACAGATTCTCATAACATAGAGGCTGTCCAATAACTCAATTATAAAAGAGCGGCGCATGTGGGCGTGGTTATAGTGACAAGGTGGATGAAGTGACAAAGTGAACAAGTTTGTGTATTATACAATAAAGTGGACAAATACTGTACAAATAAAGAGATATTGAAAAGGGTCCAATTACAAATCAAACGATAATGGTCAACCTAGCAGGATCAATGAATTACATGAAATGTTGTGCTAGGGAGCCTATTACATGGACCAAAAAACCGTCGACGTTTCGACCCAGACACACTGCACGAGTTAAAGATAAGGGTGGGCGTAGTTCGCGAAGTAATGCTTCGCGAAGCTACGCAAAGTGCAGTTCGCGCTACGCAAGCTTCGCGTAGCACTACGCGAACTGCGTAGCGCACTGTTCGCAATGATTGCACAGTGCCGGATGCTTGTCCGCACTGTGCAATCATTGAAAACGGCAACTTGCACAGTGCGAGCTGTCTTACTGCCGCCGAGTAGATTTTTACTCGAGCGGCAGCTTTCTCAACGCAAACTGGTAGTTTCTCATCGCGAGCGGTCGCGAGCATACGCGACCACTCGCAATGAGAAACCTGACCTCCCGCGTTGAGAATCTCGCCGGGAGGTTTATTTTCCATGCTCGCGATCGGCAACTTGATGTTGCTGATCGCGAACGAGGAAAAAGTCTCGCCGGGATAGTCATTTTGCTTGCTCGCGGTCGCCAACTTGACGTTGAGGACCGCGAGCAAGCAAAAAATGACCGCGGCACTACGCTACGCTACGCTACGCGTGTTCGCACTGTGCTACGTGCAATTCGCGTTGTGCGAAGTAGCGCAAGCCGCAAACTACGCGAGCGTAGCGTAGCACTTCGCCCAGGGTTAGTTAAAGATGTCAACATGGGTCTTCTTCAGGACAAAGAACTGCTGTGGACAGCCGAAACTCCTGAGTGATTTGTAGTCTTACGCCAAACTCAACCCCAAGGCCTCGGGGAGAGTGAAACAGGGGTTTAAATCCAACTGAGCGTAAAGTTGAGTGACCTGATTAGTGGAGGTCAGGCAGGAAAATCCTTGGCGCTCAACTGGTGTCAGCCAAAACGGTGGTGGAATGGTCAAAGGATTGCTGTTCCATATGCTGGAAAATGTCATCTGGTTCCTGGCGGGAATGCGAGGACGTGTCAGCGGCGTGATGAATCAAGGCTGCTGGATCTGACAAAACGCCGGTTTAGGGCAATGTACCGCAGAGGTCTCGCGGACCGCCGGACAGCACGAAAATAATTATCGCGTCTTGCATGCACAGAATGCGTGTGGCAGCCTGTGCATGCAAGATTCATCACGCCGCTGACACGTCCTCGCATTCCCGCCAGGAACCAGATGACATTTTCCAGCATATGGAACAGTGATCCTTTGACCATTCCACCACCGTTTTGGCTGACACCAGTTGAGCGCCAAGGATTTTCCTGCCTGACCTCCACTAATCAGGTCACTCAACTTTACGCTCAGTTGGATTTAAACCCCTGTTTCACTCTCCCCGAGGCCTTGGGGTTGAGTTTGGCGTAAGACTACAAATCACTCAGGAGTTTCGGCTGTCCACAGCAGTTCTTTGTCCTGAAGAACACCCATGTTGACATCTTTAACTCGTGCAGTGTGTCTGGATCGAAACGTCGATGGTTTTTTGGTCCATGTAATAGGCTCCCAGCACAACATTTCATGTAATTCATTGATCCTGCTAGGTTGACCATTATCGTTTGATTTGTAATTGGACCTTTTTCAATATCTCTTTATTTGTACAGTATTTGTCCCCTTTATTGTATAATACACAAACTTGTTCACTTTGTCACTTCATCCACCTTGTCACTATAACCACGCCCACATGCGCCGCTCTTTTATAATTGAGTGATTGGACAGCCTCTATGTTATGAGAATCTGTGACTCTGTTTTGAAGATTTTGCAAATATGAAGTAAAAATACGTTCTTCTCAATGAATCAGATAAATTTGTTGATTCTCTATTGTGTTCAAGTTGTTTGCCTTTACTTAATTTTCTGGCTTATATCTAATATCGAATACTACAAAGAAATTGTTCTTATACCCGACAGAACCAAGTGTTACTTGTATTGTACATGCCCAGGTTCTGAGGGACACCGGGTTACCCCATATCTTTAGATACTGATTTACATGTGGGCAGGTGTTTGCAGGTATTTTGGTTCTATGTGGTAGCATGATGTAGAATGTGTATTCTACCGAATGTTTGTGCATGTAAGTGTGTGCAGTTGTGTGTATATGTGTGTGTATAGGTGTGTGAGAAATCTGTGCTGTTCCTGCACTTGACGGGGAAGATGTGTATTATCCCTCAATTGTGTGCATGTGTATTCATTGGTGTGTGTGTTGATGTGTGTGTGAATGGGTGTGTGTGTGAGTCTATGTGTAGAAGTGAGTATACATGTTTATGTGTGTGTGGGCGTGTGGGTGCATTTTGCATTTGTCGCCCTAAGTGGGAAGGGTATGCCCAGACGTGGGTCCCTTGCTCACTGTGCCACTGGATTCAAACTAGCCTGGCTGATGAGGGGTGATACCCCAAAACCGGTCCCAGGATGTTTGTTTCTGGTCCAGGGAAGACCTGACCTGGCAGTTTGGGCTACTCATTTCCAATGAGAAGCAGGGTCAAGACTGATTTGCATATGGCTGGGTTCCAACTGGTGTGGCATAGTGAGCACAAGAACAATGGATTAAACCCGGATCTCTTGACTGGGGGTGAGTGGTTGAAAAGTTTCATCACTCCATCTATCATCTTGTTGTGTTTGCTATGTTCGCCCTGAGTTGCCAAGGGTATGCTCAGACGTGGGTCCCTTGCTCGTACTCGCTTTGACACTGGATTAAAACTAGCCTGGCTGTTGAGGGGTGATACCACGAAACAGATCCCCGGATGCTTGTTTGTGGTCCAGGGAAACCTGGCCTGGCAGTCCGGACTGGACTTCTTCCATGAGGAGCAGGGTCAAGACTGATTTGTATATGGGTGGGTTCAAAATGGGGTGACATAGTGAGCAAAAGAAAGATGGATTAAACCCAGATCTCTTGACTGGGGGTGAGTAGTTGAAAAGTTTCATCACTCTGTCCATCATCTTGTGTTTGCTTTTTAGGCCACACCGCTCAGAGGTTACTGGCAAATGCACCCGCCCTCTGCCTCCAAGACTCCTCTCTTCCTGGCAATTGCCCCCAGGCAAGTATGCATAAATAAGTCAAGCCCCTTCCGAAAGGTGGATGCCATCCATATTAAAGAAATGAGAGTTGTTTAGGTTCAACAAATATGTAACACCACCACATAAGGAAAAGCTTCAAAAAGGTAAAACTTTTGGTCAGACCCCTCTTGTAGCATTCTTCTGGCCAGTGCTGCCGGCACAATTTTCTAACCAGAATAGCCCCAAAGCTAACAGTCCCTACAGTGCCTTTGTACAATGCCAACTCAGAATTGCTGGATGCTGGCTGTGGCCAAATCATTGACCCGTTGAAGTCCTGCATAAAAGTTATCCCATATAAGGAGGTCTGCTAGGACCTCACAGGATTGCCATGTGTGATGATGCTTGGCCTGCAGGCCGGACATGGCTCTTGTAATATTTTTTGAGTCCACTCTTCTTGCATTGAGAATGACTCTGAGAGCAAAGTTGAGTTAACCTACTAGCACCTGAAGCTGGTTAAGGGTCACTTTGGAAGCCTGCCAGTATCACGCTAATGATTCTCTACAGGCTTGAGTCTTGGCTGGAGGAAGTCTGCACATCCCTTTTACATAATCAGTCTCAATGCCTAAGAATGACAAGTTAGTTGAGGGACCCTGAGGTTTCTCCTTCACCAACGGCACCACAACCATCCTCACCAATTCTTGCAAAACATCCAGTGTATGCTGCAATCCTGACACCCTGGGGGCCCCAAAAACAAGAAATCATTGAGATAGTGGACTATATCTTATGACTCCACCAGGCCCTTCACTGCTGCTTGAGGAACCGGCTAAATGTCTCAAAGTGTGTGCAGGCAACAGTGCAACCTCTGGCTATACATTTGTACACATAATACTTGCCTTTCAATGTAAAACCCAACAGGTGAAAATCTAATGGGTGAACAGGGTGAAATCCGAAAGCTGATCGAATGTCATACAAAGCCATTAGCGCCCCATTCCCCAAAGCCCCCAGTTTGGACAGGGACTCATCAATTTAAGCGTAACATACCGCCAAATAGTAGCATCCATTCCACTGTTTACTGAGTGGCCCAGCAGGGATGACAAATTGTGAATTAGCCTGAATTTTCCTAACTCTTTCTTGGGACTAGCCCAGAATGCGAGTACATCAGATTTTTCAATGGGGGGTCGCTAAGCGGCATGCAACCCTCTCTTCCTGAACCTCCCTCTGTATTTATTCTCTAGCAATATCCAGCTGAAGTAGGATTGATATCTGATTATGGGGCATGATAGATTGTGGACTACCTGGTCTGGATACTGAAAGCCATTCCTGAAACCAAAACAGAGATTGTGAACATTGTGGGTTTTGTCATACTTTCCTATGAGATGATATAAAATATGAAGAAAATGGATGATGAGACCTTGGTTAATGAGGCTTTCCCCCAAATGCTAATTGGCTGGGTGTTTTGTTTCCTTACCATGCTTTTTAAAATATCTGCTTCTCGCTGGTCATGGCCACCGCAAAAGGAGCAAAGGAGCATATATGTTTAAATTTACAATTGGATCCTTCGGCCCATTCATTCCTATTAAATTGTCAGCATGCATTTATTTTGGCGCCCCCCCCCCCTGTCTGTTTACTCAAAAGGAATGGTCTGTTCTGTGGGTACTGTGCGCTACCTCAAATTCGGCATGCCACAGATTAATTTCTCTCTGGTCTCGGGCAGTTTCTGGCATGAAGGCCTTCATATGCCTGAAGTTTATATCATACTGAAGCTAAGATGTCCAAGGAAAACAGATGCTCCACTATGTATCAAGGAAGCTCATCCCATGATTTGAGAGCCCAAATTGGGGAATCCCTTGGTGAAGACTGCTGCATCAATGGTGAAACCTGACACCTAATTCTTCAGTGACATTTCCACCCAAACCATCCTCAGGTGGAACTCACCGTCCTTACCGTGCTTACATTTCTCTTGTAACACCCCTGCATTGTTCACATCACAAAACTCACCTTTACAAATCTTTTCTTTGATTTTAGGGAGACATGCCACGCAATGGACCCAGAAAGTCACACCATTGGGGTGTTACACTCAAGAAGCATAGAGGGCTCCACGATCTTCTGCACAGGCACTTCGTGGATCACAACCCCTGCTTGCCTGAGTGTAGTTGCCAGGGAGATTACCCCTCCTTTGGAAACACCTTCCACACCAGGTTGACCCTCTATCTCTGATAGCGATAGTCCAACTGCTGCCTGCAACTGGGGAACTTGGACTGGACCCAATAAATTTGCTTGACCGCTATGGACTGGCATCACTGATGTTGGCTGATAAGCCTCAACCCACACTTGTGCTGCTACATTGCTTAATTGCATAAACGGGAGTTAAACTATCATATTAATGACATCACCCCTTTCCCCCAAATTCGACTCTTGATGTTGTGTAGTTGACAAACCACCTGGGGGTGCTTGTAGGATATGATTTGTCACCCTCTAACCTTGCACTACCTCATTACCTGGATGCTGTCCACCTGGGGACAAGAATTACTTCACCTGTACAGTCTGCCCTTGAACTTGTGCAGCCTGCTTGCCATTTCCTGTGGCATGAATCCCCCTCCTGCTGTCCTTGCCGTCTCCTCTTGTGCTTTTTTGGGTAGTGGACACCTTTGCTGCTGGGTGAAACGCTTCAACAACATTGAGAATATTACACTCCCTGCATAGGTAAATTTGTCCCCCGCGCAGTGCAGAGCTCCCATGACAGTCTCCCTCTCACTTAAATCTTGGCCCTATAATACACCCTGCCCTTTCCTTCATCTCTGCCTATGTACCACCCAAACTGTTTATTAATCTTGGGTCGACAGGTACAGAGGAGCCCCAGAATTCGTACTTGGTGTATTGTCATTATCCTCATGCCACATTACCTTACATTCCAGTGTGACCTTGACATTTATGGAATTTGACCGGTGGACAATGAACGCGATTAAAACACATTAAATTAAATCTAAATTGCATGGCACATTTGCTTCAACAGCCCCCAATCAACCGTGCCACACTGCAGCTCGAACCATGAAAAATCCACCTGCTATGCCTAGCTCAGATTCCCTAAGCTATTGTTGCGTGCCATTGAAAATGGTTTTATGCATGAGCGTGAGAATGCTTTGGACCGGTTCTTCCAATTTAACGCAGGTCAATAGAACTTGATAGTAGACTGAGAGGAAAAGGGGTTAGCAACAAAATTGAATCTTACGGTACAGTCTCACGGGGTGACAGTCCTGTCCTACAATTGGGTGTGCTGCACAGACTCATCAACACCAACGGCAAAGCATCCGGCCATTTTAAAGACGTAGAAGCACACACTTTGGCAAGTCTTTATTTCAGTGTCCCATTGACTTGCTCCAACAGACCTGAATCCTCAGGTTGGTAACTACGCAGTCTCTGTTCAACCTGCAAGGAAGCACACAGCTTCCTCAGCACTTCATTATTGAAATGCGTGCCTCGGACAGATTTCAAAGAAGTCGGGAAGCCAAACCTTGGTATAAGCTCCATCAACAACAACTTTTCTAGTGTGAGACTATCATTTCTTTTTGTGGGGTATGCCTCAGCCCATCGTGAAAAGATGCACATAGCAACCAACACATATCTCAGCCCTTTACAAACAGGCATCTCAAAGAAGTTCATTTGCATCCTGTTTAAGGGACCACCTGACCTCCCTATGTGGCTCAATGTCGCTGCAGTTCTTTTTCCTACATTGTTCTGCTGGCACACAACACATCTGCGACATAGCGTGTATGCGAACAACCAGAACCTGGGATTAAACCATGTTTGGCGAAACAATCTGACCATAGCATCCCTCCCTACATGAGTCGGAACATGGTAATGTCTGGCCATTGGTGGCAACAAACTATTGGGCAACACAGGTCTGCCATCTCCTGAAACTCATATTTCATCTTCATCTCTTTTAACACAACCTGTGTTTGTCCAACTATGCTGTTCTGCTTTTGACACCTCTTCCTGTAACCTCTTAACTTCGTCCCAAATATCAACTGCTGTGAGCAAAAGGTTGTAATTGGTCTTGTCTGTTCCTTCATTTACATACTCCCCATTAAATGTACAAGCATTGTAAGCGCAGTACCTTGCCACTTCATCAGCATATCGGTTGCCGACTGTCACATAATCATCTCTCTTGCAATGTGCGGAGCATTTCACGTCCGCAACTTGTGCAGTCAATTGCAAGGCCTCTAACAGTTTTCTCACCTGCTCACCATTGTGGATAGGGGATCCTGATGACATCATAAATTTCCTCTGGGACCATAACTGTCTGAAGTCATGCACCACACCAAAGCCATACTGACTGTAAATGTAGTTGTGTAATCGATCTGAAACATGGCATGCTTGAGTAAGAGCAATCAATTCATCCACCTGTGCTGAGACTACTCCTTGTAGCCAAGCAGCTTCCACTTCTTGGGAAATGGTACAGACTGTGTGAGCAGCTCTCAAATTTACTTCTTGATCTCGTAAACATGAGCCATCCACAAACAATATGTAATCAGGTTCAGGTAGTGGTTCATCTTGTATATCTGGTCTCAGCTTGGTGCATAGTTCAGTGACATCGAGAAAGTCATGCTTCACCTCACCATCAGGAAGGGGTAGCACAGTGGCAGGATTCAAAACAGAACACCTCTTTAGGGACATATTCTCACCGCTAAATGATTTGCTAATACTGGTTCAGGCGGCTGTTCGTGAGGTGCTGTGTCCTCATTCTAGCTAACAAAAGTTCGACAGAATGAGGAACATAGACAGTCATGGGATGACCCATTACTATACTTTCACACCTTTTGAGGCTGACACCTGTCACAGCCACCACTTTAAAGCAGCCAGGCAGCACTGCAACCACTGGATCTAACATGGCTGAGAAGTAAGCAATTGGTCTTCGAGCTCCTCCATGATTTTGTGTTAACACAAAAGAGCACGGACCTCTCTTTCACTGCAAAATAGCAAAAACGCTTTGCTGTACAGGCATTCCTTATGCCGGTGTTGTGGCAGAGGCATTCTTTGAACTCTAGATTGGCAACCAGACAGTCATTGTCACAAGGCACCGGATCTAACACATCCTTGTGTAAAGGCTTAACCACTAGGGAAAAGTTGGGCATCCGCTGACGACAGTAGCCCAGCATTCCCACAAACATCCCGACTTCTTTCTGTGTTGTTGGCGAATTCATTTGCATGACCACCCAAATTCTCTCTTGTGACACCCTACTCAAGCCTTCCTTGATATGTTGACCAAGATATAAGACTTATCTAAACATTACTGCAACTTATTTGGGGACACTTTATGTCCATTCTCAACCAAGTGGTTTAGCAGTGCAATAGTGTCAGTTTTGCATGCTTCACAAGTATTTGCAGGTCATCAATCTACTTGACCAGGACAGAATTACAGGGCATAACAAAAGATTCCAAATTCTTCTTAAGGATCTGGTTAAAAATGGAGGGGCTCTCCGTATACCCTTGTGGGACTCAGCACCATGCCAAAACACAGTTACCGAGCCTGAATGCAAAGAGGAACTGACTGTCCTAATGCAAGGGTATGGAGAAGAATGCCTGGCACAAATCAATAACAGTAAACCACTCAGCCTCACATGGAATTTGAAGCAATATTACAGCAGAATTCAGTACCATGGGACAATAGGGGATCACAATGTTATTGATTTTGCAAAAATCATGCACTATGTGGCACTTACTGCTAGGCTTCTGCGGGCCCATAATGGGAGAGTAACATGGACTACCCATGATCTCTTTCAGTATACCTTGTTTAATCATTGTATTGATCACTGGGGTTATTCCAGCAATCATTCCAGGGGTCAAATTATACTGCGATGTATTGGGATATTCCACATTCGGCTTTATCTGAATACAGACAGACCCAGCTCCTTTATTGAGTCCAATGTCCTGTCCTAAAAAATCCCAAACTTCTGGTCTCACTGAATCTCTGAGATCTAAAGGCAAGTCTTCTGTCGTCATCATTGGATAAATTACAAAAATTATATTTTGATTTGCCAATTTAAAGGCAATGTCCTCATCAATCAATCAATCAAGTTGTGTTTGTAGAGAGCGACTATTCACCCTGGGGGTATCCAGGCCCTTGCTGCTGGTCTTAGTCAAACAGCCAGGTCTTAAGTCCCTTCCTGAAGTTTGTCAGCGATGGTGCAGTGCAGAGGTGGAGGCGTAGGGTGTTCCATGCTTTGGCAGTGAGGTGGGAGAAGGAGCGTCCTCCGGTGAGGCTGCATCAGATGTGTGGTATCTCTGCGAGGGGAAGGTGTGCCGAGCAAAGGATCCTGTCAGGCTGGTGGAAGTGTAGTCGGTGGTTCAAGCAGGCAGGTCATTGGTTGTGGAGGGCTTTGTAGGCGTGGGTCAGGATTTTGAAATGACATCTTTTCTGGACTGGGAGCCAGTCGAGGTCTTTCAGGAGTTGGGTGATGTGGGTTCTCTTGGGCAGGTTGAGGATCAGTCTGGCCACTGCATTCTATATCAGCTGTAGTCTCTTCATGAGTTCGGTGGTGGTGCCGGCATAGAGTGCATTGGCGTATTCCAATTGGCTGGTGATGAAGGCCTGAGTTACCGTGTTCCAGGTGTTGATGGGGAGCCACTTGAAGATCTTTTGAAGCAAGCGGTCTGTGTGGAAGCAGGCTGTGGAGGCGAATTTGACTTGACGTTTAATGGATAGTTCGCAGTCGAGGATGATGCCGAGGTTGTGCGTGGTCTTTTGAGTCATCACGAGTTTGCAGTTCTATTCCTTTCCGGGTACAGTATATGGTGCAGTTCAATTTGCACAACAAATCATGTCCTGAAAAACTCACAGGACTGGAATTATGAAGCTCAAATTGATGTTTATACTCAAAATTTCCTATCTTTACAGGGACATCCTCAGTAATGTGGTTCTTCATTTGTTGATTAGCAACTCCAACAACTTGGATAGTAGTTCTTCCCTATAGGGGTAGGTTTGGAAATTCCACTGATCTCGGAGAAGAACAGGTAGAACCAGTATCAACCAAAAATGATACACCAAAATGCTGGCTCTCCCCGCTTCTTATATATTCTCCAAAACTGCCCGTTCAAAATACCTGAATCCTACTTTCAACATATAGAGAGTGAGATCAGGACATTGCTATGGGATGGAAAAACACCACGGATAGCAATGCATAAACTAACCAGAAGCTGGTATGACGGGGGAATTGTGCTCCCTGATGTGCGTCTCTACTACTGGGCATCACAAGTAGTGGTAATTAACCATTGGGTACACCATCCCCAGACAGAACCAGCCTACCAGTTGGATCGTTATCAGATGGGGAGAGAGGGGTATAATGAGGCTCTGTACTCACAACCAAAGCGCGGTCGCTATTTCGGCCCCACTGCCCTAACTATCGACATTTGGCGCCAAGCTAATAAAAATCTGGGCTGGCATAATAAGCTGACTCTCGCCACGACTTCTGAGGCTAGGCAATCAACCAGGATTTGATAGATGGGACACTATCGGTATTTCCACTATTGGGTACCTCTGGAAAAAGGG
This sequence comes from Calotriton arnoldi, assembly GCA_963921515.1. Taxonomy (NCBI): domain Eukaryota; kingdom Metazoa; phylum Chordata; class Amphibia; order Caudata; family Salamandridae; genus Calotriton; species Calotriton arnoldi. The sequence continues at coordinate 131,495 of CAWUFW010006863.1, forward strand.
GAAAATCCTAAAATTTTCTGAACTCCAAACAGAATATGATCTGGACCAGAGGGAGGTATTTCGGTACTTGCAAATTCGTCATGCCCTGACCGCGGCACTCCCCGAGCCAGAGGAGTTGCCTGAGACATCCCCCCTAAGAAGATAGAGTGCTATCAGAACCCCTGGGGAAAAAAGCTATATCACTAACGTATAGGAAGCTGATTATAACATGCCCGACCCACTCCAACTTCTCCGAGATAAATGGCAGGCTGATCTGGGGCCTCTTGATGACGAAAACTGGCAGGCCGAAATGATGTCCCCACGTGAAGCGGCTATTCCGTTGAACTTCCGCCTCATCCAACTTAAGATCTTACATAGAACCTACCTCACTGGGCATACTCTATACAAAATTGGACGCAGAGATGACACGCTCTGTCTCCGATTCTGTGGGGGAGAGGCCACATTCTATCATACACTGTGGGAATGCCCGAGTGTAGTGCAATTCTGGGGGAAAGTCACACATCAAATGCATAAGGCGATTGACAAAGATATCCAACAAACACCTAAACTGGGACTTCTTAACATATGGGATGCCACAGATCTCACCACGACAGAGCAACAGTGGGCCATCCTGGGGTACACACTGACCAAACAGTGCATAGCAATGCACTGGGGTAATGCGAAAGGGCCGACATTGGCACTCTGGACTAAAGAAATGGATAAATGCATGCTCGCAGAGAAAACAGTGTTTACAAACAGAGGATGTCCCCGGAAATGGGACAAAAAATGGGGGAAGTGGAATACTTACCGAGGTGATCTATGTATCTCCCCAACCCATGAACTGGCATTGCAAGAGAGAAAAGGTACTTGATATATACAAAGATAACTGTCTAAATGGAAGATCCCGGGGAGTGGTTGACCTAGAAATGGGGATGAAAACTTGTTGTATGTATGATCATAACTGAAACCTGTATTGTTTTATTTGTACAAATTAATAAAAAGAAGTAATAAAAAAAAATGATACACCATAGCCATTTATCTCAGCATCTATAAATGGTCCACTCTGGTTTAACTCCAAGACTGCGTCAAGCACCAAGCTTCCTCCCCCCTCAAGCACTGTCAGGAAGGCTGACCGATGCTGAAATTTTCACTTGTCTCGAACATGGGAAATTGTTGGTAAGGATTATTATTCTGGAAAGCATTCTGATTCAAATCCTGGACCTGGTTTGAAGAAAATCTGAGAAACATTAGCAGCTTGCTGTAGCATTGGAGGTTGGGGAACCTGCATCACTGGGGCTTGTGGCACATTAAGATTCTGAGATCTAGATCTGGGTATGTTCTGTTGCTGCATGGAATTACTGTTCTGAGGTGGTACAAACCCAGAATTTTGAACCTGATTTGCGGGATTAAGACAACATTCGTTCTTCCAATGCCCTAACCTATTGCAGTAGTGGCATGGATTAGACTTCGTCAATGTAGCCACAGCAATTCCTGTACTCGGATCAATAGGGACACCCCGACCTCTACCTTGTGACTGAAATCCACCTCCACCTTGCATCGCCAGAGCTCCCTGTTGATACACTTCCTGCATTGGAAGGGCATTCCCTATAAATGGTGGCTTTTGAATTCGTCTCTGAGCAGCCTTCATCAATTTCTCCTTTAACTTTTTCTGCCTCATTACAATCTCATTGTTGCAATATTTGTGCAAAATCTCATCAACCGACTAATTCTGCCAACAAATCAAATGCTGTTGAATCATAATAATAATCTCAGGCCTCAATCTTATCACAAACCAGGACACAAAATGTCCATGTCTTTTGCCACTAGTGTTTCCATTCCCCTATACTGTTTAAATAACAATCTCTCAAAGCATGCATAAATCATCTCTTTCGGTTCCTGGGTCAGCCGATCAATCTTGACCCAGTCAATATCTTGGGGTGGCACCTTAGACTTCAACCATGTCATTACCTTATCATACTTCCTCATCACTATAGCTGAAGGACCATTAGTCGCAGGATCTCTTGTTGGCTCTCTCTCAGGCCACTCTATGGCTATTTTGTACCCCATCCAAAAATCACTTGGTACTACAATATCAAACAAGGTATTCAAATCAGTCAGCTAAACCTTCGAAATGTTCACAAACTGCTCAACTTGTTTGTACCACTCCAGAGACTTCTCTCTGAATTTGGGAAATTCATTTGTAAATGACGCAAGATCACTCCTACTCCACGGTACATATATGTAACCTCCACCTGGTACCTCCCATAAAGGAAAGCTTGTAGCTCCCGTCCCCCCCCACCTCTGGGAGGAGATGGCTCTCCCTACATTCTCTTAGGAGTCGTTCTCTTTGACCATTTAACTTCCCACTTCTTTAATTCACTCCAAATTCGGATACTGTGAATTAAGTCCTGAATTTGCATCTTCAACCCTGGCATTCTCATATGTTCTATGTCCTGATCCCTAAAAGCGAGTCAGTGGCTTTTCAGTAAAGCCTTTGTCTGCTCCAAATCTACCTCATATTTCTGAACAAATTCAGATAATTTGTCATGGGCTTGTCTTGCTCTCCTAGTAACATCCTTACACATGAACAAAAGTTCATTCTGCTGATACGTTTCTATCCAATCCAATGTAAAGTAACCACTCATCATCTCATCCAATTCCAACGTTAATTTTCCCACATCCACTAAATGTACTTTTGTAGTGGACTGAAGAGATCCCTGACTCACTTCAATACTCCTACAATCATTAGATGTAGCTGTAAGAGCTTTCAAAAAGTCTTCCAGTTCCTGAACATTAAGACCTGGATATACCTCAGGGGCTTTAGATACTACCTTTCCCTTAAATGTGCTACTCTGCATAATAAAGGCGGTTCCCAAGTAACTGAACTGAGATCTGGAAACCCCGAAAACAATCTTAAAGGTCCAAATTTAGTATGATGCACAGATGGGTCTGCACTCACACCACACGGAGAATTGCATTAATTGGACTTAAAAGAATGAATTCTCCCACCCTCTGACTCATGGGTGTAACTTCTGATGCTTGTTTTTGAGCGGGGACAGCTGAGTTTTGAATCGCATTTCCCCCAGAACCAGGTGTATATATAGAAACCACTTGTCCAATGGTTACAGGAGCTGTAAGTGCGTCGGGGACTGTACAAACAGTGGAGGTCCCAGGAACTTAAGTTCCTGAATTTCCTCCCATAATATTTTGATTCACTGTAATAGTCACCATCATGCTCTGGTCCTTCTTCACAGGAGAAATCTCTATTGTATTAGAACTCGTACTTACTGGTGCAGAAGGAATTCCTGTATTCCCACCTGCAGCATCACTCCCACCTATCTCTGTTCAAATCTCATTATATGGAGGTAGTTGCTCGAGCATTGATACATCTAGAAGCCTTTCACTAGTATCACTATCACTGCCTTAATTTTTCTCTGTAGACTCCTTGGTTTTATCCATTCTTCTCTTTTCGGTCCCTCTTTACACTTCTCCACTTTGCAATAATGGATACAATTTTGCCCCTTCTATCATGTCAGTTCTCCATATTTTCTGCTCTGCATCCCACCTTGCATCTGCTTAACTATGCACTGCCTTTTTCACTCGACCCTGATATCTTTCCTTTTCTCTCGCATGAGCCACAAGCTCCCAAGCATTAAGTGCTTCAAATTGTGTGGGTCTAGGTTGTGGTTTCACTTAATAAAGAATTCTCCGCAAATTTTCAATAATTCTCAGATTAAATGGACCGTAACGTGGAAATACCAGTGCACCTTCTTTCTCAGTGATCTTGTGCCATTGTTCTAGCCAAATGCTTGGGTGTGTAACCCTATATTTATTGCCATTGAATGTACTGCAGTGTTTTTGGGTGGGGCTTCTCCACCCGAAGAGGTATCTTAGCATCTCCTTTAAACAAATCTCGCACAACATTAAAACATTTCATTTTCAATAAACATTTATTTGTTTCAACATACCAATCAATATTCTACGTAAAAATCTTGTTCTAAATCATCAACCAATAACATCTCGGCAACTGGTGACGTGATCAGCCAATAGCAGTGCAGCTTTACACCAACCGACCTATCCCAGACAATCTCACTCCTCTCAGCAGCTCACCCTCCTTTACAATTTTCATGAACTCACTCTTTTCAGCAACACACTTGCAACTATGTACAATGCAATGGCAACGAGTAACAATTGTCTGCTTCACATAAAATTGACAGAAATCAATCATACAAAAATAACACAAACACACATTCAAATGAAACCTCATCCTGTGGGGAATAACTCTGACTGGTGCAGCTTTCCTCTGTGCAAAAGGTCCACCATGCTAATCATATTTCACTTTTACACAAAGATAAACGTCCCTATCTTGGTTGGGCTTCTTGACAACGTCTCACGACAACCCCCACAAAACCTCAACAGACAAGTACAATACAGTGTCTTCTACACTTTTTAATATCATTCCGGGATCTTAGGCCATGACGGACCCGATTGCAAATTTTCCACAATACACGCTACACTCACACGATCATCTAAAACATTAGCACACCAGATCACACAACCTCTGCAAGACACCACACAATTGCCAAAAACACTGCAAGTTAAGCATAAGCCATTTACATACATCCCTATTGATACTCACTCCTCCGCTGTTACAAGTCGCTCTCGGACCACTGTAACATCACTGACCCCGATTCGCCAAGTCGAAACATGGACACTAGAGACTAAGATTGGATCTTGACTAATCTAAAGTAACATTTTTCTAACCCCTCCACTTCAGGTACCAACCATCCTCGGTATGCTACCATCTGAGTACGCTCTTGGCTGGTTCTCCCAATTTAATGATGGTCAGTAGACCTTGATAGTAGCCTGAGAGGAAAAGGGGTTAGCAACAAACTTGAATCATATGGTACAGTGTGACCATTAGGACCACACAATAAAAGTCTGAGTCAGTAACTTGAAGTTTAAAGGGTTATTTCAAGCTCAAAGCCAGACTAATATAATTCAATCTCAAGAACATATTAGAAAATACAGTCCAAAACTGTGACTGAGCCACCATCTACCTAAGTACCTTAGGGGGCATTAATACAGCAAGACCCTACTGCTCTGTGGAATACTTCAGCTATGCCGATGCGCCACCCCCCCATTGCACTAGTCTCTTCCTTTGTCCTGTATCTTTATATGGCGCATTGCACCTCTCAACTTCAAGGGGAGACAAAGTGGGTGCATCTGGCCTGGGCCCCTCCTTATGCTCCCTGCTGAATCAGCCAATGCTGAACTCCCTGGTGAATCAGCCCCAATGTTATTGACCCTCGTCCTGCCCTGCCCATAACATTTTGACCGTCCTTCCTGCCCTTCACTAGGCTCACCCAATAGCTTCCCTCCAAGATTTTGCAGTGAGCTCTATCCCATTTAGCATCAAATAACTCGAAGAAGGTGAAACTTCAGGAGAGTGCTAATTAAGGGTAGGAGTGGAACCACCATAATGCGCAGGAAGGGTCTGTCACTAGCTTTTTTAAACCAATGAGAAGCACCCAGGCTTTCACTTCTTTGATCCACAGGAAAGCAAGTGGCAGTTCTTGGAAGCAACATTCTCGTGGCTCCTTTGCTGCATCAATCAGGTCGTCTTGAGGCAGGAAGTCTCCACAAAGGTTACTGTAAAAAAACATCTGCAATTTCTGAACTAAGGTAAATAATTATTTGTCAGTAATCTCTTGTGTGCTAAATTAGAGTGGAGTAATGCAAATGCTCTGTCTTCCTCTTAAAGAAACGTTTATGCCCCAAACAGATAGCCTTGGCTTGCCCATCTGTGTCAATTGTAGGCCAAAATAGCATCCCTAGAGAGCCAATGAAAATAATATATTCTGCTTAGGCTAAGGAAATTAGGAACAATGAATATGCAAAAATGCACAAAGTCGAACAAGGGTCCAATACTAGAAATAAAACACATTGGCATTATTGGTATTATATTTTTCTCGGAAGATTGGATCTGAAGGACTTTTCCAGGAGTTTCTCTTAAGATGTAGAGTAAACGGACCTGAGGCTAAGGGGTAACGGGGTCTTTTACGAAACCTGATCACAGTTATACAACTGAAGTAGGATTCTAAGCTAGGCGAATATATATGTGTGTGTGTGTGCCAATCATTTACTATTCTGAGTACTGAATTTAGAATTGTTGGAATATTGCGACATTGTTTCTTTGGTATGCTATTGTATAGCAGTGGAACGGAGATCCTATATTTGTAGCAGAATGAGAGAGGGCAGACATTTGGTCTTCTCTTTGGAAGGTGTATAGCTCTAGCTTTGTCTCAAGGGCAGGCAGCACTTGGTTGGTGGAAGCCCGCGGGTCATCAATCCTAAACAATGCTTTCTAAATCAAGGTATCTTCTCACAATATCACTCATCACATAAGGAGGATAAGCCTAGATCGATCGTCTTCTGAGCTAAGTTTACATTTTCATAGAGGTCATATCCTTTCATTCATTCAACACCACTCTTTGGGCGTGATTCACAAAGGTAAACTTACAATTTTGTGTATGTTTCCTATGTTTTTGCTATTTACAAACTACGAGCTAATAGTAATTTTACAACTGCGGAGACTCCGCAGTAAAGGTGGAAAACTCTGCACATAGAAAATATAGGCCTGTCTTACATTTTAGGTGGAGAGTTCTCCACCCCGACTACTGAGTATTCACAGTAGTAAGTTTACTATTAACTTGTAGGGCCTCATTTACAAGAAACTGACGCATTGCTGCGTTAAAGCAGCCCTGCGTCAGTTTACTTGCGCCTGCACCAGAAACCCTTGCGCCACTATAGATGTGCCGTATTTACAATAGGGTGCACCCTGGTGCTGGGTTTTTTGGTGCATTGCTGGAGTTGGTAGGAAAACTAATACAACTCCAGCAATGCATCACAATACAGAGGCGATTCGTCAGTTTTCACTGACACATCGCCTATTGAATGGGGACCAATGTGTTAGAACGTGAAAAGGTGACAAAGTCACTTTGCGCTAAAACATATTGGTCCTGGATGTGATGCATACAAGTGGGCATAGTGCCCACTTGTATGTGTGACATCCGCATGTAATTTCACAAATTGTGACATTACGTGCACATACCTACCTTCTGTGGCCCACTTACCTCGAGAGTTGATTGCATATTGCAATCAAGTCAGTGTAGCTGGTGTGGTCCCTAGGGCACAGTCAATGCATCATCCCTAAGCATGGATTTAGCAGGCGTAAGTATTGTGAAGCATTGGCAGTGCAGCGGCCCGAAGCAGCAAAAAAAAGTGGTAAATATCTCTGGGGCAGTTTTACGGTAGGCATTTCTGACGGAACACCTACCTTGCATAAATTAAAATCTAATTTGGTTCAGCCGATTCCGATGCAGGCAAAGACCGACAATCGGATAAAAAGTGACGCATCTGCATCCATGTAAATATGGAGCAAATGAAGTGCCGCCATTACGTCTAAACAAGTGACGCAATGGTGGGGCAAGGGTCTTGTAAATAAGCCCGTAGTGTGTAAATATAAAAACTAAATGTAACTTACACAAAAGTGTACATTTACCTTTGTGAATCAGGTCCTTTGTTGTTATTACAAGGCAGAGAATGCTCTTTCTGTCACTAACCTGCACAAAATGGAGGCGTGCATGCCAGATGTCAAATGTGACCTGTATGCTGATGGCATGTGGGAGGAGTCAGAATTCAAATCATGAGGGTAAAAGCAAAGCAAGAGGATTGCAATGAGTGGACACAATGGTGCATCTTTAAGAGGGAGCGGGATCAACCCACTCTATGACTAAAACTGATAAACCAGAGTGCACTCGGGGTACATGGAGGGCAGGACAGAAGCAGACATGTTAACGATTGTTCTGTCCTGATTCTGATAATATGTGAAATAATAACTTCATTACACACCTACAGTAAGTTTATAGGACTCTTCTGCTGTATGTTCGCATACCCTGTGTGGGGCACGTTTTTCTAACGCAAACACTAATTTATCAATACATTAATTATAACTAAACGTTCTTGGGGTAACAAAGCAGTCGTCCCTGGACAATCTCTTCCATGTAGCCCGCCAGCTGTTAATATTAAATAAAACATATTAAAATGACTATGATCAATGAAAAATAGTCCAATTAAATTTGTCAATTGTAGAAACAGCTTGTTGTTGCTCTTAATACCTTCACCAAGTATCTACTGTCACACATTAATGGACCTCCTAACCTTTAGCTGTTATTCAAAACTTTTTACTAACACCCTTTTACAGTGACTTTGACAGATGTGGTGTAAATGATTTAAATATCCCTCGCTCATTAGTGATCGACTAGAACTGCATTTTGCCGGAAACTGTAAAATAAGCTGACATCAAACATACCTTTGCATACCACTTTACTCCTGCGGTTAAGTGTTTCCCGCCCTGCAAATTGCACAGTGTGTCCTCGCCATAATGAAAGGCATTCCGCCATCATGTCCTCACAGCTGGCTGGCAGTTTGGGATTTCGAAGGCACTTCTCTGTTGAAAGAGCACAGGAGGGATGGCATCATTTGAGCAGCAGTCACAGTGAGAGGCTTGTGATGGGGCCTTCACGTCTTCTTTATGTCTGCCTTGCACAGCTTCATAAGGTTTGAAAAAGAGTTAATTTAAATTGCACCTATATCCCTTATCTGAGAAGCAATACAGAGGAAAGAACTTTAGAACATTCTATGCAGCTAAGTGTTGTAATAAAAGATGACGTTCAGTAATCCACATGTAAATTAAGGTGGGGCTCTTCATAACATCTTACCTAATAAATCAACTACTTAATCTACCTTGGAACTGGTCATCTTTCATTTACAACACTAAGCCAAGCTTTAACGCTCCCATCCCATCTTCTTCTCTCAGAGCTGACCCTTGTGCAGCCCTCTCGCTGACTGACCACCCGCAGTGAGTGACTAGTAATCCTGGTGACATCACGCCTGAGAGCATTGCAGCCCTCTGTATTTCTCGCACATGGTACTGATGTATCCGTGCTGTACTATAATGTCGTTTTTAGAAACTGACTTTTGAACTCCTGAGAAAAATCTGTGAAATATTCCAAATTCATCAGCCATCCCACGGGAGCCTGACATGAGGCCGGCTCTTCTTCCCAACTCAATGCATCCTTGTAGGCCAATCTGGCACGTGAATAACTCTGCACCATGCATATAGCCTCTTAGTGATGGATCTAAGATGTGAGTGACTCGACCCCAGCTCCAATGGACTTCAACAACATCAGTACTTTAAAGGTTTTTCAAATATGGCGATAATCCAGAGAGCATTTGTGATTAATCTTGATGTATTATTGAAAGGTGGAAGAAACCCAACCACTTATACCGTGAGTGCCTTCAACGTAAACATTGTGGCATTGTGTTTCCGTAATCTGTCACAATAATACTCTCGTGATTATCTATATTAACTCCTCTTCCCCTTGGTTAAGACTGTTTTCATCTTGGGTTCAATTAAGACGAAACTTGGAGGTGCCTAGCATGTTAAACACAGGAGGTGGGGCTAAAGTGCCTATCAATGGAGAAATCTCTCACATCCAGCAATGGGTGTAGGGTCATCCTTGGGCCAATCTGAGGAAAAGGAGAGGCACATTTTGCATGTTAAATGTATTGGACAAAACCTATAATTAGAACAAACATGTTTTGTTGACTTGTCAAATAGGTTGCTGAGAGTGATCTTTGAAAAAGGGCTGAGTGGATGGAAAATTAACTTAAAAATCAGCTTTTACGGATTTAGGTAAACATTTGAAACTGGAAAGAACACATTTTGACAAAGCTATTTCAAGGGAGGACCCTTTTTGTCAATTTGTGAACAACTTCTGTAAAAAATGCAATGTGCTTGTTATATATTGATAACTGCAAGTTCAGAGAGAATTTACTGCCCCATTGTGGACCGAGGGTATGTTTTCAGTCTGCGAAGACGACTAAAACACCATTTCTGTGGATGCTGTTGTGACTAGCAAAGGAGTAAATGCCTGGATGGAAGTGTATGTGAAAATGACTTAAGGCAGGGTCTTCAAACTGGGGGGCGGGCCCCCCTAGGGGGCCTCGGGTGATCCCAGGGGGGACTCCATGCGCTGGCCAAAAGAAGCATTATGCTCTGTAATGGGCCATCACTAACATCTTTTGCCATTTATATCCTAACAGAATGTGTCAAAAGGGAAGGGAAGGGACTCCAAATATTCTTCAAATCCCCCAGCCACACACTGTGGATACTTTTAATAGATACAATTTAGTAAAAAAAATGTGAAAAATTATGCGGGGGGGGGGCCCGATGATTTTTTTCCAGGGGGTCGGGCGGCATTAAAAAGTTTGAAGACCACTGACTTAAGGCGTCCATTATTTTCTGCAGCCTCTATTTAGTGGCTATCTTTAGCCATGTCATTACCTATATTTTGTACTAATGTTTATGATCCTCATGTTGTTTACCAGGTAAATCGTTCTCATTAAAGCCCATAGTCTACTTCAAGTTTATAAAATAACTCTTGAGTGATGTACCTTGGTACCAAATACTGCATTATGTACACTTTGCTCACATGCTGCATGAATCTCTCGGACAATTCACGCAATACATTGTCTATCAGCAGGAGAAATATTGAAAGTCGATAGAGCTCAGAATCACAATTGTGTAATTGACTTGTTGTGTTTATCCTCCAGTAAGGTGTGGCATAGACAAACTTCATCTGCTGTGATTTGGGCTTGTACAAAGATTTTATGAATTGCTTTTTCCACTTTACTGCTATTTTGTTGATTCACATGTTTAATCATTTCAGCCTGTCCATTGTAAGATTTTGGACTGCAGCTGAAACAGGAAGCAGTAGTCCAAAAATAGTTGCTAAGGTGTCCAGAGCAAAAATGAAGTTATGGGACTGAATTAGCTGCACAAAACTGCTCAACTTTGGAAGATGCATTGCGATCTTGCTAGTTGGTGACTTCAAGCAAAGACTAAACCATGGCAGAGTACATATCAACAGATGCATTCCTTTCAAAACAGCAAGCCTCGCATTATCCACTTAACAATTTCTTTTTATTGTCAGACAAAGTTGCACATTTTTGGGCATATTTATCAAAGTTTTGCATCAATATTGGGCCATGCAAGGTAACGCAATGGCGACGCAAAACCTAGATGAGATTTACCAAGCCAAGCAGGACCACCTGCGTGGCCCTGCGGTGCTTGGTAAATCTGGAGTAACACAAGGTGCTCAAGTCCTTGCCTTGGATTACTCTCCACCAGGGAGGCATTCTATGGGTGGAGCGTGGATGTTCTCACCCATGGATTTTGGTGCATTCCCAGATTTACCGTGAGTGGTATACCTGGGAATGTGTCAAAACGTTACGCCTTCCCAGGTGAGGCATAACAAAGAGAAATATCTTTATTTCTGCTTGATTTTTCCTCTTTCTATGTGTGCTGCATTCTACAGCACACGTAAATAGAGGAAACACTCTCAAAGGATTCTTTTTGTGCAGGACGGAATACCCTTCCTGCACAAAAACAATCCTGCCTGCAATGCAGCTATCTTTGCACCATGCAAGGGTGCCTGCAGTGGCACTAGGCAGCCAAAAGTGAATCAGCGCAAGGAGAGAGCAGGAACGTGCCATATCTTGAGAGATATGGGGCATTCTTGTCCTCTCCCTTTCACACGCTGCAGCTCAGCACAGCAAGTTGTTTTGCTGCATTGTTTGCATGAAAAAATGATTAATATGACCCTTAGTCTTGAGGATAGCCATCCACGTTGCATAGCCTCTCTCAAAATTTGACACTTCTGCAAGAACCGCAAGACAATTACATATTCAACGTGCATCAGGTGAATGTCAATAAGTTTCAATCTATGGCTTCCAAAATGTACATAAAATACCTTTGTACATGCTCTAAAACTATTGCCAGTGCACCTTTGATAGCACTTTTCCTTGCACCACAACTGTCACATGTTTGTCCGTGGATACAGTAAGGGCTCAGACCATATGTGCCTTAGGAGGTAAGAATTTATTTCCCAGTTAAAAACACTTTTTCATACTGAAGCTTTTTAAAGACAAGTTCCTAACATTCACCAATCAGCCCTTGCCATGGCTTTTGCCTAAACTCCTTCAGTTACACACAGGATTGTACTGTAGTCAGTGACTTTCGAGGGATGCAAGCCTAAACTTTCCAAACAACCACCACAGTTGACGCAACTAGAAAAAATATAGAGTGACAAGTGTTATGGCTATGGAGGGTGTAATTTTCAGACTCCTATCCCAATGACAGGACGGTATTTATTTCCAACCAGCAAGTCACATGCCATTCTCCCAATAACATAGCTTGGTAGATTATTCCAGCTGCTGCAAAAATATGTGTGTCAGTGAGTGTGTTTCTCTTTTTCTCTTCTCAAGTTTAATTTGATTCAATAATTTGTATTTCATGTCACTTAATCTCCATAGAACACATGTTGCAGAGTCCATTTTTAGGTCTCGCCTAGCAGTGCAGCGCATGCGTTGCTCGCTTTGCGAGGCATGCAGTATACACTATAGCGGGGGGAAGCTCCGCCCACTTTCCGCGCATCTTTTTCATTGGCTTAAATGGTAAATGCTGCAATCTGATTCGTTTTCGGCTTGTTAGTCCCTCCTCCTGACAGCCATGTCGTCATTTTTCTCCTTCCATGGCTATCCGCCCCTTTACTTTAAAAACTCTTTTGTTCCCCTGCCTCCCCCCGTTCCCTCCCGCTGTCTGTGACTTCTCTGCCCACCCCCCTCCCCCCCACTCCCGTTCGTGCCTTCTTGGACGCCCGGACTTTTGTTTACAATGCAATAGGTCTCGCGTAAATATGAGTCCTATTGCATTTTTAAATGCTTGTTTTCTCCTGGGATTGGCTGGGTGAATTTGCACTCTATTTTGCCTGACCTGTCCAGAACACATGCGCAATACAGACGGCTATCTCAAAGCTATGCCTTTTACCACAGTGGCGTTTGCTTTGCTGGGCGCATACAACGTCTTTCATGTAGAAGGAATTACTTTAATGTTTGCAACACGGGCCCATTCACGGCGGGAGGCAGAGACAGCACAAGCAGTGAAGCGAATCAGGACAAGGTGAAGCGCGGCTGGTTCCACTCCCTCCTCCTCACCCGCAGATCACCCGCCTGACTACTCTTCTTCTGTCTGGCTTTTATTTTGCTTTCACTACATTTTTTAACTTTATTATAGCGCACTCGCGCCTTTCTGTTGTGTACTCAGCACCCAAAGGTTGTTTTTTTAATTTAAATTGATAACACTGAACGCTCTACAATGGCGCCTGCCGCCCGCAGCCCCCTCCTGCCCCCAGGCGCCGCGCTTTTCCGTGTGGCTCAAGTATGGCTCTCTCTCTATTCATTTTTTTTTAAGTACCACTTGAATACCTTTTTATTTTTATACATGTGTTTACAATTATAGTAAGTCTGAAAACAAATAACCGATTGACAAGTGAGAAGCAGTGTAAGGGGCGGTATTTCTGCCTACCTTACTGCTCATGAACTGGTTCCGCTGCCGGGACCAAGTTGCACTTGTAAAATCTGCCCGGGCGGGTTAGAGAGGTGGGCCGGGTTCAGTAGCTGTCCAGGCGGTAGGACCCGAGAGCTGTGATTGGGGAGCATGGCGCGAGCGGCCAAGGTGAGGGCAGGGATAGTATGGGCAAGAAGGGAAGCCACACAGCACCAGTGGGTGGCATCGAAGGCCATGTGGGGGCATAGGGTTAACACCTAAGGAGTGGGCAGTACAAAGGAAGTATAGGTCATACGGACCAATAAGAATAATAAAAGTGACACTATAGTCAGATAGTACAGGGAGCTTTTGTGGTGTCCAGTAAAAAGCAATGTGGGTCTTACTGAAAGCAGCTTTTACTATTTAGGGCGGCATTTGTAACAAAAATAACTTATGTTTCCAGATTACTACCGTACATTTTGCTGATTCGTAGAAATGGCTTTGCATAACTTTGCAGTACTTCCTTAATAACATAGGAAGGACAAAGGGATGAGTCAGCCCTGCAGGTTCAAACCTCAGCAGGTTTCTGCACAGGGCGTCCTAATCACTGAGCTGTTTTACAAGTCGTTTAGCGCCACATGCATCATTTCAGAACGCTCACGAACGGCAATTTAAAAGTGAAAAGAAGCATAATTATTCAAAAGTGCAAATAGTAAAACTACTGGGTGACTCCTTTAGCCAGTCCTGCCTGTCATAGAAAAGTTGAATATTCTGGAGAGCAATACTTCGGTTTGGGCATTACATTAAATTGAATTTTAATGATAAAGTTCATGAAACTGGAAAAGAACAATGCAAGCAAAATGTCCACCAGCTCAGCAGAAAAAGTGGCAAATGTAAAACTAAGAACAGGAATGTTGGGTACAGCGCTTTATTAAAGAATATTGGCTCAACAGGCATCGTTAGACACAGTGATCTTTAGCACCTTAGCTTTCAAAAAGCAAAGCTCCATCCTGCTCTCAGTAAAGAAGATGACACATGCACAGCTCTGATGTTGAATTGGCTAAAAAAAAAAATTCTCTTAATCGGAAATGTTCTACTTGCCTCGTCCCTGTCTGTGGCTGCCGTTGAACTCTCTGCCTGCTCCACACCCTCTCCCTCGGGACGCCACAGTACACCATACTCCATACCTATATACCTAGAAAATGCACGTCCCTGGCACTGACTCCCAGCGCCACCACTCCCTCAGCAATGGCCACTCCCTCAGCAATAGGTACATCATCAGATGTATTTTTGTTGCTAACCTGTGTAAGTCCGCCTATTCTCACACAAATAGGATTGTTGCAATGGTGACCGCTAATACCTTTTAGATTAAGTAATTTTTTATAACATAACTTAAACACATTGGCAGTGCCAATAGCTCTGGCTAAACACTTACAAGGTCCCAAAGGCGAGACCGATTGCATTGCAAATGCTTGTTATGTTTGTGGACGTGTCTCAAATTTCAGATGTATTACACAGAAAACAGTTGTGTGAATGATGTTCTATTGAAATCACTCCAAAAAAAAGAGGCTGTGATGAGGACGTGAGGTATAACAATATGTCATTGCAAAATTACCAGAATATACATTGTGCAGTTAATTTTTACATTATACATATTTTGTTTAAAATAAAAGAGAGATGTGCAACAGGGGACTAGTGATATTTCATCCACCCCCACCATTTCCTATACCCTAACATATAAGTAGACATTATGGGGTGCGTCCACCAAGAATGTAATGAAACTGCTCCCGTAAAATTAATCCTACCTAAGGATGCAGCAATACATCTTTTTGCATTTCACTTTCATTTCAAATAGCCTGCATGGAATGCTGCACTATGAAAAGGTTTTCATGCATACTACTGGAAATTGAATGTGATATCTATACTAGTTACATTTTAAACCATTTTATGAGCCTGGCATTCATGGAAATACAATTTGGGACTCCCGGACATTGCACTCATTGTTTGTCGGTTAATGTTGTAGAGAATTCTCCATCTCAGAAAGCTCTGAGCGCAGTAAGAGGGACCGCCCTGTCCTGTCATATAGACTTTCATAGCATAGTGATAACGCGTCGGCCAGTGCCATGTACGAGTATTGTTTGGAGGAGTCTGGATGTCTCAGGTTCATTGTGTGTCCTGCCCCATACTGAATGTAATTGTCGAGTGAGAAAAAACCCTGGGGGGATCCCATAGTCATCCATCAAATTTTCAAAAGTGCAAAGAATCTTGTTGGTGAACAGATCTCCCCATGATGTGACACCCGCTTTGGTCCAGTCGGCCGCCTCCGGTCTGGGACCCAGAGCTATGCAACGCCCAAAGAGGTAGTTCAGGGGCGTATGAGGGAAAGGGACGCTTCTTCTGTAAGTAAGTGGACCAACAGCAACATACCTTTATCATAAGGATATTCCCTACCCTCTTCGGGATTATATTCTCTGAGCCCAGCAGCCATTCTAACGCAGCAGTTGGGCGGATTCCAGTCGCCCAGCATCTCAATTACATTGTTTTTTGGCCAGCTAGCCAGCGCATTGGCCACTGTAACTGCACGGTCACGTAATAGTATTCGTACTTTGGGGCTCTCAGTCCATCTTCGGTCAATGGGGCATACAGTTTCGCAAGAGAGACCCGTTTTATACTCTCTCCCTATATGAGGGCAGTCAGCAACATCCTTAGTTCCTGAAAGAATTTCTGCGGTAATAAGAGGGGGAGGGCAGCAAAAAAATACAGCAATCTAGGCAGGACCAACATTTTAGAGATGGCTATACAACCCATGGGGGAAAGTGGCAATTCAGTCCAGAATGGTGAAGAGGACCAAACGCTAGCTATTGCCTTGCCCAGGTTTCCGCCCAATAAATATTTAGTCAAGTAATACACCTGAATACATAGATATTTGAAGGAATCACAGGACCATAGGAGAGGCATAGGTAGAAGTTCTCTCCTTTGTTCAGAGGTTAATGTATTCATAGGAAATAGGAGGGATTTGTTACAGTTCACTTTCAGAACTGATAAACGCCAAAACCACTCCAGTAGCACCATAAGTTCTGGGAGAATCACTGGGTCTCCACGTAGGTATATTAGCACATCGTCCGCATACAATGAGATTACATGCCATTAGTTGAATGCCCTTAACCCCAGTCCAAGGCCCGCTGTCGGAGCATTCTAGCAAGTGGTTCATCGCTAGCGTGAAAATGATTGGTGACAAAGGGCATCCTTGCCGGGTGTCCCGTTCAATGGCAAAGGAATCCGAAATTGTAGATCCGGTCTTCACGCACGCTACTGGCAAACTGTATAATAAGGAGATCCACTTGAGAAATTGGGGGCCCATCCCGTATCTAATGAGCACCGCCTGTAAGCAGCACCATCCCAAGGTATCAAAAGCCTTCTCAATATCGAGCGAGGCAACCCAGGGGTATTCACCTGTTGTATGCGCCCAGTCCATCAACATAAAAGGTCTATGCAGGTTTAGGAAGGTGTGTCTACCAGGTATGAAGCTGTTCTGGTCATGATGCACTAGGATTTGGGTTACTGCAACCAATCTATTAGCCAGAACCCAGTCAAGGGTCTTATAATCAGAGTTCTGTAGGGACAGTGGGTGATATGATGCGAGAAATAAGGGGTCCCTGCCAGGTTTGGGCAAGACCACAACACCGCTTCCTGAAGGGAAGAGGGCAACACACCCTTTTCTTATGCCTCAGTATACACGCAGTTTAGACAAGGGACCAGTTGCGTACTGAAAGTTGTGTAAAACTCCAGGGGCCAACTGTCTGCTTTAAGAGTCTTACCTCTTGCCATCTGTTTGATGACATCTACTATCTCAGCTATGGTGATGGGAAACTCTAGTTCTGCAAACTGCAAGGGTGGGACATAGGGAAGAGCAGCGTCCTCCAGAAAGGACTGTAGCGGGGTTAGGTCTCTCTCTGAGGGGGCTCTGTACAGTGAGGCATAGTACGAGTAAAAAGCAGTGTTAATGTCGTCCTGCGTATTAACGATACATCCTATATCATCCCTAATGGCCGTGATTGGGTTCCTAGGTGAGTCTGAACGTAGCAGACACGCTAACAATTTGCTAGGCCTTCTCACCCTCAACATGCTGCCTGGCCAAATATTCCCTACGATCAAGGGCACCCAGTTGTTCCAGGGTAGTCTTGTATGTTAGTCTAGTCTGAACCAGTGAAACTGCAACTGATTGGTCAGTGGGAGATGACTGCTCATACCAGCGTATCTCAGTTTCCAGGCTATTAAGTTCCTTACAAAGGGTTAATCGAGTTCCGTGTACTGCTTTGATCATATGGCCACGGAGTACCACATTAAATGCATCCCACTCCACCCCAACTCCGGATGCGGTACCCTAATTTTCCGGGAAATAAGAAGTAATGGCATCTGAAAGAGAAGAGCTAACTGGGATGTCACCGAGCGCCTCCAAGGGTAGTAGCCATGTTGGGATTTTGGGTTTGCATCTCCCCCAGGACAACTGTTGCTGTAGCGGAGAGTGGTCGGAAAGGGTGAGTCCAAGATATTGCGCTGGGGACACCCTAGCAATGGCATCTCGTGAACAATATACCAGGTCAATTCTGGTGTGTAGATTGTGCAACCCGGAGTAATGTGAGAATTCCCTAGTGTCTGGGTGTAGGCCCCACCAACATTCCTGTACCTGGAGGCTGATAGACCAGGTCCATAAAGAATGTGTGAAAGCAAACGATTGGGCACCTGGGAGTGGGGGGAGAGAGTGGTCTTTGTCGAAATCAGGGGTACAATAAAATCTCCACCCCAATAAACCCGGACCACTGTGTTCCGCAATAGTGCCAGGGTCAGAGACTGCAGGAAGGAGGCCTGGTTAGTATTGGGGGCAAACAGCAATATTAACGATAGCGGGAGATCTCCAATAGCCACTCTAGTGTTACATAGTGACCCTCTGTGTCAATTTGGGTATGTAGGACTTCTAATGGTGTCCCAGGAGCCACCAAGATCAACGCTTCCCTAGCATAACTAGAGTACATGGTCCCTACCATCGTCCCTCTCCAACACCTGCACATTGATTCTAGTGTTTGTGAGGTTAGATGAGTTTCCTGTAGGAGTGCTATGTGGATCTTGTGCCTGCGAAGGTGCTGGCTCATGCGGTAGTGCATGGTGTAACCTGTAAGTCCCCAGATGTTCCACGTTAATAACAGCACTGAGGAGCCCTGTTCACATGACAACAAAGCCATGGCATTATAAGCGGAAACAGCCCCTCCGGCAACAATAGCACACCCCACACCCACCTCTCAAGCCCACCCACACACACAGCATGCAAGGTCCCCCACTAGGAAAAGTACAAGGTCCACCATGTGGACTAGTAGAACAGACCAACATTAACTCCCAACTTCCTCTCTCAGGCCAGTACGCCAACGTAATGCCAGCCAATGGCACGATAATGCAATAATTACAATTCAAAATAATAGTCTGTAACAGAGGTTCTGTATAGATTGGGGGGAGGCAGATTTTAGCGGCAGCAGTGGGCCCGCATGATAGCTACTACCTCCTGTGGCCTGATCTGTAACATTAGTTGTGAGACAGCGCATGCCCAGCAACACTGATATTACATCCACCTACTTATACCCTGTCCAGACCTAATCAGATTGTGTCACATCAAGTCCTCGGATGGGCAGCCACCCAACACTGCAGCGATCTGGTAGTCAGACAGCAACGGTGAGTCATTGTGCTGGTTCCCCACCTCCGAGTGCGAGGGGGCTGACGCTTGTTTCTCCACGTCCTGCACTGCACAGGCCCTTTATCTAGCTTCTTGTTCATTAGTAGGACCCTGCGGCTGGCATCTGGAGCATGTCTTGCATTGATGCTGTACTTGCCACGAAGTAGAGGGGCCGGATTTATCCCCTGGCAAGGGTGCACGGCCCCTGTTCTTGAGCTAAGACCACACCTTGTCTAGAGTCACGCAAAAGGTGGTAGTGCCCTAGTGCTGTACCTGGAGGGTGGCGGGGAACTGTATGTTGCACTTGATTCCGTGGTCACTAAGGTACTTCTTCACCTCCAGGAAGGAAGATCGGCGTCTCTGAACTTCTAGGGTGTAATCCAGGTAAATATGAACTTGGGTGTTCTTGACGTTCCATCGACCCCTCGCTCGTCACCTGTAAAATGTGATCTCTGACTCTGTAGTTGAATTAGAGTCCCACCACCGGGTGCAGCGGGCTCCCGGGTCGGGAGGCCTCCCCGGGACCCTGTAAGCCCTCTTAACTAGAAGAAGGTGGATTGGTTGCCTGTAATATCGTGTTGACGAACCAGTCCTCTGAATAAAGTTCCATGTTTGGGCCTTCTGCTTGTTCAGGGAGGCCCACTATGCACACATTGTTCCACCTCAATCTCCCTTCTTCGTCTTCGATTCGTCCAAATAAGTATGTCAATCTCCTCCTGCATGGCACAAAGGCGTGATCCAGGGTCTATCACCCTGTGTCTCAGGGTAGCTAATGTAGATTCTGAATTTTTGACTCGATCATTCAGGTTTTTATGATCCTCCCGGAGGAGGCCAACATCAATCCATAGTGAGTCAAGTTTAGGATTGAGAGTGGATTTGATGTCTAGGACAGCTGAGAGGAGCTCATCGAATTGGTGAGAACGCACAGATAGCGTGGCTGCCAGCATCTTGTCCATAGGATCACTGACATTTGGGTGCTCTTCAATCCCTTGTGTGCCTCGGCCGTTGCCGAGGCCCGGACTGATTTGGTCTTCACCATCTTGGGGGAGGTAGAGTAACCAAGTAAGTCACAGTCTGTGCAACAGCTGGCAGTGATTGTAATAAGGAGGCAGTAACAGGCTTAGGGCCAGATGTATCAAGCGTTTTCCTGTTCGCAAACGGGCCGATTCACAGAATTTGCGAACGGGAAAAAAGCCTTTTGGAATGTATCATCCCAAAAGGCAATCGCAAAATAAGGAATCGCAATTTTTGCGATTACCTATTTTGCGAATGCATTTAGAGAATCGCAATTTGCGATTCCCTAAATGCAATGCAGGAAGCACTTTTAAATTTATGACCCTGATTTAAGGAATCGCATTCCTTAATAGCGAATCGCAATTTGCGACTCGCTATTAAGGAATATGTAGGAATCGCAAAATATTTACAGAAAGTCTATAATAGCGAATCGGTAAAATTCGCTATTATAGACGCGCAAAATGTAATCTTGATTCATCTGGCCCTTAGAGTACTTTATAGTACGCAAAGAGTTGGTTGGTGGTCAGAACCACCCTGGTGCCTGCAACGTCCGCTGGGAGTCGCCACGTAGGTCTCTCCGCTACCCGGGCACCAGTCCAAAGGTACTCTGCTATGAGGCGCCACAGCACGGCACTCCGTGCCTGGAGGCATGAAGTACAGAAAGGGGAGTCAAGCTTACCACTGGGGTGGATACAGAAAAGGAAAAATATTCTCTGGAGTTTGGCCTGTTTAGGGCGTGATAGGGCAGCAATAGGATTGACAGACCAGCTACCAGGCCCCCACGGTCTCCAGCACAATAAGGCTCAGAATTGCAGTAGGGGTTATCTGCTTTGCTGGGCCACAATTCTCTTTTTTGCGGTTATCGCAGTTGGCCCCAGCTTAACCCCATGCCAGCCAGTCCATACACTCGAGGGCAGTCCCGGGCCCAAGACATGCACGGCAGAGCTGGTTCTAGGACTCCCAGCGGGTTGATCTTGTCTTTCAGCTGTGCCGGTAATGAGTGTCAGGGAGGAGGGACGAGGAAGGGCAAGGGGGCTCCCAGGTCTCTTCAAAGGGATCCGGGTTGTTGTGCCACAAGAATGGGGCCTAGCAGTGCCGGGCTGGGGTGTACACCCCACTACACTGCTATGCGGAGGGCTGTCCTATGTGCTGAGGAATCCTGTCAGGCTCCGGGACATCGACTCAACGGGGGCCCGTGGATCAGGGGAAGCCCGTTCCAGAAAGTACCTGATTGGGTGTTGGTCCCGGCAGGAGTGTGCTGGGCAAGCCGTGGTCTCCGGCATTCTGCTGCTGCAGCTAAGGGTTCACCTCTAGGCACAGTATGGTTCCCAGCTGGGCAGCCAAGAGTAAGCAAGGTCGCTGGGCTGGTGGAGGTCTCTGGGCTTAGGAGCCCATGCCGACGGGACTCAGCCCCTCATGCCCTGCTGCACCCAGTATTTTCAGAGGGGGTCATGCAGTCCTGGGAGCACCATCCATGTGCAGGAACCGGCGGTGTGTAAAGAAGAAGTCAGGATTATTGGCGGGCCTAGCGTGGAGCTCTCTACCGCGCGTCCGACTAAGCTGCCATCTTAGCCACACCCCATGGGCTGAGCTTAGTTAAACTTGGAATTTCATGCTTGGGTGATCAATTTCATATTTGATTCAGGATGGACACTTGGAGTGTTACTTGGTAATTTTCACATCAGCATCTCATGTTTCTTCTCAGTTTACCTAGAACAGACTACGATAAAATTATTTCTATTTTATTGTTCCACAGGTCTGTCTCTTTTTGGAAGAAGAAATACAATCTGTAATTTCTTGATAACAATGTGCAGAAGAATGGCCAATACATATCTTCTTCTAACAAGAGGACTCAAAGAAGCCTATTCCTGTGACCTGGGTATGGAAAAGGAACAGTTATATTGTAGACTAGTGGCTCAAGTGACAAATCCTAAGTGGTTGTCTAAATGTGGTGGACATGATATGATGATGATGGGCACAGTTTACCTTTTTTATTGTTTGGGTGATTGCAGCTAGTTGTCTGGGATCTTTGGTACTAGACTGGCCCTTAGCACACCATATTTACCTTGACTCCAAAATATTTTCATTTTCTTTTCTCATTCTACGGACATTTTCTTCTGCAAAATAGTAGAACCTCCTTGGAGCTCCTGCTCTGCAGTTCACCCATGCTCTCATGAAAGACCATGCCAGTAGAATACAGATGAACTATTTGTACACAATATCATTTCTCCTAAATTTGATTTTAAATATTTTTCAACTGTGTGGATCATTGTCATTTTAGACTTCAGCCTAGATAACTATAACTAATAAGGGAGTCTGGTATCTGCTAAAGATTAGCTAGTTTAACTTAACTGTCGTTTTATTTCTAGGACAGATACACCATGCTCATGGAATTGCAGAGGCTGTTTGCCTCACTAAAATTTGACCTAGTACCCCGATCCATCCAGTCATCGAAATTCCAACCCTTATCCCTCACATTGTGTGATCTATTGCCCTATTATCTATTTCCACTATCAGCAGATCTCACACTTGGTGGGGTGGATGCGGTGAACGTATTACTAAACTGTTACGGGAGAGGGCTAAACAAATTGCTAATTTGCCCACAGCACCCTCCTTATCTAGGCTATAAAGGGACATCATAGAACGGAGAATAAATTATAACAATGGTAGGTCAATGATGGGCAGTGTGCACTTTTTCCTCCACAATCTATGCCCCATGGAGAATCAATCTACCTGATGATTCTTCTGAAGCTGACCTCCTTCTGAGACTTGAATGTTCAATATTCTTACTTGAGTAATTGACTCTTCCCTTTATGCTTGTTGATTAATGCTGGTCTTTGTCTTAGATTTTCCACTTACTATATCTTCTCTTTTTGTTTCAGAATGATACTTAGCTGGCTCCCCTGCTCCATTCTGAATAAGAATAACAATGGGGCATATTTACAAGGACTTAACACCACCAGAACGTCACATTTTGAGACCTTCACCTTATTTACTTAACATGGCTTAACGCCGCCTTGTAAATATTGCCCCTATTCATGCAGCACTTAGCATGACAGGGGCATGTAATGGGTGTTGCAGTGGGCGATCCGCTGCAACACCCATTGCTTTTTCACGCTGCCCCCTATTCACAAGGGTGGCGTAAATATATGGCAGCACCAAAAATAAGACCATGGAAAACCTGGTCTTAACCTGGCACAGCGAGGAGAAATGATTGATTTCCCCCTGCTTTTGCTGTTTCTATGTATGATGTGTTCTGCATCACACATAGAAGAGGCATATCACCAGTAGTGATTGTTCATGTGCAGTAATGTGTCCCTTCCTGAACATGAACAATCATTAAATTATGACGAGTTCCAACTTCTATGTGTGCTGCAGAATGCAGCACACAAAGAAGTTGAAAATAGTCATTAGTGATTGTTTATGTGCAGAAAGGAAAACCTTCCTGCACATGAACAATCATTCCATGCAACACAGGCACAGTTGCACTATTGAGCAAGGGTGCCTGCGTTGGCGCCAGGCAGCTAAATCTAACCCAAGTGCTAAGGAAAATGCAGGGGTGTGCCATATTATTGTAAATATGGCCCAGCCCCGCGTTTTGAAACTGTTGAAGCTCAGCGTTAGCAATTGTGGCTTAACACTGCGCTCCAACAGTTTCCTTGTAAATATGCCCCTTTGTTTTTCCAATGACGTCTTCTCTGTTTGGGCCTGTTAGGGCCACCATAGGTTAGTCCCTTTGGAAAAATCCATGCAACAACAGCAAGTCTTGAGGAAGGTGGCTGGCAATACATTCCTGTTCAGGTAAGAACTGGAAGGAGGGAGTGGTTGAGCACAGGATTGGATAGAACTTCATGGTACATATAATATAAATAAACACATCTCCTGCATTTGATTGGTTGTTGTAGTTTTGCTCCTTAGTGAAGAGTGGTGACTAAGTGTAAAGGGTAGAGCAGGACACAGATATTACTGCTACATACTGATGAGAGGGTGTGCTCTCTCAGGGGATAACTGACATAATATCAATGCATAAAATACAGACACCCAAAAATATCAGAAAATAAAAATGTACACTTCCTATACTTAACTAATAAAACCACAAATATCGAGAACACTCATATCTTTAAAAAATACTGATTCTTACTTATATTGAACACATATATAGGAAATCAAATTATCGTCACCTTTAAATGAACATATATAATGTAAAACATATTGATTCACACAATATTGACTACAATATTATCATCAAAATAATTACTTTATCATTAATAAGTATTAAAAAACATTATTTGAAATAAACATAAAACATTTTATTGGCAAGTTTAAATAAAAATAAATATATGACAACCCCAAAATATTTACTATTCACCCCAATAAAATATATAACTAAATCACAACAATATAACCCCCAGAAATGAGCATTATCTGCAAACAATTATACAACAACCTAAATATTAATAAGCTTAAAAAAGTACGTATTTGTATGCATATATATTTATATATATATGTGTCTGGACAAAACTAAACCTCTCTGAAGAGCTGTGATGATAGTGACACACGTGTCAGGGGTTGCTTTTGTCCGTTTCAGGTTGGCTTGGTTGATATTTTACCAATTCAAAGTTGTAATACTCTGCCTGGAGTGGTAAAAGGCATTTTTCATTTTACAGCTCGGCGTGGGTGGCACTGTGCTAAACCTATGCTTAAAAAACTTTGTTGTAGAAATGGCAAAAGACTTTGGGGCATATTCACAAGGAGCTATCGCCGAATTAACTGCACTTTATCGCAGCCAAAGTCGTGATAAATTTATCTCCCCATTCACAAGCCGGTGTTAACAGCCCACAGCACCAGTTTACCCGCGATAGCAGCCTCAAAAAACATCGCCACAGAGGACTCCCGCAAATATCGCTAATGAGATGCAGAGCGGGCGTACCCGTGACAAAAGCCAAGACAACAGCACACCTCAACATTCACAACGACCAGCCACATCCGCGATAAAAACACAAAACAGGCGATAAGGCGCGTTAGCACCAGGAAATCTACACCTGCTCTGACCTGGTGTAAAGTAGGACGGCAGCCAGCACCACAAAAGGGAGCACAGCCCAGGGCCACATCCCAAGGGCAACAGATGCCATGAAGCCACTCATCATGCAGCCCGGACACCCAAGAGGGCCACAACACCCACCCCCACCACCCCAGGACCCCATCCCACACCCGGAACACCCCCCCCACGGACCAACACAGACGCAGCGCAGACAGAGACAGCGGAACCCCAGGAAACGTACCAGCCGCACAGACACAACATCTGACAATGTCACCCTCCACTACAGGCTGAAAGGGACAACCAACCTACGCATCCTGACCATCATCGCCTAACAGGCCTACGGCAACAAAGCAGCGGACAACCAACATCCCACCCCACACAAAGCTGATGGTGTGGCTGCACCTGTTGGCTCCTGGGACCCCCCATCCAACACCCGCCAGAGTCGGAGGAGTCTCACAGCCAGCCACATCCAAGTCCCCCACACCTGTCCTGGACATTACCATCACCCTGGTACCCCAGTCCCCATACGTACAACACAATGCGCAGGATCCGCTGGAGACCAAGCAAGGACCATACGCCATAGCAGGATGCATGCACGTGTTGGGGGAAATACACAGCACACATGTACTACCTGTGCCCCCTGGTGACACAGCACACAACCACCGCAACAGGAAGCACACGACCCACACCAATGTGCAGGCAACAACAGAACACCGTGGAACACCCAACAATGTCGCCTTCAAATACACAGCCAAAGTGCATGATACCTTCATCCTCCGACAGTCCATCATCAACCAGCGTTCCCAGGATGGCAACAAGGGAAATGTACAGCCCCTTGGCAATATACAAATGAACACCTCACACACCTCAACACCACAACCATGCAACTCACAACTCTGGCAATGCACACGTCACAAAATCACATACAATAGGCACAACAATATGCCCACCCACCAGACACGACAGAACAACTTACAAAGTCTACATGGGCAAGCCGTGAAAATGAGCCAGCAACGGCATGGCACCTCAGCCACATACTAGCTGAATGTGGGGAGAGGTGGCAACCAGGCATGTGTGAAGGATGCAGTAGAACCATGATTGGGAAAGTACACAATGCCAACAGTGCCGGAGCTGTGCTGGACACCTCGCGGTATGCAGAACACACCCATATCCATGGCGACATACACCGCTTGCGTATGGAGTGTAGTGGACAGTGGACGCCACCATGTCACCCCAGCCAGTGGGGGACCTTGCGGAAATGTTGCCTGTTACGCCCCCCCCTAAGCGTCAGCGGAGTGGGATGGCCCGGCGTACGCCACGCCAGCGTAGGGGTGTGAATAAAAACCACGTAGGCCTGGGCGTGGTCCACTTTCGGAAAGACCCACATCTCTGCCAGGGCGGCGCCTCCCACCTCTACACGAGGCCGACGCCATCCTTGTGAGCGGAGTTGCCTGAGATGCCGTGCGCCTGCCAGACCCCGGCACGCTGGTCCACGAACCCGTCAGGCCAGCCCCTGCGCAGCCAGGCCACACTGATCACCTTCCAACGCCGGCACAAGCCACAAGCCCGAGGCCCGAGACCTTGGCATCCACCTCGGACCATCACGGCCGCCACGACACTGGCCCGCTTTATTCCCTTTTCGTTGACATACTCCACTGCCGCCCCCGGCCTACTCTTCGGACCAGTAGGTCCCACATGTGGAACTGTGTCTTGAGTCATGAATGGCAGTGACCCCATATCCCGGCCAGCGGCCACAGCACCAGACCCACCCAGTTCAGTGAGGCATAGTTCCATATGGGCATCTTGCGACACATGGTGCCACTAACCCTGTTCAACGCCAGCCCGCTACACGTGGTGCCACTAACCCTGTTCAACGCCAGCCTGCTACACGTGGTGCCACTAAACCTGTTCAACGCCTGCCTGCTACACGTGGTGCCACTAACCCTGTTCAACGCCAGCCTGCTACACGTGGTGCCACTGAACCTGAACAACGCAGGCCGGTGGGGCCATCCAACCTATGCCGGAGACACTCGGTGAATAGGCTGTGCTGACCGCTGCCTCAGGCCTACACCACGGTCAGGTAGGTCACACATTTGGAACTGAGTCTTGATTACACCATGGCAGTGAACATTAATTATGGCAGAGGACAATTCACAATACACCCTCCGATGTGGTGGCAACAAGTCTGTGCATGGCATCACAACCACACGTGTCTGTGTGCCTACGCGGACCACTGCCCTCGGCCTAGGCTGCGCACGAGTGGGATCACAGATTTGGAACTGAACATCGGTAATTCAGGAGGAAGAATACATTTCTTTGCACGCACGGAGGGGAGTAAGAGGATGACACGTTGCAGTCCGGAGGGAACAAGATCAGCGTCACGGAGGTGATTGAACACTACCGACAACTGCCACTGTGTCACTAACTCTGTGCCTCGCGAGCCAACGACCCGTGGCTGTGGGCCACTGCTGACCGCTGCCTCCGGCCTACACTGCGGTCCAGTAGGTCACAGAGCCTTGATTTGGCATTCTTGGAGTTCACATATGTGTACCGGCATCATCGCAGACTGCATGCCCTCACAGCACCTGTGCCACTAAGTGTGTTCCCTGACATTCATGGACACTCACTGGTCGTACATTGGTGGCGTTTGAGTCTATGGACTAGGGGCTAGTTTTCATCCTCATGTAGCTGATCCCGAATTGTTGGTGCAAACGAGGGTTGCGCTTTCCACTCCTCCATTTGCTGCTTCTAGATAACATCAGACCTTCCGCATCATGCCCTGGAGGACACCTTCCACTGTGCCCCGAAACCCTCCGCAACATATACCTCGGACATTGATGGGGACCCGCTCAGGTCGCATGGCCCATCTGACTGCACGGCAAGTCACCGTCCCATGGCTGGATGCCTGTGCCGGCCGCAGTGCCACCGGGGCCACTAAATCTGTGCTGGTCAGGCCTGGGACCCCTTCTTCTGAGACATTGAGTGGCCTCTGTAGCGATGGTCTTGGAGTCATCAACGATATGTGTCTGTGGCCCTGCGCTATCCGCCTCCTCCGGCCCCAACTGCGGGCCACCAGGGCCCACACATGGCATTGAGTCTTGACCGGCCCGGACATCGCATCACCGCAGGAGGCACACGCCACCACCGCAAGGACCACCTTCAACCGCCATCTGCCAGAGTCGAAAAGGTGGTCCTGACAGACCTAAGGATTTGCTCAGACCTGTCGTGGATACCATCATCGGCCTGAAACCCTGCTCAGCACTCCAGGTGCCAGTGACTCAGTGCACCGCAAGCCATTGTCCGTTACTGATTGTGTTTTGTGCTGTTATGAGGTTGCGCAGCAATGTCACCTCATGCAGTGGGGAAGACCTGGGACTATGATGAGGAAGATGTGTCAAGTGTGCGGAAGGGAGAGGGCACAGACAATGGGAGGGCAGGAGGCAACAGCCCCAAGGCAGAAATGCAGACTGGTGGTGGTAGTCAAGCTACACACCCGGATCTATTACTGGGTATTGCGCTGTGGACTGCGGACGCAACTGTCACCTCAGGCAGTGTGGGAGACCTGGGACGTTGATGAGGAAGTTGATGCAGGTGTAACACACCCCACTGCATCTGCATCAGGACTGACCCGAAGGGACACAATCCTAGCAATTTCTTCACATGAGCGCGCTCTTCTCTAGTGCCCCTACCTCAGTGCACTGCAACTCAAGGAACGTCCAGACTGAATATTGGGTGACCTCTGTCCTTACTCCGGATCCCTCCATGTTGCTCTGCATTTGACTCTGTTATGCTGGTGTTTCTGTTTCCATTGCACTGGTGTCCACTGTTCAGGTTGTTGCCAGCACCAAGCACTCCGTGCGGGCTGGCTTATACTCACCCCACACACATCCAGCACAGGCGTCACTGTACATGTGGCCCTGCCAATAAAGGGGCCGGGCGCACATGCCCGCAGCCAGTTCAACATGATATGTGCATGTGTCTTTGTGGAGGTGTGGGTCTCCTTTGTGGGGTGTCCCTGAAGGGTATTGGACACCCACGTATGTGTTCTAGTTTGCATTCCATGGGTTGGGCAACACCCTCACCTGTTGGGCCACCTCCTTTTGCCGTTCTGCCACCTGGCATTGGGGTGCCATGTGTGGGTGGGTGAAGTGTTGTGAGGCAGCCGTGATTGCGGGTGCTTCATGCTGTGTGGTCTGTTGCAGGGGCTGGGTTCTCCTCTGAGTAGCTTGTCTGCCCTGGTCCTGGTGGTGGGTTGTGTGGGATGTCCATGGGCTGTTGCATGGCGTCGGTGTCTGGGCTGTGGTGTTCGTCTCGGGCATCACTGATGGGTTGTCTGTTCTGACCTGCTGGAGGTGTTGTTTGTCCCTCTGCATTGTGAAGGGGAGGTGCATGTTGGCATTGTGTTGGCGCCTTGTTCTTGTCGACATGCAGACTGTGTGACGATGTACATTGTGACTGTTTGGGCGCTGGTGGCTATTTGAGTTGGGACAGTGTACATTTGGCCTACATGGCTGATGTGGGGTTGTAGGAGTAGTTGTGCATCTCACAGTTTCCTGCTCTGTCCGATGTGATTGTTCTATTTCTGTGCCTGGTTGGACCCAGTTGTGCCCCCTGTTCTGCAGTGTGGGTGTTGCACTTTGTGCCACATTGTCATGGTATGTGCTGTGATTGCTATGTGTGTGTGCTGCAGTGTGCCACGGGGATGGGGGACATGTCCCTGGGTAATTGTGGGTGTGCAGTGTGTTACACCTCATTGTGCATGTGTGGCATTGTGCCCATCACCCCCCGTCCCCCCAGTCCCTGTTGGATCCTCACCCTGTTGTTGTTGTGTCAGGTCCTGTCGGGTTGTGTCCGTACTCCCTACTCCTTGCACCCTCTCCACACTGATGACTGTGGCCTAGGTTTCCTCCTGCTCCTCCTGTGGCGCTGGACTGCCACCTCCTGTCGCCATTGCTGCCTTCCTGTTGGCAGCGGGTTTGTACCTGGTTTAGGTTGTCAGGTCCTGCCGATGCCTTTTGGGCTCCTGGATTGGCCTCCTGGGCACTGCGACTGCATTCCAGGTGGTCTGCTTGTGGGTCAGTTGCTGGTAGTGTTCTGTCGCCTCCGTGGCCTTGGTCTTGTTTTCCTGCGGTCTGCACTCCGTCTTCCTCTCCCTTTTCTCCTTGGTCTTCCCCGAGCCAGTTGTTCCTTGCTGGTGGTGTGTGGGGGTTGTGGGGTTCGCGTTGCCCTCTGCGCTGGGTCAGGGTGCATCCATGTTGCTACGTGCTCTGGCTTGTTTCTGGTGTGTTGTGTCTGTGGTTTTTATGGTGCTATTTCCCGCCAGACGCGTGGGATTTGCAGGCCTGAGGCTGCTTTTCGCTACTTTTTGTACTGCGATTGGCCTCATCGCATGATTTCTCGCGTTCGTGTTTCGCATTTTTTAGGCGTGGTGGTGATTTTCACGCTGGCATTTGACGCGTTATCTGGTGACTATCGCATGGTACCGCCTTGTGAATTCCACGTTGACACGGGGTTATTGTCCCGCGATGGGCTGCAATATTGAAAGTTGTGTTACGCTACTCTTGCGGTAGTTATCACACGTTCTTGTGAATATACCCCCTTGTCCTTTCATATATTTTCGTGGACAGCACTGGGCTAATCCTATACTTAACGATTTTGATAGAAAAGCAGACATTTGAGGTGAGCAAATTAAAAATGTCGCTGGTGTTGAAGGTGCTCTATACAGGAGCTACAGAAGGGATACCTTCATACACATAAACAACCATACATGGCGTTTTGCTGTTTCTATGTGCGCTGTACAATGCAGCACACATAGAAACAGCAAAAACATGGAGAAATAAAGCATTTCTTCTTGTTGTCGGCTGTTTATGACAAGGTTTTCCCTGGCCTTAATTTTGGCGCTGCCCCATATTTACGCCACCCTTGTAAATATGGGGCAGAGTCAAAATCAATGGGTGTTGCGATGGAACGAACACCGCAACACCCATTGCCCACCCCTTTAACGCTAAGTATAGCATGAACGGGTGCCTTATTCACAAGGCGGCGTTAAGCCACGTTAAGGGGCTTAATGCCGCTTTGTGAGTTAGGCGAAGCCCCTATCGCCACAGGAACATCAGAAAAAGTGTGGTTCCTGTGGCGATAGGGGGCCCTTTCGAGAGTCGCTGGTGTTGAAGGTGCTCTATACAGGAGCTGCTATCCACCTAAACTTGGGAACTACCCAGAATTTGCTGCTTCTTCTTTTATTGCATATATATATATATATATATATATATATATTATCTACTGGCGGTCGCCAGTAGATAGTTATAGTTAAAACCTATTTTCCATAGGAAATCCGCAACATTCTATTTTAAATAACTCTTGCGCCGGTTGACGAATCTTCGCGAAAGCTTCCAACTTGTTGGGGCGCTCCGCTCCGCTCCTACCCTGAAAGTCTCGTGTTGATTCGTCAAGCGGAGGCCGAGAAAAAAGGGGGGTCCCAAAACGCGTTTTCCCCATTCATTTTTCCATAGGATCCTTTCATCGCGGCTACAGCTCGAACTGCTGAACGGAATTACACCAAATTTGGCAAAGAGGTAGCCCTTGGTTCAGTGTCATGCCTTTTGCTTAAATGGTGTAAATCCGTTCAGTAGTTTCTGAGAAAATCACAAATAAAATCACAACATATATCTATGGCCGAGTAGGGTCCGCGTACCTTCCCGATCACGAGCTGCATGCTAATTGGCTGTCAACACTCCAAATCAGGAAGTGTTGGCAGTCATTTTGTCCCTCGGTAGAACCGAGGGACAGAAACAAGTGCGCAAAGCGCAAAAGGGGGCAGGGTAGAAACACCCTGACCCCCTAGGTCTGCTCAGGGGTCCCACAAGGACACCCTGGGCAGAAAAAGCATTTTTTTTTTAAAATCGGCGGGATGCGCTTAGGGTGCGCGAATCCCGCCGAGAAAAAAAAATCGCAAGTGTGCAAACGCACAAAGGGGGCAGGGTAGAAACACCCTGACCCCTAGGTCTGCTCAGGGGTACCACAAGGACCCCCTGGGCAGAAAAAGCATTTTTTTTTAAATCGGCAGGATGCGCTCAGGTGCGCGGATCCTGCCAAAAAACAAAATCGAAGCGCGGTCTCCCGCGCTTCGATGCAAATCTGCCCTCGGGGGCCCAAGTCCCGGGGGCATGCGGGGGTGGATTTATTGTTTATGGGGGGCCTCTAGGTCTCCAAGCCCCGGGGACCGCCACCCCCGGGGCTTTATAAAAAATGATGGCGGGAGGGCTGTGCGCCTCCCGCTGCCCCGGGACCGCCACCCCGGGGCTGTTTTTTTTTATTTTAAAACCTGTGTGGGGGGGCTCCAGCCCCCCACACGCCCCGGGACCGCCACCTCCCCGGGCACTAAAGATTTAAATATGGGGGTCCGTTACGGACTCTCAGAGCCCCGGGGACCACCACCTCCCGGGGCTTTGAACAAGTTGGGAGGGGGCCACGCGGCCCCTCCTGGAGCCAGTGATGGCCCTGGGGACCACCACCCCCAGGGCCGGCTCCTGCAGTGTCCCGGGTGCCTACCCCCGGGACACTGTAGTTTGCTATGACAGGACGGGAGCATCGCGGCTCCCGTCCTGTCATAGCAACTCAACTGCTTTCTGACACGGGGAGCAGCATGTTAGCTGCTCCCCATGTGGAAAGCAATGCCGGCTCCCGCAGGAGG
This sequence comes from Calotriton arnoldi, assembly GCA_963921515.1. NCBI lineage: Eukaryota > Metazoa > Chordata > Amphibia > Caudata > Salamandridae > Calotriton > Calotriton arnoldi. The sequence continues at coordinate 164,397 of CAWUFW010006863.1, forward strand.
CGGGGAGCCGGCTGGGACTGTGGGGGGATTGGGGACCGAGAGGCCAGGCCCCGGGGAATGGGGTCCCCGGGCCATAAGTGGTCTGGGAGGGGGGCCACGCAGCCCCCCTCCAGAATAAAAAAAAAAAAAAGGGCAAGGCCGGCCCCGGGGGATGGGGTCCCCGGGGCCTTAATGGCCTGAGGAGGGGGCCACGCAGCCCCCTCCAAATATTTTTTTTTTTATTTAAAAAGAGGGCATGCCCCGGGGATGGGGTCCCCGGGGCCAATAGAGGCCCAGGGACGGGGGCCACGCGGCCCCTTCCCGTTTAAAAATAAATTAAAAATGCTCAGGCCCCGGGGATGGGGTCCCCGGGGCCAAAAGTGGCCGAGGGAATGGGGGCCACGCAGCCCCCTCCCATAAAAAAAAAAGGAAAAAAAACCGCATCGTGCCGGAGGCCCCGCCTCCTCCTGCAGCAGTGTGCAAACGCGCCCCTGGCGTGTTTAAGAAGGGAAGTAATTCCCCTTGAATACTGGGGGTCCCTGGGGCTAACTAGCCCACCAGGAACCTCCAGTATGCGCCAGGGGCTGTGTTGCAGAGAGGTATACAGAGGCCACGCCCCTTTATACACCTCTCTGCAACGCAGCTCTGTGGCGCTTTTTGGAGGTTCATGGTGGGCTAGTTCGACTCCAGGGACCCTCAGGATTCAAGGGGACTTAATCCCCCAACTTAAAATGCGCTACGGGGCGCGTTTGCACAGTGGTGAAGGGAGGGGGCGGGGCTTCAGGTGACATGTGTGCAAACAGGCCCTGTGGCGCATTTTAAGATGGGGAATGAAACCCCTTCAATCCTGAGGGTCTCTGAGGCCAACTAGCCCACCAGGTATGTCCAGAAAGCGCTACAGAGCTGCGTTGCAGAGAGGTGCAAAAGGGGCGTGGCCTCTGAACACCTCTCTGCAACGCAGCCTCCTGGCGCATAATGGAGGTACAGGGTGGGCTAGTTGGACCCCAGGGACCCTCATGATTCAAGGGGACTTAATCCCTCAACTTAAAACGCGCCACGGGGCGCGTTTGCACAGATGTCACCTCAGGCCCCGCCCCCTCCCTTCACCATTGTGCAAATATTCCTCTAAAATCAGCCGAACTACGAATTCCGATTTACTCACCTGTTATCAGGAGAGACCTCAGTGCTGCATCTTTGAGCCCAGTACTGATCCTGAAAAGTAATTTTAACCGTACTTACCAGTAACTTGAATTTCCTTCCATAGGCTAACATTGACTGGTTTCACTTGGAAAATTCTTGTGTGTGGAGTTTTGGAACTTTATAATATTCCTCTAAAATCAGCCGAAATACGAATTCCGATTTACTCACCTGTTATCAGGAGAGACCTCAGTGCTGCATCTTTCAGCCCAGTACTGATCCTGAAAAGTAATTTTAACCGTACTTACCAGTAACTTGAATTTCCTTCCATAGGATATCATTGCCTGCTTTTTGCTGAAAAAGTTTCTAAGTGTCGATTTTTGTAACATACAAATATTCCTCTAAAATCAGCCGAACTACGAATTCCGATTTACTCACCTGTTATCAGGAGAGACCTCAGTGCTGCATCTTTGAGCCCAATACTGATCCTGAAAAGTAATTTTAACCGCACTTACCAGTAATTTGAATTTCCTTCCATAGGCTAACATTGACTGGTTTCACTTGGAAATTCTTCTAAGTGTGGAGTTTTGGAACTTTATAATATTCCTCTAAAATCAGCCGAACTACGAATTCCGATTTACTCACCTGTTATCAGGAGAGAACCCAGTGCTGCATCTTTTAGCCCAGCACTGACCTTGAAAAGTAATTCTAACGGTACTTACCAGTAAATTGAATTTCCTTCCATATGATATCATTGCCTGCTTTTTGCTGAAAAAGTTTCTGTGTCGATTTTTGAAACATACAAATATTCCTCTAAAATCAGCAGAACTACGAATTCCGATTTACTCACCTGTTATCAGGAGAGACCTCAGTGCTGCATCTTTGAACCCAGTACTGATCCTGAAAAGTAATTTTAACCGTACTTACCAGTAACTTGAATTTCCTTCCATAGGCTAACATTGACTGGTTTCACTTGGAAATTCTTCTAAGTGTGGAGTTTTGGAACTTTATAATATTCCTCTAAAATCAGCCGAACTACTGAATTCTGATTTACTCACCTGTTATCAGGAGAGAACCCAGTGCTGCATCTTTAGCCCAGCACTGACCCTGAAAAGTAATTCTAACCGTATTTACCAGTAACTTGTATTTCCTTCCATAGGAATCCATTGTCTGGTTTTCAGCAGAAAAGTTTCAAAGTGTCGATTTTCACAAACTACAAATATTCCTTAAAAATCGCCTGTATGACTTAAACGCATTCTTTCAACTGTTTACAGGAGATGCATCAGTGCTGGATCCAAGATCCACCACTGAGTAACAAAAAGTAACGATAACACTACTTACCTGCTAAGTAAATTTTCTCCCATAGGATAGCATTGGTGATTCTATGTGAAAAAGTTTGTGTCAACTTTTAAAATACAATAATATTCCTTAAAAATCACTACTGTAACCAAAACGCTTTTACTCAACTGTTTACAGGAGATGTCCCAGGACTGAATCTAGGATCCAGTCCTGTGGTCAGAAAAGTAATCCATAAAGTAACTAATTGCATTTAACTTGAAATTCACATTGAGCTCAATGTTGCATTGTGTTTGAAATTGTGTTGCCCATTGCAACAACTGTAACTACTGTACTTAAAAGTCTATTGCCTATTTGCAAAGTATTTAAACTAAAGTAATTCATTCTGAGAAAGCATATTTTGTAATGTAATGTATAATGTAATTACAATGTATTTTAAAAAATAAAATATCTAAAAATAAATAGTTTAAAAAATGTAGTAAATCAGTATCAAAAAAATAAATATAACAATTAATACATTTAAAAATTGTCATTTACAAAACCTTTGAAATTCACTGAAAAAACCCATAGGTTTCAGACATGTTATAGTTAGGAATTAGCATTTAAAAACCTTTGAAATTCACTGAAAAAACCATAGGTTTCAGGCACGTTATAGTTAGAAATTAGCATTTAAAAACCTTACAAATTCACTGAAAAACCATAGGTTTTAGGGACAGTTATAGTTAGTTGGACATTGCACTCGTACAAAACCCGTGAAATTCCCCCGTTATAGTTAGTTCAGGTAACTATAACTCGCGCCCCCGCAATGCAATAACGGTGGTACCCTTTGACGAATCCTCACAAAATTTTCAAATTTAGCATGACGCTCACTTCAGCTGCTGTCTTGAAAGTTTTGGGGTGATCCGTTAAGCAGAGGTCGAGAAAAGGGGGGTCCCAAAATTCTTTTTTCTCATGTAAATTCCCCTAAGGATTTTGGACATGATTACAGCCTGAACTGCTTAACGGAATTACACCAGATTTGGTAGAAAGGTTGCTGTTGATTCAGAAAGCGACCTTTTTGTGAATTGGTTTAAATCCGTTCATTAGTTTTTGAGATATTAAAAGGAATTTTAGACATGACTACAGCCTGAACTGCTTAACGGAATTACACCAAATATGGCAGAAAGGTCGCTGTTGGTTCAGAAAGCGACCTTTTTCTGAATTGGTGTAAATCCGTTCAGTAGTTTTTGAGATATTAAAATAAATCCAAATTTGAACATATTGGGGCGCGGATCCTCTGAGGATCCGACAGTCCCTACGCAGAAATCTGATTCAATCAGGGAATTGTAAGCGCGCTACTCACCCGTGAGGGTCTCAGGGCGCTGAGGGGGGGGTCCGCATTCCGCATATCTGTTTAGCCGAAGAGCCAGGTCTTGAGGGTCTTCCTGAAGGTGTTCAGGGAGGGGGCGCGTCTGATGTCTCGTTCCAGGTCTTGGCTGCAATGTGAGAGAAGGATCTTCCGCCTGCTCTGGCTTTGTGGATGCGCGGGGTTTCGGCCAGTGCGAGGTTGGAAGATCGGAGGTTTCTTTTGGGTACGTGGAAGTTGATTCTGTCGTTGAGGTATTTGGGTCCGTTGTTGTGTAGGCATTTGTAGGCATTGGCTGCCAGTACTTCAACCAGGTAGTGTTGGCAGCCATTTTGGGACTTGGCTTTAGCTGAGTCCCAGAATTTCTTTTTACAAAAACAGAAAATGGGGCAAATAAGGTGTACCCTGCCCCCTAACTGTGGTTCTGGGGTCCCCATTGGCCACGACCGGGCCAAAAAGCATTTAAAAAAAAAACATTCTGCGGGAACGTGCAGAGCCACAAATCCATGGCAAAATTGAAAAAAAAAAGAAGTGCAGTCTCCGCGCTTGCTTACATTATAACCCCTGGGTGGGCCAGGTCCTGTGGGCATGCGGTCATTTTAAAAAAAAGGAGGAGGGCACACGGGGCCTCGCTCCAAGGGCTTATTTTTGCCCTTGAGACAACCACCTCCCCGGGGGTAATGTTTATATTAGCGGGGGCTGCGTGGCCCCCCCCATGGCCCCAGAAACCACCCCTTACCCGGGGCTATTGATAAAATTTAGCAGTGGGCCACGCAGACCCCCCAACCCAGGGGGACCACCACCTCCCTGCATGCAATTCCACTTTAGAAAAGAGGGAGGGGGTCATATAACGCCCCGGAACCACCTCCTTCCCAGGGTGGCCCAAGCAGATGAAAGAGAGGGACTGCGCACCCCCTCTTGGAGCCAATAATGGCCCTGGGGATCGCCTGCCCCCATGACCGGCTCCTGCTATGTCCCGGGGTGCCCACCCCCCGGGACATAGCAGTTTGCATTTGCTTGGCGGGGGCTGTGACAGCTTCCGCCAATCAAAAACAAGCACTCCGTTCCAGCGGGCGGGAGCTGTCAAAGTGATCCTGCCTGCTAAAAGCAGACGTTTCATCTCTTTCCCTGCCCCCAGATATGACGGCAGGGAAAGAGATGAAAGATTGCTCTCGCACACAGGGAGCTGCATTTCCAGCAGCTCCCTTTGAGCTTGAGCAATGCCGGCTCCCACTGGAGGCGGGCAGCCAGCTGGCACCACGGGGAACTTGAAGCTCCCCCGCTGTCCCAGTACGAGGAGAAAGAGGCAAAATAAAGGTAATGAAGAGGCAGAATAAAGGTCAGAAAAGAGCAGAAAGGGGCAGAATAAAGGTCAGCAAGGAGCAGAAAGAGGCAAGATAAAAGTGAGAAATGAGCAAAAAGAGGCAGAATAAAGGTGAGAATGAATAGAAAGAGGCAGTATAAAAGTCAGAAACTAGCAGAAAGAGGCAAAATAGAAGTCAGAAATTAGCAGAAAGAGGCACAATAGAAGTCAGAAATGACCAGAAAGAGGCATGGCAAAGGTGAGAAACGAGCAGCAAGAGGCAGAATAATGGTCAAGAACAAGCAGAAAAAGGCAAAATAAATTTGAGAAACGAGCAGAAAGTGGCAAAATAAAGGTCAGCAATGAGCAGAAAAAGGCAAAATAAAGGTAATAAAGAGGCTGAATAAAGATGAGAGCAAGTAGAAAGAGGCAGAATGAAGGTCAGAAACTAGCAGAAAGAGGCAAAATAGAGGTCAGCAATTAGCAGAAAGAGTCAGAATAAGGATCAGAAATGAGCAGAAAGAGGCAGAATAAAGGTCAGAGACAAGCAGAAAGAGGAAGAATAAAGGTCATAAACAAGCAGAAAGAGGCACAATAGAAGTCATAAATGAGCAGAAAGAGGCATGGTAAAGGTGAGAAACGAGCAGCAAGAGGCAGAATAAAGGTCAGAAACAAACAGAAAGAAGCAAATTAAAGTTGAGAAACAAGCAGAAAGTGGCAAAATAAAGGTCAGCAATGTGCAGAAAGAGGCAAAATATAGGTGAGAAAAGAACAGAAAGAGGCAGAATAGAGGTCAGAAAAGAGGAGAAAGAGTCAAAATAGAGGTCAGAAATGAGCAGCAAGAGGCGGAACAAAGGTCAGAAACAAGCAGAAAGAGGCAGAATAAAGGTTAGAGACGAGCAGAAAGAGGCAGAATAAAGGACAGAAACGAGCAGAAAGAGGCAAAATAAAAGTGAGAAATGAGCAGAAAGTGGCAATATAAAGGTCAGCAATGAGAAGAAAGAGGCACAAAAAAGGTGAGAAACTAACAGGAAGAGGCAGAATAGAGATCAGAAACAAGCAAAAAGAGGCAAACTAGAGATCAGAAACGAGCAGCAAGAGGCAGAACAAAGGTAAAAAATGAGTACAAAGAGGCAGAATAAAGGGCAGTAATTTGCAGAAAGAGGCAAAATAAAGGTCAGAAACTAGCAGAAAGAGGTCAAATAAAGGTCTGAAAGAGGCAGATTAAAGGTCAGAAAGGAGCAGAAAATGCAGAATAGAGGTCAGACACAAGCAGAAAGAGGGAAAATAAAAGTCACATATAAGCAGAAAGAGGCAAAATAGAGGTCAGAAACAAGCAGCAAGAGGGAAAATAAAGGTTAAAAAGGAGCAGTATGAGGCAAAATAAAGGTCAGAAACAAGCAGAAAGAGGCAAAATAGAGGTCCAAAAGGAGCAGAAAGCAGCAAAATAGAGATCAGAAACGAGCAAGAGAAGAGGCAAGATAGACGTCAGAAACAAGCAGAAAGAGGCAAAATAGAGGTAAAAAATTAGAAGAAAGAGGCAAAATAGAGGTCAGAAACGAGCTGAAAGAGGCAAAATAGAGATCAGAAACGAGCAGAAAGAGGCACAATAGAAGTCCGAAACTAGCGGAAAGAGGCAAAATATAGGTCAGAAACTATCAGAAAGCGGCAAGATAGAGGTCAGAAATGAGCCGAAAGGGGTTAAATAAAGGTCAGAAATGAGCAGAAAGAGGCACACTAGAGGTTAGAAATGAGCAGAAACTGGAAATATAAAGGTCAGAAGTGAGCAGAAAACAAGGCAGAAAAAGAGCTGAACCCATGTAGGTACTCTTGCACCCACTCACTGAACAACTAAGACACTCTCACACCCCCTCACAGACCCAGTCATACACTCATGCTCCCACTTACAGAATCACTCATACTCTCTCTCACCCACTCATAGACCTACTCAGAGACTCACCATCCACTCACAGACCCACTCACAGACTCATGTACCTACTCACAGACCCACTCAGACACTCAAGCACCCTCACGCACACTCACTTACTCACATACCCACTGAAACACTCATGACCTCACTCACACACTTACTCTCAAATGTTAAAGTACTCTTTTCCTTCACAGGGTGTGTGGCACTTCCTATGTAGTTCAGGACACAGGGGCATGTCAGTACGTATATTGCAAAATCTGTGGTGCAAGTGCAGTGATGATTGATTATCTTGATGGATCCTTTAAGGGTTGACACAAATTCAGTCAAAACAGTGCTGTGTCTGCATGCTTTGCACCTGGTGCAGGGAAAAAAGCATTTTATCCCTCTGGCATTGTCATGTGTTGGTCACTTACACTGCCCAAACATATTTCAAGATTCCTGAAGTGACTCCATTGCAAAATTGACTGACTCTTGTCCATAGGCTTCTCACAAAGTTACACATATCTACAAACACTGCATGCAAATATTACAGCATGTGCTCAAATCAATCTAACCATATGTGACAACTCCTTCACAGTAAATCATTAAACAATCGTGAAAGTAGAAAAAAATGTTTAATATAAGTATTCTAAAATATTGAAATCTACACCTACCTAACCAAGTTAACTAACCTACTCTACCTTAACTAAACTCTATCTTAACCTATGTAACCTTATCTTACACTACCCTACACATATACCACAACAGACATGTTAAGCGTCAACCCCTACCCCCGTAATACACATATTCAGTCAATACAAATATTAACTGCACCTATACACAAACTAGCTAAAATTCAAAACCTAAACAAATATATATTTTTTGCATTGTTTTTATAATAAACATATCCTAAACAGCAACCCCCACATACTTAAAATCCTACCCAGCCATCTACCCACCCAACGACAAATCACTAAAAAAAATTTAAACTTACTAATACTAAACTAACCTATCTCTAGTCTACAAACTATGCTAAAATACTAAACTATAAAACCAAGATATAAAATACAGGGGAAAGGCTAAATGTCCCAGGGAGGGATAAATCTGTGCGCTAATCTGGTCCACAGACTGCTGCAATGTCTGCATAATCTGCTGCATTGTAGCAAGTTCCTACTCTAGTCCAGCCATCCTTTGTTTAAAGTCCACAAACTCTTTCACAGCCTGCGCCTCAAACTACGATCTCAGTCCCGGGGTCGTGGTCACGGGCTGTGGTGCTTTTGCCAGCTGATCCGTTGAGGTGCCTGGAAGTGTGCCACTGCTCCGCCGCCATAGTGCACATCCACATACTGGCTGGTGCTTCCCCAGGCTGGTCCTTGTTGGCCTTGAGGTCCAGACTTCCTAGACCCTTCAATCTTCCCTTCCACATACAACCTCCCATGCACCTGTAGGCCTGGGCAATGTGCTTGATATGGCGGTACCTCTCCAACCTGTTTGAATAAGCCTTTTCCTGTCTGGGAGTCATGCTGTCTGGTGGAAAGGAAGGAAATATGTATCAGACGAAGATTAACTTGTACATGTTGCCAGCAATAATAGACGTTAGTTTTTAAAAACATTACATGTGGCATGTCCAGCCAAAACAAAACATTTAGTGAACGAAAAATGACCAATCCTCATAAGAAACATATACTTCTCCAAATGTAACAATTCAAACTTACTCAGGTGCTGGCATTGTAGGTATATGAAATAGCAGTATCTGCACAAATAAACGTATAAGCATAAGAATACTGAGACCGATTAGGAACAATGATGTGGTGTACACATTGCCCGCCTAGGGACTCCCAGGGGTTTGTCATGCAGAATGCAACCGGGTATATTCTATGGTCATTAACCTATGTGAAATGAGTAATATCTAGCAAGTACAGGTATTGTGCATCAGCATTGGTTACCTGATATGACAAATACCCAAGTCCACACACATTGCGGCATAGACTGACTCTGTGCCAGGTAGTTGAAACATAGACGGTGGGTGTCTAACTACCTCCAATTAAACAGACCTGTTGGACTCTTCTCCATTATTGACTCATCGAAATACCTGGAACCCTATTACATAGCTCATGTTATATAAATCAAGAAATACCATGGGGACCTTTACATATCCTAGTGTCCGTCCATACATGTTAGCAAGGTATCTTACCTTGATGCTCATCACCTAAAACCATATCCATGCAATGAGTGTGTGCATGTATGCTTTAGATCTCATATGTATGAGTACCTTGTGCTCTATCTTGCAGGTATTCTCCAACTATGAAGTAAGGGTGACAATTTTTTTTGGGGGGAAGCCAGTAGAGGTAATGCCACCAGTAGGTGGACTGTTTAATAGGTTGTATACTGACAGCACAGTGCAGACATGCATGTGGTCCTTTACACATTGGCTTTTTTCTTCAAAAATCTCTACAAAGGTATGATTATCTGTCAAATATAGGACATTGGGCATGAGTGAGGCATTTAAAGGCATTACCATGTGTGGACATGTGACATGTGTCACATCTAGCCATATCTATTCTGTCTGCAATGAGGAAAGAATCCTTACATCCGGTCAGGACCTGGTAGGCGAAAAGTCCATACACTGACATGTGGACAACTACACTTGCAATGTGCATCGGACAGGCAGAGTGAAGATGAACCGTCCAAAGCCATTCAAACAGAGTTACTCTCCTACATCCTTAAGAGCACCATGGCATTTTGAAAAATGCTCCTCTGTCACCCCATTTCTCATATCAATGATATACAGTACTCTGAGGGATGCACAGGTACACTTGTCATACATCATGAAAAATGTGGGCTAATTGGTGAACCAAAGTAAATGATTACTATGGACAATGTATGGACAATGTACTTACATACTCACATCAGCGCACAGGGATATGCCATTTGGCCACTGGTCTTGCTCTAATAAGTGATACATTTTAACTTTGCCACCTCACAAATACATATGCAGCATCTATCCTAGGAAGCAATATTGTTTCGTGATTCCCATCCTGCTCACATGGTCACACAAGTTTATCGGATTCCAAAATTTGGCTAGACTCCTAGAAACTGGTATATGTATGCCTCCCAAAATATTTTGTTTTTTGAATGGCATGAATGTCTGATCATGTGTTTAATCCATCACACTGTACAAATTGTTGTAGCAATGAGAAACATATTCTGCATGTATGGGCATAGTATGATGTGAACACACAATAGTAGGACTATTATATTTTAAAAGATGTTTCCTCAGTATAGTTTCCCCTAAAAATGTTATGTTGACTATTGGTAATTTTGTCTGTGATATGAGTTACAACCCAGCACCAGCTGTGTCATGCTCAAATTTGGAGTTGGGTTAACATACTGTGTCTTGAAAACCTCAGCCTATCTCATGCAACTTTTCTGTCACATAATTTTGGGAAATATTTGTTACTTTCTGTCCATGATATGGATGCTAGACAATATAACTTATGACCATCTGTTGGTCTTAGGGCTGGTGATGGTACATGTTAGAAATGGGGTTTCTGGTTGGATAGGGTATGCACCCAAGCCAGGCAGAACCCACCACTCTAGTCAGGGCAAGTAAGTTACACACCAAAGATAACTTGTGCTCACCCTCTGATAACTTGGTGCAGAGCAGGCAGGCTTATCATCAGAAGCAATGTGTAGACCATTTGCAAAACACACACCCACAGAAACACCATGAATACACCACAAAAGAGATTCCACAGAGGGATTTTATAAAAATATATAGTATATTGTACATAACATAGACTAACACGACATGAATCATAAATACTGTGTACACTATGCAACTACTGAGATAGTACTCGTTATCCTGTATTAGGCACAGCAGAAATGTCATACTTCAGTACATTAGAGCATGAAATGCAGCAGTCTGGTTAGATGAAAAAACATAATTAACCAAATATCACCATTAGTACAGAAATCACTAAATTTCACCATAAACAGATCAGCAGCAATAAGCCCATGTAGGTACAGGAACCCCTGCGCCCCTATTAGTGGGGTTATGGTAATCTTTGTGAGCCCAGGTGTGATTAAATGTAGGCATAAAACGTAGGCCGCTGGAGACTGTGCACGCCTACTACATCTGCTACGGTAATTGGTCTGTGCAAGCAATGATCCCCGTCGGGATCAATCACCAGGCCCCTTCGATGCGGGAGAGAAAAGCCCCTGAAGGTCCTGGTGAGGTTTATTTACTAGAAACAAGTAACTTGTGGCCAACAGTAGGGTGAGTGATCTTTCTTTAGGAATCGGCTACTCTTGAGCATGTGGTGCAGCTGTATCTGCGGCATAAGAGACCTCTTTTTAGGAATCAGCTACACGAGAGCGCACAGTGTAGCCGTATCAGCCCCACTTCAAGGGGGGTGGCACGCAGGAGACTTTGTGGGATTTCCTAGAACCCCCACGTAGGAGTGCGGGACAGCTTTACTGCACCCCTAAAGGTGCTAGGTAGAAAGTGCCTGCAGGAGTGGTAGTGGGCATCGAGAACGGGGCCCATGTCTTCCGGGGTCAAGCCAACAAACCCTTGGAGAACACTTGATGAGGGCACAAGAGTAGGCATCAGGCAGTAGGGCAAAAAGCAGAAAAGCAGTCTAGTTGAGTCCTTCAAGCAACACAGCAGTCCTCTAGCAATATGCAGAATGTAGAGCCTGCAGCGTCTGGTTGCAAGCCCTGCATAGTTTCTAATAAAATGGGGTCAGTGCCCCTGTACTTATACTCAAAAATGTATTTGTTCAAGGGGGAACTTCACAGAGAACCTTTAGAAGTGTGCAACAATCCCTTTCAACCAAGCCCTCGCTCCAGAGTCCATACATCAGCAGGCGGTAAATCAGCCCTTTGTATGAGGGCAGGAAACAACCTATACAAATGTAAAGTGTGGACGCCCCCTCCCAGCCCAGAAAGACCATCAGTATGCAGATGAATGCAGATGTAACCCTGTCACACCCAGCCCTTCCTGTGTTGTGGCTGTCTGGAAAGTATGCACCAAGTGTAGCTGTCACCCAGCCCTAGACGTGTATTGAAGTTAGGCTCCAAAGCACAAAGAGTCATAAGCACAGAGAAATGCCCACTTCCTCAAAGTCAATCAACAAAAGGGGTTAGGCCCAAAGGACAAGGATCAGGTAGGGCCGTGTAAATTGTTAGAAAAAAGGGGGGAACCTGATACCTTATCAATTTTAAAGCTAATTCTTTGAAGCAACGATCAAACAAATTTCTTTTAGTTTGATCAGGTTATTTATTTAACCTTTCCATTTATAGATATTCATATATTTTTCAAAGAAGTTCAAATGTGAAAAAGAAAAACAACACTTATTCATTCCAGAGCCATGTACAATAACCAATAAAACATTCGACAATTACAAAAAACATCATAAACAACAAACATTAAAAGTATGACATCACTACATAACACAAATAACATGCATATTCTTACACCATTTAATAATTTGCCAAATAGGCAACCCTTGAAGCTACCAATTCATCAAACTCAAGGGAATGCTACACACAGAGAACACACTTATGCATACGACAGGGGATAATTGTCATTTCATTTCCTCAACCAGAACGCATATTAATTCACAGTTCCTCAGTGTTATTGAATGCCAACGCATTTCGAGTCCCAGGCAAAAAGTCCGGGGGCTCTCATCAGGGCTTCTTATTTATGGATACTGGTGTGATCTAAAAAATAAATGATGCAAAAACAAGTGTTTCATTAATTACAGAACTTTCAGTTCTCCCACCGAACTGTCAATTCTGTACTCCTAGAAAATGTATTTACACAGACAAAATTACCTGATGGAAAATGTTATCACCATCGGTAATGTTCTCAATGGGTCGTGAAGGGGATTTATATCAATCCTATTTAAAAGAAAAGCACTATCAATGACTGAAAATCTGCAACAGTTACTTTAATATGGCTCAGTGTCCTTTCTACCGCGTACCTGCAAGGATACACTGTTAATCCCACTTGTGTCCTTTACGGGTCGATTTTAGCAAATGTCCGACGGCTTCAGATATTATCTAGAAGTTTGAGAAACCATAATTAAAGTATAACTATCTTTAGTAAGCCAAAACGCTGTAAATATTTTCAACCACACAAGGTTAAAGCGATTAAACGCGTACCTGCGACGGAGAGAATCTCTCGAAGCAGATTCGCTTCAGACGCGTTGTTCAATTCTAACGTTTCCCGCGTTCCTGCAAGGATAACTCGTGTCAGTTTGACGTTAACATCGGGTCCTAACAGTGATGTATTATACTCGGGGGAAACTAGACACTTACTTCTATTAAATTAATCCAACTGTTGCATCCTCTCTTCACGGCCAACACGACTGCATGTAAGGCAGAGGAAAGGCATTTCCTGATAGAACTTATCGCGCACGTGAGTGTGCAAAGATTCATGGACAATGTAGTTTAAACGAGGCAGCCAATTACAATGTCACTCATTTCAGGTTCACACTGACAGCCACTCAAGTGTATCTTGGTTATTGTGGTTTTCGCGAAAGACATTATGTTTTTGATAGTTCTGTCATGCCATTCAGTCCAGTCACAGCGCTGTTATATTTTAGAATGAGATAGGCCTCCTTTTGCAACAGAGCAGTGTCAATGTCAATTAATCGTTTTGTGGTGTTTAGGACTGATAAGGCTGTCCACTTGAAATCTTTTTCACTATGTGATTTCTCCATAAAATGCTCAACCATAGGAGCGGCTACAACCTTCTTTTTAATTCTTGATCGATGTTGGGTGATTCGTTGATTTATCTGCTGATTTGTCTTGCCTATGTATACCTTAAGGCATGGACACACGATAGCGTATACAACGTTTTTGGTTTTAAAATTCGTAAACTCTGTATGTCTCCATTTAATGGCATTGTGGATAAATTCCGTACCTTCAATCGCGGAATCGCAAGCAGCACAATTACCACACTTGTGGTGGCCTTCAACAGGTTTTAGTTGCCACTGAGTTCGTAAATTGCTTTTTGGTTGTGTGGGAAAAATGTCAGCCCTTACAATTTGTTGTCCAATGCTTTGATTTTTCTTCATGGCAAATAATGGCTTCTGGAAAGGACATTCCAAGTCTTGCAACAAGTGCCAATTTTTTTAAATAATTTGTCGGAATTTATTAGTATCAGGACCAAATGTAGAAACACAAACCAATCTCTCTAATGTTGGTTTCACTTTAGTTTGGAGAAGTTCTTCACGAGGCGTGTACTATGCTCTTTATGTAGCGTGTTTTAACAGTTTCTTAGGGTATCCTCTCTTGGCCATTTGTTCACAGAAAATAGCTGCATGCTGTTCAAAGTCAGTTTTTCTGGAACAATTTTTTCGTATCCGCAGTAGTTGACCATACAGAAGGTTTTCTTTTAGACTTCTTGGATGAGCACTCTTGTGGTGCAAGATTGTATTTTTATCAGTAGATTTTCGATGTAGCGAGGTTGTCAACTGGTTCTCATGGGGGGACACCCCTCATGATCCTCAGGGAGATCTTGGAAGAGGTTTGTATTAAAATCCCCTGTAATTAAACAATCCATCCGGGGGTGGTCACTGGCTATGACACACAAAATGTGTATTAGATGGTTACATTTAGGCCTCTTCTCCCTTGCACCTGGGTTGATGTAAGCGTTTATCAGCAAAAGCAGTTGCTGTGGTCTCAAATTACTGATATTGATTCCTAACAGCTAATTCTCCTTAAATACTGCTGAATCAATGTTACCTTTCAGCTTAGCTGAGGTACATATAAATAGCCCGTCTTTTGGTCTGCCATGTCTATGCCCACTGAGGGCAGGCTACCAGTCCTCAAAGTAGCCTGTTATTGGGCAACTCAATTCGGCCAATGTTTCCTGCAGGGCTATGATTTCGTAGTTGTTTAAAAACGTGAGTAAATCTAGAGACTGAAGTTTCTGGGTAAAACCATTGATATTACAAGAGCACAGGGATAGCGTTGGCTGCTTGGAACGGGGGGGATGCTCGAAGGTTAATTCAATTGGAACGTTTGTAAAATTGGGTTGAGGGCAGCCAGTCCCAATCTTTCCCTCTGAGGTTGGTGGTTGACACCCTTTGTTCGCTCTATTTTGTGATGGCACAGCCTTGTGCTTTTTTTAAGATTGAATATGGTTTATTCCCACACGGTGATATCGGCATTTGTGGTTTAGCCAGTACAGGGGGATAAACAATCTTTTTAAAGGGACTGATCTTAATGCCCAATGTGCTAAATATCTCTGATCTGGATAATATTAATTGCGCAAGGTTTGGCAAAATGAATGTTATTAACTTGGGTTCTGTGGTTTACGAGTTTTTGGGGGAGAAATTCGACTGATGTAGTATCACATGATTCCAATCCAATCGGCTTGGAATGGTCTTCAACAATCTTAAGATGTTCCCCCTGTTTAAGATGTCATGGGGCCTTGCGAATGATACTACAGGCTGAACAGCAGCTTGGTATTTGAACATTGCAAGACTGTTTCTTGTTGTGGTCCCGAAGGCCTGAGTGGGTTCTAATCTCCCTTTGGTAGCTTCAGTATATTTTCCTGCTGAAGCTTCTCCTGTGGTTCATAATATGGGTGGTCGATTTTATGGGGGGTCAAAGTGCCCAGGGGGCATATTAACAACGGCCAGCGATAATTATCGCTGGCCGTGCGTAGCGATAATCATATTATCGCTGGCTATCTCTGGCATTTATCGCCCTGGTAGCGCGTTATTAACAACGCGTTACTCCAGGGCGATAAAAATACCAGAGATAGCGATGTTATTGCCCTTTTGCAGGGAACATCGCTGGTTTTCCAGCGATGTTCGCTGCAAAAGGGCGATAACTTTGCTGATACGACCCACAGGGTCGTATCAGCAGAATCCACCTCCTATGGCTAACATAGGTAAGTCGGGATTATAGCAGACGTTAGATTTTGGCGAAAACGGCCGTTTCGCCAAAATCTAACGTCTGCTATAATCCTGTGGGCTGCCTTGTAAATATCGCGATGTGCACATCGGCGATATTTACAACGTAGCCCATCTGGGGTACGCCCAGTAACGCCCACTTTGCATCTCATTAGAGATGCAAGGATGGGCGTTGGGGGAAAGGGCGATAGTGCAGGGATTCACGCGATAGCGTGACCTTGCTGATTAGGCGATAGAATTATCGCCGCTTTCCGTCCGAAAACGGACGCTAAAGCGGCGATAATTGTCTATCGCCTCGTTGTTGATATGCCCCCAAGTTCGCTGAAATTGATACTTCCATCCAGGTCCGTACCGGGTTGCTGTTAGCTACATTAGGAGGGTTGATTTGTTCCGCGGCTGCATCTCGGATGATTGGCTGTTTCTGCTCACCCAGACTCACGGTGGCAGTCCTAGCTGTTGCTTCTTTTTTGCTAATGCTTGAGTATTTAGTTGTTAGATTCTACCCCACTCTTCTTGAATCTACGGTGGTAAACTTTGATATCATAGCTTCTTTGCATGCACCTGGTTTTCCAGGCAATTGGTTCAACCCATTATCAGGAAGACTTTGCAATGGCTTAGGGTCAGCAAGTACTGTGTCGACTTGGGTGGGGATCAATGTTGAAGTAGGCACCACATTTTTGACGCAACAGTGGAGCAGGCTGCTTGTAAATAAACCCCCATATCTTTGTAGATATGGTGCTGTCCTGCTCCCTCCCTGTCTCGTAACGCTGCACAGCATTTTTGACTGCTGTGCCTGTTTTGAAAACCTGGGCCTTGGAATCTTCGGAGCAGTTTGGTCACTGTCAGCTTTTCTAACACAGGAAAGAACCCAAAATGAGTGTCACAGGAAGTACACACACAAAAGATGGCTTAAATTGCTATTAGAGCGGGGAAAATAGCGTTGATGAGCTTTAGGCTTTATATTCTGTGAGATATTTTGAGTTACAGGGTCGTATTGTGTAAATTAATGACTAGATTGAAACGGATTTTGTTCCAAATGAAGCATTAACTATGCTACATAAGGTTTGCACTGATGGAGAAACATCTATCAAAATTATTTTGCATGAGCTACTTTTGCTGCATGTGTATTGAAGAGAGCAAGACCAGGAAAGTAATTTGAAACCTGAGTTTCAAATCTGAAAGATGCAAAAGATAGTTCAAACAAACTCCATGTGCCCAGTACTATGAATGCAGCAAGCACGATGTGAAATCAATTTGAGGAATGTTTGTTCTAGTGAAAAAAATCTTTAAGAAATGTGAAAGTTGGTAACACCGTTTTCTTTCCTTGTTACAGAAGCAGAAAAAAGATTTGTCAACATTGAGCAGAGGCCAAAAATTCTAATCCCACAGGGTTAGCTCAAGAGGTGGAGATCGGACTGTGGGGATCTGTGTGTAACCTGCAGATCGTATATTGTGACCCAAGCGCCATAGCATCCCTACTGCAAACTATGAGGGATATTACCAAGGAATTGCGATAATTACGCTTAGCGCTGTTTTTTTTATCGCCGGCTATCGCTGGATTACATCGCGGAGATAACGCGTTATTATCAACGCTTATCTCCAAGGCGATAAAAAATCCAGCGATAGCGGCGAAACCCAGCAATAGCACGAGAAATCCAGCGATGAATTCAACGCGCTAATGAAAAGCTTGCTAATAGGCAGGTGAGGACTTAACCTTACAATCCACCTCCCATTGACTAGAATGGTTAAGTCAGGTTTTTAGCAGGTGTTAGATTCCAGCGATAATCGCGGTTAGCGCAAATTTTTTTATCGCTTCGCGGGCATTGCTAATAGGGGGAAGTTGTGTTTGCGACTGTTTTCAGTCGCTTTTAGTTGGGAACGCCTACTTTGCATGTCATTAGCGATATATATCGCTGACATGCAAAGCGGCACCAAAACGGTCGCTTTCGCCATAAAGCTGTCGTTAACAGCTGTTAGCGACAGCTTGCTAATAGGGCGATAGAAATATCGCAGCTTTAGCGGCAAAAAGTGCCGCTAAAGCGGCGATAAGGCCCTTGCTAATATGCCCCTATGTCTATATGCACGTCTGTTTATATATCTTTGTTTGTGTGTCTGTGTGTGCAGAAGCAGGGCACTCACAACTTCAAGATAGCTGAGAAGGTTAATGCACCTACCGATTGCATATATGTAACCTGACAGAAAAAGTGCCTTTGAAATGAATATTAGTTATAGCTGTTACTAAATGAGATGAAACTCCCTTCTTTTTTCAGATATACTGAATTCAAAATACATATCAACATGGCAACTATTAATTAGAATATCTGTTATTTCCTACCTATTCAATGACATCTAACACGTATAGATTTACAATAAACAAAATGATGCAAGCAGGGCTAAAGTGTTTTCTGCTCTCACCTCGCCATCATAAAAAACAGAAAAGTTGTGCAAAAATTGTAGGCAGAGCTCTACTAATATTCCCCCTGACTCCCATCCTGATAACAGCAAGATCAATAACGTATGCTATAGATTTGGACAATATGTGTAACCCCTCTCCCGCATTCAATTATTTGCTCAGAAAAATGAACAAATGAAAGCATCTCTTCCTCCCAGAACAAAAACAATTATTGGCAAAGCCAATAGTTATCACCTATGCGAGAACTGGTGGCATTGCCAATGTCTTTTAGCCATGTTGTATAGCAGCTGGTTGTATGAGGTTACAATGGATGCTTTTACCTCGCATGCCGTTACAATGCAATGTTTTACCCCGACTTGCTGTCGGGGTGCGCTGGAGTTTGGAATAGTATAATTTACTATTCCAACTCCAGTCTGTGCAACAGTAGGGAAGGTGTTGGAGTTAAATCCAACACCTTATACCCCCTACAGCAAGCCATTTTCGTTGTAATGGCATGCGGGGTAAAGGCATGCGTTGTAATGCATGCGTTGTAACGGTTGTTTCCCCTAGCAGCTTGGCTGTGCAGCATGGCTAAAAGTGAAGTTAGAAAAATAGGGCTATGACACAGCCAGTACTGGCGGTGCTTTTTTTCTGAAGTACAGGCAAACAAGGATGGGGGAAAGAGGGACTATAGGCAATCAAAGACAACAGGGAGCAGTGGGGGCAGCAACACAGAGAAGAACAGTGTGGGAGGAGAAGAAGCAACACGGAAAAGGGGGTGTGGGAGGGTAAGAAAAATTAGCACCTCAATCACAGCTCAAGCAGAGGACGGATACTAAGCTAGAGGAAGTAATCTGTGCTTGGTTCCTGCTACACAGAAGGAAAAGGAAGTGACGCCTGACAGATGCTGGCCAATTACGAGGCAGCATAGAAGAGTGACAAGGAAACCAATGAATGGTAAGCAATACTCTTGCAGCAAAAGAGCATGTGCTGCAGCAGGCAAGACCAAATAAACAATACCCCTCGCAGTGAGAGCACATGCGCTGTCGGCAGAGACCTACAAATCCCTTCCCTGGTAAAGAGGAGATTTATGCTTGTGAATAGCAACTACTCTGCTGGAGCTAAAAGTCAGAAAGTAGGGGCAAGGGAGGACAAAAGGGTCAATACAAAGTCTGCAGGGTAGCCCTAAATCAGCAGGAGGACTGCCCAGGAATCACCTAGGCAGTTGTCCGACCTCATGACCAGTCCATCTCGCCAATGTGCACTGGATGTTGGCGTTAGTATCTCTTTACAGGGGACATTTTGAAGTGCACATTGGAGGCCAGGAGCATGGAGAAGTGGGTACTGTTTTCATGGAGCATGAACAACTGGGCACTGTATGCATGTAGCCCATAGTTTTTTGTCTGTGTACAGGGGGCGAGGAAGGATGCACTATATGCTGAGAACTGGGAGGGCGTTATATTATATGCAAATGGGCAGTGACTGTCATGGGGGTGGGGTTCTGTTGAGAGCGCAGGGATTCCTTGCAAATTAGATCATGTGCCTGTGATGGCTGGTAGTTGTAGTAACAAGCATGGAACTCACCTGAAAGTTGGAGGTCAGGGAACGGTACACAAGGGCTGGATACACTGGGACCTGGTCGGACTGAGTGAAGGGAGCTGGGAGGGATACCTATTATTGTGTAGTTGAAGCTAGACATTCTGGGCATTATGTGCCCGGATCTCCCCTCCTTCACCACCTGGTTCCACTCCTCTTCTCCTCGGCTCGTTCACATCTTGTGCCACAATGGAGAAAGGTACGCCAGGTCCTCTCAGAACAAGGAAAACAGGCTCCCAGGTGGTTGTAGTTGCACTAGTGTCATTTTCCTGTACTGTTTACCATTCAGCTTCAGCATTCTGAGAATGTTTATTCCAAACGTAGCTGTCAGGACCCTGGGAATTCTGGACTGCCATGTTCGTTCTGTGTTTGACTGTTTCAACAGTTAGACCTTCCTGGCTCCAATCATGGGGTTCAGCATCTACTACGCTTGCAAATTACAGGGAAACTGTTATGACGTGGGTCCTATGCACACATGCTAGACAAAAGACGCAGACACAGGATGTACATGTGTGTAACTGGCCACGGGCACATGCGCCTGGCCTCTTTTATTTACAGGCTCACCTGACTGGTGACACCTGTGGTGGGGGGGGGGTTAGGGTGAGTGTGGGGACAGCAGTCAAGTAGGGGCAAACCTGTGATGTATTCATCAGGACACTACACAAATCTGCAATTAAATGTAGGAAGTGGTGGCGGATCTACAAGAATTATTTGGTGGCTATTGATGCTAACAAATTTGCCACTGGATTCAGGCTAGCCTGGCTGATGAGGGGTGTTACCGCGAAACCGGTCCCAGGATGCTTGTTTCCGGTCCAGGGAAAACCTAGCTTGGCAGTTCAGGCTGGACTGTTCCCATAAGGAACAGGGTCAAGACTGATTTGCATATGGCTGGGTCTGAACTGGGGAGGCGAAGTGAGCTAAAGAACGATGATGGATTCAACCCAGATCTGTGACTGGGGGTAAGTTTCTGAAAAGTTTCAGTGCTCCGTCCATCATCTCCTTGTGTTTGCTTAACAAATTTGATCCAACAAGACGAAAATCTTTTCTTTTTAGGCATCTACGAGAAGCAGGCCAGGAATATTTTGACAGTTTGCCTGTTATGAAATCGCAACACAGTGCCTTCTGAATTTACGATTACAGCAGTAGCCGTACGAAAGGACAAACAATCTTCAGAAGAGCCTTCTGTTCTGCTAGAATGGCATACATTTTTTAAAAGGAAACAAGGGAGCGAGGAGATAATTCAAGAATACATAGCAGCTTTGTGTGTTCTTGTATCCATCTGTGAATTTGAGGATCACATGGACATATACCTACATGACCAATTTGTATTCAATTGTCATTCAAGGAAAACACAGGAGGGACTCCTTAGCTTTTATAATCCATCTTTGGATAAGGTTTTGAACATCACCAAAGGGATTGAGCTGTCATTAATTTCTACAAAAGTTCTTTCAGAGGAGACAAAAACTTTTAGCGCTGTACAGTCTGCGGGATGAAACAGCTGTGTCTACTGTTAGCAGTCGCAATGAAATGTATAAATATTACATTAAGAATACAGCTAGAAGCACTAGTTGTTTTAGGTGTTGTTAGAAAGGGCATCTAGGGAATATTGATTCATATACTGCACAGGGCAAAAGACAACTATATTTCCAGATCATGCAATGTAAAGGAGCAACAAGGCAAAACAGCAAACTGGCACCCATCCACAAGACCAAGTGTCAAGCCTTTCAGAACTGTAGTCTCCAAACTTCCAAAATGGCTTCTCTATCTACCTGCACACTCTGACACAGTTGAGTACAAATACCACAGAGGTGTCACTCCAGCTGGTTTAGTTGAATCAGACTTGAACCCACGCATTCACTGTGATGTGAAATGGAAAGCCTAGGACTCGAAACATGATGTCTGCTCCCTTTTTGCACTCAAAAAACTATTGTCAAGTGGTCAGGTTATTTGTATGCATATGTACCTCTTCATTGCTGCTTGCTATCTTCTGTTCTATGCACCTTCTTGAACCCTATCTTTTCAAACACTAAGGGCCCGATTCACAAAGGTAAAATAAGACGAAACTCTAACTTTACGACTTTCGGTATTCACAAAGGGCATTTACTACTCGTAAAAGCCCTTTGTGAATATGGAAAGTCATAAATTTCAACTTTTGTATTCACAAAGTGCATTTACTAGTAAATGCCCTTTGTGAATACCAAAAGTCGTAAAGTTATGCTTTCGTCTCAGTTTACTTTTGTTAATCGGGCCCTAAGACTATTTCTGCCAAGTGAAAGACTGTCATACTTTGCAAGATGAAATGTAAGCAAAAGTTGCAATCCTTGGATTTAAAGATGTTGTGTTGATGTGTGCAGCCAGAAAATTTAGGGGCATATTCCCAAGAACGTGTGATAACCACCGCAAATTTAGCTTAACGCAACTTTGCATATCGCAGTCTATCGTGGGAAATTAACGCCTTGTTAACCAAGTATTCACAACACGGCGGTACCATGCGATAGTCCCCAGATAACGCGTCAACTGACAGCGTTAAAATCAACGCCACGCCGCAAAAATGCGAAACACTAACGCAAAAAAAGCTGCGATGAGGCCAATCGTGATACGAAAATCAGCGAAACCCAGCTACAGGCCTGCAATCCACACACGTCAGGCGGGAACAATCACCATAAAAGTTGAAAAAAACCCAGACAAACAAATGCCAAACAACAGCGAAGCACAATGGACTTTGCCGGAGCAAGTACGGAGGAGAGCCAGAACCCCACAAGCCCCCCGGAGGACCATCCTGGGACTTCGGGGTCAGGGAAGGGCAAGGACAAGAAGAAGAGGAAGACGAAGTTCAGTCCGCAGGATAACAGGATCCTGATAACAGAGGTGACAGAACACCATCAACAACTGTTCGTCACCTCCACTGTGTCATTGGCAACAAAAAATACAATATGGCAGTCCATCGTGGACAAGATGAATGCAGTCGGAGTGCTGAAGAGGACAATGGACAAGGTCAAGAGGCGCTGGAATGATGTCAAGCGCAAAACCAAGCTGAAACTCGCCAACAACCTGAAGGCAGCAATGCAGACTGGAGGTGGGAGCCCAGCGCCACAGGAGGAGCTGGACGACATGGAGGAAATGGTGTCCACAGTCATCAGTGGGGAGACGGTGGCAGGAGTTGGGGGCCCGGACACTGCTCAACAGCACCCAACACAACAGCAACAGGGTGAGTAACGACCAGGGCCTGGGGGACGGGGGAGATGGGCACAATGGCACACATGCACAATTAAGTTGAGCACATCTGCGGACAAACCATGCCCCAGACCACCAACTCCCACCAAGAGACCAACGTACCCAAGTATGCAACATGTCAACACTGTACAAGCACAGAAGTCAAAGGCACACCTCATAAAAGTGATAAGGGGCAGCAAAATCTGAGCTGCAGGGGTGACTCCCCCAAAATGCAGCACACACATCACATGCAGAGCACATCTACATTGACAACGATGTGACACAATCCGCAAAACACCTACAACAGAACACAGGACACAACTGGTGCCGCTTGGGTGCAGACACTGGCCAATCACAATTGGCTTTGCAGGGAAATGTGCATTGATAATGTACAAGTACAAACACACACACGTCCGTTGTCGAAATGTCCACTGTCCCCCATCAAATAGGCAGCTCCTCCCAAACAGCCACAATGTACCCAGTCATGCTGTCTGTATGTAAACATGTACAATGTGACAACATACATGTGGACACATTGTTAAACTGCATCTCCCCTTCACATTGCAGAGGGAGAATCAACACCTCCTGCAGAGCAGCCCGACCCTCTCTTCTCTGGAGACGAATAGGACGACCACAGCTTCGACTCTGACGCCCTCCAACTGCTCGTGGACAGCCTACGCAGCCCACTTCCAGGAGCTGGGCAGCCCAGCTGCTACGAGGAGACCCCACCCCCTGCACAGACCACACAGCAGGCAGCACCCACCACCACTGCTGCCTACCAGGACCCCCACGGAGAACACATGGCCTTCCAACACCGTGTTTTGGGGTGCCAGGAGAATCTGGCTGAACAGGTGCGGGTGGGCTTCGACCGCATGGCAGACAAACTAGATGCCATACGTGGGTGTCTCAGTCCCATCAGGGACCACTCACGGTCCCTAACGGACACCCACAGTCCGCTCCATGCTCTCCAACGGACCATGGCTGACATCGCTGGAGCCCTGACTCAGAGAATAGTACAACTGTCCAGTCCGAGTGGCTCTAGCGATGTCACACGGGTGTTGGGAAACATGCGGAGGTTAATGGAGACCATGGAGCGGGCGAATGCAGAACGAGCGGCTGCCACGGCTGCACACCAGCAAGAGGTAGCTGGGTTCCTCAATGACCTCAGGACCCTCCTCATGGCATTGCTGCCACAAGGCCTGGCGCGGATGCATGCTGCTGCCACCACTCCATCCACATCTCCGCCCCCTGAAGTGTCAGTGCCACACAGTGCGGCAGACCTTCCACCTCCGGCCACTGATGTGTCACTGCCACACAGTGCTGGAGACAGAACACCACCACCCACACATGAGGCACATGAAACAGCAGAGAACGAAGATGCGGATGATTCTGCCCTTGTGGTAAGAACGACGCAGCAGCATGCATCTTATCCATAGGTCTGGCTTCAGCTTGGTACTGCCCTCTGCATCACCACCTTCCACTGTCCCCCAATGCACTCTGCGACACTCACCTTGGACCTCGACATGGACTGCATATGCTGTTTGATCGCCATTGACACAGCAATCAGACTGCGGACTGAACTCTTCCTCTTCCTTTGGACTTGTCATTCCCTGAAGGACCCTGACTGGCCCTCCACGGGACAACATCATCATGTGGCGTTTGCATGGCCCTGTACTGCTCCAGATGCAACACTCCACTCAATGTGCATTAAACATTCATATTCACACAGATGTGTCATGTCTATGGTCTTTCAAGTGTGGAAGTATGGATGAATGTAGGCTCACTGGACTCTTCTTACGTCCATGTGGCTCATGTCGTAGAACAGGGGTCACAGGGTGACACATTGCCCAATGCGGTCCGGGTGGCGCTGACACAACAACAGGGACACACGCATGAGTTACTTCCTTGTCCAGCCCAGTACGGAACCACGCCCAGGGCCCCGAGGTCATATACAAACCCTTACGCTGGACTGGCATACGCCAGGCCAGCTAACTCCGCTTACGCTCACAGGGGGGGACGGCAACGCTGCATGTCCCCTGTCTTTCCTGTATTGATCTGCTGCTCACAGGTCTAGTTGTCAGCATGCCACAGCCACTCCCTCACGGCTGGTTTACACCCACACCACACCCATCCAGCACACGCGTCACAGGACATGTGACCCTGCCAATGAAAAGGACTGGGCGCATGTGCTCGATGCCATTTCCACTCTCTATCTGGGTGCATCCGTGTGGTGTTAATGTAGGCATGAGTGCCTCGGGCCCTGCAACATCACATTCCCCAGGACCGGAGGTGACATGATGGCGTCCGCAACACGATACCCAATCATACAGGGTCCATGACTTTGGGACACAGACGTGGTGGCACCGGAAACATTGCGGCCGGCACAGGCACACCGCCACGGGACGGTGACTTTGGGTGCACTGAGGTAGGGGCACCTTAAGTGCTGAGCGGGTGTGCAGCCTGCGATGATGCCCCGTCCCAGCCGTCCGGACTGCTCAGGATTTGTGTGCCCTGCTGGACAGCAGTGTAGGCCAGAGCCAGCAGGCAGCGCGGGCCTACCGCCATGTGGCACCGCATCCTGGATCACAGAGTTAGTGGCACCTCAAGGGCTGAGCGGGTGTGCAGCCTGCGATGATGCCCGGTGAACTGGTATGTCCTCTGCCATGGCGAAATCAAGACCCAGAATCATATGTGAGACCTGGTGGCCTGCGGAGCGGGGCTGCATGATGTGGAGGGTGCCATGTCCGCGGGCCCCGGGCATGTGGCTTGCAGCGGCACGTGGTGGGCCATCATTACTACACGCCAAGGGCGGAAGGTGAGCAAGGAGGCCTGGGTGCGCAGGGGCGGGCATGCACCGCTGGGCGGCAGGAGGCGCTGGGGTACATCTGCCTGGGTGCGCAGGGGCGGACAGGCGATGATGTCTTGTGCAATTGTATGTACTTTGCCATTCATGTGTCTGGACTCTGTTTCAGATGACAGATCTGTTTCAGATGTGTGACCTGGTGAACTGCACTACATACAGGCACGTGGTTGGAGACACACCTGTGGCAGCAGGTGGGCAGTGTGGCCTGGGTGCGCATTGTCGGCACTCTCTCTCCCTACCATCTCTTCTGTTATCTGTGTCTCGCTCCCCCTCTCTGTCCATCTTTCTCTCGCTCCCCCTCTCTGTCCGTCTTTCTCTCGCTCCCCCTCTCTGTCTGACTTTCTCTCGCTCCCTCTCTCTGTCCGTCTTTCTCTCGCTCCCTCTCTTTCTCTCTCTCTCTCCTTCGCTCTCTCTCTGTCCTTTGATGTGCGCAAGACACACCTTCTCATCATGATTTTTGTCTTGCAGGCTGTGACCTACAGATTGTCCCGAGGGGAGCCGCCATGTGTCTTCATTTCTGTTCTGTGTTTCTTTGAATAAATTTTCATTTGTTACATCGAAGGTGGATGTGTGATTCTCATTTTTGTGACGACACATGCATGCCACCAAATGTGATTGTGCGACATCAGGCGGATTATTTGGTACATGATTCCGTGTAGTTGATGTGGCATGTCTGTGGCTGGGGGGTGGTCAGGGGGGGGCGGGGTCCTGGGGGTGGTGGCGGTGGGTGTTGTGGCCCTGTTGGGGCTCTGAGCTGCATGATCAGTGGCTCCATGGCATCTGTTGCCCTTCAGGTGTGGCTCTGGGCTGGGCTCCATTTTGTGGTGCAGGCTGTGGTCCAACTTTGCACCAGGTCAGAGCAGGTGTTAGTTTCCTGCTGCTAACGGGCCTTATCGCCTGTTTTGTGGTCTTATCGCCGATCAGGCTGGTCGTTGAGAATGTTGCGGAGTGGTGTTTTCGCAGCTTTTTGCACGGGTACGCCTACTTTGCATCTCATTAGCGATAGTTTCGGGGGTCATCTGTAGCGATGTTTTTTGCGGCTGCTATCGCAGGTAAAATGGTGTTAACACCAGCTTGTGAATGGTGCGATAAATTTATCGCCACTTTGGCTGCGATAAAGTGCCGCTAACTAGGCGATGTGTCCTTGAGAATATGCCCCTTAGTGCGGCACACTCACCCCAAGAGGCCATGTAACTGTGGAAGCATCAAAGCTACTGATATGCCACAAAGGGACTGTGCATAGTACTTCCAGTACAAATTCCTATGCCTCAACAAACTCACAAATATCCCATCCTTTGGATGTGTGCTGTGCACTACAGCACACACCCAATATATATATTTTTTGAGAAACGAAAACAGTTCCCTTTCTTAATGCCTGCTTCAAGGAGATGTTATTTTCTGATGCAAAGTCCAGTTTGGTCATCATAGTAGATTGAATTTCTTCAAATACTGTAAACATTTGAGAAGGCACACTGCCACAGTATGCCTCAAAATGAATTATTTGATACTCACACATTTTGGGAGAGAGCAAGAATGGGGCGTGGTACGTAGTGTTTCACTGAATCCCAACAAAACAGTTTATCTAGTTTGCTGAGTTGGTGGATGTGACTTCTGTGAGGATGGCAGCTGGTGTAATGAAATACTATTTAAGTCTTCGATGAGAAGGTACACTATTGCAAAATAATGAGCCCTTACCTGAACCTATGAAAAATAAGTGGGTTTAGTCAATGAAAGTGCTGCATTTATAGGGTTGGAGAGGATAAGGGATGTCTTCAGTTACCACAAGCGTTTCTAATTTGGCACTTATTTACATTTTCTTTCTTAGTAAGGTTGAGCGAGGTTATGCCTAACAAGGAAGACTTGATTGATAGAGAATCTTGATCATATGCCTTTGTACCTAACGAATGGAGATGGCCATAAAGTGTAGTCTGGGCATGGTTAGCGTGCAATGCCTTGTGTAGTGGATAGAGCACGATAAAGCAAATGTCCTAATTTTTGTAAATTAAACACATTTAACTGAAAAATGCTAATTTCAATGCTGAATAACGCACGTATAATAAACACAAAATTTATAGTAGGCAATCATATTTAGACACTGTAAGCACACACATGAATGAGCATTGTATTGACTTAAGTTAGCCTACCCAATGATGCCATAATAAATGTCGACTTTACACGTTAGGATTTAGAGGCCTGTTTTCACGTTTAAACTGCTGTTTCGCACAATATGTTTTTCTCTTTCCACAGCAGATGCTGTAATCTTATAGAAGCCTTCTGTCAGCTAGTGAATAGATATTTGTTATGTATTAGACATCTGTTAGCAAAGTTTACACCTGGATGAGAGGAGATGGCAGGAAACGCGACTCAACTCGTGGGAAGAAAAATCTGAACTACAAGATCTGTTCAAAGTGACAAATCAAGGACATAGTTGCATAGCTTATTGTGAA
Organism: Calotriton arnoldi; assembly: GCA_963921515.1. Classification (NCBI taxonomy): domain Eukaryota; kingdom Metazoa; phylum Chordata; class Amphibia; order Caudata; family Salamandridae; genus Calotriton; species Calotriton arnoldi. The sequence goes on from CAWUFW010006863.1 coordinate 192,813, forward strand.
GATGTGAGAAACTGGGGATGTTACCTGCTCCCTGGGTTTGTTAAAAAATTGGTTGCGAATTGTTTGGGGAATGGGAATATTGTTGGCATTTTTTGGGGGGGAGTTTCTATATAGGGCAAACTAGACCTGAAGGTATCAGAGCTCTTTACATGAGAACCAGTTGCGTTACAGATGGGCACATTCTTTTTTTGTTTGTTAGGCACGGGGAGATTAAGTGATTTAGCCAGAATCAAAGGATGTTGAGCGTCCCTGCCGAGACTCGAAGTCGGTTCCCCAGCTCCGACGTTGACCGCTCTAGCCTTAGGCCGCATCCTCTCCCCGCTTTTAATATTTTAATTGACATATTAGTGTGTGTTCCTTAGATTAGTTAGGAACTCTTCCCAGAGGGAGACTCTTCCTTTCTGAGAGTCCTTTTTCTCCAGAGACCTTAGACTAGGTGCAGAGAGCTTGCTGCAGAACTTAATAGGTGGACCTTAGAGATGTGTGCTGACTTTGGACTGAAAATACCTTTTCAGTCTTTGCTAATTTCCTATGCTTGAGTGCTTAAGCATTCTTACTCTCTCATGAGAACCCTTCATTTGGGTTTTCTGAACTGACACCTTACATTGTTTTCTGAAATTAAATGCCGATTGTGCCCAATCTTCATTAATTAAAATTAGGGATATCCCTTTATGGAACACACGTGTTGCATTTTCTTTATCTTATTTGTAATCCTTACTAATGTGGTATTTTATCTCGTCTTGAAACATCAATTTATGGATTATTTAAATCTGTAATAATGATGGCTAACCTTTGGTACTTACTAAATTAATGACGGATTTTGAATTAATTTGTTAATAAACCCTTTAAATTCACACTAAGGCCAACATTTATGAGAACTGACACATCGCTGCAGCGAGGCAGCGATGCGTCAGAAAAAGTTGCGCTTCATTTTCAAAAGCCTTGGCGTAAAGTCCCATGGTGGGCCCAAACAAATATGCTTTTGTGGTACGGCAGCCGCAGAGAGAGAATGCAAATCACCCTAGCGTCACTTTGAAGAGTGTAATGCATTAAAAATGCCTTAAAAAGTGACGCATTTGAAGAAAAAATATTTGCCCCTACCTCAAAAGGGAGAGATGGAGCAGGCAAGAGCAGCCAGGATAACAACCCCGACAACCTCAGTATCCGGCCAGGATGTCCAGACAGACCCCAGGGGACAAGGAAAAGTAATTTTAGTGAGGAGGAGAATCAAGTTCTGATTACAGAGGTGACAAAGGATGAACATCAACTCTTTGTCACCTCCATTTTTGCCATTAGGGAAGAAAGAGACCATTTGGCAGTCCATAGTGGAGAAGATTAACAGTGTCGGGCAAGCTAAAATGACAGTTCCAGAGTGCAAAAAGTGCTGGCGTGATTATTGGCATAGGACCAATGAAAAACTGGCCAATAACCTGAAGGCAGCCGTGCAGACCAGAGGAGGAGGACCTAAGCACCAGGTTGAGCAGGTGGCATCAGTCATACCAGCAGAGTTGGTGGCAGAAGTACCTGGACAGGACAGTGCTGGCTTTCAGGATCAACACGACCTACAGGGTAAGTGGCAACAAGGGAAAATATGACCAAAAATGTCATGCTCTGCAGCACAGCAAGCTACATTCCTGCTCTGGACTGTGCTGAGTGTAAGGGAAAGCTATGGAATTGCTCACATTTCCAGCCAGTCATACATCATATAAATGTAAGTCAAGCTGCCCAGTTACATGTTGCACAGCCAAAGTCCAGCTCCGTCAAGTTTGTCCAGTCCATGTGTGATGTGCAGCACCATTCCAGGCTCACCTTTGTATAAAGGGACTTGTAGTTTAATGTATACACTGACTGACCAGGACTAGAACTCCCACAATACAAAGCAAAAAAGCTGGACTGGAACAACATATCATGCATGGACACAGGAACCTTGCCCACCCTGACTTTGACAATGCTGGCCCCTCTGCACTATGAGGCTAGTGTGTCTGTCTTGGGGCCATGCAGGCAAATCTGGATTGTAAAGCAATGGAATGGAATGGAATGGGTTTGGCAGAGGATTAACTCCTCATCAGAGGGGGTTTAGGTGTGGTGTATGTGAACTATCAACACAAAGGGAAATACAAAGAGCCTTGTGTACAATCACTAGCATGAAACTGCATTTCACACAGCTGCACCGATTTGCGGGGTGAGAGCACACTGGTGTTGGCTGCCATGGTAGAGACCACCCTACCACCTGTCATGTACAAATCTAGACTGGGGGTGGGGGTAAATACAAGTGATGCACACCAGAGGACCATGAGTGTTTGTGGGAAGAATAGATTGCGTGTGAGCCTGGTGGGCCCCTGGTAGTATAGTGCAATGTAGGTGTGGCTGAGCACATTGAACTGCCACTGTGTCTGAATGAGGAGGCATTGCATAGCAAGGAGGTGAGAAGTGACATGTGTACTGAAAGTTAGCCTGAGCGATACTCACGCACTGCTCTGTCTGATAGTGTCACACTTCTGATGCAGCTGGAAAGGGATGCCCTAGAAGAGGGCATTGATGTACTACATCAAGCATGTGATGTGAACCTTGGTGAAAATGTAGCAAGTGTCAGGAGAGATTTGGAAAGGGAAATGTCTGACTATGCCCCATATATGTCAAATCAGGAGGATGTCAAACAGGGAATTGTGATATGACTGGGTGAGACAGGTTTCCATGATGATGGGCAGGTCCTAGTGATGGTTGGAGGCGGAGGTGTACGGACCTAGTTGTGTGGCCAACCTGTGTAGGTACATGTCACAGAATATCATTAATGCTAGCATTTGGGCCCCAGCTTCAGCCATAGCCCTCAGATGCAGGCAGCCATGTTGCTCAATTGCAAATGGTGACTCACATTGGGGATGTTGGTTTCACATTAGAGTCAAATGAGCATTTGTGTGCCATCAGTGTGTGACAGAAAGTAGAGTCCCTTGGTCCACTAGAGGATTGGCAGAGGAGTCATGTATAGGTACAAGTGAGCAGGGCTGAGTTGAGTGATGTCTGATACTCAGCAGATAGCCAAATCTGGTGATGAGAAAATGGGGTGAGTGTCAGTGGTAGCAACCTTCCTAGTTTGGCTGGGCCTATCCCCTCAGAGTTCGTACACAGTGACCAAGGTACAGAACTTTGGAGACTACTGTGTGTGTACTGAAATCACATGAGTATACCCACATTGTAAAACCATGGTAAGTACATGCCCTTATACATACCTGCAGTGTAAGAAGGTTGTTAGCTGTGTAGAGGTATGTGGATGTGTGTCAAATATGAGCCCTTGGCCACATGAATGCTCAATGTCCATGCAAGACAGCATAACAAGAAAAACTGGTGTGGTGTATTGTGTGAAAGGCAGACTGCAGCATAAAAAGTAATACATGACCAAAGCCACATCACTTTCCCAGGGGCTGTGGGCTAAGTAGTGGCCAGAGGAAATGCAGGCAGCCTGATGACTTGGCGCAATGTGCACAGTAGTGGTGTCAATAAGTGAAACTCCATCCAGTATAGTCATCATGAAAAATAAAGGCTATCACCAAGGCAGATGTGGACCTTACTTCAACTTAACCTCTCCGTAAGGGCTGGCCAGCAAGCAGTGTAACTGTGTTGCAATGAGTGGTATGACACACAATATCACCCTTGTCACACAGTGGTCCTGTGTACAATGTAGAGATAATGCCATCTGAAAGGCAACTACAGTGAATCTTGGGTGCAATTCCTATGAGTAACATATGCTCTACACATCAATGTTTAACTGAAAGTGAATAAGAATAACATATGTATGTCAGTCACAGTTACTCATGTCAACACCTAGCATAGATTAACATATTCCAATTTCATTGCAGAGGGAGAAACACCTCCTGACCATCAGCCTGTCCTGGATGACCAATCTGTTGGCGATGGCATCCTGCCCTCCATGGATGATGACACCTTTCAGCAACCCCTGGCCTTCATTGGAAAACCTTCTCTGGTCAGGGCAAGGGGTGACAGCATTTCTGGGTCTCCAGAGGAACAGCCTGCCACAGAACATGCCCCATCTGCTAGCCAAAGCCAAGCCTGGACTCCGAGGACCCCAAAGTTGTCTTCCAACTGCGAGTGATAGGAGTCCAGCAGCAGCTGGTAGATGAGGTTTGGGTGGAGATGGAGACATTGTGGGCAGCCTAGAGGGAATCTATAGGTGCTTCAGTCCAAATGAGGACACATCAAAGGCAATCAAAGTCACCTACCCTTGCTCCATAGAATGGAACAGTTCCTGGCTGACATTGCTGGTTTCATGAGGCAGAGGCAACAACAACAGCCCTGCACATGTGACACCAGTGAGGTTGCCACCCAGCTGGGGGCTATCTGCAACATCCTCCAATCTATGGAGCAGAAGCAGGACTCCTACATTGCCACTATGGGGGCCTGCCCCTGTGAAGTTGTTGCTTTTCTGACAAGCCATCAGGCCATTGTCAGTGCTGTGCTGCCCTCCTTGCTGACGCAGACAAATGCTGCCAGGGACCCAGGAACCACACCTTCAGCCCCTAATGTGTGAGTGCCTCAGATGCCTCGTGCACAAACACCATCCTCACGGTAGGCACAACACACATTAGAGGAGGAAGATGTGGACTTTGCCCTTTCTGGGAGGGATCTACGCAGTAACATTTGTCTGTGCCTCTTGGCCAGTTTCCCATTGGTCCTGTATTAATTATCATGCCGTTGTCCTTGTCACCTGGTACTGTCCCCTTTTTGTATGCCCACTGTTAATCTGATCCCTTTGTGGACTGTCAATGAAAACTACCTTCCCTTATGGCAATTTGGATCTCCTCCTCACTGGAATATTCTTCTCCTCGACATGTCACATGACATGTATCCCCCATGGACTCTGTCTGGATATCCTTTGACTCTTGAACAATGTTGGGGTTGTTGCTTCAAGAACTGCTAATTTGACATAGCCTATGTACACACCTGTAATGAAATACACTACAATGAACCAGTGTGTTGTATCTCTGTTGTAGATGGGACTTACTAGATCCTGATGGATGTGTATATCCAAAAGCCACTTCCTAGCATCACAAGTAAATTCTGTGACTGGCCTTATCACATGCTCTGGTTAGACATGGACAAGAACCATTTACCTCCACCGCCATGGCATTATGTTGAAAATCCCTTTGGACTGTTGAATGTCATGTAGTGACATCGGTACCTCAAGTGCCACGCAGTGAAACAGGCCAACTATTCACACAATTGCAGAACTGCACAAATTGGGTCCTGTGAGGCGAGTGGGCCAATCACACATTATCACACATCCACAGATATCTTGCTCAGGTGTCATTACAATGTCATTATGCACATATGTCAGCCTCAATGCTTAAACTGAAGATATCCTACAAGTACTATCATAATGCATGATCTGACAATATGTAGAAACTAATGGCCAGACCCCTTCTATATAGCATCATATCTATGCCAGTCAAGGATGTAGAAGCTCAGTGCTACACTTTGGATGTCATTAAGCATGTACTGCAACTACTAAGCATTTGGGGTCCTGTGTCAAATGATAAACGGTGTAGTAAGGCACACTGGGATACGTAGGAACATTGATTGTGCTATATACACACATAACAATATAGAGGAGCCAGACCACAGACCTTGGAACCAAGCTACACATGCATCCCTAGGCTAAGAGTAAATGTCAGGCAATTGTCAATTCATTAAAAAAAATATATTTTTATAGATTGTTACCCAAATGTTACATCATTACACAGAGCAGACATTCCACAATTCAATAGAAGAGAATTCATTTACAAAATCCATACGAGCAGCAGCAAAGTATGCCCTACTAGGTTTGAGGACAATATTCCAGGACATCATTTTAAAGATACATAATAAATGGGTAGAAATTGATAGTTGTAATATCGCTAGCATTAAAATAAACTTTCCCATATTAACTTTTTAAGTGCAGATGCTTATTCTAAAACTAAGAGTGATGATATTTCATAGGCGGGAAGTCCCTAAAACAATAAGTGCAAATAGAATTGACATATTTCAATAGAGGCAACATATTTATACCCCCTCAGTCCACTGATCAATAAAGTGCAAATACATGACCCTTCTGATGTGGGTATAGTCAGCGGCATAATTAGAAGCAGTGCCATAAAGTAACAGTACCTACTAACAGCATAAAATTCATTAAAAAAGCAGCAGCATTCAGTAAACATTATCAGCATAGATGGTAAAATTAAAACACAGTTGTCAAATGCATATGCCCACTAAAGAAATACTCTGGGGACAAAGCAGTCCTATCCCAATGGATTTGCAGGATAGAGCTAACACATGGTTTGCTACCTTTATTGCCTCCCCCCATAATTAATTCCTGCTGCATCGACCCGTTCATCCAGGTGGTAACTGAGGTCCAGATTCTGGCCCCCACCGCTACTTCTTTCACCCTTCACATTTATACAGATTAATTTCCATATTGTAAACTACTAACAATCTTGATTTCCACATTGGAAATGTTGGGGGGCAGGGTTCAACCATTCTGATGCAATGCACAGGCTGGCAACCACTATAGCAATACATAATAAATATGCTTCTCTCTTTATTACCTAATTGTCTTCTGAGCAGTCAGTGACACCCAAGGTCATCAATACAGGGTAATCCAAACCTGTCCACCAATAATTGAGCCCAAAACCCTCCCAATGTCTTGTATCAATGGTTCTAATTTGGGGTATGAGAAGAAATGTGAATAATTTCGGCCTGCTCTGAACCACACCTATTGCACTTGCCCCAAAACCTTAGCCACCTTGGCCGGGGTGTCGTATAGATTGAATACTGGCTTAAAGTGTTGGCTTCTTAAACCCGCTATTAATAACACCTTATTGCCTAAATCCAATGACTCCTGGAGCTAGAGCCCCTCAATGCCAAACCTAGCCCCGAACTTAGAATTTTACATTTTCAAATCGTATTGTTGGCCTCATACTAGCAAATCATAGATTGGGCCAGTTCTATCCCTCCACCTCATCACCTCGACCAAAGGGATCTTTACAACTGAGATAAATTGCTTTTTCTTTTAAAGAGAAAATCTCGTATCTGAAGGAGTTTAAACAAATCACCCTTAATCAATCCAAAGGCCTCCTGCAGCTCAGTGAAGGAGAGACTTTGACCATCACAGTATAGATCCCCTAATTCTGTGAGTCCCTTCTGTACCCATCTGTCTATAGCTGCATCCTGAAAAACAGTTGGAAAAATTGGGGAAGCTGACATAGGCGTACAAAACTTGGGCTTAAGAATACCTAATTGCCGTTTAATCTGGCTCCAGACCTTATATGCTGCTCCAAAGTCTTGAACCTGTTTTTCTATAATAGCTGGGTTCCCCCTTTTTAACAAGATATCCCATAGCTTTGGCTCCCAAGATCATCTCATAGATTGTTGGAGCTTCTGCCAATAAACAATTGTCTATTCTAACTTAGCAAGTAGTTGCACAAATTCACATGCAGGAAGTGCCACACTTAGTAAGTACTCAATGCCAAGGATGATTGACGTTTCCGGGCAGGTGGGGGCCACTTTCATTGATACAAACCAGCAAACAACAATGAGGTACTTGTACAATGCTGCAAGGGTGAGAGTGTAAGTGCCAAGCAGCAGTGTGTGTCCCAACACAGCCATGAAAGGGTAGCATGGGGTGACAGATCTATCCCTCCTGTACATGTAGCATAACTTACACACACAGTACTACAGTAAGTGACTATCTGTGCTGGGCTGTACGTCCATTCACACAAAGAGGACCACTTACAGTGCCCAAAGAATATTGAAGATTCCCTAAGTTACTCCATCGCAACATTGACTGACTCTTGTCCATAGGCGTCTCACTAAGTTACACATATCTACAAACACTGCAGGCAATTCCTACATCATGTACTCAAATCAACATAAGCAATTATGACAACTCGGACGCAGTAAATTATTATCTTTTATTTTATAACAAAGCCAAAACATTATCGCCCACCCACTAACACCTTAAAAAATAACAAATACAAAGCTATAAAAAAATCGAAAAAATACAAAAAGCTATCTCATCTAAACCTATACTAGCTAATAACTAACTACAATACTACAATATAGAGGAAAAAAATTAATTGAAATGTTCACAGCAGTTGTGACATCTGCTCCACAGCCTCCTCTAGGTTACTGAAGTGGATACTATGCTGGCCCTGTTTCTCGTGGATGTCATCCAGTTTCCGGTTCAGTTTATTAAGTTCACAGATAATGGTGTAGTGGAACACTGATTCCCTATGAGGTTGCCTCCTGGACCATGTGGCCAGATGTTGTGTGGCTGCTGGGGGAGCTGGTGTAGAAACACTTTTGGCCAGCTGTGGCTGTCTTGGGGCTGTTCTGGGCCGGTTTGGTCTTGCTCTGGCGTGTCTTGGCTCTGGTCTGTCTTGGCCAGTGGGTGAGGTTGGCACTGCTGGTGTGGTTGGTTTGGAAATGTTATAGAACCCCGCCGCTTTAGCAAGCACATACAGTTTTTGCATCTTATTGTATGTTTTTGCTAGGTTCCTGACATGACGGTAACGTTCCCGGTGAAGTTCAGCTGTGCGTGTCTCATCAGCTGTCATGTTGTCTAGGTTGCAAATAGAAAGAATTAGTTAGCACAGTCAGTACATGTACATGACATCTGACAGAAATAGTCTGACGTTGTAACACCTATGTTTCTGACCACAACTTCATCATCATCAAATAGCTTTATTCGACGTTTTCAGTCATAAAAGCACACAGTTATACACAAAACATTAGAAACAATAAAACACCATTAGATAATGCATAAAATACCATAAAAACGTTAATTACAATTTTAGTTCTTGACATTTCGTCAATATATGTCGAAAAGAACCTCACGCTAAACATACTATAAGTTTCGAGACCCAAAACATTTCCCTGACTTTAAAAACTACCATTATTAAAATATTTACCAAAATACAAGCTTTAGTAACAACCGGCTTTAAATTCATAGTAATCTTGTTTACCCCCCACAGTAAAACTATACGATACACCCGTCCTGCCTATCAATTCAGTATCTTTTACTAAGCCTTCTAAAATCACACATCAAATTTTCGTTGCGAACAAGCCCTGATTATCCAAGCCCCCACCAGGAATTTAGCCATTGCTATGGTTATTGCTTCCTTTGTATCACTTCTTAATATTCTGACTGCTTGGTTCGCACCTCTTATTCCTGTGCGTGTCTCATCAGCTGTCATGTTGTCTAGGTTGCAAATAGAAAGAATTAGTTAGCACAGTCAGTACATGTACATGACATCTGACAGAAATAGTCTGACGTTGTAACACCTATGTTTCTGACCACAACTATACCACCAATAGAGCTAGATATATGGCCAATATGTTGTTACTACATAGACATCCCTTACTTGAACTTGGAAAATTGAGTCAAGTGCCATCTGTGTGGGTGCACAAAATGTAACAGTACTCACAATGAGATGAATACCATATCATACAGGACAAATATTCACACTCATGTAGATGTCCTGTCTACATTTTGATACATGGGCTTGGTTACCTTAAATTGGGATTTAGAGTTGCGTCCTGCAAATGTGCAGATCATTGATCATGAACATAAGTGTAAGTGGATTAGGTGAAACGGTACAGGCAGTGTGGCTTGCCTCTCCATACCCCATCTGGACTGTCACAAAGCTGCACATGTTGCTGCCTTCACTCACTCAGTGTCAAACAGTCAATACAGGGATATGGGGTTGTGATGTACCCCCTGTAGAACATGCTTGGGGGACCTTAATAACATGTAACCAGAGGCAATAGTACGGAAATGTCAACATTATCTCCAGCTACAGACTTGCAGAGAAAATCACTCATACTTAACATGCTCATGTACACACATTATCCCAAGGCTGCATTTGGAGCCCTACAGCGTTAACTGAACATAGCATCTCAGTTGTGTGTGTCTGCTTGATGATCCAGTCATCTGGAGGGAATCATTTATTTGATATGATACATGGACCCTTGCTCCATAACTATGAGCGAGCCTCAAGAACCATTGCGGCTGGATAACAACAGACATACGTCATGGTAGACTAACACATCGAATATCTTAATGTCCATCCTATGATTAACAAACACATGAGCAGACAGACATGTAGGCATGCCATTGGTTGTCAATCATGGCCCAAACACACTACTTATGAAGATGTAGGTCCATTACATGAAACATATGCTGCAACTACCATAATATATTGTGTTTACATAGTGATGTCAACCCAGGTGCCACTGACATACATGTTGACGGAGACAGCCATAACATTGCATGCGTTACATTGCATGCTTTTACAACGTGGTCGTTACAATGACCGCGTTGTTACAACGCGAGCCATTACATCGCAAGTCGTTTCAACGACTTGCTGTAGGGGGCGCACTGGTGTTGGATTTACAATCCAACACCTTCCCTGCTGTTGCACAAACTGGAGTAGGAATAGCAAATTATACTATTCCTAAGTCCAGCGCACCCACTACAGCAAGTCGTTAAAGCGACTTGTGATGTAATAGTTCACGTTGTAACAACGCGGTTGTTGTAACTACCGCGTTGTAAAGGCATGCGATGTAACGCATGCGATGCAAAGGTATGTATTCATGTTGACATATTTCTGAATCCATTTTGTCACATTGCTACAGGGACAGTTCTGATTTATGCGAACATACAGTGCGTAACACAGAAGGTATGTTTGGCAACCATTTTATTCAGTGAAACTTAAATATCTCATCTGGAGATCCCTAAAACATACTGCATGTATGAACACATGATGCTGATTTAAGTTGGGACATATGTTTTAGGATCACTCTGTGTGTGAATCTGATTACATTACACCTCTTCTGTCCATGCTTGTTAACAATGGTTGTGTAGCATTAATGTACATCCTCTGACCAGCTTCTTGCACAAATTGGGACTTTAAAAAGTGATCCCTGACCAGACATGCTAAGCAAAACAGAATTCGCAGTGACATGACATACGTCGACTCCAGATCTTATGATTTGGGCCATTTGTTGTTCCAGGTAATGTGTCTGTGTGGAACACATGCAGAGTGTCTGCCAGATGATGCTCACTTTGCCCAAAGCAACAGGACTATAGATGTGCCACTCTAAATATATCTTAAAAGATGTGTACTTCCTGTGGGCCTCCTTACATACACCTTACAGTCTCAAGATTATTTGGTTGTGAACAGTCCTAAACAACCTTTGGGCTGGTTCTGTACTGAATCACAGACTGACAGCTCATTATTGGTAGCTGAGTGTTACTTTCCACCACACATCACAACTGATCAGCTCCTCATAGATCATACACAGACATCATAATGGTATGATACATTACTAATTGCACTTAATGGTAGAATTGGGGTCTTGGATGATTGCACCTCTCCCCATGAGAATGGAAGATGTCCACCTAGGAAATATGAAAGAAGGCTTAGCATTGTAAAAATTGCTTTAACAAATGTTAACATTTTTATTATCTAAACTATTATGTCACAGTATTTCAAAAGTACACAACCACAGGAACACACATAAGGTAATATGCCCAGCTCATTGCATATATCTAGTCCGTTTACAGGCCTGAGCAGGCTGGATGGTGGACTTCACATGTACCGATCATGACATGCCTGGAGCATGTGCCAAGGATGTGATTGATTGAGTAACGCTGGGCAGTATGATGGCAGAGTCTGGTGTGCCATCATGACACATGGGTGACATGATTGACTCTAGGAGTAAATAAAGGACATAATAATGCAGCCCTTGCACTCCACTAGCGTAACCTTTAGTGATTCTCCAGTGGTGCTAATCAATTAATCATATACATGAGGTCACACAAAGTCACTTTGGGTGGGTTAGAATGACCTCATAGATATGGAGTAAGGCAAGGCAGCACAAAGAGCTGCCTTGCCTTACTCTGCACTAGGGAGGCGTTCCATGGGCCATGTGGTGGCTGTTCCCATGAAACACCCAAGTATATTTACACTTCCCCAGATTTTCTAAGCCATGTAGACCTGGGGATGTGCAAAGACCACCTGGCTCCCCAGGGTAGGCACAATAAGGAGATATGACTTGATTTCTCCTCATTTTGTCCTCTTTCCATGTGTGCTGAATTCTGCAGCACACATGGAAAGAGGAAAAAGGGTTGTTTTTGTGCAGGTAATTGCCCCTTCCAGCACAAACACAATCCTGCATGCAACAGCGGAACCCTTGCATCATGATGCAAGGGTTCCTACATTGGTGCTAGGCTGCTGAAACTGCACCAGTGCTGGGAGAAAGGGCAGGAATGCACCTTATTACATAAATTCGGTGCATTCCTGCCCATTCACACTGGTGTTGGGCAGCCCAATAAGGTGACTTGCTGCGCTGTCCTACATCAAAATTCCGTAAATGAGGGCTTAAGTTCCCTTACTTAACATCATCTCCTCATATATTTTTATACTGATATACATTTTGCACATCCCTATATTGTTGAAAAACACAACTGAAGTACAATTCATGTTTATGCTTAGCATTCCAGATGAAGTTTCATCACCATATGCAGACAGAACATACATACATACCAACAGGTCCACCAGTCTCAAGTCCCAGGAAGTCAACCACACCGGCCTCCCTTCACATACACAGATCCTTCCTATGCAAGGTTAAGCTGATATTGTACTCTATGTGATTTATCTCATCGATGTTTACATGCAAATGTTTATCTATGTTACCTGTTTCATTACATGAAAAACTCAAAATTCAATAAACAAATTTAAACAAAAAAAAAAAACAATGACACAGGACAGTATATAAATGGGGAAGGGACAATAAATGGACACAGCACACACTCACAATACCAATATGCACGCTACACTCTCAGACACTCTCAAACAACCTCCTACACCAAGCACAGACTAACAGAGAGTAAGTGAAAGTAACTTCACACTTCCTAGTTTGCAGTGTGCCACAACCAATGCGTCACTTCCTGGCTGTGTCCAGCCCGTTTTTGACAAATGCATCGTTTTTTCTAACATCTCGGTACTGAAATAGCCAATGTGTGATTAACCCACAACGCATTAACCACAATGCTTTTTCCACACATTGGTGCTGATGCACGGCTTACAACCCTCGCATCGGGGCAATGCGATGCGCAAATTACTCGATGCCTAAGTTGTGACCCACGCAAGTGGCATATTGTCTGGGATACACTGAAGGGACTTGTGCAATACAGGAAAAGACACCTTGGTCTCACTTTCCCTGCTCCTCTTTTCTTACCTGACAGGTTCATCTTCTCAGATGTGTGCATTGTTCTGTGCTCAAAGGGCCCAATTCATGGGCAGTTGGCATAATGTATCACAGCTATTCATCTTGCTGCACTGCTTTACGTCAGAGTTAAAGGGCAGGATTCTACTGTATTCATCATATACTGTTCATTCCTGTCCTTTCACCCTGCACTGATGTGTTTCCAGCAGCCTACCTACAATGCAGGGACACTTGCACCGTGGTGCAAAGGTGCTTGTGTTGAGTCTAGTTGGACAATCCAGGCCCTACACTGGGCAGGAGGTCAAAATTGTAGGCGTTCAATTATATAGCTTACATTTCTTGCAATGTGATTGGTAACATGACTGTGGCATAGGAAGACTATCTGGGCTGCACTGTGTGGCCATGACTATTTTATGCCACTCTGTTGACACAGGACATCATGTAGATTATACTGTCATCCACATACCAACATCCTGAAATGCAAGACGCATACTCAGTCATTGCACACTCATTGGTACTACACTCATTTTGGACTGTGACAGAGGGTCTGTAGTTGAACACACTGTAGCAGCACACACAATCTCCTAATGTGCACACTGATACACATTACCCACTTTCAATTGTGTATATCTTGCTCAGGCACACATGTTCTGCACATGGTGTTATCATGAACCAAATTATCGGAAAGTATGATGTGGGTCTGGGGTGAGTATATCACACAGCAACAGACCTTTTGAATAGGTGAGTGAGACTTTAGTCATCACTGCAGTGAAATATTGTTAAATAGTCAATTTAACTTGTGATGTACAATTAGCATGATGCTGCCATTCACACAAGATCTCTGTCTGACTCTTGTCAATGTTAGTAGCAGTACATCTACTCTGAGGGCAGGCCTTTGTGTCTGTCTCCTGGTCCAAGGATACTGTATTTCCTGACACAGGCATATGTTATGGCACACATTCAATGTACATTTCACCTTTGGGTGGGTACAAGATGTGTGATCCGCTCAACTATGCACTTGTACACCCAGGTCAGAGGTACACAACTCTTGCCATGTAAAGGGAAGTTGCCACCACAATCCCTCCATCTGACCATGTGCAATGAGTTAGTGTGTATGCACGTACATTTTTGTCAGCCTTGATAACCATTTGAAATCACTCTCGACATCTCATTATTCTTAATGTGTTCTGATGTTGGTATATAACCTATCCAATGTCATGCTGCTCTGGCTATTAACTCACCGTACGATATCATCTACTCATATTGTCTTTTTACAGGTCTTTGTTTGTCATTGCATTGCTGAGCAATGCATGGCGTCCTTTATCTACTGTAGCATGATATGGTATATCTGACAGTGTAGGCAGGAAATAGTTCTGTGTTTTCTGGTGAGCCAGACATGCATGTATGCGTTATTGACAAGTGCCAGGTTGTTCACATTTGCATGACTCAAGGCCTTTGTCAATCAAACATGTCACTCATTATCTCGGATGGAATCTGCTACAACATTACCTACAGTAAATTACTGTCATTCTGCATGTTTACAAAGCAGAATGGTATGCAGTTCCTAGTGAACACTATATGTTGACGTATGATTAGTGTAATGAGTAACACACTAAGAGCAGGAGAACATTACCTCCTTTCGGAAAAGAGACCCTCACACACCCCCATCAGTGGGGTGTCTTGCTTCATCATCGGGTCTGCTCCTTATCGGGTCGGCGCTGCAATACCCGATCGGCGCCCTTAACGGGGCCTTTTGGCAGAGATCTTTATTTCCTTTTGCCGTAAGGTGCCATGCGTGTGAGGGCCCTAGTGAGTGTAGATGTAGTGAGTGTAGAAGTGAGGTTAAAACAGAAGTGGGTGGTCCACCCAAAACAACTTTAATGATCGTGGCCACTCTCCTCATTAAAAACGTGAAAGTAGCGCACCCCTGTTATAAGGTCACGGGGCTGTGCGCATTTGGGGTCAACATGTTTCTTGCCAATACTTCAATTAGAAGGCAATTCTTCAGGACCAAATCAAGATCTATCCACACTTTTTGGTAGTGGTACACAATTAACTAATAAAGTGACCACCCTTACAGCACCCTAAAAAGTGGTACCTGCAGATCTATGACATCAACCTGTAGAAAAATATAAGTGTAGAAGTATGTCAGGACATTGTATGAACCTACTATACTTATATAGTGTTCTAATTAAAAATGTGATAAAAGGGCATGCATCACACACAGTGGTAGTGACCATGCACAAAGCGATATGGAGTAGCAAAGAGAATTAAAAACTATGATAACAAAGGAGCATTATGTGTGAAATATGTAAAATATGCTTGCTCCTAGCGTCAAGAGAACTCACCCAGTCTGGGTCAAAGAGATGTTACATCGGTGGCCGACGAGCTCAAACACTGAATAGTACAGTGTCCTTGATTAGGCGAGAGATACAAAGAAATTAGTCAAGTTCTGGAAAGTAACTGTCAGTATCGGGTACTCAGGCACAGGAGATTGATTACACCAATAATGAGGGTTGATGCTCTTGTAGCACATGTGTCATGTTACCCCCACGCTAACCGGTGTGGTCCCACAGCCTACCAAACCCAAACGTCACCTATTAGGTAAACTTGGGTCCACCCACGAGTCATGGGAAAGTGTTGGTGAGTGAAGTAGGTTTCCTAGCAAACACTAGAACCGGTGCGCCACTCGTGGAATCAGCATTAGTTCCAACGTAGTGCCCCGGTATGGATTGTAATCTCGCCCATGTTGTGTCACAAGCCCTTGTGAAGCCGGCACAGGTACTTACTTGGACATCCGCGCATAAAGTCAGCAGACCTACCCCAGATCTGCCGGTGCCGCTGGTACACTGGAAGCCGACAGTGCTTCCCTGTATACTCACCGAGCGGCTGATGCAGGGGGTGGGTACTTCCGGATGCACGTAAGCCGCGTTCGGTCATGCGCACTGTTTACAACTGGCACCATAATGCGATTGGCTTGTAAAGTCTGTGGTTGGTTCCTACGTTGGAACTAATGCTGATTCCACGAGTGGCGCACCGGTTCTAGTGTTTGCTAGGAAACCTACTTCACTCACCAACACTTTGCCATGACTCGTCACGGGGAGATGGGTGTGGCCATGTTGGGGGCAGTGGGTTACTTACCAGTAGACCGGAGGTGTACCCTGTGTGTTCAGCCTTTTTATTGTTATGTGGATGAGATGTGATTGTACACGCTGAGGCTGTTCCCGAACACGAGGTGGGTGGACCTCTCGGCTGACACCCCAAGTTTACCTAATAGGTGACGTTTGGGTTTGGTAGGCTGTGGGACCACACCGGTTAGCGTGGGGGTAACATGACACATGCATGTATAGTAGGTTCATACAATGTCCTGACATACTTCTACACTTATATTTTTCTACAGGTTGATGTCATAGATCTGCAGGTACCACTTTTTAGGGTGCTGTAAGGGTGGTCACTTTATTAGTTAATTGTGTACCACTACCAAAAAGTGTGGATAGATCTTGATTTGGTCCTGAAGAATTGCCTTCTAATTGAAGTATTGGCAAGAAACATGTTGACCCCAAATGCGCACAGCCCCGTGACCTTATAACAGGGGTGCGCTACTTTCACGTTTTTAATGAGGAGAGTGGCCACGATCATTAAAGTTGTTTTGGGTGGACCACCCCTTCTGTTTTAACCTCACTTCTACACTCACTACATCTACACTCACTAGGGCCCTCACACGCACGGCACCTTACGGCAAAAGGAAATAAAGATCTCTGCCAAAAGGCCCCATTAAGGGCGCCGATCGGGTATTGCAGTGCCGACCCGATAAGGAGCAGATCCGATGATGAAGCAAGACACCCCACTGATGGGGGGTGTGTGAGGGTCTCTTTTCCGAAAGGAGGTAATGTTCTCCTGCTCTTAGTGTGTTACTCATTACACTAATCATACGTCAACCTATAGTGTTCACTAGGAACTGCATACCATTCTGCTTTGTATCACTTTGGGGCATGTATGCTGGACCTGGATAAATATAGCCCATAGTCCTCAAATTTGTTAATAAATTCTGCATGTTTACACATTTTTTGAGACACACTACAATGTGAGGTTATCCTCAGTTACGGTAATTGGTGACTTGTGTTCCTAAATTCACTGAGTGCCATCTGTTGTACACTTTGCTGCTGCACAACACATCAAGACTGCTAGCTGTGCTGCTCTGCATTGCTCAAGGGCAAGGAGATTGTAATTATCAATTTGAATAGCAAACGTGTCATGCCTGGCCTGTACCTCTAATGCAGTACACTGCTTCTCATTGTATTTCTGTGTATGTGCAATTGATAGGTGAAACACATGGCCCCGTGTTGCTGAACAGGTCTGATGACATGATTATTACAATTTCAGGCCTACTTCTATTTAATGAGATATGGGTGAGATGACATTTGCAGGGGCTGTGACATAAACACCAACACAAATAATGGCTTCAAACATTTATTTCCATGTTGGACCTTCCTATTAAGTTTGGACATTCTGTCAATCACAGTACATGTACTTTAAGTGAAGAAATTCTGCACAATGTGGGTGCGTTGCCGAATCCCAACAATTGTATTTTGGATCTCTCTCTTCCATCCTCATCCTCATCCTCCATTGGGTCCTGCTCATCATAGTCCACGTCATAGGGGACATTTGTCTGCACACAAATGTTGTGAAGAATGGCACATACTAGGATAATCTTGCAGACCATAGGGGGCGAGTATTACAATCTCCCCCCTGACATCTCCAGGCATCTGAATTGGGATTTCAGCACATCAAAGGTTCTCTGCACTATGTTGCGGGCCTTGACCAGTGCCAGGTTGTACTGTAGTTCTGGTTCAATGTATGGATGCACTATTAAGGTCATGACCCATGGCTGGAGACCATATCCTTTCCCAACTGAAAGTTAATCAGAAATTACAACTGGCAATGCTTTTGCTCTCTTTTACAGTTACATTCCTGTCCATTTGTGCCATGTGCATTTAATGACTCATGCACATTTCTTATGGTATTTCAGAATATGTGTTACCTATACAATTGGCAATAGGTTTACACCTGTCTGTTCCAGTTCTCTATGTCATGCCACTGGAGTCAAGCTATCCTGACTGATGAGAGATGAAACCCCGAAACTGGTCCTAGGATGCTTATTTCCAGTCCAGGGAGGACCTGGCCTGGCAGTTCGGGCTGGACTGTTCCCATTGGGCGCAGGATCAAGACTGATTTGCATATGGCTGGGTTCAAACTGGAATGGCATGGGGAGCAAAA
Organism: Calotriton arnoldi; assembly: GCA_963921515.1. Classification (NCBI taxonomy): domain Eukaryota; kingdom Metazoa; phylum Chordata; class Amphibia; order Caudata; family Salamandridae; genus Calotriton; species Calotriton arnoldi. The sequence continues at coordinate 211,371 of CAWUFW010006863.1, forward strand.
AAACTATGGATTAAGTCCAGATCTCTGTACTGGGGTGAATGTATGACAGTGTTCTGCATTCTGTCCATCAACTTTTCTTATAGCAAATGATGAGCATGACCTGATACATTGAAAACTTCTACATCCGGACGTTCATGTTTATACAGTAGCTTACTGTGATGGGTATTTAGAAATTGTCTGATTGCTCTATGTTATGTGCACTCACTACATGTGAGAAGTAACAGATTATTGATCAAAAGTTTGTCTAGTTGTTCCTCCCTAGGTAGGTTGTGATAATGCCTGAATGTTTAACACTCACACATACATGTCCATGTTAAACCATAGATTTTGTTGGTGGTCTAGATGACATTGGCACAGCCGTTACATAGTTCACTAACTTTGCCATGTGATTTTGATGCATCAAATAGGTGCAGTTGAAACATGTCACATACATTGTTATGCTATTTATCGTCAGCCTTCAACTATTGCTTTTTACCAGAGAAGTTCTCATCATGCACTTTGAAACACACATATGTAGTGCAATGTGGGCCACCTTTATGGGGGACACACTGATGTTGTTATAAGGAGCTGTCTACTCCACATTTAGACACATTACATTGGTTTTTCATATGTATGTGTATGACTCTAACTTGTAGGGAAGTGTGTAGTTCTATGCCTTGATTTGTTCCTCATTGATGTGCAAATGTATGCTGAGATTGGTATCCTGAGTGCACTGTTGTGCATTGTCCAGGTTGGAACTTATTTTAAGGTGGTGACTGATGTATGACATGTTTGGCAGCATTGTGTTTGACTTAGTGAGTTTCACATTGCATCTTACCCCACAGAACATGTAGGTGTGCAATCACATTGGTTACAACAGTCAATGTGGACGTCACCCTACCTGTATATGTGTATGTAGACTGTCAGTATTGCTGAGACATATGTGTATTTTGAATGCACTCTCGGTTTCACAATATTATCCAATATTGATATTTGTATGTCTGGGGCCTACACTGACATGGCATGCCACACATGGCCTGTCCACATACTTCTTCCTGTGTTGCTCCTATCACTTTAGTCAAAATAGAAATTTACTGCATGTGTGACACATTTGCTCATTTTCACTGTACTTGTTCTCATACCAGTGACCTTGTTGAACTTTGACTCATAGCAGGAGGTGGTAAGCCATTAAGGAAACACTTACCTCAGATTTTTTATCTTGTGTTGCTTTTGTACTCATAATTGCTTTGTCTGTCATGCCACATGATTTCATTCAGGATTCTTTACCCAGTAAAGCGGATGCAGGCAACTGTGATGCAGGGTTTTCGCAGGGATGCACCGGTTCCAAAATGTTGCTTTGGAGTCGATGCGTTGGTTTCTTGATTATAGCACCACATTCACCTCCAAGGGCCAAGGACTAGATTTGGCATCCCTTGGCAGGGCAGGACTTCAAGCACAGGAGCCCAGGTACTGGTAGCAAGATGCGGGTGAAGTCTTTAATGTCCCTGAGACTTCAGCAACAAGAGGCAAGCAAGTCAAGCCCTTGAAGAACCTTAGATAGTAGGATGCAGAGAGTAAAGTCCAGTCCTCTCACTCCCAGGCAAGAAGCAGCAGGCTAACACAGCACAGCAAGCGGCAGAGTGGCAGTCCCTTCTGGCAGTACAACAGCTCTTCTTCCTGGCAGAATGTCCTCAGTCCAGAGGTATTCTGAGTATATGGTGTCAGAGGTCCAGTACTTAAAACCATTTTAGCCTTTGAAGTAGGGAGACTTCAAAGAAAGCTCTTTGTAGTACACAAGGCCCTGTGTTTCCTGACCCTGGCTCCAGACACACTACAGGGGGTATGCAGCTCTTTGTGAGGGGACATGGAAAGCCATATTCAGGTGCAAGTGTCAACTCCTCCCACCACTCTAGCTCAGAAAGACCCATCAGCCTGGGGATGGGCACACCTCAGCTCCCTTTGTGTGTGACTGTCTAGATCAGGGTTCTACAAAGTCGGTCCTGGAGGGCCAGATCCATGCCAGATTTTAAGATAACTACATTTATCTAAATTGGGATATGCTAAAACTCTGGCATGGATCTGGCCCTCCAGGACCAGCTTTGGATAACCCTGGTCTAGAGGGAATTCACAAAGCACAGCTGTCACCCTGACCCAGACGTGTATTCTAGGGACAGGCAGAGGCACAGAATGGTTAAAGTAAGGAAACACCAACTTTCTAAAAGTGGCATTTTCAGACCTACAATTTAAAAACCAACTTCACTAATAGATGTGTTTTTAAATTGTGAGCCCAGAGACACCAAATTCCAATTTAGGGGAACTTGCCAGATCGACACGGCAGGTGAAACTGTACACGCAGGCTCAGAAGTGGCAGGCCTGAGACATGTTTGAAGGGCTACTCATGTGGTGGCCCCATCAGTGCTACAGGCCCACTAGTAGCATTTGATTTACAGGGCCTGGGCATAGGTAGTTTACTGTACTAGGGACTTATTAGTAAATCCAATATGCCAATCAAGGAGAAACCAAATCCCATTACATTTTAGACAGAGAGCACATGCACTTTTGCACTGGTCAGCAGTGGTAAAGTGCTCAGTGTCCTAAAGTCAGGAAAAAGGAAGTTCAGCACAGAGTCAAAAACTGGAGGTCAGAAGCAAAAAGACAGGGGAAACCAGAACAAAAGACACCAGGACTAACACTGAGGTATGCTACATACTTTAGAGATGAACAGGAGATGAAACAGAAAAGGTTTAAAGAGAAGGTCATGCTTGCACAAATGAAGCTGGCTCAGAAATGGCTTGAAAATCAGCTGTATGTAGGGAATGTTGGTGGATTGCAAGGTGTTGGTTACAACAATGGAGGTCAAATGGTGCGAGGTGGAGTTGGTGTTCTGCAAGGTAGAGGAAAATGTGTTCCAGCTGTTCCAAATTCAGGGATAAATATTGCGATGTTGAAAAGAAGTCGACTCCTTGTCATTATTGTAACAAACTTGGGCGTTGGAAGTGGGAATGTCGACAGAACCCTAATAGGGTAAGTGTTGATGGGCAAATGCAAAGTGTGAACCTGACTCAAATGCAGAATGTACCAGTTCAGCAAATGCAAATGCCAAATCAGTCACAAATCCCAATGATGCAGGTTCTGTAAGCTATGATGCCTCCACAGAATGTGGATAACCCCAGATTTAATGTGAATAAAGTTCCAAAAGCAAACGCAAATCCATTCCAAAATCAGAATCCATTTCAACAATTTCTTATGTTTGAGAAGAAGAGCTCTGACTCTGATAATTCAAAATGACAGTACCTCAGGGGGGAGGAAGATTGCATACTTGGAGCAGACTTAGAGGTAGACCAGAATAGTTCATTTGTAGAAGGTGGGGTAAATGGCCACCAAGTGCCATTTCTGATTGACACAGGAGCTACCCATTCCAGCTATAGAACAGCGGATGTCCCTGACCTACCCCTCTCGGGAAAGAAGATCCAAGTTGTAGGTGTCATAAATAAGCAAATTACTAACCCAGTTTCAAAGCAAGTTCCTGTAAAAATAGGCTCATTTGAAGACGATCATCAGTTTGTTGTGCTTCATTAAAGTCCTGTAAACCTATAAGGAAGGGATCTTTTGTGCAAGTTAAACTGCATGATTTACTTTACATCGGAAGATGTCGAGTTACAAATGCATGGTGAAGATGTTGAACATAAAATGGCCAGACAAGGAAGAGCTGTTGGACTGTTTCCGGTAGCAACGGTAGAGGTCTTACCTCCCGATTTACAAGCTACTGTGAAACCTGAGGTATTGGATTTTTCAGGGAAAGACATTAGACTCATTAAAGGTGTAGAACCTGTCTGAATAATGGTTAAACCAGATGCTGAATTTCCCAGAAGTCTACCATGTAATCTCACACCAGAGACAGTGGCTGGAATCACTTTGGTGATTGAGTCAATGCTATGACAAGGAATTTTGAGAGAAATAGTAGGAAGTCCTTGCAATTCGCTGATCATGGGCTTACAGAAGCCATACAGCAACTATAGAATGATGCAGGTCTTACAAAAAATTAAAGGTATAGTCAACCCATATTGTCCCGTTGTACCAAATCCAGCCACAATATTGTTTCAGATTCCCTGTGATGCTCAGTGATTCACTGTAATGGACATCTGCTGAGCCTTCTTCTCCATTCCATTTCATGAGTAAAGTCAATTTCTGTTCTCATTAAAATTTCAAAACAGAGTTTAGGCATTGTGCCGAGTCCCACAAGGTTCTACAGAGAGCTCATCAATCGATAAGATCTTGAAAAATATTCTTGAGTCTTTACAAAGCCCTGCAATTCAGTTCTTGTAAGGTAAATTGACGATCTATTTGTGGTGTCAAATACAGAAAAAGCCTGCAAACTGGATACAATTCACTTGCTAAATATTATGGCTGAGCATGGACATAAGGTTTCTCTGAGTAAGTTGCAATACTGTCAGAAAGAGGTCCTGGATTTAGGACATCTCATTGAAAAAGGACCAAGGAAGGTGTCACAAGAGGAATTGCTACAATGCAGCACACATAGAAACAGCAAAAACGAGAAGAAATAAAGCATTTCTCCTCGTTTTGCCATGTTAAGACCAGGGTTTTTTCTGTCTTCATTTTGGGGCTGCCTCCTATTTACGCCACCCTTGTAAATAGGGGGCAACATCAATGGTGACCACGCCCACTGCAACACCCATTGCCCACCTCTTTCACGCTAAGTATAGCGTGAAAGGGTGCCTTATTTACAAGGCAGCGATAAGCCACGTTAAGTGGCTTAACACTGCCTTGTAAATAAGGCAACGCCCATATCGCCACAGGAACGTCTTTAAAAGTGACGTTCCTGTGGCGATAGGGGCTTGTAAATATGCTCCTAAAGGTGGCATGATTAACATAAGCCTTCTTGTCCAGCCAAATTGACTATGTGGTCTCTTTTCTGCTATTGTATCTCACAACTCAGAAAAGTATATTGTCTACAGTTTGCATTCATGATGCCCAAGAGCAGAGGAAGTGAAAAGAAAGCTGTAATGATTGACAAGAAATGAGTATGGAAAATATCCAGCTCCTTGCTACCGATGCATCAGAAGTAAAATAAAATGTAAATATTTTTCTATCACTATCACTATCACTGTCTTTACACCAAGAAGAGAGGAAAGGAAGCCATTTTACTCTCCTCCTCCCATGAAGCTGCAGTGGAAATCATCTCATATTCCTGCACCCAAAAACACAGCTTTAAGAAATCTAACTCTTTTCTCCTGCTGTATCCCCTCCATGACTTCCAAAATGCAAATGCACCAACCACCAACGTTTTATAGTCGCCCGAGGTGGGGTGGACTGGACTGAGGACATCTCGGACAATTGTGGGTGTCAGTCTGTCAGTTCTTCATCTGTGACTCCCTGATCCTGGCATGGTAGGATTTCTGGAGAACTGCGAAGGTGTTACACGGTACCCCAGAGCAGGAGCACAATACAGAAATCAACCAAGTGACAGGGGTGGCATCCAATGGGTGGCATGAATTGAGGGGGAAACAGTATCACACAGACCGGTGTGAAATGACCTCAAGGGGTCTGAAGGTGCCCATGTTTTTAATCTAAGGCCATTACTAGAACTACAGCTTGCACTGAGTAAAACCAGAAGAATGGACATCCAGGAGCGAAAATTGATTCCATACAAGCATAATTTATCACATTTTCCATTATGCTCATTACATGAAGTTCCCGCAATTACATCATTACTACACGTTACTTAAGGCAGGAGCACAAATGACTAGAATGTAAATTGCTGTTGGTTGCAGCAATTGTGTTGTTTGCCTTATCTTTGAAATGCAAAATAGATCCTCATGCCTAAAATAGACACGAGAACGCATTTCATAATAAAATATAGTTATATCTGCTCGTTTTGCATTTCGAATAATTTAGCATATTTTTCTGACTAATTTTGTGAAATTGCACAGAAGCAAATTAAGTGGATTTTGCACACCCTAATTGTAGAATCTGCAACAAACGGCACATTCCTATACACGTGACCTACAATTACGTTGGTCTTGTCATTCTTTTTATCCTCCTCCTCCTGGTCTTTCTACTTCTCTTAGTGCTGCCCACCTCTTCCTCCTATTCGTTATTCTCCTTCCCTGGGCCTCACCCCTATTCTCTTGACTTTGCTAATTGGACTGCTCTTGGTCCTTTTACTCATCCTGGTCCTGCCTTGGTGCACCTTGTCCTCTCTTGCTCTTGGTTGTCCTCAGGGCCCTGGTTATGATGCTTCTGGTTCTCATCCTCTCTTTATAATCCTGAACACACTGGACCTCCTCCTCCTGATCTTCCACCTCCTGACTCTCCTTATTTTGATCTTCCTTATCGAGTTCTACATCCTCTTCCTCCTTATGGTTCTGGCTTGCTTCGTGCTCCTAATCATAGTCCACCTTCTCCTGGCCTTGGCCCTACTCCCCATCCTCCTGGTTCTCCTTCTCTTGATCATCCTGTGCATACTCCCCCTGGTACTGATCTTCCAGCTCTTGTTCCTCCTGATCTTATCATTGGTCTTCTCGGTTCTGGTCTTTGTGGCTGTAGTCCTCCTCCAGTTCCAATTGATTTTCTTGCCCCTATGGTCCTCTATCTGATCCCCCTGGTCCTTGCACCCCTAGATGCATTCCCCTTGGTCCTCCATGTCCTGGCCTTCCTCGGTCTCTTTTTCCTCATCCTCTCTATCCTCTGGGTGGCGCTACTCCTCCCAGCCCAGTTTCTACTCTAGGTTCACCTGGCATGGGTCATGTTCTATGCCTTTCTAGGCCTTGTTCTATTCTTGCTCCTCTTGCTCCTCCTAGTACTTTTAGTGTTAATCTGCAGAATGCCTCCTAGTACTAGCTCCCATCGTCCTGATCCTCCTGGGCATGTTCCTGGTTTACCATGTCCACCAAGTCCTACTCGACCTGGTCATCATTGTCCGGATTCTCCAGGTCCTTCCTTTCTTGATGCCCCCAATCCTCTGATTACTGGCCTTCCTGGCCCTCTCAGCCCGTGGTTCTAATTTTCCTGTTTCTCATGGTCATCCTGGTCCTGACCCTCCTGGTTGTGGTCCTTCCACTGTTTCTCAACCTTTTCTCTGTCTTTCTAGCCTTGGTGTTGTTTTTAGCCCTCCTAGTCCTGCTCTATTTCTTGATCCTTTTGCTCACCTGGCCCTGCCTGTGCAGGTCACCTTGGTCCTCTGATTCTCCTGGCCCTGTTCCTTTTGGAGCTGTTGCTGTTGGTCCTGGTCCACCAGAGCCTAGACAACCCTGTCTTCCTTGTCCTGGTCCTCCTGATCTTGGTCCTTCTGACCCTAGCTATTGTTCTCCTGGTCTGGACCCTGCAGATTCCAGCCCTCTTAATCCCTTTTGTCCTCCTGATCTTGGCCCTCCTGGCTCTCATCATCTTGGTCCTTGCACTCCTAGTCCTGCTGATGATCCTGATCCTCCTGCTGGTCCTTCTCCTTCCATTCTCGGATGTCAGTCAGGCACTGTCTCTAAGCATGTCTCTCAGGGTTTTGGTTTTCTTTTTTAATGGCGTATGATTTAATACTGGTGGGAGTTAGGAGTCATGAAGAACAGAAATGAGAGCCCAGAAGAGACCTATCTCAATGCCCCCTTGTTTCTTTTCCAGTACTGGGCACCAGCACGGCATGCCTATTGGAAAGGCTGGGCTAAGGCACCAGCTCCAGAGATCTAAGTAAACACAGCATGTTTTATGGTGTAGATGTGGCACGTTAACTCTAATGGCACTTGCCCATTTCTGTCTAATCTTTAAGCATCATAGCACAGCACAGAGGAATAATGTACCTGATTCTGAAAAATGAATGCAACATGTGGGGAACACACTTATGTTAATGAATGTAGCATGTAGGGAACACATTTATGTTAATGAATGTAGCATGTAGGGAACACACGTATGTTAATGAATGTAACATGTAGGGAACACACATGTTTTTCTATAATGTAGCTCAATAGCAGCAAGTTAACTCTGGTGGTCAGTTCACTTGCTAGAGCAACATGTGTGCATTCTGGTCACAGGTTTCGCTCATGTTAAAATAGATTACATGAGTAAAAACGTGACAAACATTTGTGCTTTATGTAAGACAGTTCAGAGAGATGATCCTTTTGTTGGAAAGGTCATTCTGTTACATTCTGTCACAAGATACAACACTGGTAACATAGATCAGTGAATTACGTGCCTGTCTTAAAGAGCTGCATTTAACCTGCAGGTTTTAAGAACCTTCCAACCTTTTAAGGGGAGAGGATGTGCCTTAACGGCTAGACCGGCCAATCTTGCAGCTGGGGAACCAGGTTCTAGTCTGGCAGGAGGCTCAAACATCCTGTGATTCTGGGAAAATCACTTAACCTACCCGTGCCTAGAAATGAATGTGTTCCACTTTAATGCAACTGGTGCGCATGTAGAGCGCTCTGATACCTTCGGGTCGAGTTTGCGCAATATAAAACTGCAAAGAAAAAAAATCTAAATGTGGTTTATATAGCGCTTCTTCCCACGATGCATGTGAAGGGCTCCAATTTGCAGGAGAGTCCCCCGGCTTCCTTTGGAGCTCATGGATGAATGCTGGTTGTAGTGTGGACATGGTGAGTGGTGTGCATGAGGTTTGAAGACATGGTTTAGGTGTGGTTGCTGCATGTAAGCATGGAGTGCAGCAGATAGTGTGAGGTCAGATGCATTTGCACATGCAGGTACTTACCCTCTGTAACCGGTGGACTGTATCAAATGTACAAAATTTCATTGGCACACATTGGTGGGATCTCTGAGTGGTTATACTGTTGAGCCAGTGTTACCAGGGTCCTCCCAGGAGTGGCAGAGGAGGGAGGAGAAGCTTAATAGCAATAATGCCCCGGTTACTTACCGGTAATCTTCATTAATCCGAGTCCAGGTCTTCCTCGCCACAGTAATAACACATAAGCATTCTGCTCCTACAGAAACTCCAAGTAAAATCCGTTAGCTCACTAGTCTCCCTATCTCTCCACCATGGCCCCCATCGTCCTCCACCAATCCCATAAAAGGATTAAACACATGAACCACGACCTGTACACAAAGCCATAGCCATGAAGCACCACAAGGGCCGGGAGGGAAGGGAAACTATACTGTGGGGAGGAAGACCTGGACTCGGAGTAATGAAGATTACCGGTAAGTAACTGGGGCATTACCTCCTCGTCCATCTTCCTTGCCGCAGTAATAACACATGAGCAGATACCAAAGCAACATCAGCTTCATGGATAAGGAACCCAGCTCACACAGTGACAGCTGAATCACAAATGTTTAATGAAAACATAATACAAAGGAAGAAGAACTCAAGAATTCACAAAGTCCAGAACCGAAGAGGCAAAGGCAATGGAAGAACCGCCCCCCCCAACCTCAAGCCGGTAATGCGACATGAAGTTTTGATGAGAAGACCAAGTGGCCGCCCTTTAAATATCCTCCATGGACACACCCTTAAAAGCGGCCCAAGAAACAACCACAGAACGAGTAGATCGTCCAAGAATCGGCTGCGAGGGAACCACCGACTGAACATCATAAGCCGACAGAATAGCCTCCTTAATCCACCTGCTAAGAGTCGAAAGGGCCGGCTTCACGCCCTGACGCGCAACACCGAAAGTGACAAACAAATTCTCCACCTTACAAATAGAAGCCGTGCGAGACAAATAAATCAACAAGGCACGCTTCACATCCAAAAGATGCAACAGAGACTACTCCCCAGAAGAAGGATCCGGAAAGAAAACAGGGAGGACAACCTCTGCCGACCGATGGAAGAAAGAATCCATCTTAGGGACAAAAGTAGGATGGGTCCTCAAGACCACCCTACATTTAGAAGCCTCAAAAACTGAGCCGACCTCAGGAAATCCCCCAATTTCACCCACACGCCTGGCAGAGGCAATAGCCACCAAAAAAAACACCTTCAAGGTCAAAAACTTCAAGTCAACAGAATCCAGAGGCTCAAAGGGAACCCCTTGCAGTGCCTTCGAAACCAACGGAAGATCCCACGGAGGAGGAGACAACACAGGACGAGGGTGCTGAAAAGCCAGAGACTTGAAAATACGAGTCACCAGGGGCTCAACCGTCACAAAGGGGGGACCATGAAAAGCCCAAATAGCCGCCCACTGTGGCCAGAGGGTAGAAAGGGCCGAGCCCAAATCAAAATCCTCCTTCAAAAAATCCAGAACACGAGCAAGATCCAACTCCTCAATAGACCAACCATGGCGCAGACACCAACCAGTAAAATTGCCCAAATGCTTAGCATAAGACTTCAAAGTAGAGGGGCGCCTAGACTGTTGGTTAATACCAGCAACCCCTAGGGAGCAACCACTCTGGATCAGAGAACACCTCTCAAGAGCCAAGCCTGAATACACATGGACCGGAACACTGGAAGAGGAACCGGAGGACCCATCAACGGCTACAGATGGAACGGCAATGTCCAACCCGGACGCACGCCAACTCCAACAACAGAGGAAACCACGGGTGGTGGCGCCAACCCGGCACCACCAGAAGCACCAAAGCCCTCTCTCTTCTGATCTTCTGCAAAACCGCCAGAATCAGTGGAATCGGAGGCATACAACAGGCCCCGAGGCCACAGGAAGGACATCGCATCCACTCTCCAAGCCACTGGGCAAGGCACAATTGTGCAGAAACAACGGATCTTGGCATTGTCCACCACGGACACCCAAACATCCTCTGCAACCTCCGGAACATCACCGGGGTCAGAGACAACGACTCCATGGAGGGAAAGACCCTGCTCAGGCAGTCGACCACCACATTCTCCCGGCCCGGGAGGTAAACAGCAGACAGGGACGCCAACTTCGACTCTGCCCAGGAACAAATGAGGCGACTGAGGCAACTGAGGGAATGAACCCGGCAACCCCCCTGATGATTGATGTAGGACATGACAATCTGGTTGTCCGTTCTGACCTGAACATGGTGACCCTCCAGCATGGCTGCAAACGCCAAGAGACCCAACTGAACAGCCTTCAGTTCTCTGTAATTGGAAGAACAAGACATCAGAGTCCCGGACCACCTGCCCTGCACTGAAGAGTCATTCAGGGTAGCCCCCCAGCCCATCAGACTGGCATCCGTAGTAACCACCTGAGTTGGATCAGAAACGGACGACCCCTGGAGAGATGGTCCCCGTCCAACCACCAACCCAGATCCTCCCTCACCTGGGCTGACACAGGAACCCCTTGATTGAACTCCTGACCACAGGGGCACCAATGGGATAAAATCTGGTTCACCACAGGATACATATGGAAACGAGCCCACAGAACCACCAACAAGGAGGCGGACATCAGACCCTGCACCGTTAACCAAAGCTTCACAGGAGGACAAGTCCTGGACAACAGGGACTGAATCTCCGACATCAGAGTCATTTTCCAGGCAGGAGGTAGGAACACCAAACCCAACAGAGTAATAAAACGAGCCCCAATGTACGTTAGATCCTGAGAAGGAACCAGGCAAGACTTCCTCCGATTCACCAGAAATCCCTGTCCCTCCAGCATCTGGCAAACCTCCTGGACATGAAGCTCCACCTTAGATAAAGAAGTAGCAGAAATCAACAAATCATCCAGGTAAGGGAAAACCTTAATACCCCTCCCATGTAAAAGCCCAATCAGGGGTGCCAGAACTTTAGTAAAGACACGAGGGGAGGAACACAGGCCAAAGGGCAATACCTTGAACTGATAATGAAGGCCCAACACACAGAAGCGGAGAAACCTCTGGGACTCCAGATGGACAGGGACAAGTAGATATGCATCCTGCAGGTCAAGGGAAGCCAGAAAATCCCCTTGATTGATCAGAGGCAGGATCACCTGCAGGGACACCATCTTGAACTTGACCAGAGGAATGAACCAATTCAACCATTTCAGATCCAACACCGGTCTGAGGTCGCCGGCATACTTCTCCACCAGGAAGAGAAAAGAGTACACCCCTAGGCCCCTCTGCTCTAGGGGCACTGGAACCACAGCGCCCTTGGCCACGAGACAACGGACGCCCTCCAGGAGCGCCTCCCTCTTCAACTTGTCTCTGGGACAGGAAGTGACCCAAAAACAGTCTGGGGCGTCAGGACAAACCCAATGCGAAAACCTTCTGACACCACCTGAAGGACCCATTGATCCGAAACAGTTCTCATCCAGCTGTCCACAGAGAGAGACAGGTGACCCCCCACTGGTCCCATGCCCAGACCAACCCAGTAAGGATTTTGAGGGGGCAGAAGAGGTGGAAGAAGCGGCAGGGAACCAGGATTTGTCAGAGGAAGGAGCACCCCGCCCACGCCCCCTTCCACGAAAGGGCTGAGAAACCCTCCCTTGACGAGCCAGACCAAATGCTCTACGTGCCCCAAAAAATCGGGAACGTGCTGCCCTCTCTGGAACCAAAAGCTTACGATCTTCCGCAGACTTCTTGACCATTTCCTCCAAGGGAGCACTAAAGAGCTTAACACCAGAAAAAGGAATCTTCACGAGCAAGCCCTTTTGAGCCGCATCAGCCTTCCAGGAACGCAACCACAATTGGCGACGTGCCGCAATAGAAGAGCCAGCCGTAGAAGCCGCCGCTCCCAAGGAATCAAATGAAATGTCAGAAAGGAGCATGACCTGCTGTTCCATCAGAGCGAGAGTGGGAGAAACGTCCTCGCCCTGGTCCAACAACTCAGCCAACGTCTGGAAGTCCTTCAATAATCATTGAATGGCATAAGAGAAATATGAAGCAGCCCTAATAGAAAAATTGGCGGCAGCAAAAGTACGCTTCACAGCTGCATCAACCTTCTTATCCACCGGGTCTGCAGGAGAAGCATCCTCTGAAATAATAGCTCCCTGAGAAGACATGCCAGCCATTAAAGAATCAACCTTCACCGAGGCCGGATATTTAACTGCAAAGTCCTGCAAGGGGTATCTCTTGGCCAGAAACCGGGGAAAACTATTTCTATCGACATCTTTCCACTCATAATCCAACACCTTCAAAATAGAGGAGTGAAGAGGTAACGACACAGGCTCGTTTTTCTGATATTGAGACAAGAAATCCGAATCCTCCACATCAATACCAGAATCTGGAAACAAAAGGTTGGAGTAAATATGCTGAAGGACGTCTTGCAGATCAGACCCCTGCACAAACCGACCCTTAAGTTCAACATCCTCATCTCCATCAGAGTCCTGGGAGGGACCAGGGTCACACTAAAGCTTTTTAGAAGCAGGAACAGCCTCCCTATCATGAAAAGCCGCAGCAACAGCTGTCTGGATCATCTGTTGTATCACAGCTAGAGAAGGTAAAGTCTCAGCAGGACCGGAAGACTCCACAGCGCGTAAAGAATCCAAAGCAGCACCTTCCTCCATAACATCCTTAGTACAAATTGCAGGATAATCCACTACGGCAAGCAAGGCTGCTCAAATACCTCCTTGTTGCTCATGACAACCCCCATGGCACGACCTAAGCATGTACGTCCCTGCTGAGAACCAATATGGAGCCTGTCACATCGCGCAGCATTGGAAAATCATGCCGGCCCATAGCCACGCCCCCCCCAAGCTGCCGCACAAGACACCGACCGCACCCGGACCCCAGCCGAGTCACGGCGGTGAGTACAAACCAAACCACCACGCAGGGAAATAAGGCAGCCAACAGGGGGGGCAACTGACCGGAAAAAAAACAGCGGGTCAATGCGCAAAAACCCGCCAAGTCCACTAGAGCAGGACCAGGCAGGTATCAGTATTCAAATTACCAACAAAGTAAATACCGCGCACTCTGGAAGTCCTCTAGAGCAGGACCTGAGGAGCACGGTAGAAGAGGCCGTTATCGAATGCCTCGCAAACCAAGACCCCCTGGGGCATAAGAGTCCGCTAAAGCTGGATCGCAGCCCCCACTCACCTGAACCAGGAAACAGCACTCGGAGTAGTGCAGAAACAAAAAACAGGTTGTGGTTCATGTGTGTAATCCTTTTATGGGATTGGTGGAGGACGATGGGGGCCATGTTGGAGGGATAGGGAGACTAGTGAGCTAACTGATTTTACTTGGAGTTTCTGTAGGAGCAGAATGCTCATTTGTTATTACTGTGGCGAGGAAGACGGACGAGGAGGTAATGCATGTCAGTCACTGAATAAGGGAGGGGACGAAGAAAAGGGCGGAGGCACTGGTAACACAACCCAATGGGAGGTCCCCATACCATGCACCTGCGATGGGGGAAAAACAAAAGACAGAGATGTGGAAGCGCATGAAAAGCAAATTTCAGGAGGAAAAGCAAAGAGAAACAGAAAGAAAAACTGAGGAGCATATTCTCAAGGAACTATCGCCGAGTTAACGGCACTTTATCTCAGCCAAAGTCGTGATAAATTCATCGCCCCATTCACAAGCTGGTGCAAAGAGCCGATATCACCAGTTTACCTGCGATAGCAGCTGCAAAAAACATCGCCACAGAAGACCCCGGCAACTAACGCTAATGATATGCAGAGTAGGCGTTCCAGTGCAAACATTCTCAACGACCAGCCAGATCCGCGATAAGATCACAAAACATGCGATAAGGCGCGTTAGCAGCAGGAAATTAACACCTGCTCTGACCTGGTGCAAAGTCGGACGACAACCTGCACCAGAAAAGGGAGCCCAGCCCACAGCCACACCTGAAGAACAACAGATGCCATGGAGCTACTCATCATGCAGCTCGGAGCCCCAACAGGGCCACAACACCCACCACCACCACACCCAGGTCCGCCCCCCGGACCACCACGGAGGCAGCGCAAAGACAGCGGACCTTCAGGAAACGCACCAGCCTCACAGACTTGACACCAGAGAATGTCATTGCCCACTACAGACTCAAAAGGTCAACCATCCTCCGCCTCCTGACCATCATTGCCCACAGGCTGACGGTACCAACACAGCGGACAACCAACATCCCACCTCAGACAAAGCTGCTGGCCGTGCTGCACCTGTTGGCCTCTGGGAAATTCCAACCAACAACTGCCAGAGTCGGAGGAGTCTCACAGCCAGCCCTATCCAAGTTCCTCACACCTGTCCTGGATGCCATCACCAGCTTGGTACCCCAGTACCTATACTTCCCCCACACTGCGCAGGAACAACTGGAGACCAAGCAAGGCTTCTACGCCATAGCAGGCTTCCCGCATGTGTTGGGGGCAATTGACTGCACACATGTCCTACTTGTGCCCCATGCCGACACTGCACACAATTACCGCAACAGAAAGCACACACATTCCATCAATGTGCAGGCAATAGTCGACCACTGGGGACTCTTCACCAATGTTGTCGTAAACTACCTAGGCAGTGTGCATGATTCATACATCTTCCGACGACAGTCCATCATCAACCGGCGCTTCCAGGATGGCACCTACGGAAATGCAGTGCTCGTTGGTATGTACCAAATGTACACACCACACACCTAAAATCCACAATCATGCAACTCACAACCCTGGGAATGCACACGTTACAAACACACATACAACATGCCCACCCACCAGACACGACTGCACAACGTACTGCGGAAACCTGGGCTAGCCATGTACATGAGCCTTCACCGGCATGGCACCTCAGCCACACAATAGCAGTATGCGGGGAGAGGTGGGAAGCAGGCATGTGCGAAGGAGGCAAGTGACCCATGAATAAGAATGCACACAATGCCAAGTGTGGCGTGGAAGTGCTGGACAGACTGCAGTATGCAGACCACAGACATATCCATGTCGACATATACTGCTGGTGGTGGTAGTGTTGTGGACAGTGGACGCAACCATGTCACCCCAGCCAGTGGGGAAGGTCTCGTAAATGTAGCCTGTGACGTCCCCCCCTGCAAGCGTGTGCGGAGTGGGCTGGCCCGGCGTATGCCAGGCCAGCGTAGGGGTGTGAATAAAAAGCACGTAGCTCTGGGCGTGGTTCTCTTCCGGTATGCCCAACGTGTCTGCCAGGGCGGCGCCTCCCACCCCACCCCGCCACGAGGCCAGCGCCGTCGCCGAGAGCAGTGTCACCGTGATCCTGTGCGTCCGCCGCAGCCCGGGCCGCTGGACCCTGAGCCAGTCCCGCCCAGCCGTGCGCATCCAGGCCTCACTGCTCACCTGCTGACACCGGCGTGTCCCCAAGAGAGCCCACCACGTGCCTGCGCTCGCATCAAGCCAGAGGCCCTCGAGCTTGGCAGCCTCCTCAGACCACCACGGCCTCCACGGGCAAGGCTCGCAGTACTCCTCTGTCGTTGACTTACTCCACCTGCCTACATAGCGGACAAGTAGGCCACACATTTTGAACTGAGTCTTGATTACACAATGGCAGAGTACACATGTTAATGTAGAGTCTAAATCAGTATACTCCCTTCGTGGTGGTGCCACCAACTCTGTGCATAGCATTCCGACCAAACGTGTCTTTGGGCCATTGCTGACCGCTGCCTCCCGCCTACACTGCGGTCCAGCAGGCCTCACACCAATCCAATACTGTCCGTAACAGGCAGGACACAGCATCGTCGCTGGCTAGACACCCGCTCAGCTCTGGTACCTCCGCCTCCGTCAACCAGGAATCTTCTCCATATGCCATTTCATCACTGTGTGTTAGAAATCCAGGAGGAGCTGGCTGCACAGCGTTTGCCCCGTGCTGGCCGCTGCCTCCGGCACACACTGCGGTCGAGTAGGACAGACAATTGGAACTGGGTCTTGATTTGTCAATTGCAGACTTCATGTCATTGTACAGGCCTCATCGCATACTGCATCCCCTTCCGGCTCTGGTGCCACTGACTCTGTGCCACGGGAGTCATGGACACTCTCTGGTGGAACTCTGGTGGCGTCAGAGTCTATGGCCTGGGGGTTGTCTCCATCATCATGTAGCTGATACTGACATCGTGGGGAAAAGGAGACTGTAGCATTCAACTCCTCCATATTGCTTGTTTCTGCTTGCTTCTGCCCCCTGCATCATGCCCTGGATGGACACCTTCCACTGTCCCCCGTAACACTCTGCGAGACTCTCCTTGGACATCAATGTGCGCCCGCTCAGCTCACCTGGCCCTACCTCAGTGCATCGCAAGTCACCGTCCCGTGGCGGTGTGCCTGTGCCGGCCGCTGTGCATCCGGGGCCACCAACTCTGTGCAGCTCAAGTCCTGGCACCTTGCTGTTTGTACTTTGAACTTCTGATTGTCTGATCACTGTTGTTGTTGTTGCCAGCTCAACCAACCCCTGAGGGGTGGTGTACACTACCCAACTCCCATCCAGCAAAGGCATCACTGGACGTGTGGCCCTGGCAATAAAAGGTGCCGGGCGCACGTGCCCGTAGCCAGTTCCACGGATAATCTCAGTGTGTCCGTGTGGTCATTATGTATGCATGTGGGCCCTGGGCCTTACCACATTACGTTGTGCCATGTACAGCGGGTGCAACCTAGTCACCTCAGGCAGTGGGGTAGACCTGGAACATGTGGCTGTGTCAGACCCCCCTGTGAGCGTGAGGGAGTGGACCTGCGTACGGCAGTACGGCGTAGGGGTGTGGTCATTCCACAGGTGGCTCTGGGCGTGGTTAAGTTTAGGCCTTGCCAGGGAAGTAACTAATGCGTGTGTCTAAGGTGTAGTGTCGGCGCCACATGTCACACAAAATTCAATGTTGCCATGTAGCATGCGCCCGGGGTACGGGCTCGGCCGAGGGGTAGATGAGGGTGCGCAGGCCCGCTGGGGGTCAGGGATCAGACATGCCAACTGTTGTGTGTCGCTATTTCCGCAGCATAAGCCAATAGGTCTACCCTCGGCCGCATGGCGAGTTCAGCCAGGCATGAACTCTA
This sequence comes from Calotriton arnoldi, assembly GCA_963921515.1. Classification (NCBI taxonomy): domain Eukaryota; kingdom Metazoa; phylum Chordata; class Amphibia; order Caudata; family Salamandridae; genus Calotriton; species Calotriton arnoldi. The sequence goes on from CAWUFW010006863.1 coordinate 229,103, forward strand.
CATCTGTGTCCGCCCTGCCTTTACCATTGCCCTATACACACGTGTCCGTCCACCTTCAGCGCAGGACATCACTGTGTCATCGTCAGGCTTGTGGACATGCGCAGACAGGCATGACAATAGTGTGCCGTAGGGGTGCAAGTGATGCAACCGCGCTGCGCACTCTGGTGAATATGCTTAGGGGGAGGGAGAAGCGGCATTGAGGCTACGTAATCCACATTGATGCCGCTCATTTGCAACAAGCAGTACATGTCATGCAGGAATCACAAAGTCACACATATCACACACCAATGAACCAGTGAGCCTGCCATCACATCATGCCGAACCAACTATTGACTCATGTCTCTCTGCACTGTCACAGGTGACCAAGGATATGCACTCTGCGCTTGGATGATGACACCCCTCCGAGCCCCGAACACACAGGCCCAGAGGCAGTATAATGTGGCCCACAAACGCACCAGGGGCATCGTGGAACGCACATTTGGCGTGTTGAAGTCACGTTTCAGGTGCCTGGACGTCACAGGTGGAAGGCTCCTGTACAGCCCAGACATTGTGTGCAAGATGATTGTTGCATGTTGTGTGTTGCACAACATATGTGTACGCAGCAGGGCACCATGGATACATGTGCCAGATGCACCGGACGATGATGATGGGGATGAGGCAGGTGGACCACAGCCCACTGCAGCCGCAGCAGGAATAACCCGTAGGAACACCATCATTGACAATTTCTTCACATGAGCACGTCACATTGTGGCAGTCCTTGGCAGTATTGGGGCAGTACATAATGACCACAGGCAAAGCATGTGCAAATAAATGCATTCGTAGAACACTATCCCTGAGTGCATGTCTCTCATCTGTACAGGCACATCACTCAGACAAGTGTGAGTGCGACATGTATTGCTGTCATTTTTGTGATTTGTTCATGTGTGGTGGGTGTGTCACCTCTGTGCAGGGAGGCTGTTTAGGGTGTCACGTGTTCGAACTGCCAGTTCTGTGTGTCGCAGTTAGTAGGGAATCCCACTCTTCGGCGTTTCACATGTGTCCAGATTCATTCCATTTTGGCTGCCATTTGTGTCCTGCAGGTGACAACAGGGCTCCGTTTGGGGTCAGATATGTACCACCATGATGCAGGGATGCCCCCTGTGACTCAGGTCCCACAACATGGGCAACATGTACGTAAGCGGGAGTCACTGCCCCTACATTCGTCCACGCTTTCGTGATTTGTTGGTCATGGTCATGACACGTCTGTGTGCAGGAGGGGTTGCTTGTCCCTCTGCAATGTGAGGGGGATATGCAGTTTCACTGTGTGTTACATGCATGTTTCAGCATTTGCGCAGTTTACATGCAGACTGCATGTCAATGTACATTATGACTGTGGGGAGATGCCTATTTGATGCGGGATGATGCTCATTTGTTCTACGTCATGGATGTGGGGTTGTGCTCGTACATTGTCATCTCACCGTTTTTTTACTCTGCTTTTATTGTGCATTTACACGCATGACGCGTGGGTATTGCAGGCCTCTCACTGGTTATCGCTGATTTTTGTATTGCGATTGGCCTCATCGCTACTATTTTCGCGTTCGTGTTTCGCGTTTTTTCTGCGTCGCGTTAGTTTTAACACGTTCATTTGACGCGTTATCTTGTGTCTATCGCATGGTGCCGCCGTGTTGTGAATACCACGTTAACACTGAGTTGTTTTCCCGCGATGGACTGCGATGTGAAGGGTTGCGTTAAGCAACACTTGCGATAGTTATCACACGTTCTTGTGAATATGCCCCTGAGTTTTTTTAATCCATTTTAACACGCATTATCTTCATGTCATGAAAGAATAAAGCTGAAAGGCGAATGTGAGGCAAGGGCTTTGAGTGAGGAAAAAAGGCACATTAAGGCAGTTATCACAAGTACTATGGGCACCTCATGAGAGCTTTTAGAGGCGCGGCTGCTTGCCTTAGAGAGTTTTTTTGTGTCTTCGCTGATGCTACTTAGGGCTGTCTACAGCCACAATTAAGCAGATGACTGCGACTCCTAGAAGCAAATTAAAGTTTTAGGATTCCAAAGCAGTGCAGGGGGGCAATAAGTCTATTTTAAGATGAGCAGAAAAGAAAGACAAAGCACACATGGGTGAAGTAATTAATTAATGGCTTATGAATGAAGTGATACTACACAAAAGTCTTACATTTTAACTCCAGTTTTAAAATTGAATACTTGATAAAGTGTAGTAAGATGTTTCCAAACCTGTCTGAATATCTAAATATGCTCATACAAACATTTGTTGCAAATGCACTTACCAACTTTTTTTCTGTTTTGCTCCATGGAGCAAACAATATTTCCTTGTGGAGAAACCTCTTTCAACATAGTCCCACCAATTTTGCAGTTTTCCGATCGCCTCCCGATCCGGTAAAGTTGTTTAATCCTGCTCTGGCAACAGTACATTTCTATCATTTTCCATAGTGGAAATGGGTTGGGAGGAGTGGGAGTATATAAAATAAGAACATCAACATTCAATACATAACCATTGTTTTATAGACGTCTTTTTAAAGTTTGTATCCTATTTTCGTAAAAATATACAACTTCAAACGACTTCTTCTGCACAGTTCACAGTGCAAAAATGGAGAAGGACACGAGTCCACTCCTGCTAATGGCAGTTTGTACACTGGCCCCTTTTGGACTGCCTAACTAAGGTACGGCCCGTGGCCACAATTCACATCATCCCCTTCTCTGTGAGCTCCCTTCTCCCTCATTAGCAAAGTCCAATTGTCCAACACCTTCCAACCCGCAGAATTCATTGAAATTGAGTGCCCTTGACCCGCTCCCCATACTTTTCGCTGCTGTACCTGACATGGCCGTTTCTAACCTAGCAGCTGAAAACGAGCCTCGAGTGTGGGACCAAATGGTTACTTTTTCACCTCAGTGAAGTTGAGAACATTATCCCACCTTCACAGAGGGCAACGTTTTCCTAATTCACAGGAAAAGGGTAAGCCATTCTATGTCAATAAGTCTAATACTAGTTGTTAGACCTGACAGCCTTAGGGTGGTTTTCCCCCCAACTTTCTGCCTGCCTCCACCACTTTTCTGACCTAATTTTTGCTGGTATTAGGACTCTGTGCACTGTGCCACTGATAACCAGTGTTAACATGCTTGTGCTTTCCCCTCTAAACAAGGTAATATTGGTTCATCCCCAATTGGTATATTTAATTTACTTATAAGCCCTTAGTAAAGTGGTACCGTATGTACCCAGGGTCTGTGAATTCAATGCTACTGGTGGGTCTACAGCACTGATTGTGCCACCCATTGAAGTAGCCCTCTAACCGTGGTTCAGGCCTGCCATTGCAGAGCCTGTGGTTGGAGCTTTACACTGCCATGTCAACCTGGAAGAATAACTCTTTTGTCAAGCCCAAACTGTCCCTTTTTATACATAAAGGTCACCCCTAAGGTAGGCCCTGGACAACCCAAAGGGCAGGGTGCAATGTATTTAAAAGGCAGGACATGTACGTTTACGTTGTACATGTCCTGGTAGTGAAAAACTCCCACAGTCGTTTTTACTAGAGCAAGGCCTATTCTCACATAGGATAACATTGGAGTTGCCTTATTACATTTTATAAGTGTCATTTCCAATTGCAAAGAGGCAGACTTTTCAAGATTGGTGTCTCTGAAATCCTAATTTAAAATCCTAACTTAAGGTGAAGCTGGATTTTAAATTACAATTCTTAAAATACCACTTTTAGAAGATTGGCATTTTCTTACTTTAGCCATTTGGTGCCTGCTGTCTTTCTCTGATCACATGTCTGGGGTGGGTGACAGCTGGGCTTTGTGTATTTCCCCAGATATCCACACACAATGGGAGCTTAGGTCTGACTTGATGGGCTATCCTGGCAGGATGGGAGGAAGGAGCTGGACCAAGCCTCACTTAAGCCTGAATAGGCTGTGTCCTGCTTCCTGCCAAATTTGCTGTAATTCCGTTCAGCAGTTTTCGCAGTAACGGCATTCAAAAAGTCTATGGAAAATACATGGGAATTTTTTATTTTGGGACCTCCCCTTTTTCTTGGCCCACGCTTGATGGATCACCCCAAAACTTTCCATGCACACATGAGGCAAAAGAGAGCACTTTTTAAGAAAGTTTAGCGAGAGAGAAAGAGACAGTGGGGAGAGATAGCGAGAGAGAGAATAGATAATTGGTAGCTGTGTAATATGGGCCTAGATTGCCTTTGAGGGGTTCTGGTGACATTTATAAACCACAAGGTTGAACCAAAAAGGGCAATATAGGACCATGTTACACATGTTATTCGTTATGTCTTTTATATTACATGATGCATTAATTAATTTCAGCACTCTTTAGAAAGATAGCATTCATTAGCCTGAGACTGCAGGTATGTCTGCCAGTGTTTTGAGCAATGTGTATTTTTGTAGGGGGCAATGTGCTCAGTTTTAAAATGAATTTTATAAAATAGCAATGGGGCATATTTACTAGAAACTGGCAGAGTGTGGTGTTACACCAAAATTGGTAATGCCGCGCTCCATCAGTTTCAAAACGCATGGATGCATCGTATTTACAAGAATGTGGACCACCCCTGCGTTTCCCCTAATGCTGGCGCTAAAGAAGCTGCCTAGCGTCAGCGCAGTCACCCATGCGCCACGTTGCATGGGTGCCTGCGCTGCAGGGGTGACTGTTTATGTGCAGGAAGGGACACCTTCCTGCCCATGAACAATCTTTACAAGCGATATACTGTTTCTATGTGTGCTGCAGAATGCAGCAAACATGGAAAGAGCAAAATACAAGGAGAAATAAAAAATTTCTCCTCGTAGCGCTTGCTTAAGACCAGGTATACCCTGGCAATATTTTTGGCGCTGCCCCATACCTTGTAAACATGGGGCAGCATAAAAAAGCAATGGGTGTTGCGGCGAAACGCCCACTGCAACACCCATTGCACATGCACATTCCTTTCACGCTAAGTGCTGCGTGAATTGGGGCATTATTTACAAGGCAGCGTTAAGCCGCTTTAAGTGGCTTAACGCCATCTTGTAAATAAGGCGAAGCAGTTAACGCCACCAGAACATCGGAAATTGTTACGTTCTGGTGGCGTTAACTCCTTGTAAATATGCCCCAATGTTTACTATTATCAGTCACATTTTAATGAAAATGCATTGTAAGGAAAGTATAAACGTATTATAAAATATGAGCTATTGTAGTATAAGTAGGTTTAAGAAGACATTTATAGGGAAATAAAATATAGTGTAACGGGAAACAGTGTAACTTTTTCCTGAGATGGTTCTGCCTTTACAAAGTTTATTTTCAGACACTGGAGGGGATTAATTTGTTAGATACTCACATCAAGGATGGGTCTTCAAGAGTAAGATTGTCAGGTGTGCCGATTAATGTTCTAATGCAAAAACAACAGTTGATGGACAGAATGCAGAACAATGTCATACATTCACCCCAGTACAGAGATCTGGGCCTAAATCCATCGTTTTTTTGCTCACCATGCCATTCCAGTTTGAACCCAGCCATATGCAAATCAGTCTTGACCCTGTGCCTCATGGGAACAGTCCAGCCCGAACTGCCAAGCCAGGTCCTCCCTGGACTGGAAACAAGCATCCTAGGACCGGTTTCGGGGTTTCACCCCTCTTCAGCCAGGATAGCTTGATTCCAGTGGCATGGAGAGCACGGGACCCACGTCTGGGCATACCCGTCCCACTCGGGGTGACAAATGCAAAAACAACAGTTGATGGACAGAATGCAGAACAATGTCATACATTCACCCCAGTACAGAGATCTGGGCCTAAATCCATCGTTTTTTTGCTCACCATGCCATTCCAGTTTGAACCCAGCCATATGCAAATCAGTCTTGACCCTGTGCCTCATGGGAACAGTCCAGCCCGAACTGCCAAGCCGGGTCCTCCCTGGCCTGGAAACAAGCATCCTAGGACCAGTTTCGGGGTTTCACCCCTCTTCAGCCAGGATAGCTTGATTCCAGTAGCACGGAGAGCACGGGACCCACGTCTGGGCATACCCGTCCCACTTGGGGTGACAAATGCAAAAACAACAGTTGATGGACAGAATGCAGAACAATGTCATACATTCACCCCAGTACAGAGATCTGGGCCTAAATCCATCGTTTTTTGCTCACCATGCCATTCCAGTTTGAACCCAGCCATATGCAAATCAGTCTTGACCCTGTGCCTCATGGGAACAGTCCAGCCCGAACTGCCAAGCCAGGTCCTCCCTGGACTGGAAACAAGCATCCTAGGACCGGTTTCGGGGTTTCACCCCTCTTCAGCCAGGATAGCTTGATTCCAGTGGCATGGAGAGCACAGGACCCACGTCTGGGCATACCCGTCCCACTCGGGGTGACAAATGCAAAAACAACAGTTGATGGACAGAATGCAGAACAATGTCATACATTCACCCCAGTACAGAGATCTGGGCCTAAATCCATCGTTTTTTGCTCACCATGCCATTCCAGTTTGAACCCAGCCATATGCAAATCAGTCTTGACCCTGTGCCTCATGGGAACAGTCCAGCCCGAACTGCCAAGCCAGGTCCTCCCTGGACTGGAAACAAGCATCCTAGGACCGGTTTCGGGGTTTCACCCCTCTTCAGCCAGGATAGCTTGATTCCAGTGGCATGGAGAGCACGGGACCCACGTCTGGGCATACCCGTCCCACTCGGGGTGACAAATGCAAAAACAACAGTTGATGGACTGAATGCAGAACAATGTCATACATTCACCCCAGTACAGAGATCTGGGCCTAAATCCATAGTTTTTTTGCTCACCATGCCATTCCAGTTTGAACCCAGCCATATGCAAATCAGTCTTGACCCTGTGCCTCATGGGAACAGTCCAGCCCGAACTGCCAAGCCAGTTCCTCCCTGGACTGGAAACAAGCATCCTAGGACCGGTTTCGGGGTTTCACCCCTCTTCAGCCAGGATAGCTTGATTCCAGTGGCATGGAGAGCACGGGACCCACGTCTGGGCATACCCGTCCCACTCGGGGTGACAAATGCAAAAACAACAGTTGATGGACAGAATGCAGAACAATGTCATACATTCACCCCAGTACAGAGATCTGGGCCTAAATCCATCGTTTTTTGCTCACCATGCCATTCCAGTTTGAACCCAGCCATATGCAAATCAGTCTTGACCCTGTGCCTCATGGGAACAGTCCAGCCCGAACTGCCAAGCCAGGTCCTCCCTGGACTGGAAACAAGCATCCTAGGACCGGTTTCGGGGTTTCACCCCTCTTCAGCCAGGATAGCTTGATTCCAGTGGCATGGAGAGCACGGGACCCACGTCTGGGCATACCCGTCCCACTCGGGGTGACAAATGCAAAAACAACAGTTGATGGACAGAATGCAGAACAATGTCATACATTCACCCCAGTACAGAGATCTGGGCCTAAAGCCATCGTTTTTTTGCTCACCATGCCATTCCAGTTTGAACCCAGCCATATGCAAATCAGTCTTGACCCTGTGCCTCATGGGAACAGTCCAGCCCGAACTGCCAAGCCAGGTCCTCCCTGGACTGGAAACAAGCATCCTAGGACCGGTTTCGGGGTTTCACCCCTCTTCAGCCAGGATAGCTTGATTCCAGTGGCATGGAGAGCACGGGACCCACGTCTGGGCATACCCATCCCACTCGGGGTGACAAATGCAAAAACAACAGTTGATGGACAGAATGCAGAACAATGTCATACATTCACCCCAGTACAGAGATCTGGGCCTAAATCCATCGTTTTTTTGCTCACCATGCCATTCCAGTTTGAACCCAGCCATATGCAAATCAGTCTTGACCCTGTGCCTCATGGGAACAGTCCAGCCCGAACTGCCAAGCCAGGTCCTCCCTGGACTGGAAACAAGCATCCTAGGACCGGTTTCGGGGTTTCACCCCTCTTCAGCCAGGATAGCTTGATTCCAGTGGCATGGAGAGCACGGGACCCACGTCTGGGCATACCCGTCCCACTCGGGGTGACAAATGCAAAAACAACAGTTGATGGACAGAATGCAGAACAATGTCATACATTCACCCCAGTACAGAGATCTGGGCCTAAATCCATCGTTTTTGCTCACCATGCCATTCCAGTTTGAACCCAGCCATATGCAAATCAGTCTTGACCCTGTGCCTCATGGGAACAGTCCAGCCCGAACTGCCAAGCCAGGTTCTCCCTTACTGGAAACAAGCATCCTAGGACCGGTTTCGGGGTTTCACCCCTCTTCAGCCAGGATAGCTTGATTCCAGTGGCATGGAGAGCACGGGAACCACGTCTGGGCATACCCGTCCCACTCGGGGTGACAAATGCAAAAACAACAGTTGATGGACAGAATGCAGAACAATGTCATACATTCACCCCAGTACAGAGATCTGGGCCTAAATCCATCGTTTTTTTGCTCACCATGCCATTCCAGTTTGAACCCAGCCATATGCAAATCAGTCTTGACCCTGTGCCTCATGGGAACAGTCCAGCCCGAACTGCCAAGCCAGGTCCTCCCTGGACTGGAAACAAGCATCCTAGGACCGGTTTCGGGGTTTCACCCTCTTCAGCCAGGATAGCGTGATTCCAGTGGCATGGAGAGCACGGGACCCACGTCTGGGCATACCCGTCCCACTCGGGGTGACAAATGCAAAAACAACAGTTGATGGACAGAATGCAGAACAATGTCATACATTCACCCCAGTACAGAGATCTGGGCCTAAATCCATCGTTATTAATGTTCTAATAGCAGCACTGTCATTGTGAAAGCTTTTTTTTTTTTACCAGCACGTGTACAAAGATGATATGCTGGGGCATATTTACTATAAAGTGGCGAAGCGTGTTGTTAAGCCAAGACGGCAAATGACACGCTTCGTCATTTTAGAAACGCAGGGCTGCACCATATTTACTAGAATATGGTGGAGCCCTGCATTTCCTCCTGTGCTGGCGCTAAATTTAACTGCCTAGCACCAACGCAGGCACCCTGCACCATAGTGCAATGGTGCCTGTGTTGAGGGTAGCCCCGGGCGGAGCTGGCGTAGTGCCACTACGCGGAGTTCCACGGAGTTGGGAAAAACTCCGCTCCGCTCCCCACCTCCACCCCCCTAATATTTTTTTTTAGGGGAGTTGGAGGCGGGGAGCCTATTTTTGTCAAGGGGGGCTGGCTAACTCCGCTCCGCTGCGGAGTCGGAGTTTTGCCTAAACTCTGCGTTCTCAGCAGAGCGCTGAGTAGGCAAAACTCTGCACACTCCGCACATAAACAATTTTTAAATGCCATTTTGTAACTTCTATGTGTGCTGCTTAATGCAGCACACATATAAGTTGCAAAACAGCATTTTTTTAAATGATTGTTTATGTGCTGGAAGGGGGACCTTCCTGCATATTAACAATCATTGGCGTTTTGCTGTTTCCATGTGTGCTGCCCAAGGCAGCACACATGGAAACAACAAAAACGAGGAGAAATAAAGCATTTCTCCTCGTTTCGGCTGTTCAAGACCAGGTTTTCCCTTTTCTTAATTTTGGCGCTGCCTCCTATTTACACTGCTCTTGTAAATAGGAGGCAGCATCAAAATCAATGTAGCGTGAAAGGGGCCTTATTTACGAGGCAACGTTAAGCCACGTTAAGTGGCTTAATGCTGCCTTGTGTATAAGGCGAAGCTCTTATCGCCACCACAACGTCACTAAAAGTCACAACGTCACTAAACGTGACGTTGTGGTGGCGATATGGGACTTGTAAATATGCCCCGCTGTGTTTCACTTTTTAATTTGTTTAGGAAACCTTTCTCTCCGGAAAATGAATTCAGCAGAACCATGGTAAATATTTCAATAAGAAGATTTCCCATGTAATTTAAACAAAACCTACATTTTCTAATTCCAATCAGTGACAATTATTAGATCTACATTAATGATAACAACATTTTGAAGCTAAAGTCCACAAAATAAACATGCAATGTAAAAAAAAAACATGATGGGCAATATGAGCCATATGATGCTTTAATGCATCTTTGGGTTCTGGTCATATTTACAGACCACTCAGCCTTTGGTCTCTTTCTTGGTTTCTGATGTCATCAGAGCCCATAGATGGAATATTGGACCATGTAACATAGTTCCCATTATGTAAAACTCTTTCTCACTCTCTCTCTCTCTCTATCTGTTAAGGCCTCATTTACAAAGCCCCTAGTGGCACTTTTGCGCCGCCGGAGCGGCACTTTTTTTGATGCTCCGGTGGCGCAATGTGGCGCACTATATTTACAAAGCCACGCATGCCACTTTACATGGCTTTTCATGGCCTTGTAAATATGTGCCCCTTTCACGCAGAGCACTGCGTGAAAGGGGTGTTCCATGGGTGTTGCCGTGGGTGTTCCCACGCAACACCCATGGAATCTGAAGCATTCCAAGATTTGCGAGGAATCGTAATCCTGGGAATGCGTCAGATTCTAACGCCACCCCAGGGGTGGTGTTAGGGAGGCACAACAAGTAGAAATGTTTTCATTTCTCCTCGTTTTCTCCTCTTTCTATGTGTGCTGCAGAATGCATTCTGCAGCACACATAGGAAGAGGAAATCGCCTCAATTGATTCATTTTGTGCAGAAAGGTGTCCCTTCCTGCACAAAATCAATTGACCCGCAACGCAGGCACTCTTGCACCATGGCACAAGGGTGCCTGCGTTGGCGCATGGCAGCCAATTGTGCGCCAGCGCTGGGAAAAAGGACAGGAATGCACCGTATCTCATAGATACAGCGCATTTCTGCCCTTTTCTTTTGATGTAGGGCAGCGCTGAAAGGTACCATGCGACGGTGCCCTGCGTCAAAACCTCGTAAATTAGGCCCTTAGGGCCTCATTTATGAATAGTGACGTATCGCTGGGCAAAAACAGCGAAGAGTCACATTTCATAGCACCATCCTTACGACACCATGGATTCGCGGTATTTATAATACGGCGCTCCATGGCGCAAGGATTTACAGATACGTCAGGAATTCTGACGTATATGGTGGTGTAAAAATGACGCATTGCTGGAGTGTGTCGGAAAAGAGACGCAACTCCAGCAATGTGTCATAACCCATGGGCGAGTCCCATGTGAAAAGACCTACGTCAATCCTTACTCCTGCTTGAAGCAGGTGTAAGGATTTTGATGCAGTCAAGTCATAGAAGTGGCATAGTGAAATCTCATACATTTCCCTGCGCCACTTCTATGAGGCTTTTTTTTTACGGGGGAACGCCCACCCAGCATACATTATACAATGACACAGGTATAATGTAGCGCAGGCCTTCACAAAGTGACACATCTGCCAAGATTGTCACTTTGTAAATAGGGCGCAGTGTTGTGCATCAGGGGCGTAACGCAGGCTCCCACAGCCCCTGCGGTGCTCGGGGGGCCCCGAAGCTCCAGGGGGCACCCTCAGCACAGTACTTCGGCCAGAGTGCTCCTGATTGAGCTCGGAGGCGGCGCCTCCGCGTACCTTGCAGGGAAGCCCCCTCAAGTTTCATTACGCAACTGTTGTGCATTGATTACGGTGCCGCAGCGCCACAAAAAAGTGACGCAACGGCGGCGCAAGCCCTTCATAAATAAGGGCCTTAGGCTTTATCTTTCCATATCTATGTCTAGAAGCCTTATTTCAGGTCCCTGTGAATTGAGTGAAAGGAGAGGATTGCAAAATATGGCTTTCCAGCTCACCTATTCTACCGACATAACAATATTTAATGAATGAGTTAATTAACAAGTGGATTTGATTGACAGGTTGTGCCAAGACTCTCAGCTTCTTCATAGGCGACCATGGTCCACGTATTGGGCAATAGACCTGTCTTTGCCCGGTAATTGCACACATTCAATGGAACCTATCCTAATAGCCGAAGAAGCGTGGGAAATCTATGCGCACAAGAAAAAGCTAATATGTCTGTCGTATAATTAGCAGCAAAAGGCAATGTAATCTGCCATATGTTAAACTCTATTGAGGTTAAAAGCTTGGTAGCATTTAGCAATTAAAAAATGCGTATATTTTCAGAGAACGAGACGGCGCTCATCAATGAAGCCTTGCACTTTTTACTGTTTTTTATTTTACATTTGCTAACTGGAGCACATCGAAAATAATTGTACAGAATTATGAAACATTCATTTCACGTGCAGCCCCTGAAGTTTACTCGAGCTCTGCAATATCTCTCCAATGCTAATAGTAGATGCGCGCCTAGGGCAGTATCGCGTAGAGTGCACTGGTTCACAGCACATCTGATTTTATGCTATTGCACTGTCTAAAGCACATATATTTAAGATGGTATTTCTCAAAATTAGTGCATGAGTTGCAGGTAGCTGTAATGTTGCAGATTACCCCCACAAGGAGACATGGACACTGCAGGTGCGGGGTAAGCAAGTTTTTATTTAGGAGAGGAAGAGCCATGCATTTGCTCCTCTCTGTGCCCCGTAACTCACTGCGCAGTCCCGCGCTGTCCCATGAGGCCCCACGGCTAATCACGTGGTTGCCCAACAACTAGACTGCGACACCACACATCTCCCCCCTTAACAACACACAAGGAATGAACGGAACCATACATTTGCTTTACATAAGCGATGAGTACATGAACCGTAGGTGTACCCCTGGCCTACCTGGGGGCGCCTCAACGGAGGAGCTGCGGCAGGTCACCCTGTGTCTGCTGCTTCCCACGGAACTTGTTGCCCTTGGTGGGGGGAGGGGAGAGAGAGAGAGAGAGAGAGAGAGAGAGAGAGAGAGAGAGCGAGAGAGAGAAAAAGGATCACGGTGAGTGATCGTCAAGAGGTAGCGAAGTAGGAAACACTGGGGCGAGCCTACATAGCAAACTCGCTATATTTGTTTGGGCGCACCACTACCCTGCCTGTGCGGGTGCTTGTGAGGGAGGCTTGCACCTCATGTATTTCTCTTGCGTGTGATCTGGTCCTCACAGTACTCTCTTCCTGCCCCCTGTCGTGTGAGGTGGGAGCCCTGTGCCTAATGTCTGGGTTGCCTGTGCCATTGGTTTCCTGAGGTGGTGTGTGCTGAGTGGAATCATCGTTATTCCTCACCCCTGTGGCCTCGGTATCACCCCCTGTCCCCCTCATTGCACCAAACATCCCGGTGCTAAGAGGTGGTGGCGCGTCGTCTAAATCAGAGTCCCCGCCATTATATCCAGCCCTTGTGGTGGCGCCGTCCTTTTGCCACTGGACAACCCTGTTGCATTTTGCCATTCTGCCATGTGACCATATTTTGCCGTCACTCAGTAGGGCCGAGCGCGAATAGAGTTCTCTGATTTGTAGGGGTTTGCTGAATTTGCTGTCCCCTTTCTTGCCTAAGTGGCCAAGTTTCACCCTGACCCAGTCTCCCAATGTCAACGAGACCTCTCGCATGCTATGCCTCCTATCGTAGTTGTCTTTGTATATTTTCCGAGCCTTTTCTATGTTGCTTCTGACCACAGCGGGAGACCATTTGCTTTGAAGTTTCATGTTCATCCAAACGAGGTTATCTCTCGTAAATGGCTCTCTTCCTCGTAGTATCTTGAAAGGGCTGTAGCCCGTAAGGGTGGGCGTGATGGGATATGCCCACACTGTGTTCCTGATTTCTGTTTCCCAGTTCTTGCCTGCGCTGATGGCCGCTTGGACCGAGCCCATGATTACTCGGTTGAACTGTTCGGCGAGGCCGTTGCCTGCGGGGTGATACACTGGTGTGTGTTTGGTCTGGATTCCATTCCTCCGGATGAAGGCTGACCATTTCTCCGAGGTAAACTGGGGACCATTGTCGCATGTGATGACTTACGGAATTCCTTCCCTCAAGAATGCACTGGTTAGGAACGCAATGACTGCATCGGCGTCCACCTTTTCGCAGACTTCCACCTCCGGCCACTTGGAGTATCTGTCGACTAGGACAATGACATATTTGGGTACCCCCCAGGAGTCTAGGATGCGGCCCAATATGTCGACCGACAACTCTTCCCAGGGGTTGGTGGGAGTGGCGAACTCGCCCATCGGGGGTCTCAGCATCGTCAGTGATTTGTCTGCGTTGGCGCAATGCTGACAAGCACGTACATACTTTTCCACGAAGTTGTCGATGGCTGGCCACCAGTACGACTGTTTCATTCTCCTCTTTGATTTCACAATTCCTAGATGGCCTTCGTGCAGTATGCTGAGGAGGCGGTCCAATAAAGTCTTCGGGGGAATGACTTTGTCCCCTCTGAGTAAAAAGATGGTGTTGTCACTGAGGGACAATTCATCGCGCACTTCCCAATATTTCCGGAAGTCGTCCTTCAGATGCTTCTTCTCGGGCCACCCCTGTGTGACGAAGGTTTTAACTTTGGACAGGTCAGGGTCATTTTAGTAGGCCGCCTTCCAGTCTTGCGCACTGATGATGTTCCCATGGTCTGCCGTGAGCGCCACCTGGTACTTATCCCATTCACTGTGGTGCGGCGCTCCCTCCATGGCAGCGGATCGGCTGAGAAAATCTGCCCCTTTATTCTTCTGGCCTGGCAAGTATTCTACGTCGTAGACAAAATCCAATAGTCTGAGCGTCATTTTGGCGATGCGCAGGGTGGCCTTCGCGTGACCGCTGGATGTAAGGACCTTTACCAACGGTTTATGGTCTGTTCCGAGGGTAAACCGGGAACCCCAAAGGTACTGCCGAAACTTTTCCATGGCCCAGATGGATGCCAGCATTTCTTTCTCGATGACGCTGAACTTCTCCTCGTTGGGGGCGAGGGAGCGGGACGCAAAGCCTATGGTGGTTTCTGTGCCATCCGTGGAGCGTTGTGACAACTCGGCCCCTAACCCCTTCTCGCTGGCATCCGTTGTCAATATGCTGGGGGCAGAGCTGTCGACCCTTGTAGAGGTACAGCTTCGCATATGTCCTGTTTGATAGTCTCGAATTCCATGTTCGATTCCGACGTCCAAGTGAAAGAGTTCTTTTCTTTCAAGAGCTGGCGCAGGCTGGGAGTTTTGGTTGCAAAATTCCGGACAACTTTGCTATAAAATTCCGCCAGCCCCAGAAAAGAGCGGACTTCATCCTTGGTTCTTGGCTTTGGCGCAGACCTAATGGCTTCTACATTTGCCTTCTTTGGAGAAATCCCGTTTTCGCCGATCTCATGTCCCAGGAACGTGACAGTGCGTAGGCCGAACTTGCACTTCTCCAGTTCTGCCGTGAGGCCGTTCTCAGACAGTGTCCTTAAAACCTCCCGCAGTTTGGCATCGTGCTCCGGTTTGGTTTTCCCCATGACGAGTATGTCGTCCTGGAAATATAAGACGTCGCTGCTGTCTTTGAATAACTTGTGTATCAGTTTCTGAAATACCGACGCGGCTGACGCCAGGCCAAATGGCAGTCGCCAAAATCGGTAGCAGCCGAATGGGGTGATGAAGGAGGTCAACTTCCGGCACGAGGGGTGAAGCAAAATCTGGTGATACGCTGCTGTGAGATCGATTGTGGAGAACCACTTCATTCCTTTGGTCTGGGCCAACAATTCGTTGATTCGTGGCAGCGGGAATTTGTCCACAAGTATGTTTTTGTTCAATTCCCGAAGGTCTATGCAAAGACGTACCTTCCCGTTATGTTTCCATGCCACGACCAAGGTCGCCAACCATTCGGCGTTTTCGATGGGTTCTATAATGCCGTTATCTTCCAGACGCTGCAACTCAAGCTGCACGGCTTCCCTACAGTTGAAAGGGATGTTCCTTACTTTGTGGCTGACCGGTACGGCTCCATCTTTTAGCACTATCTTGTGTGTGAACTTGGACAGTTGTCCAATTGTCCCACCAAAGACATCGGGGAATTCTTTTCGCAGGTTGTTTACATCCGGTCTGGGAGGGTCGTCTGTCATGAGCACTTGGGTTTCCCCACTGGGGTGGAGTTGGATGCCTAGCGCTCCTTGGTCGGCCCATCCGAGGACCGAGGGGCCTTTTTCTGCCACGTACAGTTTGCCTGTGGTTTCTCTCCCCTTGAATTCGAACTTTAGTTGTCTGAACCCAACCATGGGGATCCTCTCCCCTGTGAAGTTGACGGGATGTACGTCTGTGGGGTGTAGGTGGTGCCCTATGGTGTCAGCGAAATCCTTGTCCCAGATCTCCCTTTGTATGATCGTGAACAGGAACCCTGAGTCAGCTGCCATGTATATCTGGACACCCCCAATGGTCAATAAACATGATGGTTTTTTCTCGCCATGCAATCTATGCCCAACACTTGTTCATCAATGCACAAAATACAATCATCATCACCATCACCCTTCCCCACTTCAGGTTCAGACTCATACATGACGCATTTGACAGAGGCACTGCTGGGCCTTCGCCTACAGACTTTGCCAAATTGGCCCACCACCCCGCAAAAGGAGCATTTTACATGGAAGGCAGGGCAACGTTTGTCATTGGCCATGTGAGTGTGGCTGCCACACCTGTAGCAAGAACCCTTCTTATCAGGAGGAGGCCTGGCGGGTCCAGCAGAGTTCCTCGTGGGCCTTCTGTTGTTTCTGTACCCTGCCGTGGGGGCCGGCTTGTCAGTGGAAACTTTGGTGTTGCTCACTTTGCACACTGTGGGTTGACTTTCGCTGTCCTTCTTGGCCGCTGCTGCACACCTTTTGGACAGTTCGGCTTTTTTGACAATCGCTATGATCTCATGCAGGGGCGCTTCCCCACTCACCCACAACTTTTCCTGTACATTAGTGTTAACAGCGTGCATTATTATCTGATCGCGCACTAAATCGTCATGAAGATGGCCAAATTTGCAATTTACTGCCAGTTTCTTGAGCGCTGCGACATAGTCTTCCACTGTCTCTGTGTCGCTTTGTTTCCGGTGGAAAAAATGGTATCTGTCTATGGCCGTGCAAATAACAGGTTGATAATGATTGTCTAAATCCTCTAAAGCGTATTGGAACACGTCTTCATGCGTTGCACCTCTCGGTTTCTTAACCATGTTCTCGTATACCCTCAACCCTTCTGGCCCTAGATTGTGTAACAGTATTTTCTTTCTGCGTTTGCTGGAGAACGATTCCTCCCCCTCGTCTTCCAAGGCTGACAAGTAGTTGAGGAAGTACCCCTTCCAATCAGCCCATTTCATTGCTGGTTCTCCTGGCTTCGGGAGGAAGGACACTGGATTTGTTAGGGAGAAGGTTTGGGCACACATAGTGACGTGCTGGAACGCTCCCGCAAGAACAGATCAGCAAACCGGAAATGCGTAGCAGACTGCAGTGAGCTGAGGCAGCAGTGAGTGTAGAGTGACGCTTGGAGCAGGCGCAGTCGGTGGTAGGAGTGCCGGTCGGGCGGTGACGTGGGGCGGGGGAGGGACAGGGTGGAGGGTAGTAAACTACGGATTAAGGCCCAATACAGGTAAGTAAACATTTAAATAAATAAAACGAATTTCGTTGTGAGCGCTGCATAGCCAAATGCGATGCGGCGCTCACAATGAAATTCGTTTTATTTATTTAAATGTTTACTTACCTGTATTGGGCCTTAATCCGTAGTTTACTACCCCCCGCCCTGCCCCTCCCCCGCCCCACGTCACCGCCCGACCGGCACTCCTACCACCGACCGCGCCTGGCTTGGAGACAGCGCCAGCAGGCGTAGGTGGGAGTCTGACAGAGCAC
This sequence comes from Calotriton arnoldi, assembly GCA_963921515.1. Lineage (NCBI taxonomy): Eukaryota > Metazoa > Chordata > Amphibia > Caudata > Salamandridae > Calotriton > Calotriton arnoldi. Next base: position 246,625 of record CAWUFW010006863.1, read on the forward strand.
TGGAGAGCTTGAATCATGCACCGTCAAGCTAGGGCGATGCGCGGAATGTGACCACGTGGAGTGATGCCAGCGGGCGTGGCACTGCGATCCCCAGTGCTGGATACGCCGTGTGAAAAATCAGCGTGGAGGCAGGGGAGCAGTCCCTTCGGCAGATGGTGCTGTGCAGTAGCCCTGGGCGGCATATGTGGGCTAAGGACAGGCGTTGGTAGCTGCCAGTGTGCCCGCCTGCACTAGGGCATGTCAGATGGCTGCCAGGAGTTCCCTATCAGGTCGCAGGGACGGAACGGTTTCATGAGGCAGCAGGTGAAATAGTGCGCAATTGCAGACGCACTGGTGGCGTACCTCGGGTACTGTATGCTTTGGAGGCCGGACTCGAAGTGCCTCTGGAGGTCTGGCCGGGCGAAATACAGAGCGGCTGCTCCGATGACGCCGCTCTCCCTCCCCGTGAAGTAGAAGTTATGCGCGCCCTCCGCCGTGGGTACTGAGCGGGGTGACGCGTCGAGCAGATTGATGCAGCGGGATCCGTTACAGCTCTTCGCCAGTCTGCAATGTCGCAGATTACCCCCGCAAGGAGACACGGACACTGCAGGTGCGGGGTAAGCAAGTATTTATTTAGGAGAGGGAGAGCCATGCAAATTGCTCCTCTCTGTGCCCCGTAACTCACTGCGCAGACCCGCGCTGTCCCATGAGACCCCACGGCTAATCACATGGTTGCCCAACAACTAGACTGCAACACCACAGTAGCAGGGATCGGAAACAGCAAAGAGTGTCTGTTCAGCAATGAGTTCTTTGCCCGTCTTGCACACATAGTTTAACCTAAATGTGTAAAAGTGGGCGAAGTCGAGGCACAATGATTATTTGTTTGTTTATAGCATAAAGTTTTTCACCTCAGGTTGGAATATTTTTGTTTCTTTTAAAATCTTTATATACCTCTGTGAAGTTTTCAAAGAGCCCATGTCGACTTAATCTCAGTCATATTGCTTAAAAAGGGTGATTTGTCTCTGGTTAGTGAAATTACAATGTCGTCAGGGAGAGGATAAGAGGGACGACCTTGGAGCTGGGGAACAGGGTTCGAGTCTCGGTAGGGACGCTCAACATCCTGTGATTCTGGGCAAATCACTTAAACTCCCAATGCCTGACAAAAAAATGAATGTGTCAGTCTGTAACACAACAGGGGCCGTATTAGAGAAGGTGTCCGGGGGGCGCAATGGGCATTTGCGCCTGCTTTGCGTGCCCCCATGGCACCTTGGTATTATAGAAGGGGGCGCAGACGCTTGTGCGTCCCCTTCTATAATACCGATAGCGTGCACCAGCGCGACCTTCAGAGGGTGTTCCTTCATTTGCATAGGGGCGTGCCCTATGCTAATGAGGGAATTCCTTTGACTCTGTGCCCGCGCCATATTACAGACGCGGGCGCAGAGTCAAAGAAGCCCAGTGCGCCATTTAAAAGGTGGCGCACTGTCAGTGCACCTCCTGACAGCAGCTCTCTGCATGGAGTAAAGGGGGTCCCATGGACCCCCCAGACATCGCCTTGCAGGCGGGTGCAGTCACTGACTGACTGCAAGGGGATATCTAATCCCCTTTGAAAGTGCAGGGGGGTGCCGCCTGTACTGTGAAAACACGGAGCGGCTGCTCCGTGTTTTCACACGAATGCACTGCCCTGGGGGCAGCGCGAGTTCGCGGCTGCCCTGGGGGCAGCGCCTAGATCATAATAGGTCGCATTGGCATTGTTTGCGCCCGGCGCACCTTTTAAAAGGTGCGCCGGGGGCAAACAATGCCAATGCGTAATACGGCCCCTGGTGCTCATGTAAAGCGCTCTGATACTTTCGGGTCTAGTTCGCTATGCAAAACAAAAAAATATATAAAACATGGGAAGGGTTATGATTACAGGCATAACACAAAAAGTGCATCATAGGGCCTAATCAAGATAAGAGAACCTGTAGCATTTATCTGTTATGATGAGGACCAGAATTATGCACTTAGGCCTCATTTACATGCCATAGTGCCGCAGGTGCTATTGTTTGGGAGTTTGTTTTAAAAAAAAAAAACTTCCAATGCAAAAACAAATACCTAATGCTCTTCACACTCCCTGGGTGTGGGGGGGTCATCATTTTTATTTTCAGTTCCTCACTAGAATCACTTTTTTAGATGCACCGGAGGCGCAGTGTGCCTGACCATATTTACAAGGCCACGTAAAGCCACCCTGCGCAACTTTTTATGGCCTTGTAAATATGGGTTTCTTTCATGCATTATTCTGCATGAAAGTGGCGTTCTAGGGTGTTGCTGTGCAACATCCATGGAACCGGACACATTCCCAGATATACAAAATGTCGTAAATTTGGGAATGCATCAGAATCCTACGCTTCCCCAGGGATGGTGTAGGAGTGGTGCAACAGTGAGAAATACTTTTATTGCTCCTTGTTTTTTGCACTTTCTATGTGTGCTGCACTGTGCAGCACACAGAAGGAGCAAATCGCCTTTAATGATTGTTTATGTGCAGGAAGGTGTCCCTTCCTGCACATAAACAATCAACCCCAACCATGGTGCAAGGGTGTCTACGTTGGCACACGGCTGCTGTTTGTGCTCCTGTGCGGGATAGAAGGAGAGGAATTTGCCGCATCTTGTAGATAAGGCATGTTCCTGCCCTTTTATTTTGATGCACAACAGCGCAGCAGGAAGGCTTGCTGTGCTGCAGTGCATCAAAATATAGTAAATGAGGCCCGCAGTGTTGTAGCAAAACTATCGAACCTTGCATCTTTTCCAAATGATAAGGATTAGCATAGGAAGTGATTTAGGACCTCATTCAAAGTATGGTGATCTTTACTTTTTGGCACGGTGACAGAGGACATTACATCTGCTACCCTGACAAACAGGAGACCTCCATATTTATAGTTCACTGCTGGCCCAACAGTGATCTCTGTACCTTAAGAGGAACAACAGTCATGGTAGTTCCTCTGATGGTACCAAAAATCTGATGGATAGCTGTCAATTGCCATTGACAACCGTCCATAAAGACTTTTGTTTTTCAAAAACAAACTCACAAACAAAAACAAATAACTAATGCCCTTCACACTCCCTGGGAGTGGGGGGGCCATTATTTTTATTTTCAGTTCGTCACCAGATTTTCTCTGGAGGTGATGGACACAAAAAAGGACATCAGATCATCAGCCCTAAATTGGGCTGGTGTGCAGTCTGATGCCGTTATTGTGATGGGCAACACTCTGTCAGACCATCAGAGTAAGTCTTCCATTGATAAAGCCAGTGGGGGCATTGTCGATGAAAAGCTGATGGTCCACCGACTCTAAATTGGAGGGGCAGACTGAGTGGTGAACCGGGTACTCTGTCAAGTTTGTGACCCTGTTTGCCATACTTTAAATCAGGCCCTACATTTTATTTCACTATGGTACAATCCAGTCTATAAACATGCATTATTATGTGTTGTTGAATAGTTCTGTGTGTGTCACCTTTCACTTACTTCAAAACTCTGAGGGTGTTAACAAAAAACACATCTTGGGCTAAGGAATAGGAATTTGGAGTGAACTCAGATGAGGTGGAAACCAAGTCCAATATTTTTCAGTCAAGATCCTTGTTTTATGAAGGATTCTAACAGAGTCAGTTTTCAGACGTTTCTGCAAGCACCTGTTGTTAGGCACAGCTCTAAGGTTTGGGTGTAGGGAATTCTATGATCATTGGCTTTATATCGCTTGGGAACTATCACTTAGTCTCGTTAAGATTTAATGGTTACTAAAGCACAATTGTTGGTAAATGAAAGATTCTATTAGGACCATAGTTTATGCCATTTTCCGCAGGTATTTTGAGCCTGTGACTGAATAATCTTAGGCAGCAGAGGAGAGGTCCATGAATTTCCTCCCTGTACCCATCGGAATCCAGTAGAGAGAGCTATGGGAGGCTTCCAAATGTTTCTATCTTCCTGAGCTAATGTCTCCCACACAAGAAGTGCTTATTTGCAAAGCACTGACCCTCAGTTCATAGTCCCCGATAACTGCATCTTCCTCACTAACACCATCTCCCACCCACACTTCCTGGAGTGGTGTAGAAGAACCTGAGTGATGCTCACCATGGAACATCTGGACTGAAAACACAGAAAATAGAATTGATCAGGTATCATGAGACTTAACTGAAAGGATGGTCCAGAAATACCAGGGTTTTAATAATTTTGGTTAAGATCAGTTGGTGACAGTGCCACTATGTCTTCCAGAATGCAGGAAAAATACTACTCTAGATGACTTAGGGCCTTATTTATCTCCATCAGAAACGTGGCGGATGTCCCATCTGTGGTATTACAAGTGCATTGTAGCCTACTGCACTTGTAATACGGAAGATGTGCTATCCACAGCACTTTGACGGAGCATCCCATCAGTCAAACTCTACATGGGATCCTTAATTCCTTCCCCTGCCACTTTAATTATGGTAGAAACTCTAATTAACACCTTTGCATAACAGACCCTCAATTTTGAATCCCCCCCAGCGTTTTTTAATGTTTTCATGTTAAAATACCCAATGTATTATTAGTTTAAAGGGATTCTGCACCTGCACTCAAGGCTTGGTTCAATCATATCACTGACAGTTCAACCTAAAGGCACCAGGCTTGTGTTGTCACTGCCTGGTTCATGAGCAGTTGAAGTCCAGAAACACTGAGAACCTGATATTAGATGTATTCTTAGAGTTTAACTCCTAGGGTGCTATAGAAGTTACCTCCATGTCTATAGCACGCCCAGTCGGGTGGTATGGGCTTGGAGGTCACATCCACGAACACAGCATCGGATCAGCAGCTGTTGTGTGCTGCTCCTGTGCCCTTCCTTGTCATACCCCCTGGGTCGGATCGGGAGATTAACCCGCTCCGGGCCAGGGGCCTGTAATCTCTTGCCAATGACACTACTGTGTCAGTGATGCATCACATCATAGGCAGGCTGGCACCCAAGAAACCTCCTCCTGGTTTCTCTGGGTGTGGGAGGGGGCCCTGTTCTCCAAGGAATTTTTCCACAAGGGAGACGTTATTGGAAAGCTAAGAAACTCAGCTTTGCAGTCATACCTCTCTTTCCCTGTAAAGCTCAAAGAGATCACAGTAGGATTTGATCACCTGGCTCTCCTCCTAGACACCAGGGATGTTTAGCAGGGGGAGAGGAGCCTTGAGCAAGGTCCTGGGCTCCCCACAGCCGCCTGACAAAATCAGTCTTTTCAGCCCCTGGTAGGCCGATAGGTTGAATACCTCCACTCTGCCCAGCTGGGGCAGAAATCCCACTAGGCACCAGCGATTATTAGAAAACAAAAGGGTGGGGATGGTCCACCATGGGCAGGGCCATGCCCCTACCCCACTAAAAGAGCGTAACAGTATTTCTCCACACCTGGGTGGTGAAAGGGGTGTATGCGCCCAATATGTCCCCGGGGCAAAAAGCCCACTAGACACAAGGGATAAGTAAAAAAAAAACGGACTCAGAACATTGCACTATGTGCAGGGCCATGACCCCCCCTCACCCCCAAATAAAGTGTGCAACAGTCTATCTGCACCCCATGAGGGTAAATGGGGTTTGCCCCAATCTGCCCACTATGGAGGGTGGGGGGACTGATAGCCCACTAGACACCAGGGAAAACAAAAATTAAAAATTAATAAAGGGGTGTGGGTAGTCTACTATGCTCAGGGGCATGCACCCGTCCCCAAAAAGGGAAATTACCGCCTTTCTGCCCCTCCTGGGGGTAGATTGCAGACATTTGCCCCCCAGCATGCTGACCCGGCGAGGGGGGCATAAATCACATTGGACACCAGGGATAAGTGCAAAAAACCCAAAGGGAGGGTGTCCACCTTGCTCAGGCCAAAGCACCCATCTCAAAAAGGGCACAAAAGCATTTCTATACCCCAGAGGGGTTGAAAGCACACTAGGGAATATAAATAGAAACCAAAATGCATAGGGGTAGGGGCAGCCAACCCTGGCCTAGGTCCACACCCTCACCCTAAAGGTGGGCATTATAGTCTTTCTGTGTCACTCTGAGGGTAATTACCCCCAATATGCCACCCTGAGGGGCGAAAGCCCAACAGACAGAAGGAATTTTATATTTTGGCAAAACATAAGGGCATTCCCCCAAACCAAAAAGGGCGTTTCTGCTCCCAATTTTCCCAAGGGAGTCAGAAAGCCCACTAGATATCAGCGATTTCAAAATGACGCCAAAGTAAACAAAAGGATAGGGGTGAACTATAGTGGCATTGAGCCATACTCCCATCGCAAAGGGAGTAAAAGAGTCTTTCTGCCACACTGAGAGCAGATAGGTGCGTCATAATTAGCAAGATTGCCCCTAATCTGCCCTCCAGGGGGACAAAATACTAGACACCAGGGATTTAACATTTGGGCAAATGAAAGGGGTGTGGGAATCCCACTCTGGCATTGGGCCATACCCCACCCCACACAGGGGAAAACAGTCTTTCTGCCCCGGTGGGGGGCAGAGAGGGGATTTGCTTCCATTTTGCCCCTGCAGGCAGAAAGCCCACTAGACACCAGGGATTTCAAAATGGCATAAAAACAAACAAAAGGTTGGGGAGGCCTAAACTGGTATCTAGCCATACTTCCACCCAGAACAGCCAATAGAGTCTCCGCAGTGGTCAAGTCCTACCACCCAGTATTCCCCCACTTGTCCCAATGAAAACATTTCCCTACTTGTGTGGCTTGGCATAGTGCTTGCACCACAAAAGGCTCGCAAACACAATGTGGAGACATCAGCAATAGGGGTAGCTGCGGTAACTCGAGCACAAGTGTAAAAGTAATAAAGGTATACAATTGGTGAGCCTTAACAGGGAGGAGGGACGGTCACATGTGAATCTATCAAATATATCAATACTGGAGAACCACAGTGTACAGGTGAGTAAATTGTTTTTTTCTCCAGTATTTTATCTTTTATAGATTCAGATGCTTGAGTCAGACTAGTTAGCAGGATCCAATGAATAATGGCAGCGGGCAAGGCCAACCATCCCACCATGAGACACAAACTTAAATATGGTTAGTCAAAGCAAAGACATTGAAATGGTTTAAAATCAAGAGAGATATAGCATAGCATTAACCATAATAAAAGTACTTAAACTGGTAAACAACTACTAAACAGAATAACACAGAAAATTTGAGCTTAATAGCTGCATACCTTATGAGAACAGCCTTTGCAGGGGAGCCTGGCCACCGCTACATCTGCCTTAATCCAGGCATCCGGGCAGTAATGCTTTGTGAAGGTATGGGCATTTGCCCATGTCGCCACCCTGCAGATGTCGGGTATAGACACTCCTGCAAACAGGGCCAAGGACGCTGCGACCTTCTGGGATTATTGAACCTTCACCTTCGCAGCCAGGGGACGTCCGGCCTTCTCATGGCAGAATACTTTAGTTGAGGAGACCCAGCAAGCTATAATAGCCCGCGATAAGGGTTGACCCTTTCTTGGAGCAGAGAAAGAAATTAGCAATGGACTTGATTTTCCGAAATTTTTTGTCCTTTGCAAGTGGAACTTTAAACAACGCTTAATGTTCAGCTAATGCAAAGTGAAGATAGATTGGAGAAAAAACAAGGCAAAATGACTGGTTCATTGAGGTGAAATGTTGAAGGTACCTTGGGGATGAATGAAGGATTAGTGCGCAGAACTACTTTATTTTCTAGAAACTGTAGGAAAGGTTCTTTTATCATGAGAGCCAGAATCTCACTAACTAGCCTGGCAGATATAATGGCCAACAAAAATGCCACCTTCAATGAAAATAAAAATCAATTTTCACTTGTGAATTGGCCCGAATGGAGATCTCGTGAGTTGCGATAAGACAGTTTTCAGCTGCCAGAGCACTGGAGGAGGCTTGATAGGCGGGTAAGCTCTGAATAGACCCTTCATAAACTCTTTCACAACCCTGTTAAATCATAAAGACAATTGCCCAGAACGTCATTATGTAGAAACCTACATAAAATAAGAGACAGGCTCCATCAGGCTGACATGAAGGAAGAGATATTTAAAATACGTGAACACGGGGACAGCTGGCATAGTAACCAAGTGTCCAAATTGCAGAAGGTCATCGCAGAGTTTTATGCCTGCAAACCACAAAAAAGCGTTTTGGTGCATGTCCAATAAAATCACAAGTACAAGAAAATTTCTCTGCACCTATGGACCAATACATCACATGTCCATCATCCGACGGCACAAATGACACAATAATTAGATACAGGGACAATCAGAAGAAGCTAATAGTGCATGGCACCTGCATGATACAGTGTGGTGGTGTTCGTCATTCTCACGTGTCCAGTGATTGAGACAGTGGGGTTTTTCCAAGCCTAAGCAATACAGTAACCAATCAGACACTTTGCCTCATTTATATATGGTATGCTAACATTGCCTTGTTGCTGGGCTAGCATGCAATTGCAAGTAAAGGGTGATGTCTTTCAACAAGCCTTGCGTTGTGTTACAACATATTTAATTCAGCACAGTACATTAGTTCAGCAAAGGGTCATACATTTTGATGTGCTTTTTCTACAGGCCTTACCATCATTGAATATTATCTAATGGTCAAGTGTAACCCAAAAGGACAAGCAAATAAAATGGATTCCACAGTCTGTGTCTAGAAATTGACGCTAAGTACACCTTAATGGATGAATGCGTAAGGCCTGATTTGGCGAGATGTAGTAGATAAGGCAGACAAATTGAGCATGTAAATTTGCGAGTGAACCACTTGGCCCTGGTTCATTGAAGATCCTCCGTCGGGTGAAACTGAATGTGTGAGCATTCTGAAAGGTGAGGAAGCTCGGTGTACTAATACTGCCTCACCCACGCAGGGGGTTTGAATGAGATGGCACGGTTCTCTTTTCATTTGGAATGGGTGGAAAGAGGGGAAACGCGTAAGCGAACGTCCTCGCCCATGAGAGTGGAAGGCGTTCCCTCAAGAACCTGGCTGGGTGGAAATCTGCTGGAGAAGAACTTGCATTTTTTGTTGAGGTATGTAGCGAAGAGATCTAGGGTAGGATGCCCCCAAGACTGAAAAACCTTCTTCAATTGCCTCTGGCTGAGTTCCCACTTGAGACATTGCTTGTTTGTTCTGCTGAGGGAATCGACCCACTCGTTTTGTACCCCTAGGACATGCTCCAATTTCAATGAGATGTCATTGGCTGTCATCCATTCCCATATTTGCTGTACTTGGACAGGGAGAACCTGTGAGCTTGCCTCTCCCTGTTTTAGCAGATAGAACATGGTGGTAGTGTTGTATGTCCTGATGGGAACCCACAAGCTTCATAACCTTGGAAGAAAGGCTCGAAGACCGAGAAAGACCATCTCCAATTCTAGAAGATTTATGTTACATAATGCTTCCTGACTGGACGGCTTCCCATGGAACCTCTAGATTCTGCAGTTGGGCTCCCCATCCTTCCATAGAGGCATCCGTTTTCATCACCAGCTGGGGCACTGCAGACAGGAAGGAGAGACCTTGTGAGATGTTTTCTTTGACCATCCACCAGGACATTGCCATCTTCATCGAAATCATGTCCTCAAAAGAACCCCGACATTGTGCCCACTGTGCTTTGAGCTGTTCCTGTAGAGGTCGCATGCGCAGGCGGCAATTGGGAATTAACGGGATGCAGGATGACATCATCCCCAGCATGAATTTGTATGTCCTTACAGAAATGCACCTTTTTGAAGATAGTGATAGCGTGATTGCCTGCAAGCGGGACGTCCCTTCCTAATAGAGAGTCACCATGCCATGTACAATTGTTTGCGACCACATTTGCGGCCGCAAAACACTCGCAGTTTACCACCTACTTCAAGTAGGTGGTAAACCACTTGCAAACAGGTGAGTATGTGAGAAAATATTTTTAAGAGCAGGCAGTGGTCCCAGGGACCACTGCTCGCCCTTAAAAAAATGAAACTGAAAAGTTTCATTTTTCTTTTCAAATGCAGCCCGTTTTTCTTTAAGGAAAACGGGCTGCATTTAAAAAAAAAAAAAGACTGCTTTATTTGAAAGCAGTCCCAGACATGGTGGTCTGCGGAAACCAGAAGGCCACCATCCGAGGGAGTGCTAGCCATTCCTAATGGGGTCGCAAATTGCGCCTGCCTCATTAATATTCATGAGGCATGCAATTTGCGACCCCATTAGGAATCGCAAACAGTGTCTGAGACACTGTTATACATCCCAATTTGCGAGTCGCAAATGCAACGCAATTTGCGAGCCGCAAATTGGTGGGTCGTACATCTGGCCCAAAATCTTTTAAATGCACAGGTAGTCTGCAAACTCTGACATCTCTCCCACCTACACCACTATTGAGTTCACTGACAGCGGTACTCTTCATGGCACTCTCCATGGGCATGGTACTCTCCTTGGGCACCACAGGAGCTTCACCGCCTTGACAGCTAATCTTCGTGAAACTGTGAACACACGAACCAAACTTCCCATCATCCATTAACATGTAACTACAGCACTTCTCTTCTTTCTTCACAACACACTCTCCTCCCCTCTGATATAAAGCCACTCTGCGTCGATTCCAACTTTCACCATTCTCCAAAACAACATAGAACTCAAACACGCGAGTAACTTTATAAGGGCCTTTAATTTTGGAAAGCCCCTTCACAATGTGTCCAGTCCTAATCTTGACCCAGTCACCTCCAATGATCCTTCCTCTGGAAAACAAATCGTTTGGCACCTGAGAGACCTGGGCACCCCCTCTAGCCACCCACTCTCTCATCCAAGAGGGTACCATCTTGCTTCCAGGAAGTCTACCTCTCATGATCTTAAAAGAAGATTTGGACGTTGTCTCCTGTTCCGTAGTGCGATAGGCCCAGACCAAATCTTGCACTGCCTATTTGACATCCTGCAACTACAGCCGTTTGAATCACCCCTTTCACCAACCTGTTTGCCCTGTCGTACTATGCCATTACCTTGTGGACAGACACAGCTACACAACTTTCTCTCCTGCTTCCAGTAGCCACCATTTGCATCACCTCAATGAGGGTATTGTCCTTCTCCATTTCTTCACACTACTCTTCCAAGGAAAATGCACCTGCACCCTCTGTCCACACATCTTCAACTGATGCAACTGGTTCATCATGTCTGTCTGATTCAACAGACCACCTGCTTATTTACAATCTACAGAAAACCAGGATAAACAATCTGCTCGCAAATTTTGCTAACTTGGAATGAATTCTAACACATAATGAAATTCCTGCAGTCTGGCTGCCAACCTTCCCCTTGCCAGCTTCCCCAGGTGAAAGAATATTAAGCAGGGGTTTATGATCAGAACGTAACAAAAACTCCGCACCCCACACATATGTTCGATAATATTCTATACCCCATGCAGCAGCCAAGGCTTCTCTCTCGATGACTGAGTAGTTTCTCTCAGCGTGCGTCAAAGTCCTAAATGCAAAGGCAACCATTTTTTCGACACCTTCATGTTTCCGATCAAGAACAGTACCAATTGCAGTTGCACTCACATCAACAGTTATTATGGACTTTAACTTAACATCAAAAGGAACTGTGAGGCAGATTTACAAGCCCCTTACGACATTTTGCGCCGCAGTTGCGTCACTTTTTTGAAGCAACGGTGGTGTAAACAATGCGGCCAATTTACAAGAAATGCGTCTAGGGAGATGCGTCACGTTGTAAATCCCTGCGTCAGATTATACCTGCGTCGGGTATAATGTATGCAGGGTGGGCGTTCCCACGCAAGAAAGCCTCGTAAAAGTGATGCAGTGAAATCTACAAGATTTCACTGCGCCACTTCATGGACGCCACTGCATCAAAACCTCACACCTGCTTGAAGCAGGCGTAAGGAGTGACGCTTGCTTGCGACACAACTCCAGCAATGCGTGACTTTTGGGCCACCAGATGCATCAGAATTTCTGACGCATCTGTCAATCCTTGCGCCATGGTGCGCCGTTTTGTAAATACGGCGCATCCATGGCGGCGCAAGGGTATCGCAGGCTGGTGCAGGGAAACTGACGCATCTCTATAGATGCGCCAATTTCTTGTAAATCTGCCCCTAAAATCCTTGCAATACAAATTTCATTCTTAATAGTATCAAAACATTCCTATTGTTCAGACCCCCAAACAAAGTTCTGACCCTTTCTAAACAAAGGTTTGAGTACTTCTTTTTTATCTGAAAATCCCTGTGCAATCTTAGCATAGTATTCTATAAAGACCAATGAAAGATCTCAATTGATCCTTGTCTACAGGTCTCAACGCTAGTTCAATAGCTTTTAGTAAGCTTTCTTTTGGCTTGACTCCATCTACAGACAAGGTATATCCCAAGTATTCTATACTTTCTGTGAGAAAGGAACATTTTTCTTTGCACAAAGTAATTCCCACGTCTGCAATTCTTTGTAGGGCCTGCTTTAGCACCAAGTTGTGTTCTTGAACTGTTTTTCCAAAAACAAATTTCATCCTGAAAGTAGAGAATGTGGTCCATTCCTCTAAACACTTCTGACATCATACATTGGAACAAGCTTGCTGCTGAAGAGAGACAAAACGGCATGCGTGTAAACTGAAAAGTTCCCTCCAAAGTGATAAAGCAGTGAGGGGCTTTGAGTCTGGGTGGAGTTTGATCTGGTGGTATGCCTTCTTGAGATCTAATTTAGAAAAGAATCTTCCACCCTTTAACATCAGTACTAGTTCAAGACTTCAATTAGTGCAAAATGCGGCTGCTAGACTGCTTTGTCGTGTGCCTAAGTTCTCCTCTGTCTCGGGTTTTCTTTGTGACCTACACTGGCTGACGGTGGAGAAACGGCTGGAATTTAAAGGTTTTGCAATATGTTTAAAATTAAATCAGGAGTGGCCCCGCAATATCTTCAAGATCTGGTTCAGCGTTATCAGCCCTCACGTTCTCTGCGCTCCGCCCAGCAGACCAGGTTTGTTGTTCCAAAAGTCAGATGTATTCGTGTGCGAGGTCGGTCCTTCTCCTATTTAGGACCGAGCCTATGCAATTCTAACCTGCGTCCCTATGAGGGGAAACCGTGTTTGGTGCCTTCCACAAGGGTTTAAAGACTTGGTTAATTTAACCTTTAATACTTTTCCCTTCTCACTCACTACTTTTCCTTCCCTACCAGCTTGGCACCGGAAACCCTCTGGGGTAGCTCTGTGCCCTACAAATTCAATTTAATAATAATAATAATAATACTTCATTGATATTTGGTAAGGGATAAGTATCAGCTACAATGTTCTGATTCAGCGACCTCAAGTCAACACAGAACCTCTGACGGCCGTCCGATTTGCATGTGATGGCTACTGGCGAAACCCAATTTGAAGAATCCACTGGTTCTATAACCCCCACATGCAACATATCCTCCAACAGTTCTTTCACCCCTTCCCTGACAATGACAGGGACTCTCCTCAGTTTATGTTGCACTGGGATTGCTCCGTTTTTTAACCTAATCTTGTGCACATAGCTCTTCAACATGCCTAATTTTCCATCAAAAATAGAATCCGGAATTTCACTAATGGATTCATCCTCCACAACCATTAGTTGCATGGGCGCCCTGGAATCAATGATTATGTGTAAATCATATTGATGCACCCAACCCAAAATGGCAGGTCCATCTTCAGACACATAAACGTTTCCTTCAATGGTCCTTTCCCCAAACTCTATTTTAGATTCCATAAACCCTACAATGTAAATTGTTTCACTTTGACAACCTTTAGGCGTAATGTCCTTAGGTTTCAACAACATTCCTCCCCACAATTGTGTGAATAAAGATTTGGGCACAATAGTATATTTAAAACCTGTGTCAACCATGAGCAACACACCACATCTACTGACCTTGAACATTGCTTTGGGTCTATTCTGTCTGCGTCCCTCATTGTCCATATCATCACCACTGTCCACACTTAGAATCCTATCAGAGAATTCAACCTGCTGAGCTGTCGCTTCCGTGACACAAGCTACCTTCCATCTTCGTGCCATCCTACATACTTTCGCAAAATGACCTAGACGACCACACCTTCTGCACTCTCTATTATTGGCGAAACAAAACTTGGAATCAGAACCATGGCTCATACTGCCACATCAATTGCAATCCTTAACCTGTGCAGTAGAAGCAAACGTTCTCCCTTTCAAAACTACCTGTTTAGTAGAAGAGGAGGAAACAGGAGCTAACTTGTTTATGGCTCCAATTTCTGAAATCTCAGCTTTCTGTTCTTTCCTCTCTAACTCTTTCATACACAAGTCTGATTGTTCTAAAACCTGGGCTATTCCTATAGCTTCATTTAAGGTGGGATTTTTGGCTGCCCACAATCTCTCCTGAATTTTTTTATTTGAACATTGAACAATAATTTGGTCTCTTATGAGTTCATCAGTCATCACTCCAAAGGGACACTTGGTGTACAACTCCCGCAGCCTAGCTACAAATTCTTCAATACACTCTTCTACCTTCTGATGTTGAGTGTAGAACTTATATCTGGCCTTGACGAATACTAATCTGCGTCTAGCTTCCATAAACACATCCTGAATAACCTGGCCATTAACTCCAACACCTGGGGGGCAGATATATAAACATTCTCTGACCCTCTTTACCCAGAGCACTCAATAGTAAGGCTTTCTTTTGTGATGGCTTAAACTCCAACCCATCTAATGCCTCCAAGTAATTGTCAAAAATTAGAATCCAATCATCCCAAGGCATGGGGGGAGTGCCAGACTGTATCACAAAGCAAGGTGGTGGAATTACAGAGACATGTGGAATGGCTTGAGTAGGGAGAGTCCCAGTATGACTATCCCCAGATGCTTCCATATCCAAAGTGAGGTAAGTGCCACTTAAAATGAACTATCAGAAAGGAAAGAAAGCAATAAAAAAAAAAATTATATATAAAAATATATATATATCAACTTTACAACATCGGTTATGTACTCAGCCTAAAATATTGCTTGAGCACCTGGAAGAATAAGACCAGAAACTCCTAAAAATGAAAAACAAAAGCAGGGAGATGTAGCTTGCAAATCACCAACTGAACATAAATAACTACCATCAATGTTTTTGAAGCGTGCACATCACCGCTTTTAATACGAGTGCACTTCGGACCGTCTTACCAGGTGTGCACATCACCGCTGTTGTCAGGAGTGCACAAACGATCGCCTCAGCAGGTGTGCACATCACCATTATTTCCCTTCAATGCATGTGGAAAAACGCCTTCCGATTAGATGAAGCGGAAGCGTACTTCACTATTGGACGAGGGACAGAAAGAGATGCCCATAAATCCTGCACGCTATACATCGTGCATCACATTGCGGGGCTGCAACTAGAGCGCGCCCAGTTGCTAGTGTTGCTCAAAGCCTCCCCATCGCTGCGATGACGTCATCGGGTGGAGGGCTCCACTCCATACCCGCCAAAGACATTGCTTCCTGAGCTGCTGGTGAGCACAAACACGGCAAGGCTGCTCACAACTGCTACGGGTGTAGCAGCAGTCACACAGGGTCTTCTTCACCGCTCCTCAATTGTGCTGCCACTGTGTCTCCGTTTGAACCCTCCTCACGTTCCTATTTGCGCCAGCCAAAATTGTCACCAAACTTTTGGTGAATAAAATACCACTGAAACGTCGGTGAAGGATGAAGAGAGGGTTTATTCCAAGACACAGGTAGGAGCTGACTGCATCCCTGGCCGGCCTGTGTCAACTGCCGGTCCCCCACCAACTGTTCCCACCTACTCGAATTCCCCCACATTCTAAGTCTCCCATTGTGCACGATACGTGAAGAGCGCATGTCCTACACCCAGGAGATGTGCAGGGCACGAAAACCAACATACACTCCAACAGAGATGAGATGTCAGACCACATCTGTCGCAAGGTTAGCCATGTCATGGGAGGCTCTGATTGAAGTAGACACTATCACGGAGAACCTCTTGCCTATATTGTTAAGCCTGAGCGCCTTCCTTATCTGGAGGGACTGCCATGGCGAGGAAGGATTTTTTGCTCTTCTCTGAGCAGCTTGCATGATGACTGAATCTGGCCGAGGGTGACCAATGAGACATGTAGGGGAACCCTCACGAGCCTTGTACTTTTTGTAAAGCTTTGCCATCACAGCCGCCACAGATACTGGTGTCTTCATTAATTTTAGGCCTTCCTGCCATATGAAATCCACGATAGGGATAGCACGAGTGGTGCGTGCGTTCCTGCTTTACAATCATAGAGGAAGCACTCTGTTTAGCTGGCATAGGTGGGTTGACGCTCTTAGACTCTCTCTCAAGCACTTTGTGGAAACTGCTGATATCCACAGGTGAAGAATCGGCTGCTGGTGGGGTAGGACATGCTGGCATTCGTGTGACATAATCATCCCACTCATCATGGACATTGGGATCTGTCAAGAGCTCACCTTCTTCTATTAGCTGATCATCACTGTCCTGGAAAGTATCGGAAGTATCACGAGAAGCTTCAGAGACTACCCGCCTCGGAGGAGTCTGCTGCACTGAGTTAGCATCAGGGAAGCGCTTTTAATAGTCATATAGCATCATGCGTAAGTCTGTGACCATTGTATTTGGAATATTGAGGGATGGAAAGTTGTTGAACTTGATGTTGCTCATCCTCTTGTTCCTCGTATGGATAATGCTTCTGGAACGTATCATATTCCTGAGCAAAAAGGATGTCCCTTATCAGAGAAAGAGTAATTGCCTTCAAGGCAGGCTGACTAATCATGTTCTGCTTCTTCGTCCTCTGACTCCTGACACTTCACCTTTAATTGTGAAGGACGGTTAGCAGGGTCAAAGATAACCTCATCTTCAGATTCCTAAAAGTCCAGGAGGCGTGCTGGAGGCAGTGGAGAAATGTTTGGAAAATCCTGAGTTTGCCCTTACTGGGAATATCAAGAATGTATTTTACCCTCCTCGACGAGGTGGTCAATGGGATTGTCAGTGTATACGGTGACAGTGGCACCAATGACACGGCACTGAAAGGAATCTTCTTCGACAGGACAGCAGCAGCTGCGGCCTTTAGCGCTTAAGGGGTCGACAAGGAAATCTTCGTCATCGGAGATGGTCTTGTTAATGCCGACGACTATGTCATCGTCACCTTTTTCGTCGACGATGCTGTTGCTGCTGTCGTCTTTACCGTCGATGTAGTGGAAGTGACTGCCGACACCGTCGATGGTGCGGATGTTCCTGGCGACATAGATGACATAGACGGTAAGTACTTCATCAACGGTGCCATCGACGGTCGATTTTTCCTTGAATTGGAGATGAGGAGCAGATGGAGGTGCTGAATCAGACCTTTGATGAGAGGAGGAAGGGCCAGTGGGCTCCATTCTTGATCTTTTTTCCGCACAAGTCTCTCTTCTGTGAGACCTAGATTTTTTAGAGTCTCTGTCGGAAGCTGATGATTCCCCCTCTTGCCTCTTTCTTGAGGAGGTATGAGCCTTCCCCTCAAAATCAAAATCTGAGTCAGAGATAGACTTCTTTTTCTGTAGCCACAGAAGCACTCTACCCTCCTGGTCTTTGAGGGTTTTTAAAGAAAAAGTACGACAGTACTGGCATTCCTTCGGTTTATAGTGGGGATAAAGACAGTACAAGCATTCTTTATGTGCATCCTCAGAATAGAGTCTGGATTTTCCACAAGACTTGCAAGGCCTAAATAGCCTTTTTTGACCACAGGTCAAAATGTTAACAGTGACGCACTGCAATGAGCAGACCTCAGGGAGACTCCCTAACATACGACGTAAAGGTAAGAAATCAGAGTCATTATGGCTCTGCAGGGGATGAGGGCTTCTGGGTCTGTGCTCTGATTGGCTGAAATTTGGGGGCATTAAATCAATGTGAATTGGCTACTAACTGCTACTGCTTTTTCAGTGGAGTTTAATGATAATGCTTTAGCACTTCTTTTATTACTGTTACTGTAGGACTCCCACCATGAAGACGGGGAAGATTCAAACATGTGAACCTTTAAAAGTTATAATACTGGAGACATTTTCTTTTTTCTGAGTTTTCTAGAAACTCCAACAGGTTGAAGACTAGGGGGATTTCCCGGTCTGAAGTTGTTAATTAGCAGAATGTCTAATTTCAACTGCAGTTTTTTTACTTTAATGTTTTAACAATTAATAATCAGTATAATGGGGTGGTTAAATCAGAACAATTACTGCAGGTAGGATTCCCAAAAATATATCTTTGTCAGTTGGCAACAAGGAGAGCAATGTAACATGGAAAGAATGTACAACTGAAATAATGTGCAGGTTGCTGCTTTACTCCTCAAGCTGCTGACTGCTAAAGTTATCACTGAGAAGTTGCTACTTGGAGCCAAATACGCAATAGAAACACAGCCATAGGGGCATATTCACAAGAACTTATCGCCGAGTTAGCGGCACTTTATCGCAGCCAAAGTGGCGATAAATTCATCGCACAATTCACAAGCAGGTGCTAATAGCCGATATCACCAGTTTCCCCGCGATAGCAGCCACAAAAAACATCGCCACGGATGACTCCGGCAACTAACGCTAATGAGATGCAGAGTAGGCTTTCCCGTGCAAAAACCAGCAAAAACACCACTCCGCAACATTCCCAACGACCAGCCAGATTGGTGATAAGAGTCAAAAACATGCGATAAGGCGCGTTAGCAGCATGGATTTAACACCTGCTCCTACCTGGTGTTAAGTCGGACGACAACCTGCACCATGAAAGGGAGCCCAGCCCAGAGCCACACCTGAAGAACAACAGATGCCATGGAGCCACTGATCATGCAGCTCGGAGCCCCAAGAGGGCCACAACACTCACCGCCACCACACCCAGGCCCCCCACCCTCCCGCACCCCCCCCTGGGGCCCCAGCCCGGGCACTCCCCCCAGACAAAGACATTACACATCTACCTTACAAATACATGAACACAACAATTCGCCTGATGACAAGTACAACAATTAACATTCATGGGTGGTCAGAAAAAGGAAAAAACACTCATACATCTTAGAATCACAAAATTAATTATTTTATTCAAATTGAACTCAACACCAATAATTGGAAGAGTCATGGCGGGTCTTCTCTGGACAATCTGCAAGTCAAAGCCTGCAAGACAAAATTGAAGATAAGAAGGTGTGTCATGCGCCCAACAAAGGACAGAGAGAGAGAGAAAGAGAGAGAGAAAGAAATGGAGAAAGAGAGAGTGAAAGAGAGGGAGAGAGAGAAAGAGAGAGAAAGGGGGAGAGAGGGAGAAGGAGAGAGAGAGCAACAGAGGGAGAGAGAGACAGTGAAAGAAAGAGAGGGAGAGTGAAAGAGAGAAAGATAGAGAAAGAGAGGGAGAGAGAGAAACAGTGAAAGAAAGAGAGGGAGAGTGAGAGAGAGAAAGGGAGAGAAAGATAGGGAGAGAGAGAGACAGTGAAAGGAAGAGAGGGACAGGGAGAGACAGTGCCGACACTGCGCACCCAGGCCTCACAGTTCACCTGCTGCCACCGGTGTGTCTCCAACCACGTGCCGGTATACACTGCAGTCCACCAGGTCCCTCATCTGAAACAGAGTCCACAGCTAATGATGGCAGAGTACATATCATTGCACACAGCAACATCGCATGGCTGCCCCTGCACACACAGGCTGCTGCACCCCAGCCCCTCCCGCCGCCCAGCGGGGATTGCCCGCCCCTGCGCACCCAGGCCTCACTGCTCACCTTCCGCCACCGGCGTGTCTCCAAGAGGGCCCACCACGTGCCGGTGCAAGCTCCAAGCCCTGGGCCCGCGACCTTGGCAGCCTCCACATCACGCATCCCCGCACCGCGGGCCACCAGGTTGCACACTTGATTCTGGGACTTGATTTTGCAATGGCAGAGATCATATCAGTGCACATGGCATCATCGCAGGCTGCACACCCACTCAGCTCTATAGGTGCCACTAACTCTGTGAACCGCGAGGCAACGCCACGTGGCGGTAGGCCCGCGCTGCCCGCTTACTCAGGCCTACACTGCGGTCCACCAGGTCGCACACATGATTCTGGGTCTTGATTTTGCAATGGCAGAGACCATATCAGTGCACACGTCATCATCGCAGACTGCACACCCGCTCAGCACTTTAGGTGCCCCTACCTCAGTGCACAGAAAGTCACCGTCCCATGGCGGTAGGCCGTGCCGGCCACAGTGTATCTGGTGCCACCGACTCCGTGCAACGCAAGTCGTGGACCCTTTCTGATCGAGTCTCGTCATATGGCAAGCGGTCGCAGCCATGTCACCTCAGGCAGTGGGGAAGAACTGGGACACGTTGCGTCGTCGTCCCCCCCTTTATACGTAAGCCGAGTGGGCTGGCTCGGTGTACGCCAGGCCGGCGTAGGGGTGTGAACAATTATCCCTGGCTTCTGGGCGTGGTTCATATCTGGGCTGCACAGGAAACCAACTGATGCGTGTGTCTCTGTTGCTGTGTCTGCGCCACATGGCCCGCAATCGACAATGTTGCAATGTTGCATGCACCCGGAGGGCGTCCGCGCACTAAGTGATTGTACAAGGAGCGCAAGGCCGCTCGGGGTCTTGGCTCATACATGCCAACTGTTGTGTGTCTTCATCGCTTTTGGTACAACATGAGCCCAAGGCCTAGCCTTAATTGCAGCGCGATAGCCACATCACATTCCCAGTATACAAGCAGTAGTCAGACTAACATTAGGGATGAAAGCCACTTTGTCTCAATACAGAAGGCGGAAGGACGTCTGCACCTCCGACCTTGGAATTGCATGCGGTAGGCACCCCCTGGGAGAGATACCATGGCAGATGATAACGACTCCCACACTACACACAGCGATAATGAAAGATCAACGTATCCACACCCCACACACAGAAGTCCTTGCTCGAGGTACTCCTGCATGGAATGGCCTTGACACTTACGTACAGGACAACCCATACGTCCAAACTCTTCACACTCATACAACTCATTGCTCCGAGCTGTGGCATATCATCCACATAACAGCCGCAGGTCAGAATAGTGCCGGTTCTACAAGAGCGAACAACGCAATGTCAGAACATCTCGGGCACATGCACAACCCCTGTCACGTGGAACTGTACCGTTACCGAATGCTGCATTTGTTGGGGGCACTGCCACTGGCAGTGTTGCACATCAGTTACCGTCTGAGCTTCCGTCTTGCGTACGTCACCTGCGTCCAGCCCTGGTTCCACTGTCGATTATGCATATTCGAGTGGCCCATGGATGTCTGCCTATCCAACACAACGGTAGCTGAACTGGATTATGACATGTGTGTGCGTCCCCTGTTGGACCACGACCAGGAGTGTAACCGTGATACCCGTTCATGGGATGCCTTGGTAACTGGCATATTTGCTGGCAGTTAGGCATGTGAGATTGCACACTTCCTCGTGTGCAGTGACCACATCGAAGCACTCCCCTATTGGGCGTGGACGTAGCACATCTGTCCGGACCAGCTAATGGATTGGCTTGCCCCCGTGTTCATTGAAGTCGACAACGACGTACTCTTGGAACTGATTTCCCATGAAGCTGCGCTCGCTTTCATGGACGAGTAACTACGTTCCTGCAGCCACAAGAGATTGTAACCCATAGGGCAGGTCCCAACACCCTTTTGCATCTTGGAGAAATGGACACATATCCCACCATAACAGTGGACATGGCTGCATTTGCCTGGACTCAGAATGCATGTGCATGCAGGACTGCGGGTTGACACACACCTGTGCAAGGTGAGTGGACAGCGGCGCCTGGCAACGTTCCTCAACCTGACACACCGCTGGAGGGAGAGTACACACATGGCAATGTAGTACTACATGTGACCTTGTTGGACTCCTTCACCTGCTCACTGTCAGCAGAGCAGACAGTCAGCGCAGTCCGGTGGTACAGGACTATGCAGATACCATGGGCTGTGAGTGGTGTCCCCTGACACGGTGCAATGAGCATTCGCCAAACACCACATGACTCGTCCAGCAAGGCAAGGTGGGCTGAGACCGTTGGCATCCGTAATGATTGGTGTTCATTTGTGCCTCCCCATGTCTTGCACCTCTACATGTTCCTTTGCTGCCTGTTAGTGTATGATGCATTGGTCTGCATGTTGTGGCCCTTGTCTTGCCCATACTGACACGCACATGCGAATAAAGTCTACGCCACTTCACTAGTGTCCAACTGTGATGGCTGTTGATTAGAACGACAAATCGTGCGCCTCAATGAGCATTGTCCATAGACAGGGAGGGACTGACTGACGTATTTCACTTAGGGGTGAGTCCCTATTGCCAGCTCCACCTCCGTTAGCCAGACATTGTGGTTGGGAGAGTTGCTGGTAGACCTGTGTGCTTACGTGTCTCCAGCAATGTGAGTATGGTGTCCAACTTCTTGCCATGTGGATCAATGTGTTCCATCAAACCATGCTGTGTCCACACAGTTGAGTGTGTGTAAGTATGCGAAGAGATGTTCTGTTGTCACATGTGATGTGGGACACTACTTTAGGCCTCCTACTGACTTTGACAGATTTGAAAACACAGCCCTATTTGATACATGGACAGCTAGTTCACACCTTCACAGTCATCTAATTGGCCATGTGTGTCACGGTCAAACATGCTCATTGATGTCATTTCCCAGGGTGTACCTTTTTGTGCAATCAATGTCCCTACAGTCATCCATACTGTTATACTTGATTGAACATAGACATGACACATCTGTGTGATGAGGAATGTTTTATTCACATCCTGTGGAGTGTCGGAGCTGGAGCAGTACATGGCCATGCACACCCCACATTACATGGTTGCCCAGTGGAGGTCAAACAGAGTCCTTTAGGGAATGACAAGTTAATCGGCAGAGGAAGGGCTGTTTGCTGTGTCATTGGTAACCAGAGCAGATATGGCAGTCCATGTCGGGGTCCAGGTGAATGTCGCAGAGTGTTCCGGGGGACAGTGGAAGGTGTTGTACCAGGGCATGATGCAGAGGGCTGTACCAAGCAGAAACAGGCCATATGGCGGGGGATGAATGCTACAACCTCCTTTTTGACACAGAGTCATTACCATCCACATCTTCGTCCTCTGATATGTCTTCTGTGTCAGGTGTGCCAGGTGTGTGTGGTGGTGTTATGGCTGCATCACTGTGTGCCACTGACACATCAGGGGGTGGAGGTGGTATGGCTGCATCACTGTGTGCCACTGACACATCAGGGGGCGGAGATGTGTGTGTCGAAATTCCTGCAGCAGTCATCTGGGACAGGCTCTGTGGCAGCACTGGCAAGATGAGGATCTGCAGGGCATGGAAGATCCCAGCTACATCTCGCTGGTGATCAGCCGTGGCAGCCATCCTTCCTGCCTGCATCCACTCACCGTGAAGATGTGCAAGCGGGGTGCCAGGAGCCCACCCTGGCCCCCGAGGAAGAGCGGAGGTTGGGGAGCACCGTCGCGCTCCCCGGGTAGGAGTGCCTGGGGGCCCGGGACGCGAAGAGAAGTCGGGAGTGCCGTCACGCTCCCCGTGAAGATGTTCAGGGGCGGAGCGACGGAAGAAGGCGGGGAGTGCCGTCGCACTCCCTGAAGACCCGCCAAGCCGGTGGCTGCTTCGCGTCTGCCCGCGCGGGCGGGCAGACCAGAAGAGATGTGCCGGCTCCCACGGCAGCACAAACGGAAATATGGCAGTCCATCGTGAACAACGTGAATGCAGTCGGAGTGTCGAGGAGGACAATGGAGGAGGTCAAGAGGCGCTGGCATGATGTGAAAAGCCAAACCAAGCAGAAACTTCGATGCCAACCGGAAGGCAGCAACGGCGACTGGAGGTGGGAGTCCTGCGCCACAGGAGGAAATGGATGAGTTGGAGGAAATGGTGGCCACAGTCATCAGTGTGGAGACGGGGCAAGGAGTTGGTGGTCCGGACACAGCCCGACATGACCTGACCCAACAGCAACAGGGTGAGTAACGACCAGGGACTGGGGGATGGGTGGAGATGGGCACAATGGCACAGATGCACAATTATGTGTAGCACACTGCAAACCCACAATGATTGTGGAACATGTCCCTGATACCCTTGGCACACTGCAGCACACATAGAAACACCAAGAAAGCCCCCGTCCACTATGTGCACAAAGGGGCCCGCCTCCCTATCACCAATATCACCACCTACCCATGCACATGTGGTGAATCCAGCAAAGCAGCAGCTCTGTGAGCCACACCGACCATGCAAGTGACACTGCATGACCAATAGCATGGCTGCAGTCAAAATACATGACATGGTGCACGACACGACACTGAGGTGGCCCAGTGTGGAACACATCCTCAAAGGAGCAGGTCACACTCTGACACATCCACATGCACATACAACCCCTGACGTCAACAACACATCTGCAGACAAACAATGCACAAGAGTACAAAAACCGTCCAAGAGCACAAATGACCCAAGTCGCCAACATCTCAGCCCCTCAAAAGCACACATGTCAAAGGCACACCGCCCCAAAGGGATAAGGGGCCGCTAAATCAGAGCTGCAGGGGTGACTCTCCCACAATGCAGCACACACACATAGCAATCACAGCCCATCAACATTGACGACAATGTGGTACAGAGTGCAACACTTTCACTACAGAACAGAGGACACAACTGGTGCCGCTTGTGCGTAGAAACTGGCCAATGACATCTGGCATAGCAGGAAACTGTGAGATGATAATGTACGAGTACAACCTCACATCCGTCATGTAGTCTAAATGTCCACTGTACCCCATCAAATAGCCAGCTCATCCAAAACAGTCACAATGTACATTGCCATGCAGTCTGTGTGTAAACATGTACAATGCGTCAACATACTTGGAACACGCTGTTAACCTGCATCTCCCCTTTACATTGCAGAGGGACAATCAACACCTCCTGCAGAGCAGACCAGACATCTCTTCAGTGATGATGAGGAGGAACCCCTGGCCATCTGCTCCGACACCCTCCAACGGCTTGTGGACAGCCTCTGTACCCCACCTCCAGGGGCAGGGCAGCCCAGCTGCATCGAGGTGACCCCACCCCCTGCACAGCCCACACAGCAGGAAGCCCCCACCACCACGGCTGGCTCCCAGCACCTCACGGAAAGACACATGGCATTCCAAAGCCGTGTGTCGGACTGCCAGAGGGGGCTGGCTGAACAGGTGCGGTGGGTTTCGACCTCATGGCAGTCAAACTTGATGCCATACGTGGGTGTATGAGTCCCATCAGGGACCATTTACAGTCCCTAACGGACACCCACAGTCCGTTCCATGCTCTACAACAATCCCTGGCTGACCTCGCTGGAGCCATTACTCGGATACAAGAACTGTCTAGTCAGACAGGCCCCAGCGATGGCAGCACAGAGTTGGCACAGATGCGGAGGACAATGGAGAACATGGAGCGGATGCAGGCTTGAAGGATGGCTGCCACGGCTCTACACCAGCGAGATGTAGTTGGGATCTTCCATGCACTGCAGAACATCATCTCGCCATTGCTGCCACAGAGCCTGTCCCAGATGACTGCTGCAGGAACTTCGATACACACATCTCCGCCCCCTGATGTGTCAGTGGCACACAGTGATGCAGCCATACCACCTCCGCCCCCTGATGTGTCAGTGGCACACAGTGATGCAGCCATACCACCTCTGCCCCCTGATGTGTCAGTGGCACACAGTGATGTAGCCATACCACCTCCGCCCCTGATGTGTCAGTGGCACACAGTGATGCAGCCATACCACCTCCGCCCCCTGATGTGTCAGTGGCACACAGTGATGCAGCCCTACCACCTCCGCCCCCTGATGCGTCAGTGGCACACAGTGATGCAGCCATTACACCACCACACACACCTGACACACCTGACACAGAAGACATATCAGAGGACTGAGATGTGGATGGCAATGACTCTGTGTGAGTAAGGAGGTTGTAGCATTCATCACCGCCATATGGCCTGTTCCTGCTTGGTTCAGCCCTCTGCATCATGCCCGGGAACAACACCTTCCACTGTCCCCCGAAACACTCTGCGACATTCATCTGGACCCGGACATGGACTGCCATATCTGCACTGGTTACCAATGACACAGCAATCAGGCTGCGGACTGAACTCTTCCTCTTCCGATTAAATTGTCATTCCCCAAAGGCCTCTGGTTGGCCCTCCACTGGGCAACCATGTAATGTGGGCTTTGCATGGCCATGTACTGCTCCAGATCCGACACTCCACAGAATGTGAATAAAACATTCAACATCACACAGATGTGTCATGTCTATGTTCAATTAAGTATAAAAGTATGGATGAATGTAGGGACATTGATTGCACAAGAAGGTGCACCCTGGGAAATGACATCAATGCGCATGTTTGACCCTGACCCACATGGCCAATTAGATGACTGTGAAGGTGTGAACTAGCTGTGGCCTCATTGTCCATGAACAACAATCTCGCAACCCCCAAACGTACCCCCACGTCCATGTATTAAATGGGGCTGTGTGTGAAAATGTCTAAATCGGTAGCAGGCCTAGAGTAGTGTCCCACTATCACATGTGACAACAGAACATCTCATCGCATAACTTACTCACACTCAACTGTGTGGACACAGCCTGTTTTGATGGATCACATGGCAAGAAGTTGGACACCATACTCACATTGCTGGAGCCACGTAAGAGCACCGGTCCACCAGCAACTATCCCAACCAAAATGTCTGGCTTACAGAGGTGGATCTGGCAATAGGGACTCACCCCTAAGTGAAATACGTCAGTCAGTCCCTCCCTGTCTATGGACAATGCTCATTGAGGCGCACGATTTGTCGTTCTAATCAACACTCATCACAGTTGGACACTAGTGAAGTGGCGTAGACTTTATTCGCATGTGCGTGTCAGTACGGGCAAGACAAGGGCCACAACATGCAGAGCAATGCTTCAGACACTAACAGGCAGCATGGGAACATGTAGAGGTGCAAGAACTGGGGAGGCAAAAATGAACACCAATCATTATGGATGGCAACGGTCTCAGCCCACCTTGCCTTGCTGTACGAGTCATGTGATGTTTGGCGTATGCTCATTGCCCCGTGTCAGGGGACATGACTCACAGCCCATGGAACTGCATAGTGCTGTACCACCGGACTGTGCAGACTGTCTGCTCTGCTGACAGTGAGCAGGTGAAAGGGTCCGACAAGGTCACATGTAGTACTACATTGCCATGCGTGTACACTCCCTCCAGCAGTATGTCAGAGTAAGGAACCTTGCCAAGCGACGCTGTGCAGCTCCGCCCATGGGACTGCCTCACCTTGCACAGGTGTGTGTCGACACGCGTAGGTGCACGCACATGCATTCTGAGTCCAGGAGAATGCAGCCATGTCCACTGTTGTGGTGGGATATGTGACCATTTCTCCAAGATGCAACAAGGTGTTGGGACCTGTGCTCTGGGTTACAAGCAGTTGTGGCTGCAGGAACGTAGTTACTCGTCCATGAATGCGAGCGCAGCTTCCTGGGCAATCAGTTCCAGGAGTACGTCGTTGTCTGACTCAACGAACACGGGGGTGAGCCAATCCATTAACTGGTCCGGACAGATGTGCTCCGTTAATGCCGTTTCACCAATCCGCAACACAGCCCAATGGGGGAGCGCTTCGATGTGGTCACTGCACACGAGGACTTGTGCAATCTCCCATGCACAACTGCCAGCACATACGCCACATATCAAGGCATCCCATGAACGGGTATCACGGTTACACTCCTGGTTGTGGGCCAACAGGGGGCGCACACACAACTCATAATCCAGTTCAGCTACCGTTGTGTTGGATAGGCAGACATCCATGGGCCACTCGAATATGTATGATCGGCAGTGGAACCAGGGCTGGACGCAGGTGACGTACGCAAGACGGAAGCTCAGACGGTAACTGATGCGCAACACTGCCAGTGGCAGTGCCTCCAACAAATGCAGCATACGTGCACGGTACAGTTCCACGTGACAGGGGTTGTGCCTGTGCCCGGGATGTTCTGCCATTGCGTTGGTGGCTCTGTTTGAAGCGGCACTGTTCTGACCTGCGCCAGTTCTGTGGATGAAATGCCACAGCTCGGAGCAATGATTTGTTTTAGTGTGCAACAGTTGTACGCATGGGTTAATGTGGGAGTAGGTGTGAAGGCCATTCCATGCAATATAACTTCGGGCAAGGACTTCTGTGTGTGGGGTGTGTATACATTGGTCTTTCGTCGGGCTGTGCGTAGTGTGGGAGTCGTCATCATCCGCTGTGGTATCTCTCTCAGGGGGTGCCTGCCGCATGCAAGACCAATGTCGGAGGTGCAGATGTCCTTCCCCCTTATGTATTGAGACAAAGGGGCTTTCATCCCTAATGTTAGTCTGACTACTGCTTGCATTCTGGAAATGTGATGTGGCTTTCGCGCTGTATTTGGGGCTAGGCCTTAGGCTTATGGTGCACCAATAGCGAGACACACACAACAATTGGCATGTATGTGCCAAGGGCCTTCCTTTCACTGTCTCTCCTTCTCCCTCCCTCTCTTTCTCTCTCTTTCTGTCTCTCGCTCCCTCTCTTCATTTCACTGTCTCTCTCTCTCCCTTTCTTTCTCGCTCTCTATTTCTCTCTCTCTCTGTCCTTTGATGGGCGCATGACACACCTTCTTATCTTGAATTTTGTCTTGCAGGCTGTGTCTTACAGATTGTCCAGAGAAGACCCGCCATGTCTCTTCCGAATAGTTGTTTTGAGTTGCATTTGAATGGAATCATTTGTTTTGGAAAATCTAAGATGGATGGATGATTCTCCTTTTTCTGGCCACACATGAATGTTAATTGTTGTACTTGTGCGACATCAGGTGAATTTTTTTGTTCATGATTTCGTAGAGTTGATGTTAAATATCTTTGTCCATGGTAGGGCCCCGAGGGGGTCCTGGGTGGGGTGGCGGTGGGTGTTGTGGCCCTCTTGGGGCTCCGAGCTGCATGATCAGTAGCTCCATGGCATCTGTTGTTCTTCAGGTTTGGCTCTGGTCTGTGCTCCCTTTTGTGGTGCAGGTTGTCGTCCGACTTAACACCAGGTAAGAGCAGGTGTTAAATCCCTGCTGCTAACACGCCTTATCGCCTGTTTTGTGATCTTATTGCCGATCTGGCTGGTCGTAGAGAATATTGCGTAGTGGTGTTGTCGCGGCTTTTTGCACAGGAACGCCTCCTCTGCATCTCATTAGCGTTAGTTGCTGGTGTCATCCGTGGCGATGTTTTTTGCGGCTGCTATCGCAGGTAAACTGGCGATATCGGCTGTTAGCACCTGCTTGTGAATAGGGCAGTAGCGGACGGTGGTGGGAGTGCCGCCGGCCGCTGACGTGGGGCGGGGAGGGGCAGGGTGGGAGGTAGTAAACTACGGATTACGGGCGATTACAGGTAAATACACATATAAATAAATAAAACGAATTTCGTTTCTCGCGCTGCATCACATTTGGCGATGCAGCGCGAGACGAAATTCGTTTTATTTATTTATATGTGTACTTACCTGTAATCGCCCGTAATCCGTAGTTTACTACCCCCACCCTGCCCCTCCCTCGCCCCACGTCAGCGCCCGGCGGCACTCCCACCACCGACCGCTACTGGAATAGGGCGATATATCTATCGCCACTTTGGCTGCGATAAAGTGCCGCTAACTGGGCGATAGCTCCTTGAGAATATGCCCCTAAGTTTCTTTTAAAGAAAGAAATGTGTAACATAAACTTTTCAAAATGTATGATGTATACTCGGAACTCGCAATGTAAAAAAATAATACAAACTTTGCACAGCCCTATATATTATATTGGATGTATTGAATGTCACAGAATTGCCCTAATCTTTGTAAATAAAACTACAGAGGCTGGAGATGCGTGGATATTGAAGGCGCACAACGCAAACTCTTGCAACTGTAGCTGGCCATATATAAAATAGCTGAAAACAGATAGGGTGACGAAAACGCAAAGTCATAATCATCTACTTTTGTGGTGATTAATATTGCCATTTTGTGCACTTCTAACCGTGCACACTTTTTTTTAGATATGAGAAGAGATGGGCATGGAGGTAATTAAGTTTGATGCCCGTGAAGAGCAACAAGGACATTTGAGGAAACCAAGATTGCATTCCCAATCTTCTGGATCCATGTTCTGAAATTAGTCCACAACTCCTCGATCATATATGGACAGAACTCAGGAGCTTCATATATATTGGGTTCTTTACAAAGCAATATATATGACCACCAAAATAAGGGACATTCCCACCCATGTCATAGGAGCCAATCAAATTCCATTCTTAGTGCCACTGCATGCCCCAACTGTGTCCTGTGGCCCTTCTGCTATCATCTGAAACAAATAAACAGAAATACAGCAATTCCAAGAAAAAACCTAAAAGTATAACTTGTCAGCTCATGATAATCACTTTTTGTTGTTGTATGTAGTCAACCTAAGTAGTGTATGTTTTAAACATTTCCAAAAAAAGGAAGAGGCGTCACACAAGCGCCTAATCACAAGGTACAATTAGTCAACGCAAGGCAAGGACATTTAGTGCTGATCAAACCACACTGTAATCAAAGAAGTCTACAAAGCGGGCTTTTCTTAACCCTACCAGCACAGTGGGGATCCGCGGTGACCCGCTGAGACGTGATGAGTCCATGACAGTGAGATCAAACTCTTCTCACTGTCACCCAACTTTGAATTTATCAAAGACGGATTCTCAAGCTGTTCGCTTATTTTTTCATCTTAATTATTTTTGTTTAATCACGGTGAAGGTCTTGGTTGTTGCTTCAGAGACTTCAAGTGTCCTACCTCCTGCTGGCTTCATGCAGCATCTCGTATTTTTTACGCTAATTCTCATTTTAGAAAACGTACACATTGCACACCCATATACAGTTTAAAGGTACATTTCCAATGTGCATAAAACAAGGAGAACCCATACAAATGCACATAGAATGCAGTGCGCAATGATTCTAATCCAATATTTACGTCTATCATTAAAAGAGGAAGCGCTAAGTACTAATTAAATTCTCTAGAGCTTCTCCGCAGATGTGTCATCATTTGGACACAAATACTTGGTCGCATTCAAGAAGATGTCTCTTTCCTCTCTAGATGAGCCAGGGAGTTATCTGGCTTCCACACAGTCTGGTTCAACAATGAGTGGGAGAAAAAAAAATGACTCCTTTTTCAAGGAAGACACTTCAGTCCATAGGAACATCAAGACAAGTTTCTAAATCATGAGAGCATGCATGGAAGTCAGGCGCCCTTTAAGTCCATTAAAGAGGGCATGCCTAATCTAAAGTACACATATGATCTCTTATATCTAGCTGCACAGACAACTCCAAAAAGGCTGAATTTTCTCATAAGGTGATCTATTTTGCAAGGATAGTATATATCTACTTCTAAAGCCATACATTTGATCTCCGGCGTAATCCATCACAAAGAGTCACACAGGCACATCATAAGTCAACACTGGGTGGTCTATGGTAACATATGCCCTCCAATTAGCCCACATTTAACCCCACCCATTTCTCCTCTACTCCTCCAGGGGATGTCACAGCAGGTCTTCAGGTAGAGGACGAGACTTGCATGGACGTGCAAGGGTGAGTGCATGGGACCACACACATTTGTGAGTGTAACAACGAACCTGATCCGCCGCATCCCGCGGGAGACAGCTGCGCACCAACAACTAAAGGTACCATATGCCACTACGTTTGCAGGTACAATGAGATAACCAACCCTCATTTGGGCAATCTCCAGGGGAGAGTCAAGAGAGGATAACATAATACCCATGTTAGCATCATGACATTTCTTGCTCTAAGAGGAGAGAAACTAAAAGGAATCTGTAACGTGCAGGGTCTAGGGGCAACAGACTACCATTATCCTGATTTTGGTGTGTTACCTGTAGAGGCGAAGGAGCAATTGTTCACTAGTATCATTACCCCAGGGACACTTGTATTTACATCTCCTACTTTTCATATGTAGAATTTAGCTGTGTGGTTGTATTAAAGTACTTTTCCTTTTAAAGTAAAAGTGTTAAGAATCTCTAGCCAACATCACCTCCCTGCGAAAGCCTTTGACTGCTCAACTTCCCTTCCTTGGGGATCAAGTGCTAATAAGGTGTGCTTGGAGAAGAGTCCTGGGCTCAAAAGTAAGGTAAAGCTTCAGGGCATCAGTGGTAAAAGAACTGTTACAATATAAGCCAAAAAATGTTAGTTTGCTCTGGAATTTCTGATAATGTTCCCACAACAGTACTTTAAACAAGCATATAAGTGTTTAGCCATGCAGCACATTATCCTGGGTGCTACAACATCTACTTTTACTTCATGTGCCACTGATGAACTGCCAAACACACCCAAGGTCGGACTTTCGTGCTATTTAGTGAACACTGGAAATGCAATTCATGCCTAGATAGGGCAAGTCTTTAACCTAAAGGTATTTAAACGATGAATAAAAATAATGTTAATCAAAAAATGCCTTCACTAACTGAATCAGTCGGTAATGCAATGAAAACAAACCTATATTGATTAATGGCAGGAATGACATGATGCATGTTACTTGATTATGATTATTTTTGCAGCTTCTTTCTGAAATGTGCAAGCAAATGCGGGATGAATTTGTCTTATTCTTTGTAGTTTCAACATGCTTACTGTAATTTTGCATTGTGTTTATTAGTCCTTATTAACCAGGTTTTTCCATGCACAGTTCCTAGACGGAGCCTAAAGGCGCTCTTTCAATGTATAGTGTGCAATGGAAGAGTACTTAATGAATTAATTAGACTACCCAATGCACCACAAAACCTAAAATAATTAAATGAAAACGGTCTGATAATCATCAACTGCCTTCCAGAGAAAGCCTAGAGCACGTAATAAGCTCGGGGCACACTCGAAAACAGCGTCAGTGCATTACATAAAAATGTATGCTACACTATAAAAAGTGTACGTCTATGATAGAGCTATTGGCTTTGACAATGTCTTTTAGTCATGCTGTACAGCAGCTTGGCTGTACAGTACTGCTAAATGTTAGAACAAATGTGCTGTGACACAGTAAGCATGTGCCGCATCATAGCTCTTTTTTTATTTAGGAATAATTCCTCAATCACAGCACAGTCAGTGGAAAGACACTGATCTAAATGAATCAATCATTACTTGGTCCATTCTGAAAAGAACAGGATATGATATCAGCACTCAATGGCCAATTTAGAGGCAGCAAATAAGAGTGACAATGAAGCCAACAAATTGTAAACAATGGGCGGGCTCCAGGACCCTTTTAGTATACAAAATGCCTCGCTAGTGAGAGCTCATGTGCTTTTTCAGGTGAAACCCAACAAAGCGGCATATGAACAGGTAAAATACAGGAATACAGACAAACAAATAAAACAGACAGAGAGGAACATGGAGGGGGTGGAGGAGAAAAGTAAGAAGATGGAAAGACTAAACGGGTAGAAAAGAACAACCAAGAATTCAGGAGAGGATCAGGAAAAAAAGGGCAAAGTTGAAAGTAAAAAGGGATAGTGAGTAAGGGAACAGCTAGGTGGCTCCGTGGGTTGCGCACCTGCTGCACAGGTTAGTGTGAAATGTGATTTGATCTTGAAGCAACTAGGAGATGGTGCATCCACTAAGGTGGCTCAGCAGGTTGAGCACCTGCTTCACAGATCAGTGTGCAAAGTGAACACAACTTTAAGCTTTAAGCAACTAGGAGATGCTTTATCAAGAGAGCATCTGTACAGCAGAACATTAGGTTAAGCACCTGCTGCGTAGGTCAGTGTGCAATGAGCAGAGCACAGAATCGGATTCCAGCAGAACTGACTCCTCCTTTCACTTTTCCAAAGTTTGAACAAAGAAATAGCACAGCCGGTTAAAAATACCTATAACTTGGTGTGTTATACAGTTATTGCTCCTTAAAACAAAACAGTCACATTTTGTAGACCTTCAATTTTTTTATTGAATATTTACCCACATGTCTGCACTATGTCTGCATCTCTGTAGCAGTATATATTTATGTGTGCAAAACTGTATTTATTAGAGGTATTTGAGTAATTGCGAAGGACAGCTTGGAACAGTGATGCTTCAGTTTGTCATCACACATTTACCAACAGTGGCGGCTCCTCCACTAAGGCGGAGGAGCGTCGCCCCACTGCTTTTTAGCAGTGAAAGAAAGGGAAAATAAAATGATAGTAACTTGCGTTATTATCATTTTATTTTGTCCTTCTTCCGGCAGCTTTGCATGACGGGGTGGGGCGGGGCTGCTCTGCTCACAGAGCAGGGCAGGAGAGGAGTGGTAGCACCCTCCTGCTAGGGCAGCGTTGTGATTGGCTGACTGGAAGCCTGGGTGTGCTTCTTGTTCAGGCCAAGCGAGGCAGTACGGAGGAGAGACGCGGCGAGAAAGTGGCAAGAAGGTAATACCTGCTTCCCCCCTTGCCCCCGCCCCCTACCTCCAATCCTTATCGACCGCCGCTGTTTCCCAATAGTGAAAAAATATGTTGTTTTTAACAATTAGTGAACAAACATGAATATGTTCTTTACTTCGACCATTCCATGTACAATGCAGTAATTCAATGTTTGAAAAACAAAACATACTTTTCTTTAAAAAAAAAAAAGACAGTACATTTTATCAAAAGATTGCTCAGGCTGCAGATACCTCAGCTGGTGTATGTGGTTCAATGGGGGGAAAAGAAAAAAAAGTATTAGCTTGGTAAAAAAAAAAATGATTATGCACACTAACGACTCTATTTCAGAAAGGGGGGTAATCATAAAAGGTACACTTGGGCCATTCTGCAGAGTTCAGCTGGTTTTCCTTTCTCTCACAGGTATGGTAGCTGCTTGCCTGCTGAGCATGACCAGGCAATTCCATAAGCAGTAACACGATAAGCAGGAGTATTCACTCCCTGGCTTTGCCTTGAAATGCCAAGAATTGATCACACAGGTAAAATGAAAAAAAAAACCTTGGTTAAGTCTATTGTGCATAAGTGTCCCAAAGTATGAAAACTGAAAGGGCACTTTTGCAATGTTTGGACATACTCAGCAGTGTCTAAGAGAGCTGCCGCCACAAAGAGACTGGAAGTCTGTTTATGTGTTAACAAGAGCAAACAGTTAAGGAGATGGCACTGGAACTTCTTTATGCGCTGCCCTCCGCTTTGTGAAACTGTGGGAAATCAAATGGCTGCTGTACTAGCAACCCCTCGGGGAAGCAGGAGGGGATGTAAATAGGGGAACTCATTAAGCCCTGATACCTGACAGGTCACAGAAAGATTATAGAATGAGCACCCTGGGTCCACGCCACCGACAAAGCATACATGCACCCCAGAAGATATCAACCAGGGCCTCTGATGAATTTTTAAGTTCAGAAATTATGTCTGACAAATATCCTTCTAATTCCTGTGTGGCTTTGTGGCATACTTTTTTGGAAGGCTGGACGGGCTAAGGTGTTTTTAATATTACCTCATGTTGCTGTAAATCAACCATGAAAGTTTAACAGGCCATTAAAGCTGAACACAGCCAAACAGTAACATGAGCAGGAAAACAAGAAATAAATAGTCCCCAAACAAACAGGTAAACAACCAAAGCTTAAAGACACAGTACTTGGTCCCTGCTCCAATGGAGGAATGAAAGACAAAAAGGAGGGACAATGAGGAAGTATTCACTACTAGCAAGTAAGCATTTTGTAAGGACAATCCAGGTAACAAAATAAAAAGCAATGGGTGGGATGTAAGCCCATTAACTCTATATTTGAGGTCTCGGAGGCTCGACCTAAAAAACAAAAGAGGTTTCCTGCTAGAGTGGGCTAACACAAGTAAAATAAAATTTCTGCAAGATGCACTCCACACCAAGATGCGTGCATATTGTTAAAGTGATGAATATCAACACTAAGGGGCATATTTATAAAACAAATCGCGCAGCAAGTCACTTTGCTGCGTTGCGCTGCATGATAGGGAAAGGGCAGGAATGTGCCGTATTTAACATAGTACGACGCATTACTGTCTCTTCCCTGTGCTGGGGCACAATGTGCTGCCTACCGCAAATGCAGGCACCTTTGCACCATGGTGCAACGGTGCCTGCATAGTAAACAGGATTGTTTTTGTGAAGGAAGGGACACTTTCCTGCACAAAAACAATCCCCTGAGACAAGAGGAAAAAACAAGGAGAAAGAAAGATATTTATCCTTGTTGCGCCTCCCCTGGGAATGTGTAGCATTATGCTGCATTCCCAGGTCTACCAGTAATGGTAAATGGTAAATGCACTAAAAATCATGGGTGGGTGCATAGGAACACCCACGCTCCACCCATGGAATGCCTTCCTGGGGCAGAGTAACGCAACGCTGTGATTTGCGCTGCATAGCATTATTCTAGATTTATAAAGCCAAGCAGGGCCACACAAGGTGGCCTTGCGTGGCTTGATAAATCTAACTTAAGTGTTGGCTCGCTCTTGCCCCACGTTGCGTGATGCAAGGGCGACACAACTCTTTGATAAATTTGGCCCTTGATAACCAGGAATTATGCGTAACTGTACATCAGTCCATATACCTTAAGAAGAGAAACCTCGATAACATCAGAAGCACAACTAAGCATCTGACGAAGCTGGCAAACCCCTAACTAGTAATTAGTTAATATTGGAGTTATACAATGTTGCCTAACCATGCAACCTGTCATTAAAACAATTACCAGGAGTCCACAATGACGAAATCTTCATGGAGATGTGGAATTCCAGGACATTTTATTTCCTGTCAACCGCTTACTTTGAAGGCAAATGTGTTCCTTTCTTTGCGGTTGAGGTGGCACAAGCTGATTCGATGCCCTTAAGGTGGTACAATCTGATAACTGCAAGAGGACTAGAAACAGAGGGTATGCAGTGGGCCACTGACAGCTGTAAAACCATGCAAACAGAGGCAGTGATGTGGAGCCTGTGATAATATATAACGGCTGCTGTTAATATCTGTAAAGCTACTCCAGACATAGGCGGAGCAGTGGAGCACATGATAATCTGTAGAGGTAGTTGAGAGTTAAGGACACTGCGTACAGTGGCATTGCAGTGAAGCATATGAAAATCTAAACACACTTCTGACAGCTGTAAACGCACTGCAAACAGTAGCAGTGCACACAAGCAAACAATTAAGAGGATTGCGGGTTGCTGATATCTATAAAAGCACCAGAAACAGTTAGGATGCAGGGGATTATGCCATAATGTGAAATGGTATCAAGGGTCGTGCAGTGCACTGTGAGATTCCCTTTGCAGGCGCTGATAGTTACTAGAGAACAGTGGTGGTGATAGAGCGCCATGTTCTTGTGAAATTTGTAGGGGTGCATCATAATCACGGATAGCTCGCACCCGCATATATCCCGATATATATCAATGAATGACCAGCAAATGTAGTTATAACCCAGTTATCAGAATGAATAAGAAATGTAATTGTGCTATTTTTATAATGCAATGTAATGCTTAACTGAATCGTGTTAAAATAATGCATAAATGAATCAGCTCATGGGTAATCGAGATGCAGTAGTTTAAACGTGTACCGTATTAAGTTGCACTTGTAGTTCACTTTTTGCATATGAAATATAATGAACCAATGCTTGTAGACGTGATTAAGATTGTGTGTTTAAATTGTGTAAAGGCCTGATTGCATATTCGCCAGGGAAAGGCCTGTTTGTTCTTATGTTAGCTTATTTTGCAGGCATAGAAGGTTCTCTTGGAAAGGCTCTCTGGGCACCGACAGTAGATTTAATTAGCACAGTAGAGGGTTTCTGGTGAACGTATCTTCTGTTGCAGGTGCAAGGACATATGCCTCGTTAGTAAAAGACTGGCTCTTTGTTTCACAAGTTAGAGCGATGGGAGGCATGGAAATGGGAGTGCAATGGAATTTAGGGATGATTCCTTCAGCGGAGAAGGTGCCTGGGACTCAAGGTCATCGCAACCGTCCAGGATGAAGTAACCGATTCGATGGAAAAGTACAAGAAAGAAGACCTGGCCAAAGAGGCGTGACAAACTTCGTGTTCAATTGTATTGGGTTTTGTATTAGGGATAGTGCCCCGAGGGTGGAGGGCAGAGAAGAGGTAGAGGAGAGCAGAGAGGAGGACAGAGAGGGATTTGGTGAAGGAGCATCTTAAAATCTGAGCTTAAGTGAGTGCACTTCTTAGGAAGTCTTCACAGCTGACACCTTTTACTTACCCTTGCCTGGGAAATTCGTTAAGTAGGTATGTCACCTTAGTGATAGAGTAGGGACAGCTAATGGTTTTATGCTTATTTAGGTAAATGAAGAATAATATAGAGATTGGAGCAGTTATCGCTTGTCTAATACATCTGGAGCTAACGATTCTTCTTATTTTGAGTCGAATGAGACTCCTGCGTAGGATGCTATTTGTATTAGTGCCCATCTATTTCTTTAACCTCGTGTTGAGGTGCTTGCACGTGCAATTATTCTTGGCTGTAATAAATCCACAAAATTGAATTCGGAGTCAGCGGTCTTTTAAGGTAAAATGGATTCTAAATTTTGTCGTATAACTGAAAAGGATTTTCTTCCCTTCACACTATTCAGCAGGTAAAAAGATCCTGGCGACCTGAAGATTCTTAAAAGAGATAAGATAAGAATCAGCGTTATCAGTTGGTAGCAGAGTAGGATGGTTATCTCTGATAGTAAGGGGAGATCTAGATTAGGATGAGAGATTATTTGCCCCATAGAACCCCAGTGACGGTGATCCAGTGGATCGCAAAAGGAGGACGTCGGCAGTCGCTGAAAACTGACGGAGAGTGACGGTGCGGCGGAAGTAGCAGTTCGTGGTAGAGTGAGTATGAAAAGAGTGATGGTTGTTAGATTGCGGTGTTTGCTCGTTGTGTAATGTCTTGCGGAGTTGGAATGAGAGTTGTGTGATTGAGGATCGGACCGTGAGCGCGCGCGGGGCCGAGAGATATTGTGGTGTAGAAGACACCCAGAATTGAGATCGTTGACCAGAGATTGTGGGGGTCATGAGACGTCGTTGATCAACCCACTGAGGATAGGGAGCACATGCGTGAGAGTGTGAATAACCGACGCTGGTCGTAGGTTGTTGTGTGTAGAACATTGAGCGTTTGCATCCTATCGATTGTGTCAGAGGTGATTGTCCGGTCGTTCGCGGACAGACAGTTGCCAGATTGAGGTCAACAATTTTGAGAGGCTGATCGGTCATTGGAGGACCGACAGTCAGAGAGGTAATTGTTCGGGAGTACGGACCATTGCTTCAGAGTGTGATTGGGACACGTGTGAACGAGAACGAGAGAATTAGCAAAAAGGGGAACTGCTGCGAGCGGAGGAAGAGTGACGTCAGACAGTGCCACGCTGCGATAGGCCGGTTGGTGTGAGCCGCGCTGGCATTGGTGGATTGAACCAGGAAGCGAAAACAAAATATTGGGTGCGAACAGATAGCTGCTTTACCATGAAATGTTTTAAAGTTTTACGAGAACTTTGCAGAGGTGACAGACATGTGGTTACTCGGGGTGGAGAGGAAGCCCCTCCCGAGGATACGCCGGCACATTATATGGCTACGAATGTAGGATTGCATACCATAATTTGGCTTGAGAATTGGCATAAAATGACAGAAGGGGAAGGAGAATTGACTTTCCCACGCTATGGCACTTTCAGGTTAGAGGTGTTGTACCAGCTAAAGACTATAATGGCTTCTTTACGACCACTGCCAAGACCGACACAGTTTGAGGCGATACATGCATGGATTAGGGCAGCGTATGACAGGAAAAGAGATAAGAGCCAGGAAAGGGTGAAGAAATCGATCAGGGCCTTCCAAGATGCGAGATGGGATGCACTAGAGGAAAAGTGGAGGGTGGAAACGATCGAAGGAGACAGGTTATACCCACTGTTAATAAAAGGTGGGAAGATAACAAGGATTGAAGAGGACGACAGTGATACAGATGACAGCCTGTTAGATAGGTTGCTAGCAGAGAGACCACCCCCATTTAATCCAGATTTAGAAGAGGGAAAATCAACATCAGCGGTAGAAACTGGTGAGATGCAGAATCAGACTAACATGTGGGTAGTGGGAAGAATTTCCACAGGAACAGAGGGAGCGGCAACACAGCCTTCCATAGGGAATACCCGATTACCGGAGTCCCTGACAGTACCGGTTACCATTGGCCCTATAGTACCGGTATATGACCCAGACCGAGTAAGAGAAGGAAGTTCAGTACAGACGAGAGGAGAAGAAGGAACCAGTGCTAGTGGGAATGGGTTCGGAGTACAAGTGATTCACTTCCCAAGGCCATTAGACACAAGTACACCATTACCAGCCACGGCAGACTCCTCTTTTAGACAGGAGGAGGAGAGACCAGTCAGACCAAGATCTTTACACGAATCTAAGTCAGCTTTGAGGATGTGGACACCAACAGTAAGAAACCAAAGTGATAGAATGCCAGGTGAGAGGGAACGAGAAATTTCCGAAACCAGATCAAGCTTTAGGAATACGATAGAAGAGAGCAAGTCACAAGAACAAAGTGGTGACTATGATGAGCAGAATGGCGCAGCTTGTCGAGAAATACTAAAGAGTGCAGTACAGGCAAGGTTGCTGGACGTAGTAAGGTTAAAAGCAGAAGTAGACGAAATGATTAGCGGAAGTCTGCCTTTGGAAAGAATAGAAATCTATGGGTCAGATGAGCTGCTTTTCATAGCAAAAGATGTAACTCGGAAAGCAAGGATAGCACATGAGAAATTGACGGCATTAGCCAGGAGATATGAGGTAGACTTGAATAAAACAAAAACATTGCAAGGACCACATAGGTTGCAATATAGTGATCAAGAACTGGAGGAGAAAAGGATCACAGGATTAAGGACGCATACTAAAGATCTGATTGTAGGGATGCGGATATGGAACTTCTTGGACAAATGGGAGGAAAGGTGGTCAAAGAAGAAAATAGCAAAGAAAATTGTGGGAGAAACGCCACCTCCGGGGGGAGGGGCGACTGGCGTTGGAAACTTTCCTTTACGGGAAGTACAGAACGGAGGGTACGTATATGTGCCATGGAGTAGAGGTGACTTGGCTGCGTTTACAAATGACTTTCCTCGGCTGAGGGAGAAACCCGTAGAGTGGTACAAACAGGTTGAGCGGTTTGTTAAAATTTCGAAGGTGCTGTGGACTGATTTGAACACCTTGTTTGACATAGTGGTGCTGGGAGATTTGTGGACAGCTTGTAAAATCGCCGTTGAGTGGCCGACTGTTGAACCTGAAAGGGATGCTGTCACGAATGGTCCGTCACCCCTTGTTATGAAAAAGTTCGAGCAAGTGATTACATGGTTGAAACTGAAGATTTCGCCTCAAGATATAGATTGGGTTAAGATAGACCGAACTGTGCAAGAACCTAAAGAAACGGTGCACGAATATTACGAAAGACTTCTGCAAGCTTTTAAACAGTATAGTGGATTAGATGCATTAGACCCCAAGGATATGGGACAGTTTGTCTCAAAGTTTGTGCTAGGCCTGAGACCAGAAGTCAGCCTCATGATACAGCACCATTTGATCTGTTGGCAGAACAAGCCGGTAGATGAAATCTTGCGGTATGCGAGGTATTGTAGCGATGAAGTGGACTCGAAGCATCGTAAGCTGAAGGACAAATTGATGCTCGTCCAGATGCAGACAGCTCAGGTCCAGCCTAGTGGAGGGACCTTAGGAAGACGACAAGGGAATTACCAAGGAAACCAGAATGGGCAAGGACAGGGAAAAGGGAAACCTATCGATCCCAAGACGGGGGTGGATGTGGCGACACTGAAGAAGACCACTGCGTGTCATCTTTGTCACCAGATCGGGCATTGGAAGCGCGAGTGCCCTTTGAACCCAGCCAACCAAGTGCAGCAGGAGGTAGAGGGGGTTCAGGCACCTGTGACGGAGATAGTCAATACTGTAATGAGGCCCAGGTCGATGAAAGGGGGGGCCCATAACCAACAAGTACAGGTCCCACAGCCACCAAGGATCCCGCACAGCATACGAACTTATCAGCAGAAGCCCCTTTTCGAAGGGTATGATGAGTATAGCCCCGACCCGTTATCCTGACGGTGCCTGAGGGGGGAGGAAGACTGCACACTTGGAGCAGTCTTGGAGGTAGACCAGAGAGGACCTTTTGTGGAGGCAGACATTGATGGTCATCCTACCACGCTTTTGGTTGACACTGGTGCTACCCGGTCTACTGTAAGATCAGCAGTAGTCCCCAACCTACCCCTCTCGGGACAATCGATCCAAGTTGTTGGAATGGCGAACAAAAGAATAAACAGCCCGTTGACCGAACCGATTCCAGTGAGGATAGGTTCCTTCCAAACTAGACATCAGTTTGTGGTGTGCGATACGAGTCCAGTTTGTCTTCTAGGGAGAGATCTGTTATGTAAGTTGAACTGCACGATTTATTGCACGCCTAAGGGAGTGGAGGTTCAGACGAGGGATGATGATGCTACTTTTAAAGTTGCTAATCAGCATCTGTGTATAGACTTGTATCCAATGGTGACCGTGGAGGAACTTCCACCGGATTTGAGAGAGACCGTGTCACCTGAGGTATGGGACTTCACAGGAGAAGAGATAGGACTAATCAAAGGAGTTGAACCTGTGCAGATCCAGGTGAAACAGAATGTTGAGTTCCCTAGAACGCCTCAGTACAATCTGTCGCCTGAAACGATTGCAGGGATTAAACCTGTAATCGAGACTTTCATACAAAAAGGCATTCTGAAGGAGATCAGAGGTAGCCCCTGTAATTCAACTATTATGGGACTACAGAAACCGAACGGGAAATTCCGGATCGTGCAAGACCTGCGAAAGGTCAACACAATAGTGGTCCCTTGTTGTCCAGTGGTACCGAATCCATCAGTGATACTGTTTCAGATACCATGCGAGGCCGAGTGGTTTACTGTCATTGACTTGTGTCAAGCATTCTTCTCGATACCGCTCCATGAGGAAAGCCAATTTCTTTTTGCATTCCGGCTGGAAAATCGTGTTAACATGGTGTCGTATCCCTCAAGGGTATACAGAAAGTCCATCGATCTTTAATCAGATCCTGAAAAAGAATCTTGAGAGTCTTGTATTGCCGCAGAACTCAGTTCTCGTGCAATACATAGACGATCTCCTTGTTGCCTCAGAAACGGAAGATGCTTGCAGGATAGACACGGTAGCCCTGTTGAACCACTTAGCAGAGAACGGGCACAAGGTGTCTCCAAATAAGTTGCAGTACTGTTTGAATGAGGTACAGTACTTGGGACACAGATTAGAAAAAGCAAGAGGAAGGTGTCACCAGACCGAATTGAGGCAATAATGAGCATGGCAGTGCCTACCACACAGAGAGAAGTCAGGATGTTTTTGGGAATGGTCGGCTATTGTCGGCAGTGGATACCTAGTTTTTCCTTGAGAGCAAAGCCTTTACAGAGGCTTACGCACAAGGATGTGAGTGATCCGGTACCATGGGACGAGGAGTGCTTGATGTCATTCCTAAAGCTGAGAGAGGAGTTGTGTAGTGCCCCAGCTCTGGGAATGCCTGATTACAACAAGGCCTTTTCACTGTTCTGTTGTGAGAGAGAAGGATGTACATTAGCAGTTTTAGCTCAGAACCATGGAGGTGTCCGTAGACCAGTTGCTTACTTTTCAGCTACTCTAGACCCAGTA
The DNA here is from genome assembly GCA_963921515.1 of Calotriton arnoldi. Classification (NCBI taxonomy): domain Eukaryota; kingdom Metazoa; phylum Chordata; class Amphibia; order Caudata; family Salamandridae; genus Calotriton; species Calotriton arnoldi. Next base: position 290,026 of record CAWUFW010006863.1, read on the forward strand.
GCTTCTGTGTTGCCCGGATGTCTAAGATCCGTTGCTGCAACAGGTGTCAGCATTGAAAGATGTGAAAGCATTGTAATGGGTCATCCTTTGACTGAATATGTGCCACACTCGGTTGAATTGTTGATGACCAGGACTAAGACCCAGCACCTAACGAATAACAGGTTAACAAGGTATGAGCAAGTCATACTCGCCGCAGAGAATGTGACGCTGAAAAGATGCTCCGTCTTAAACCCTGCGACATTAATGCCCATACCGAATGAAGATGATGAAGATTGTGCGGACCATGATTGTCTTGACGTGACTGAACTTTGCACCAAACCAAGACCTGACATTGTCGATGAACCACTGATGGACCCAGATGAAATTTTCTTTGTCGATGGTTCATGCTTAAGAGACAGTGTCGGTCAACTAAGAGCAGCGTTTGCTGTTTGTACCATTTCCGGGGTGGTTGAGGCTGCCTGCCTAGAAGGAGTACGCTCCGCCCAGGTAGCTGAAATCATTGCTTTGACTCGTGCCTGTTTGGCCGCTGATCAAATTCGAATCACGATTTACACGGACAGTCAGTATGGGTTTGGTGTAGTTCATGACTTCGGACAGCTGTGGTCCCAGAGGGGATTTTTGACATCATCTGGCTCACCCATTAGGAATGGAGAACATGTAAGACAACTGTTAGATGCATTGCAATGTCCGAAGGAAATCGCTGTTGTAAAATGCACTGCACACAGGAAGGGGGAGGATTTTGTGTCTTTGGGAAACAATTATGCAGACGAAGTTGCCCGCTTCTGTGCAGAACAGGGATGCATATTTACAGAGGGTTACACAGGAGAGAGCCAAGAAAGAACCGAGCTCAACATGATGTTGGCCATGGCAGACACTTGGGAGGAGCTCAAGCGACTGCAGGATGAAGTTTCAGATCAGGAACGGAATGGATGGATCAAAGCAGGGTGCGAAAGAGGGGATGTGGATGTTTGGGTCTCCAGTGATGGGAGAGCTGTATTACCAGAGAATCTGCTGAGTCCGATGGCGAGACTGATACATGGACCGGTACACCTTGGTAGAGATGCAATGATGCGTGTGTTTAGACAAACGTGGTATAATCCACGATTTCGTGCAATGGCTGAAACTGTTTGTCAGAGGTGTGTCACTTGTCAGCAGATGAATGCTGGAAAGAAAACAGTAGTCACCTTGAGTCACATTGGGAGGTCAGGAGGACCCTTCAATAGGATACAGTTGGACTTCGTGGAAATGCCTAAGTGCAATGAGTTGAGATACATCTTGGTGTTGGTATGTGTATTCTCACGGTTGGTGGAGGCTTACCTGACACGCAGGTGTGACACTCTCACAGTGGCTAAGTTATTGTTGAGGGAGCTCATCCCGAGATTCGGGATCCCAACCTCTTTGGAATCAGATAGAGGAAGACACTTCCACAGTGAAATCAAGAAGTTACTCTGTGCCGCATTGAATATTGATCAGAGACTCCATTGCAGTTACCGACCAGAGGCTTCTGGGATGGTGGAACAGGTCAATGGAATTTTGAAAGCCCGGATGGCAAAAATGTGTTCATCAACGTCCCTGAAATGGCCTGACGTCTTGTCGCTCGTACTAATGAGCATGCGAAGTGTCCCAGATAGGAGGACCGGATTGTCCCCCCACGAGATATTAATGGGGAGGGCAATGCGGTTGCCAGGAGTACCAGCTACAGCCTTGATTAACATCACTGATGACTTGATTCTCGATTACTGTAAAGGACTATCTGATGTGGTCCGTTCTGTGTCCCAGCAGGTGCAAGCTGCAGCTGTTCCGGCCTCGAGTGATCTGTGCCACGACCTGTGTCCCGGCGACTGGGTGCTTGTCCGAAAGCACGTAAGGAAGAGCTGTTTGGATGTTCGCTGGCGAGGCCCGTACCAGGTGATACTGGTAAAGAATACAGCAGTAAAGTGTGGAGGATTGCCGAACTGGGTACATGCCTCCCATACCCGCAGAGTTTCAGCATCCACTCTCGTAGATGAAAATCCAGCTGATGTGGCAGGGCCACATGAGAGGACAAGTCAAGCTGTAAGGGTCGCTGACACAGCTGGTGGTGCACCAGAACAAGCTGAAGGGGGTTTTGACAATCCGAACAGTGACTCTGACTCAGAAGACAGAGGTGGTGCAGTGGGTGGAGTAGAGTCAGATTCAGCAGAAAGAGGAAGTGGTGCACTGGGTATAGCAGGGGAAGGCGGAAGAACGACCAGAACCAAGGAAGGTTGGCCTTAAAGACAGAGGCGACTGAATCTGAGGTTGGCACCTGAAAGAGATCTTGCTCCAGTGTCTGAAACGTCTGAGACGGAAGCAAGTGACGAAGAGCAGACTCAAGAGGGCAGGCGAAGGTCAAAAAGAACAAGAGTACCCTGCCGGAGATACTCTACCCCTGAGTGGACTTACACTGTGACTGATGCAGGGGGTAGTGAGTACGGGGAGACTGAGGTCTGTGAAGTGGTCAGCAAGAGCCCGAATGTGGTAGTGAAGGTGGTGCTGTTGTTGCCAGGGCTCGAAGTCGAAGGAATACTGACCCTCACCATTCCGAATCCCCCGCTTCTGAGTAAAGTCCGACAACTGGTTTTGCATCGAATCGAATTTCCGTCTTTTGGGTTTGAGCCGTCTTCACACGAAGTGGTAATCCTGCGTCTTGAACTCTTGTATCACGTTCTGGAAGTGCTTACTAATGATCTTATCATGAATGAAATATAACCTGTTGTAAATAAAAAGTCTAAAGAGGAAGATAACCTAGATCCGAGTGGAAGAAGAATAAACTTAGGGACTTTCCACAGAAGAGGAACGAAAACCTAGGGAAGTCTTTTTCTGGACTATGTAAATAAGAGACTGTTGTTGAAAGGGGATTTCCAGAGGTCTCAAGTGCTGCTTGAATTGGTTAAGCAAGTCACGAGTGGAAGAACAAAGACTGTTGAGTGTTCATTGCTGAAACCAAGAACTTTTTGAGAACTTTCGAAATCATGGAGGTTGGAGATCCAAATCGTAGATCTAAAATGATTGTAGGCATACTCATAGGTGTTGTGATATTTTCTATAATCGTAGTAATTGTAGTCTCATATACATTTCCACATGAGCTAGCAGTGCAGGGGGTGCCAGGGACTCCTACACCTACTACACCTAGCCAAAAAGAGGTAACCATAGGAGCTAACAAGGCTTTGCTGATAGAAGAAAGTCGTAGATTGCATGTAGATTTGTCTAGAAGTGATTTCAAGCTTAATGCTTACGCCAAGCTGCTATACGAGTATGTGGATGCGATGGAGGCAAAAGATTGTTATGTGTGTATGCAGTTGCCTGCTTCAGTGGATGAGGGTATTAGATATCACCTTCTTCCACTGACATATGGAATTTCATGTAGCCTGTTACTTAGTCTATTCTATGAAAGAGATCAGTTTGAGTATTTCTTTTCCAATTACGATGCAGTGCTTCCTGAAGTTCCCGCTTATAAACATTTGAATAAGTATGATTATTATAAGTCGGAGGATAGACTTAGGAAGTTCTTCATACTGTCTTTGGAACTGGACACAGCATATGCCCACCGACATAATTTGACGTGTTCATTGTCAGATGTAGAGAAAAAGTTCGTATATCAGGTAGAAGACACAGACACGAGACACAGACACAGGGCATAGTAAAGTGGATTGGACAGAGGAGGAAAAATTGCACAGGACAAAGGGAAGCTATGGTCCTATAGCTTTGGACAAGGAACAAAGGGGAAAGTTGTGTGTAAGACGATATCAGACCTATTATGAAAAGGTTCCTGTGGGACAGAGTACGTGTGACCATGTTTTTACGATGGCAGATGTGGCTAAGAATTTCCTCCAAGGTCCTGTACAAGTGATACCCACGGTGTATTTTGTGTGTGGAAGGAATGCTTATGTGAGATTGCCTGCGAACTGGTATGGTACATGTTACTTGGGAATAATATTTCCAAAAATCTATCATACTGAGGATTTGGAACTTTTGGAAGGTAGGAAGCCTTCAAGAGTGAGAAGAGGTGCGAGTGCAGGGGTTGTAGTGGGAGATATCTTTGGAGCCATGATACCAAGTTTGGGAGTGATCTTGAATGATGTGAAGATTCGGAGATTGGCGACTGTGATAGACGAACTATCGATGAATACAGCAAAATCGTTGGTACTGGTGGAAGGGGAGATGTTGTCGATAAGGACGATGGTTTTGCAGAACCGCCTTGCTTTGGATGTCTTACTGGCAAAAGAGGGCGGAGTCTGTAAATTATTGAGGGTTCAAGAGTGCTGTACTTATATACCAGACCACAGCAAAGATCTGGAGAAATATATAAGTAACATCACTACTATTCACACGAAGATAGCGGACTTGACTGAAGAGGGAGCTTGGGAAACAGTTGGAAAAGGGTTTGGTCAAGTGGGAAGCTGGTTTGCGAATTTGGGAAAGGGATTCCTTGGCTATGTTCTGAGACCTCTCCTGATCGTGGTGGTTTGTGTGGTTTGCCTGTGGGGTCTGATCAAAGCTTACAAGTGGTATCGAGCAGGCCGAGTTGAGAGAGCTCTGAGAGAAAATGAGACGAGAATGGCCAGACTGCAGGACAGTCAATATCAGAGACTCAAGAGAATGGAGAATCACAGACCAGGGAGAATGGCAACGAGTTCTGTTTAGGTCGGTTCTTTCTCCAAGGGAGTTGAATAAAATGTGATGACAGGAGTCATCAAAGGGGGGAACTGATAGAGCGCCATGTTCTTGTGAAATTTGTAGGGGTGCATCATAATCACGGATAGCTCGCACCCGCATATATCCCGATATATATCAATGAATGACCAGCAAATGTAGTTATAACCCAGTTATCAGAATGAATAAGAAATGTAATTGTGCTATTTTAATCATGCAATGTAATGCTTAACTGAATCGTGTTAAAATAATGCATAAATGAATCAGCTCATGGGTAATCGAGATGCAGTAGTTTAAACGTGTACCGTATTAAGTTGCCCTTGTAGTTCACTTTTTGCATATGAAATATAATGAACCAATGCTTATAGACGTGATTAAGATTGTGTGTTTAAATTGTGTAAAGGCCTGATTGCATATACGCCAGGGAAAGGCCTGTTTGTTCTTATGTTAGCTTATTTTGCAGGCAGAGAAGGTTCTCTTGGAAAGGCTCTCTGGGCACCGACAGTAGATTTAATTAGCACAGTAGAGGGTTTCTGGTGAACGTATCTTCTGTTGCAGGTGCAAGGACATATGCCTCGTTAGTAAAAGACTGACTCTTTGTTTCACAAGTTAGAGCGATGGGAGGCATGGAAATGGGAGTGCAATGGAATTTAGGGATGATACCTTCAGCGGAGAAGGTGCCTGGGACTCAAGGTCATCGCAACCGTCCAGGATGAAGTAACCGATTCGATGGAAAAGTACAAGAAAGAAGACCTGGCCAAAGAGGCGTGACAAAAGGCGTGTTCAATTGTATTGGGTTTTGTATTAGGGATAGTGCCCCGAGGGTGGAGGGCAGAGAAGAGGTAGAGGAGAGCAGAGAGGAGGGCAGAGAGGGAATTTGGTGAAGGAGCATCTTAAAATCGGAGCTTAAGTACTAAGTGAGTGCACTTCTTAGGAAGTCTTCACAGCTGACACCTTTTACTTACTCGTGCCTGGGAAATTCGTTAAGTAGGTATGTCACCTTAGTGATAGAGTATGGACAGCTAATGGTTTTATGCTTATTTAGGTAAATGAAGAATAATATAGAGATTGGAGCAGTTATTGCTTGTCTAATACTTCTGGAGCTAACGATTCTTTTTTATTTTGAGTCGAATGAGACTCCTGCGTAGGATGCTATTTGTATTAGTGCCCATCTATTTCTTTAACCTCATGTTGAGGTGCTTGCACGTGCAATTATTCTTGGCTGTAATAAATCCACAAAATTGAATTCGGAGTCAGTGGTCTTTTAAGGTAAACTGGATTCTAAATTTTGTCGTATAACTGAAAAGGATTTTCTTCCCTTCACACTATTCAGCAGGTAAAAAGATCCTGGCGACCTGAAGATTCTTAAAAGAGATAAGATAAGAATCAGCGTTATCAGTGGTGCAGCAGAGCGAATGATGCTCCATACAGGCTGCTGGTAACTGTGAGAGTACTGTAAACAGACCCGGTGCGGCAGAGCGTGCAGTACTCTGTGCAGTCGTCTGATAGCTGATAGCGGAAAGAGTGGCGATGCAGTGGAGCGTATGATACTCAAAACACACTGCTGATGGCTGTAAAACTAGAGGTGGGTGAGCCATTGAAAGCTCGAGCCAGGCTTTAGCCTGATGCCTGGTACTGGCTCAGCTCCAGGTCCTCTTGGACCTCGAGCCCAATACGAGCCAAGCTTTCATGTTGCTTCTGCTATCCACCCACACTCTAGCCCAGCACCAAGAAATAAAGAAGAAAAAACATAAAACTTTGATGTAAAACAGGAAAGGGAAAGAGATATGGGTCTAGTGGCTGAATGGCACAATGTGAAGTCAAAAAACCTGGGATTTTTCTTGGCTTCCCCGCCTAACCAAATCGTGTGATGATAGGCAAGTATTTAATTCCACTGTGCTTCCCTTTTCCTTATTGCATTTGAAACAACTTTGAAATATGCAAGTGCAGGGTGTGCGCTATGCAAGCACCTCTCTTGTGTCTGATTTAAATAGTCTATAATGTTGTTCCATATATAAATCTAGGGGACGTACATCGTGCACATGCCAATTCACTTGCCTCTTACTTCACTAATTGCATTTTTTGGCATGGTAGGGGTGGGGAGACATGAATATTTTAAAATGTTGCTGTCCCTGTTAATTTGATGGCTCTTCTACGTCTATGCAACACCACTGCAAACAGTAGCAATGTAATGAAGTGGGCACTTCAGTTGAGCGCTAGCACAGCTGAATTAAACAGAACAAATAGTGGTGATGCAGTGGAACATGCCATCATCTGCAATGGCAGTGGAGTGAGTGTGAGATTCTCTGTGTAGGCAGTTGATAGCTAAAAGAGAACTGTGAACTGTGGTGGTGAAGAGCAGTGCTGTGGAGCTTACAATATTCTTTGAAATCGAATGATAGATGTCTGGGCACCACAAAAGGAGATGATACAGCAGTGACTGTGAAACTCAGTAAAGGATGCTTATAGCCATAATTGCACTGCACACAGTGATGGTGCAACGGAGAGTAAGACACTCTACAGAGGCTGCTGATAACAACACATCCAATATAAGACACTGAAAGGCTTATTGGTATTTGAAAAACAAATCCACTGCCAACAGTGGTGGTGCAGCGCAACATGATACACTCTGATCATGCCACTTTTATATTGCATTGTATTGTTTAGTAGCATTTGTATAGTGTGAACTACCCTAGTGTGACACTGAAGCCTTTGTCCACATGGGTGGCATGCTTCCCCTATGGGCGTGTAGTTGTAAGATTGTTGTCTTTGCTTCGAACCTTTGGGAGAAACACTTCAATGCTGTGCGTGATGACCACCAAAGTGCAGTAATCAAGTTATGGGACACAGTGCTTAGCCATGTGGTGGACAAGTAAGTGATAAAGATCAAAGCACATTTTTAAAATATGTGTTAATGCTGGAAATCCTAATTAGTTCTGCACGTCACTTTATTGTGCTAGTAGTTCATTTTTGTATGTTCTTGATCCAATTTCCTATCCTTCCTGTAACAAGAGGTCATCCACTGTTTGGGAACCCAGGAAGGATAACAGGTGTTGATAAAGAATGAGTGGGGATCAGAGATCCACCCAGATAGACTTGGCAACAAGTCCTCCTTTGTATGACTGCCATTATGAGATGTTGGTTGAAGAGATTTGCCAAGATGGACTGTATTACTGTCATCCTTTTTGTCATTAAAGTACTTGGTTCTCCAATGTAGGTCCTGGGGGCCAGATCAATGCCAGATTTTTAAGATAACTACATTTACCTAAATGTGGATATGCTAAAAATCTGACATGGATCCGACCCTTCAGGACCGACATTAGAGAACCCTTTCATAGTATGTCAATGCTCCAGGTATGTAACTATTTTGGACCTGCAGGGGGGACTATGTTAGAGTGTTCTGTTGACCTTCAATTTGTGGTAGATCGATTAGGTCTCAGCAGGCCTGTCTGTTAGTACTTTAAATGTTGAACATCTATCTACAGTTAACCAGAGAAGTATTTGCAGAACTGAGTTATGTGCAGCGAATGTGGAGGAGGAGTCTTGCTGCTGCATTTTTGATTCATTGAATTGTGTGTTTTATGAAGCAGGCGGCATTAAGGTATAAGCTACTGGCATAGCTGAGTTTGGAGATCACAAGACTAAGAATAGCTGGCAGTTTTTGTTGGTATGGGAAGATGCACCAACGCATTATCATTGGTTAAATGCTGCCCCTTATGACTTCACTGGAATGTGGATCTGGTGACAGACCTGAGTCCATAGTTACTCCTAGATTTCTAACTTCTCTTGACGTAGCTGGTGGGGCATCAGGGTTTTTGAGCCGTATGTCTATAGGCTGGTATTTGTGGCATTAGCCACAGGTCTCTGCTGTTATGGAGTTGAGTTTTACGTGGTTTATCATCACCCTTGCATCTAAGGCAAAAAGACAATCACCATGTCTTTACTTGTGGAGGTATTTTTGTCCCATCCATTTTAAGAACAAAATGTGTATCATCTACATAGTAGTAAGAGGTAGGGTTGAATGATCTGATCAGGTCTGGTAGGAATGTTAGATAGAGTTTGAATAGGAGAAGGGAGTTGATGGATCACACTTTAGGGATGCCATAATGTTGGGAATGGGGGCTGGATATTGAAGATAGGATGCAAATAAAGCTCTGTCTGTAAACAGAGCAGTAATAGGCAGTCTATTTTACAGTGTATTCACATACATCGAGATGATGGAGTCTGTGTACTAGCGTCTGATGGAGAACAGTGCCAAACACTGCTGATAAGTCTAGTAGCAGGAAGGCAGCCAGGGCATTTTAGTCCACTGTGAGTTTTAAACTGTCCCCTATGGATGCAGGGATTGACCGTGCTTTTACCTGCTCTGAATCCAGTTGGCTGCTCTAATATCAAGTTGTTTTTTTCAGTAAAATGTAAGAGTTGAGTTAAAAGTGTTCTTTTGAATAGTTTACCTAGGAATTGGTCCTTGTAGTTTAGCCTGCAGTTTTCTGGATAAGATGGATGTATTTTCTTCTTTTTAAGGTGTAGTCTAATAAAAGAGGGTTTTTAGCGGTGGTGGGAATGGTCCTAGTTCTAAGGACTTGTTTAGTAAGCTTCCTCTGCAGGGGTTGCATGAGGGATATGTTTGAATATTTTTGTGAGGGGGCAGTCGGATGTTGATCCTGGAGACCTGCTTGCATTGATAATATCTTAGAATTGTTTTTCAGCGAGGATGATGAAGGTGGTTACAGATAAGAGGCTGGTGTTGTTCATCATTGTGTTGGTGATATCATGCTTAAGATGGGTGTTAAATGTTTTGTTGTTACAGTATGAGTCTTTCATTTTCATCTGTTTTTTCCTCCACTTGTGCTCTAGGTTGTTGTGCCCTTTAGAATCAGGCAGAGGAGTTCCAGATATAGAAGGTGAATATGCCCTGAGGTTATATATTGATTGGTGTTTATTTCAAGGTGAGTGTTAATGATTAAGAAGTTACATTTTACAGGGTCTGTATGTTGATCAGCTGTTTATGGTAGTTGCTGTTTTAGAGGTTTTTATATAGATTGATTCACTGATCCTGAAGATAATAACGTGGTGGTCGCTCTAAGTGACTAGGGAGTTTTCATTTACCAAAGAATGTCCTGGGGGGGGATAGATATGACATCCTGTGTGTGACAAGTAGAGAGAGGTGGGCCCAATATGATTTGCCGGGAGTGATGGTCACAAGATTGTATATGATTGTATAGTTTGCTGGTAAATCCTTCTTGCTAAAGCAAGTGTTGAAGTCTTGTAGGATGTATCTATTGGGGTGATTTAGTAGGGTCTTGGTCACTGCATCTAGTAAGGCGTTCTTAAACTTTGCACTGCTGGGAGGTGGTCTACACATCAAAGGATGGAGTGGGTGTCATTTTTACCACTATGGATTATCAGTCACTCGTAATGAGGTCTTTGATGTCAAATGTTTGTAAAGAGTTCCTACAAATTCCTGCTAGGCCTTCTCCAATCTTGCCAATATGATTGTTGTTGATAATGTTGGGTTTAGATGGTACGACTTCATGGCAAGTGGGTGGAAAATTGCCACTGAGACATGTTTCTGCTCTGAAAGTGATGACTGGTGCTGATTCTCATAGTAAGTCAAACATGTTGTGATAGTTTTGACCATGACTCTTTTATTGAAAAGTAGGCAGTTTGGCTGTTGGATCTTTGTCTTCTTCCTGCGATTATGTATCAGGATATGGTACCCAGTGTAGAAGGAGGAGAGAGGGCATAGGAGTATGAGTTGGTGTCAAAAGGTGGGCTTCTCGGGCTGTAGCCTAAAATGGGGTTGGTAAGTGGGCTTGTGGGTTACAGAATCCTGGAAGTTTGTTGAGAGTGGCTGTGGTGGAGCTGAAGGTTGCACTGTTGGTTGAATCGGGTGGGAGGGCAGAGTTAGCTGTAAGAGCACTGCGAACAGTAAATATACAGCAACGACTTGTACCAACTGATGTTAGAAATAAGAGCTTGGGATAAGGAGGCAGAACAGTCAAGTAAGTCAAGTAAACTCTGCACTAACTGCTCACAGCTTGCAGAGGACTTTAAACAGTGTGGGTGCAGCAAAATACAGTCTGCTGAAAGCTATGGGCACCGAAGAAAGTGGCAGAGCACATGATACTCAGTGCTGGCTGCAAGTAACTGTAAGAGCACAGCAGACAGAGGCCTCGATAAGTAGCACGCCACCTTCTGTAACAACTGACAACTGGATTTTGTTGGATAGGCTGTGCACACAGTAACTATGCACTTTATTTTCTTAATGTTTAGTTGACCGCTAGTATCTCAACCATCACCACAAATGCATTGGCAGCTGTGAATTTTAACGTAAAGAATTCTAAGAGGGAGTTGAGGGAGCACCCCCTGAGCTATGAGAGTACGAGATGCATTAGCAGTGTGCACTTATATCCTCTCTTTAGATCTGTTCATTATACCATATTACTGAAGTAGAACCAATTTCCTAAAATGACTTCCTGCACCCTGAGGGTGAACTTCATTATCAAGGTTTGGTTGGACGTTATGCAATTGTCACTATATTACCATCGCCTACCATGGGCACAATGGCTTCTCTTTTGACTGCGCAACAGTCATTGTTAGTGTGACTTCACTGCCTTTAACAATAGATCAGATTTTCTTTTTCTAACCCCTAGATAGAGGGAGCATCATTGCTACAATAGGCCGGGAATGCAGCCGAGCAGACATGGGCCAATGTTTGCACATTAATTCATTCAGTTGCGCCCATAAACACACAAACACTTTCTAGGCTACTTGCAAGAGCTATTAACTCCATACATGATGGGCACCATGCCTCGGGAAGGTAAAAACAACTTACCTTAGAGCAGGAGGTGTTGAAGAATGTTCATTTTTTCTCATTAATAAACAAGTCAATAGTGGCAAAAGGAAGTATAATTTAGAGCAATTGCCTATTCGAATCAAATCAAATCAAATGTATAGTGCGCATAGGTACTGCACAGCGGATTCTCTGAAGGCTTTCCAAATGTCAGGAACATTTGCACATATCTGATAGTTTCTACCCCAAGTACAGCATAACGTAAACTGGAGTTTGTCCCCAATCACAGATTGACTCAGGTCGGATTCAGCCACAACACATTCATTTCCTGACATTTGTCCTGATGATGGTGCATTGGGCTCTCAATAAGTTGAAAAATAATTGGTACTGACAGCTTTCTAATGATGTAGACTGCTTCAGGCAAGGTAGAAGAGCAATCTATGGCTGTTTAGTCAAACTGATGCCTGGCTTCTAGAGGTCTCCGGGCACCAACATTGCGGCGTATGGTGAGCTAAAGTAGCTAATGTGCAGGAACGGAGGAACTGATTCTGCCAAAACATTGGGGCATATTTACAATGAAATGGCGCAGAGCGGAGCTGCAAAAATGTTGTTGCACGGAGCTGCGTCATTTAAAAAACACAGGGATGTGCCGTATTTACAGCAATACGCGATTTCTGTGCTCTACCCTGCACCGGCGCTAAAACAGCAGCCTAGCGCGAACACAGGCACCCTTGCATCATGGTGCAAGGATGCCTGCGTTGCATTGATGATTGTGTTTGTGCAGGAAGGGACATGCGTTTCCAATTAGGACTTCATTAGGGCTGTGATTTAAAGATAAAAATATACATATCACATCTATTTTTTAATTACACATAAATACAAATAAAAACAGTCATTGTTATATTACAGCAAATGTTCGCCCACAAGACTCCCCAGACCCCCAACCTACACCACCTATATACAACAATTCCCCAGTTTTCCACATGTAGATGTTCAATATACATGGACCAACTTGCGCATAAGTAAAATGATATGAATTTTCTCAAGTTTTTTTAACATTCGCATTTGGAATGTAAAGATAATGTTATGAGTTTGGTTTTGAATGGCCATACACTGGAATTGATAAGTTCAAGATGAATAGCGCTCCTGTTCCTATTTGTTTTTCAAAAGCCCACTGAACAAAGTACCTTATATCCTGGTTGGGGAGCATTGCAAGGATTTGTGTTGAGGATGCACTGTGCAGCTGAAGCAATGTGTCGGTTTTGAGATGTGGTAAGGCTGCGGTGCGAGGTCCTGTTGCATCGACTTTGAGAATCCTGTCGACGGGGCTTGCGATTCAAAGTCTGGCGTCGGGGATGCGGCAGTTCCAAAGACCTGCAGAGCTGTGATGTGGAGTCTTTCATCATCATCGAGGCTACTACTGATGAGAGGTGCGAGGGCCTGCACAGAGGATGCGTTGTACAGTGGTAGAGTTTCCGAAGGAATGCCGGTTGTGGCGTCGATGCGAGTCCTTGTGACGGGTCCTATCCTCACAGCAGCGTAGATGCGTCGGTTCTGCTTAGGGTTGTGCTGCGCAGCAGAGGAAATGCGTGGATTCTGCTGAATCCACAGATGCTAGTAAGCATCTTAGGCCCACTTCCAAGGATCCAGGCCTAGGAAGGCACTACTCGGAAGGGTAGAGTCACACATTGCAGAGTCCAGGTGCGTATGCAAAGTTATTGGAAGCCTATTATGTCCCTGAGGCTTCAGATCAGGAGGCCAGTCAACTAGCCCTTGGAGTCACAATGGGTTCAAGAGATGAAGGTCCAGTCATTCTCATCCCAGACAGGAGGGCAGCAGGTCAGCATAGCAATGAAGGAGTCCAGCAGAGTGACAGTACTTCAACATCACAGCAGTCCCTATTCCTGGTAGAGTATTCACAGGTCCTCAAGTGCACTGAGATGAGTGCAAGAGTTGGTGTCTGACGTCCTTCTTTTATACCCTGATGCCCAGGTTCTGAAAGGTGGGAGAAGCTTCTAGACAGTGTCTTTGAAGTGCATGGAATTCCCTATCTCCCCTGCCGTGGCTCCAAGATGGGTGAAGTGACAATGCAGAGTTGTTAGGCCCTTTGTGTGAAGACAAGAAACAGGCTATTCAAGTGTAAGTGAGGCTGGGCCCATCACCTCCCTCCTCCAGTAATGGCCTATCCAGTCACACCTAAGCTCCCATTGTGAGTGGCTGTCTAGGAGGAATACACACAGCCCAACTGCCAACTACACCCAGTCATGTGACAAGAGAAAGGTTGCAGCACCAAAAGGCTAAGGCAAGAAAATGACAACTTTCTAAAAGTGGCATTTTCAGAATTTAAAATCTGACTTCACCATAAGTTAAGATTTTAAATTGTGATTCCAGAGACACTAAATTTGAACTGTTTATAGTTTCCCATTTATAAATTACACTTATAAAATGTAATGAGGCACCTCCAATGTTATCCTATGGGAGAGATAGGCCTGTGGTAGTGAAAACGAATGTAAGAGTTTTTCACTATCATGACGTGTAAAACTACATGTCCTACCTTTTAAATACATTGCACCCTGCCCTCTGGGATGTCAAGGGACTACCCTACGGGTGACTTATATGTATTAAAAAGGAAAGTTTGGGCCAGGCAAAAGGTTTATTTTTCCAGGTCAAAATCTCAGATAAACCGCACATACAGGCTCTGCAATGGTGCCTGAGACATGTTTAAAGGGCTACTTAAGTGGGTGGCACAATCAGTGCTGCAGGCCCACTAGTAGCATTTTATTTGCAGGCGCTGGATACATAAAGTACCACTTTACTAGGGACTTATAAGTAAATTAAATATGTCATTTGGGTATAAGCCAATATTACCATGTTTAGAGGAGAGAGCACAGGCACTTCAGCACTGGTTAGTAGTGGTCAAGTGCTCAGAGTCCTAAGGCCAGCAAAAACAAGATCAGAAAAATGGAGGAGGAAGTCAAAACGTTGGGGGAAAGACCACACTAAGGCTGAAGGTCTAACACTTTGCTTTTGATATTCATCAGCACTGCTGTGTTTTAGGCAAAGCTTGTTTGTTCTCCTATTAATGCAGCCGCCATCTTGAGTGTGTAGAGGAACCAAACAATATTTGATCAGGGCGGAGGCACAACCGATATTTGACTGTATATAGATTCTGTGCTGAATTCTTATTCTGATACTGCATGTTATATGCTGCAGTCTGGTTATCTTTAATTATACTGTGGAGGTCTTATTCATGTGCTATTATTTGCATATATCTGTGATTTTAAACAGAGTGTGTTTTAATAAAATTGTTGACCTATCGATCTGTTAAATTCTGATTGCTTTGTTTTGTTCCAATTGTTGTGGCAGCCATCTTGAGTTCTCGTTTGGAGCTAAGATAAGGTCTAGTGTTTGGGACACTGTTTCAGCATGTGGAGAGGTACCACACATTTTGCAGGGCTGGGGTGCAGCTGTTCCAGGATTGGTTGTAGAATCTATGCTGAAGTCTTATGCTTCTATAACATATTGGAAGCTGCACGTCCGTCCTGTGATGGACTGACTTATTTTCATTTGAATGTGGCGGTCCTATTAGTGTGTCATGAATTGCATTACATCTGTCAAATGACTGATCTATTAAATTCATATTGTTTTCAATAGTCTTTAGCAATTATTTTGCTTTAGGTTGAGGATGCTCGGTATTCTATTAATGCAGCAGCCATCTTGATCTCATGCTTGGAGCTCAGCTCAATGGTCTAGCGTTTGGGACACCACTTGAGTATGTGCAAAGAAACCATGCACTATCTAATCAGGGTTGAGCCATTACTGTGCTTGAATTATGAATAGTTTCTGTGATGAAAAATGATTTGAGGCAGATGAGAGTTCCAATATATTTGTTTATCTATTGAATTCTGAGGGCCTCATTTATGAGGTTTTGCCGTAGGGCAGCACCACAGGCCTTCCTGCAGCGCTGCCCTACGGCAAAGGAAAAGGGCAGGAATGCGCCAAATCTATCAGCTACGGCGCATTCCTGTCCTTTTCCCCTGCGCCGGGGCACAATGGGCTGCTGTGAACCAAGCAGGCACCTTTGCACCATAATGCAAGGGTGCCTGCTTTGCAGGGATGATTAGTTTTGTGCAGGAAGGGAAACCTTCCTGCACAAAAACAATCACAAGAGGTTTTTTCCTCTTTCTAAGTGTGCAGCAAAATGCAGCACACATAGAAAAAAGAAAAATGAGGAGAAATAAAGATATTTCTCCTCGTTGTGCCTCCCTTATGCCTCCCCTGGGGAGGCATACGTTTTTGGCGCTCCCTTAGAGTTACGTTTTCTCGTAAATCTGGGGCACTGTCAAAAAGCCATGGATGTTGCTGGGAACGCCCCCAGCAACACCAATTGCACGCCCCTTTAACGCAAAAAACTGCGTTAAAGGGAACGATATTTACAAGGCAGCATTAAGCCAAAAAAGGTGGCTTAGTGCTGACTGGGACATATGGAGCAGGCTCCTGCGCAATCAGAGCGTCACAAAAAGTGATGCAGCGGCGGCGCAAGTGGCTTATAAATCAGCCCCTGAATGCTTTGCTTTCAATACTCCGTAGAACGTTTTGCATTCTAGGCAAAGTCTGCCTGGTTTTCTATTAACATAGTAGCCATCTTGGTTTCAGGTTAGGATGTCAACTGTGCAGCCAAGCAATTGTGACACCATTTGAACTTATTCAGATGAACCACACATAATTTAATCAGGGCTTAAATGTGGATTGTATGTATAGTCCATAGTGTACTCTTATACTGGTGTTACATGTGTCAGGATGTGTAGGTACTCAGAGCCACATCACAAATGGCAATCTAACATTCTTGATTTTATAAAGGTTTCCACAAATCCTTTAAGTTTAGGAGAGGTCAGGAATGGATATTATGAAAGATGTTTAAATTAAAGTTATTCCATTAACCCAAGTTAAGCTTGCAGGGCAATAATTTCTGGGTTTCTAGGACAGGACTTCCAGAGTAGTAATACAAGGTGCAGTACAGAACTTCTTCTGCACTAATTCAGGTCGTAGCAACATCCCATACTGTTTTTGCTTCAATTCTGACGATTAGTTCCTCGTTCCTACACTGATGTTTTGTTTTTCTTTTAAGTTCACCCACCCCAGCCTATCTGTTCATCCTGAACTTGCCTAAATGTTACATTCATTTGGATTGCTTTCTGAACTTTTAACTTACCTTTTGCTTGCAGGTTTGGATAAATATTAGCGAAGCATTTCTTTGTGTCTAAGTACTCCAGTCTTGGGGTCAGACCAGTTGAAGAGCTCACTGTTGTTTCTGTGCACCAACAAATGGCTATGTTTATTACTGAATTAATACTATCACACACTTTATGCATATTTTATGATTATACAGCAGTGGTCCATCTTTCAGCAAATGTCAGACTGACAGACACTCTTTATTTTCAGATCAGGCAGCCAGGCGTTATACATGCGCTAAATGTGGCTGCTTAAGCTGAAGTTTGCTGGGATAAAAATTTCACAGCCCTGTGGGTGTGACTTCCTCAGCCCGGCAAAGAGCTCCGAGGTTCTGCCCCTCATGACGAGGGGGAGAGTCATTGATAGACTCAGACATGGGTGTCTCAGTTTTAAGCCTTGAAGGGCCCATACTCGACTGTCCATTAGTGATGCTCATCGCAGAGTGGTGTGGGGTCAGCAGTCTCACTGACCCTATCCCACTCTATGGCAAGTAAGGGACAGCCGCCTCCTCTCATTGGCTGACCCATAACAAGGTCAACCAATGAGAAGAGGCAGCAGATTAATTATCCAGGAACCACCAAGGCTTCCCTCCGCCACATGTGATCACCACTGCAGTCTGTAAGTACAAAGTGAAAACATTATTCTATGTCTGCTACTGCAGCCTAGTCGGGCAGCTTTTAAACTGTGAACATATCATGGCAAATAACTCTGCTGCCAAGTCCAAACCTTCCTTTTAATGTTCTTAAGTCACCCCCTAAGGTATCCCTTAGAAGCCCAGAAGGCAGGGTGCTAAATATTAAAAAGAAGGACATGTTTCTTTTATGTTTTACATGTCCTGACACTGAAAACTCACCATGTTCGGTTTTCCCTGTAGCACGGCTGGTGGTCCCATTGGCTAACATAGGGCTACACTAGCCCAAGTGCTAAGAGCTAACTTCCATTTGGGACCCCCAAATACAGTATTTCGAGGCATTAAATGAATTGTTACATTAAATCCGACATATTAATAAAGTCAGACTTAAGGTAACTTTTAATATAAAGGAGATTTTAGAAAGTCATCACTTTCTTACCCTAAAGTTCTGGTAGCCGTTTTTTTTAACTACAGCAGCTGTCACCTGAGACAGCCTGCTGCCCTCCTGCCAGGAGGTCTGAATGGTCCCAGGAAAAGGGAGAAAAGACCTGTTGGGTTGAGGAGGTGGGACCTCTTCCTAACAGGACAGCCAGAGGGCTGTGGCTGCATGTTGCTGATAGAGCGCAGATAGCCCTCTATTTGTATGAGTGCACTATATTCATGGCTTAAACGCACTCTCATGTATTCGTATCGTGTGCAGTGTTTTTGATCATTAAGAACCATTTAATTGAATCATTTAATGGTGAAGTAGTGAACGCATTAAGTAGAATTCTGTATGTATTATGCTTCCTTCATGCATAATGTGTAGGACAATATTATTTTATATATATCGCAACTGTGATTTGTTTAAGTTGTCTGAAACACAGGCCCAAAAAGATTCTCCTTGCTCTCAAGAAATAATGAATTAAATGATTGTTGTGTTCGAGGTTAGACTGTTCTCACCCTGTTGCAGGTGCAGAAATACACATCATTATTTTCAGAGTTAAGGAGAGATTCGGAATGCCTTTGAAGATAACTGGAAGCGAGAAAGGAGGATGCTTTGCGTATCGGGTCTGACTGGAAGCCGAGGCCACTGGAAGAAGATATCTTTAATTAATTTTGCTTCATGAAAGAGAACCAGCTACTGTATAGAGGTCTAGTGGAAACTTTTAGAAAAGGTGACGCAATGTTGATTGAATCCTATCTTTTTATATGATGCGCAGGGACAGAGAGACCAGACTTCTGCTAGCTTTCGGAGAAGAAGGAGCATCTTAGAGCGAGCTCCATAGCCTTAAGCTAAACGACCCATTTTGACGTGAGTACTTCTTAGGAAGTCACACGTGCTGACACCATTGGGGAATGATAGAAGAGAGACAGGAAGGGCCCTCATACAGAGTAGTGTAGGGAAAGATTTTGAGTTCTTTCAATGAGTCGAGAGCTGAATATTGCATCTATTTTGTGTTGCATTGTGATGTTAGAATTTATAATCATTTGTCTTTTGGGCCGCATTACTTATATCAGAAAGATCGGCTCTGTATTAATTTTTCTGTATCTCTATACTTTGCTATTGAGATGTATTTACATCCAATTGTTTTTGGCCTTATAATAAATATTCAAACTGCACTTCGGAGTCAGTGATCTTTTCAGGCATGACAACTTTGTTAATATCTGTTTGAGTTGTTTTCCTCCCCTCGACCACTTTAGGTAAATAAAAGATCGATCGCTTACGCTATAATTAGAAGGGAATTTAGGAGTGCAAGTTAGCGTAATCATTGCCAAGCTTCAAAGGCCAGCTGCCTGTCACAGGCAAACACAAGTCACACTTTAGCCTGCCCCCTCCTTTGTCTAGGAAGACAGACTGGCATCTCTTCCAGAGGGGGAAAACCAGTTGCATAGCCAGTTTTCCAGGAGACGTTGCTCATTATAGTGGACACACACCAGGGGTGTGCCCCCTATTGTGACCAAGGGAGGAAATGTTCTGACATCTTGGATTTGGCCAGAGAGATGCACTGTGGATTGTTTAGTACCAAACCCCCAGGAAGTGATGTAAGAGTGGGTAAGGTTGCACATGGTAATTGTACCCTCATTGGTTAGAGAGTCTTCCCTTCCCACAAACTCGAGACTGGCATAAAAGTGGCATCCCTGGCTACCAGCCTCAGAACACTACTGGACTCAGAAAGATCAGAAGAAGGACTGCACCTGCTGAACCTATGGACCTCAGAAAGAAAGGCCGCTCCAAGAAAGACAGCACCTGCATAACCAATTCAGGACTTCAGAGAGAAAGGACTGATCCTGTTGGTAGTGTCATGGAGAAAGACCCCCAGGGTTGGACTTTCTCCCACTCGTGCCAAGGACTAGTAAATGGACTCCAAGGGGTAGTTGGCTAGCTCCTGCTAAGCTCCAGGAACACAAAAGCTAAAGATGTCATGCACCTGCAAAGTGTCCTGCTGACCAGCTGCAACAGGACTTACCATAGACTCAGCTGATGCAGCCTGGGAGATCGAGTCCAAGCCCCAAAAGGGTACCCTCCATTTCCTGGACACTTGGCTTGTGGTAGAATGTACTCTTTGTCTTATGTACTCTTTGTCCTAAAAAGAACTGCAACTTGTGAGCCTAGTGCTCAAAGATAATGTTTTTTGACAAAGAACCAGAGGCTCATACACTACTGCTACTCAGCTTGTCTTTGTCATCGAACACTTCCTGGACTGCTGGCTTCAGATTGCACCCACTGAAAAGTTTTGCTGGTATGTGGATAGCCTAGAACTCCCATCAAGAACCAAGACTCATACTGGACCGCTGGACTTCGCCTGTCCAATGACCTTTGAGGTCATCACCGAATCCAAGTTGCAGAGAACTCTGCTGATGAGCCTTCTTTGAGAAAAAGAACCAAAAAAGTTTCTAAGTTTGAAGGTAAAGGTTTGACAGGGTAACCCGGCTCCTGCATCTGACCGGTGCTCCATCGCTGTTGGCCTTAAACTTTTACTTTGGCCCGAACCCTCGCATTGGAGGCTCATAGACTACCGCTACAAGTGAAAAGCAGTGATTTATAAAACTTTCTAGGTGAATTACTGTGGTTTCCAATACTTTAAAAAATCTTAACTCTGGTACCCTTGATCAGATTTGTGTTGTTTTAATGTCTATTTAAAAATAAGAGGATATCCTTTTTTTAAAAAAAATTGGAGTGTTTTCTTTCAATTGTGTTGTCTCTCTTACTTATTACCTACTTTCGTATGATTAAATGCTTTTCACTTTCCTTTGAGTTAAGCATGACTTCTCTGTGCCATAGCTTCTTAGGACTGAGCTAAGGTTTGATTTAAAGAAAATTAACTGTACTTTAACATAGCATCATGATATAATTACTAGGTGAGGTCTTATAACCATCCCAACTAATAATCCAATTTATCACAGAACTTCATTCACAACAGGATCACTGTGAACTGGACCTTAACTAATCACCATTGTTTGACTGATTGACCATATAAAAGCTGTCCAATTTAACCTTATTGACGCTCCAGCTTTCGTCATTGTTTTAGGTATTATTTGGCTATGTTTCCATAACCCATAGATTAATTGCACTACTCGCTGAAAAGCACTTTGACGCCTCATCAGGGGTAGTAAGTCCTATTTAAATACAATTACAATTACAATCGATTACGTTTTCTGTCTCTCACTGTTGACAACATTGTCATCCTCAAAAGAATATAGACTTAACAAAACCATTGACCTGAATGGCACTTGAAAAACAATTGTGAAACAAAACACGTGAGTGAGTATCAAATTACATACATTCTGGGGAACAGACATGAAAAGGCTGATGCCTTGGTTCAACAAATGATGACATAGAGGATCTATCACCTCCTCCTATGATTCTCTTCCTATTCTCAAAATGTACTGTGTTAATGGAATCTTTCCTTGCAAAGGTCACAGCCGCCCAACAAGAGATACGTGTTGAGCTTTGGATGCAAGGAGATCCTTAGAAAAGGAAGATTCAGGGAACCTAATAGTAGCAAGGTTAGGCAGTCTTTGTTCCACTAGACGTGTTACAATGACAGGCTATGCGATGGTGTCACAACTACGGGTGGGCGAAAATTCCGCTCCACCTGTGGAGTTCACAGCTTTTTGCCCACTCCGCGTTCAGCAAAACTCCTCCAACCGCTGCATGGAGGAATTTTTCTCGCATGCACCTCACCAATGTTAAGTTAGCTAGAGCGATCGAGAATTTGCGTCCCCTAGCGCGATTTTTAGGTGCTAGTAAGATTTTCTCAATGCGGGTGGTCGCGGCAGGTCTCGACCGTTCACGTTGAGAAAGCTGCTGCTCGAGTAGAAAATCTGCTCAAGTGGCAAAAACAAGCAGCGCCCTCTGATGAACCGCGTGGTGCCATTCACGCTGATTTTACAGCACAGAACAAGCTCCCAGCGCTAAATATCAGCATGGGCAGTGCGATGTGCCAATTCCAACAAACTCCATGAGTTCTGCCTACTCCTAGTCAGTTTTCATGACCAACCAGTTGCAGGTCATCCCACAAAAAAAGAAAATAGAGGACCTAGTAAAAAGACATTTCTGGTAGCCCAAAATGGCCAAGACAATTCGACAGTATATTCAGCAGTATTCAGTATGAGCAAAGGCTAAGAGCTTGCCTATGAAAGCAGCAGGATTACTATAACCTACTTTTATAGCAGAACTATCTCAATCTCAAGGATATAACACAATAATGGGGCCAGTTCTTTTTTCCTATCAAAAGCCTACCCTGGACAGCTGAATTTGAATGCATATTTATAGAAAATTGATTCAGACTTTATGGATTCCCGGACATTATTAACACAGGTCTTATTAGTGTGACATTAAGTGCCACATATCAGTGATATAAGGAGAGAGGTTTTCACTAAAATTGTTTATCTGTTGAATAGTAAATGCTTTTTTGTAATAGTCATTAACATCTTTTGCATTTTTGCACTTCATACTGCATCCGTTTGTTTTCCAACAATGCAGCAGTCAACGTAACTTCCTGTTTAGAGCTTAGTTCAATGATCAAGTGTTCTGGGCACTGAGCATGTGCAGAGAAACCAAACCACATATTATATAATGAGGGTTGAGATGTGACCATGCAGCAGAGCAGATTCATGTAACAATCGAACCAGTGCCGCGCCAAAGGCAAACGTCTGTTCATGTACAAGTCCAGCTAGCGCTCAGCACAACCCATGTTGTCAGTAAGCCAGGGCGTAGTTCGCGAAGTAGCGCTACGCGAAGCTACGCAAAGTGCAGTTCGCACTACGCGAGCTATGCGTAGCACTACGCGAACTGCGTAGTGCACTGTTCGCAATGATTGCACAGTGCCGGATGCTTGTCCGCACTGTGCAATCATTGAAAACGGCATCTTGCACAGTGCGAGCTGTCTTTACTGCCGCTCGAGTAGATATTTACTCGAGCGGCAGCTTTCTCAACGCGGACTGGTAGTTTCTCATCGCGAGCGGTCGCGAGCATACGCGACCACTCGCAATGAGAAACCTGACCTCCCAGCGTTGAGAATCTCGCCGGGAGGTTTATTTTGCACGCTTGCGATCGGCAACTTGATGTTGCTGATCGCGAACGAGGAAAAGTCTCGCCGGGATGTCATTTTGCTTGCTCGCGGTCGCCAACTTGGCGTTGAGGACCGCGAGCAAGTAAAAATGACCGCTGCCCTACGCTACGCTATGCGTGTTTGCACTGTGCTACGTGCAATTCGCGTTGTGCGAAGTAAGCGCAAACTTCGCAAACTACTGCGAGCGTAGCGTAGTGCTTTGCCCAGGGTTAGTTGTCAGGCATTTAGCAAATACAGGAACAAATCAGGAGAGGTGGGCGAGCCAGCAAATTACCAAGAGAGCACAGCCAAAGCCTAGCCGAGGTCTGTCTGGGCTCCAAGGGTCCATGCTTGGCAAGTAAACTATGCAACGGAACCGTGCAAAAGCTTCTAAGGAAGATTCTTCAAAATTCCAAAACATGTATTTCTTTACCATGCAGAAACGTTTCAACTTAGTACAAAAGAGATATCGCTACTTTGAGAGGCATTTATTAAAAGTGACAATTTTTAAACATGGACTTAAAAATAATCATGCCGCCACCCCACCCCCCGGCCGTGACAACAGAGCCAATATTGAATTAAGAGGCAAGTCAGTTGTGCATCCCATATGTGGTCTAGATTTTTACATGTAGCAAAATATATTCTTTTAAATCAGACACAGGAGTGAGCACAGATATTTCAAAGTGCTCAAAAAAACAAGAAGAAAATAGGGAACCACGGTGAAAAAAATAGTGAAATAAAAAATATTTATCCATTAAATAAATCTAGTTCGCCATTGGAAATCTGCTCTGTTCAGATTCGACATTTGGGGATTAATAGTTTTAGCTCACTCCTCACCTCATGTTTGCTGTGCCTTCGTACTGCCAGCATTGAAACAAGACATAGCAGCAACTGTGGTGAAAAAATCAATGGATGATCCAAACAACCTGCGCAACTACCACCCATTTTCAGAGCATATAGTTCATCTTAAAATCTACTAAAAGTGTGTTAACAGACAGGTCTCTGCCGTTTTGGATCATAGATCTACCTTAGATCTAGCCAAATTGGCCTTTCAGTCATTACATACTAAAAACACTTCATTGATTGCGATTGTTGATGAGTTACGCCGGATGTTTGACGAAGTGGGCAGTGGAGCACTGGATTTCTCGCCCGCTTTCGATACCTTCTCCCATGGCATTGTGCTGATCGTCTTGCATGAGATTGACATATGGAATAATGCGCTGGAGTGGCTCACTTCATATTTAAGTTGTGAAAATCTCTTGCGTCTATTCAGAGCTCAATCCAGTAAAGCATGGAGTGCCTCAGGGTCACTTCCTTAAGCCCTATTTTATTTATCATCTAGGTGGCTCCTCAGGCCCACATGATGAGGCACTTTGGCATTACTTTTATGACCTAAGTGAATGATATGCAACTAAGGAATCTTTTCAATAATCCCATGGGCCATGTAAAAAGAAAAGTTCAAAAATGGTCTCTCTGCATTTGCTTTATGGGTGAGAGAAAATGTTCTAAAGCTGAACACAGGTAAAACTATGATCCTCATCCTAGGTGGCTACCCAAGATGAATGGTCCAAACTTTGGTGGCCATCAGATCTTGGTCCCTTTCCAGTTCCCATTCACAAGGCCAAACATCTAGGAGTCATTATCAATTCGTCTTTGTTTCTCAGATGTCAAATCAACAAAATCATACCTTCCTTTTTCTGATACATAAATAAGGTTAGAAAATAAGACTTTTCTAGCTACTCTATTGCCTGAAGGCTTTATTATTATAAAGCGCTCTTCAAAAGGTCTGGTATCTAGGCTGCAGTAGGTACAGAACTTGTCAGTTCGCATTCTTCTAGGCCTGAGGGAGACACTGATATTTTGCCTTTCTTAACTGAGTTACAGTGGGAGAAGAATGCTCTTTAAATGACTATGTTTCATGCATAGGCCGTACTTTCAGCAAGGACAGACTTATATTCAAGTTAGGGAGACAACAGCAATGTGCTGTTTCAACTACAATATGGTGCATTTCTGCTCTGGTGAACTTTGTGCTGCCCAGTGCCAACACAGGCCCCCTTGCATCTTTGGTGCAAGGGTGGACGAGTTACACACAGGATTCTTTTAGTGCAGAAAGGGATACCTTCCTGCACAAAACCATCCTTTCTTCTTTCAATGCGTGCTTCAGAATGCAGCATGCTTAGAAAGAGGAAGTAATGATAAGAAATATAAATAGTTCTCCTCGGTACGACTGGTTCAGGGAGGCGTATCATTTTGGGCAATCCCAGGTTTACTCACCTTAGTAAATCTGGGATTGTGTCAAAATCTGTGGAGGAATGCATGGGAATGCTCCACCCATGGAATGCCACCCTGACGCGAGGAAAAGCAAGGCCGTGTTATGCAAAGTGGCTCTTTGTGGCATATTAAATCTCTAAAATGAATTTGCATTGGGACTGTGCCACAAGAGTGAAGCAACACAGATGGAAATTCATAGTAAACCAGCCCTCAAATTAATACCTCCAATTGGCCACAGGAGTTAGGGTTGCAGTTCCTGGCTTTAAGAGGAAGCTAGCGCATGGTATTTTCCAGCTCAGGCTATTATGGAATGGAGTGGACTTCTTATTCCTCTAGGTCTGTAACAAAACATCTGGCCTTCAGGCAGTAATTTAAGAAGTGCTTTTTTACTAAATAGTATTTTCCATCTATTTCTGGCATGTGATTTTCTCACATATAGTTTCTCTGTGGGAACCACACCAACCTATGGCTAATTGTGGCACCTAAAAAATAAATAACATAATATAACAACAGTTTCCTCCTCTGCCATTATCTCCATTTGCTCCTTTAGGGGCCCATTACGATACCCGGCGTAAAAAAATCCGCCAGGCATGGAAGCGGCAAAAATCCGCCCGCACACACCGTCTGAACACCGACCACGCCATTATGAGTACACAAACTGAAAACCGCCATCGGCGGAAAAATCACACAAATACCGCCCGCCATCGTCCGAGTCGGAGTCAAACCGCCCGCCACGGACGGAAACACGCACGACAACACAAAACCGCCCGCCCACACGGCCGACACACCGCACGTGAAATTTCGATCGCACCGCCATGAGCGCGGAAAAACAACAAATATACCGCCCGCTAGCGCAAACAACGCCGATGAGAATCGACACGGCAGAAGCCATGGCGCCCACGTACCTGCACAGAAACCATCCGCACACAACATGGCCAACAAGTCCACACAGCAAGGCACGCACAAATACACAAGCACAGTACACATCCCGAAAACACCCCCCGGACAAACAAAAAATACAAAGGCCAGAACCCCAGACACAACACACCTGAAAACAACAGACCATGAGGACACACCCACATAGGTGAGTACAAAAGCAGCACTCCCACAGACCACAACCCCTTGCTACATTGCAAACCAGAGAGGAGAGGAGAGGACACAGTGACACAGCAAGGACAGCAGCACACCACAGAAACGCACACATCACAACCACCACCACCACCACCACCAAACACCACCACCACCAAACACCGGCACCACAAACCCCCTGCACATTACACAACACACACCGCACCAGCACCACAAACACCATGGCACCACAAAGGATGCCCAAGTTCACGCCCATGGAGCTGACGGTCATGGTCGACGAGATCATCAAGGTGTACCCACAAATCTATGGGAACATGGTCCAGCACACACCACTAGCCACCAGAAACAGAATGTGGACCCGGATCGTAGACCAGGTCAATGCAGTCGGGACCCTGCCCAGGAACAGAACCGAGATAAACAAACGTTGGAATGACGTAAAGAGCCTGGTCAAGAAGAAGGAGGGCAAAAACAGAGAGCTGGCTGCCGTCACTGGCGGAGGGAATCCCGCGCTCTTTAAGACCTTCAAAGCGTGGGAGGAGAAGGTGCGAGTCGTAATCCATCCGGAGATCCTCGCCGGATTAGCAGGGGAGTGGAGGCTGGTAAGTACAAACTAATGTATACCAGCACACCGCTATGTACACACATGCGCAACCACCATGCCACAGCTCCCAGGGACAAACACCCCCATGTCCAGCACACAATACACAACACATCACACGCACATGCAACAGACACTACCACACACAGGCCAAACCGAACAACTGTAAGATGCGTGGGGACATGTGTACACTAAGCCAGCCACGTAACCACCAACAGGTCCCCAAATATGCCAGAAGCGCCACAACGAGCACCCACCACACCCATGTGTCCGCCACAGCTGCACCAACCGACAAGTAACAGGTAAGTGGCAGGAACACAAAGTGCAGTGGGTCGGAGGGTGGACAGCCCAAGTACAACACCCACCAGGCCCCCAGTCCCACAGCACAGCAAGGAGGAGCATCCCCCACACCCCACACCCACGTGTCAGCCACCGCAGTGCACAACGACAGCCGAAAGGCAGACATCACGGTCCACAGCAATCGGTGTCAGTGGGTGTACAGCCACCCCCACGACCCACTACACCCCCCACCCCCACAGACCTGCAACATGGAGCACCCCCGCTTAGAGCCATGTGGCATCCAGTACAGTGCACGCACGAACAACTTGCAGGTGGGAAACTGGACAGGGCTGGATTACTGGAGGCATGAGGACCATAACACCACCAACACATGGGACATGTCACGTAGCACACGAACACGCAGCACCGCCCACCGTCACGAACAAGTGAACAATGTGCACACGGACATGAACAGCAGACTCACACCCCACATGACCCATCACAGACATAGCAACACCCAAGGAGCCACGTCTGCATGCACAAGCCACACTGAACATAGTCCCACACGGCAGCCACTGTGCAACTCATCACACACAACCGAAACACCATTGAAGTCCTGTCCATGTAGCCCCTACTGCCTGTCAACCACACACCCCACAACTACGCCTATGTAAGACAAACAACACTAGACGCAACAGAGCGGAACAACATAAATGCACACGAACACCACTGAACCCATCAAACACACAGACACACCATGCACATACAACATACCATCCATCCCATCCGTCAGCCCCAGTCTCATGAAAGGCATGTCATCCGCACAGCTGCCACACATACAGCAGTCACGCTAAGACACATGCCCATGACCAACCATGTGCCAGAAGTCAATTAAGCGCACGACACACTGTGAGCAACAACACACAACATGGGCCACACCCCCCGAGCACTGCAGTGATGCACATGGCACAGGGCAGCACGCACACCAAGGAGATGGGACAACTGCAATACGTTGGCTGGCACACAACTATCACTCACTCATAACGATGCGTCCAATGCCATGTCCAGTAACCACAACAGACAGCAAATATGCAGGGCATGTCAGGCATGCACACACCTCAGACCATGCACTGTCATGCTGCCACAACACATGTCACGTTCGGCACCCATGGCTCACAGCATGTACCCCAAAAGCATATCCCCTCCCAAATGCGAATCTGGGGCATGGCCCCCATGTTGCCATATGCGTTCCTAAGCGTTCCATATGAACTCCAAAAGCAAAGTACAAACCAGACCCAGGATGGGCCTGGAGCCCGCATACACCAGAGTCACAATAAGTAGGAGCACAGCAACACACCCATCGGCATAGCCAATCCGTCCCATGCCACATGTGCACAGCACACAGTCCCATTGCCTAGCACACACACACTACAGATGCCACAGCCACACACTCGCCTCCGGGAAACCCATGTACGAGATTGCACGAACTGCCAATGTCAGACGACTAATACATACTTCGCCAGGTGCAACACAATAACAAATCTCATTCTCTCCACAGGTGACGAACTGCTGGACGCTGGGGATGGAGACAGCAGCCAGCACAGCCAGCCTACAAGCCCCCAACGAGGACACACGGATCTGGAGGATCTGTCCACCTCTTCGGACACGGACTACCAAGCTGGCCCATCTGGCGTGGCAGGGCCCAGCCGCTCCCCAGGACCCCTCCTACCCACCAACCCATCATCCAGGGATGCTGAACAGTCCCAGTCCCCTGCTGCCACTGTCGTTGCGGCCACACCCACGGTCATTGCGGCCACTACCACTGCCGCAACCGCCACCATCACCGCACCGACCACCACCGCCTCCACCACCACCACGTCTTCGCTGGCACCAGCCCCAGCGCAGGTGGTGGCCCGGCCGACTGGATCCACCCTGGGAGCCACAGCGAGGACCGTGGTGAGCAATGTGGCTAGTGGGCAGGCCGGTGGCAGCAGGACTGGTAGGAGGAGCAGGGTCAGGGAAACGCCAGTCTCCCTGGGAGCCATGCCCTGCCTCAAATGGACAGAGTCCTTGGGGCCTATGAAGAGGCCCAAGGACAATGGGCCAGGTCTGCTACTGACACGCGGGAGGTGCTGGGGGTGCTGAGGTCCATGGACGCCCATATGGGCCAATTCGTGTCCCGTATGGACCAACTCGTGGACCTCATGGGCCAGCTGGTGGTGGCGGTGGGGTCACAGGCAAGGCCAGCAACACCACCTCCGCCACCACCTGCTAGGGCGCAGGGTCGGCCAGCAGTGTCCACTTCCCCTGCGTCCACAGCCAGTGAGCACACCTCACCCACCACCAGCAGGTCGCCACCACACACCCCCCTCCCAAACGTGGAAGGGGCCGTCCGAAGAGGAAACAGATCTCCCGGGAGGACTTCGCACGCTCCAGTCGCAAGTGAGGCAGCCAGCCAGCCTTCCGCCAGCCTTCCTTGACCAGCCACTGCATTGACTTGCTCTACGATCCCACTCCACACAGCCAGCTGGATGGCATGTGTGTGTTGGACTATGGACATAGAACCAGTGGGTACACCCTGATCATCACGCAGCCATGACCGACAGCTCATTGTCACTGCACGCACCACTTTTGTCATCACCTTACACACAATCACATGTCACAGTTTGGAATAAATGCACCTTTTTCACTAACTGCTGTTTGTGCCCTGTGTCTTTATTGTACGGAATACAACGGCCACCTTGGGCGGAAAGGCACCTGATGCGTGGCATGGAAATGGAATCCGGAGGGCCTGTAGGGACCTAGGGGTGGGAGACAGAACAGGAGCACATTCAATGAGTGTGTCACACACCCATCACACAGTACATGTCAACAACTACAAGCAATGTACACACATCGCACAGAGCAATAGGGCACAATGCCACAGTCACCAACAGTGGCATACTACCCTGGCCATGGAGCGTTGACACACTGCACGCAGTGAACATACGGCCACCCTGACACAGCACACACACACCTGCATAGATACAGACACATCATCCGTCGTACATGGACACTCACCGTCAAGTGAAGTAGCGGGCGATGAGCTGCTGGCGCACATTCCCAGCTTCCTCCTCTCCGCTGTCCACCTCACTCGAGCTGTCCTGGTCTGCGGGCTGGGGCCCTGGTTGATCTCCGTCATCCACAATGAGGGGGATCTGCTTCCGAATGGCCAGATTGTGCAGCATGCAGCACGCCACCACTATCTGGCACACCTTCTGTGGGGAGTACGCCAGTGCACCCCCGGTGCGGTCCAGGCACCTGAACCTGGACTTGAGGAGGCCAAAGGTACGCTCGACCACACGTCTGGTCCTCCCATGTGCCTCATTGTAGCGATCGTCTGCTGGGGTGCGAGGATTCCTCAATGGACTGAGCAGCCATGCCCCATTCGGATACGCAGAGTCACCTGGGTGTGAGGGACACAGAGAACCGTTGCTATTCCAACTGGACAGGGGACAGCATCGCACAACCAGCACGCTACACCACTCCACATACTCACCGACAATACAGCCACGATCCTGTTGCAGATTGGCCATCAGTCGTGGCAAGATGCTGTTGCGCATTATGTGTGCGTCATGGGCCGAGCCTGGAAACTTGGCACACACGTGGGTGATCACCATGTCCGCAAGGCACACCACTTGCACATTCAGGAGTGCGTGTGCTTCCTGTTGCGGTACAGGTGCTCAGTGGCCTGTGGTGGAACAAGGCCAACATGTGTGCAGTCAATGGCTCCCACGACGTGTGGGATTCTGCCAAGGGCATAGAATGCACCCTTCACTGCCGCCAATTCACGAGCCCTGGGGAAGCGGATGTACCTGTTCCGGTACAGCATCATGGCTGCCAGTACATCCCTCAGCACCTTGCTGAACATGGGCTGGGACATCCCTCCTCCACTGCCCACTGTGTGCTGGAATGACCCAGTGGCGAAGAAATGCATGGCGGCCATCACCTTAGCCGTGGGGGTGACAGCAGTCGGATACACCCTGCGGGGACGGAGATGGGGCTCTAACATGGCACACAGTCGATGCAGAGTTGG
Organism: Calotriton arnoldi; assembly: GCA_963921515.1. Taxonomy (NCBI): domain Eukaryota; kingdom Metazoa; phylum Chordata; class Amphibia; order Caudata; family Salamandridae; genus Calotriton; species Calotriton arnoldi. The sequence goes on from CAWUFW010006863.1 coordinate 321,208, forward strand.
CCTGTCCAGCCGAAACTTCCTGATTACCTCTGTATCGTCCATGTCCGCCAGCAATTGGTATGGGCGGTCAATGTTCGGTCTCCGCCTGGGTTAAATGGCAGAGGACACATGTCAAAGCAACACGGCACATAGCAATTTCGCATACACATCACTGACATGACTGAGCAAGCACATGAGCCACAGCCCAGCTGTCAAGCTGGGACGGCACGACCACAATACACTTACACAGGTCTCCCAACAATGGCAATGGCAAGTGAGACATACCACTGCCATGTGCATGCACATGGGGATCTAGGCCCCAATGACTTGCGGGGCGTGCTGATGGGGACTGACTGCATATTCGTCAAGCGGCAACGCCACGGCAACATGAGTGTCTGCTGAGCATGGTACTGCTTCCGAGGCTGGATGAGTATGGCACACGACGACGACGATGTGGGCACGGGCTGAGCGGCCAATACAAGTGGGACCTGTGGCACGAGGGGATATGAGACAGTAGTAGGTGTCAGCACTGCACCCTATGTACAGCACTGTACGGATCACAGCTCCCGAAACATTGACTGGTGTCCACATTGACAGCCCCATGCCAAGACGGCTGTGTGCTTGCAGTCACACGTCACAGGTGAGAGGTTACATTGCACGTGCCAGGTGGCAGTCGTACATAGTGGGAGCTGGCATGTGTGTGCATGTGTCTCCTGTTCAGGATCCACCAGATGGGCGCTGACTCTGTACTGAGCATTGGACACAGCATGTTCCGTGGAAGGCTTGTGTGTGTGGGATGGTGGCACTGGATGTGCCTCCGTTGGGTGGGGGGCCATGCACAGGGCGGGTACGTCGATGATTGCGCATTGTTGGTCACGGTGGGTGCACCAGCTAAGATGTGTTGCCCTGTGTTAAATTCCTATGTCCGCATGATGATGGACTGTGGATGTGGGCAGACTACACATTGGTCGATGTGCTGTCTATATGCATGTGCCTTCACACCAGGCACAGCTGCCCCTGCACATGTGACCCCTGCTGGACTCGCTGCTGGGTCTGTGGAGCTGATGCACCTTCTGCGCGTGGGGCGGACAGCTCTCCTCACTTCCCTCATTGCGCATGTCATGTCTTTGCCGCAGGTGACATGGATCATGGAGGGCCCACATGTACGCGTGGGTAGGCTACACATGATTGTTCACTGGTCGCCACCCCCAGTCAGTGTTTCGAATGGGAAGGTAGTCGTGCTGGTGGTATGTTCGATGTGGCGGATGGGCGGGCCTAGGTGCGGGCTTACATTCCGGACATGGGGGTAGTTGGATTGGCGACTAGTTGCAGTACACACGGGACACGTCTCTTCCTTTCCACATCTGGGTCATCCCTTGTACTAACTGACAGTGATACAGTCATCTTCGCCCCAGCCCTCATGTCCTCCCCTCGCCCCCAATATGCATGCTCACCTGCGAGGCTAGCGCTTGCACAGGCAGCCCCAAGCTCGCACCAGAGAGGGCAAGGAGTGTATGTGTGGGTCCAGTTGCACGAGTGGGCTGTCTCAGGGTATGATGTGTGGCGGGACGCCGTCCACCTGCGTGGTGCCCCAAATGGAGACCCGGCCTGCATGGACTATGCATCACAGTCTTCGCCTTCCGGATCCGCCACCTGCGACACCCAGTGGCTGTGGCTGCCCTTGCGGCCATGCCGCGTCCGTCTGTGGCTGATGGCCCACACATTCACTCTTTGGCCTCTCTGGGGAGGGCTCAGGGGTGGTGGCGCACGCGCTTGCACTTAGTCGCAATGGCATGTGGCGTGGTTGGTATGATGGGCAATGGATGGGATGGTGCGAGCCACCTCCCGTGACGTCAGTGCTGCTCGTGCTGTGGTGCGTCCCCCTACACTTCCATCTGACTTGTGCCATGCTAGACGTTGAGGTTCTATTGCCTGCGTGATATGACCAGGAGGAGCGCGAGGAGACCTCTCACACACCATGCTCCACTGCCATCCCGTGCCCTGTATCGCCTGTGCGGATTGACTATGTTGGGGTTACACCTGGTCGACTGGGGCTGTGTGTGCCTTGTCAAGGGGCATGGCGGGCGCACAACAGGATCCAGCTTGTCCACAGAGGGTGGGCTGAGGTGCGCCTGGTACCGCTTTGTACGTGTGCCCGGCTGCTGTGCACACACGTGTTCACTCCCCCCGACAGGTGTCCTCTCACAATGCCCAGGGAAGCGGTGGTGTACTGTTCATGAGCCCTCCCAACACGGCGTGCTCCAACTTGGCATGTGCGCATCTACCCGTCGCACCCACCCACCTGAGCACTGCGTCCATACGACTTCACACGACACATGTGTGTCTTCCACAGTAGTGCTACTCATTTGCGTTGACATCCAATGCCAGTGGACTACATGGTCATGTCACGACTGCCGTGTACTTCACATACTCTCATCCTCTCTCATTCGTACTTGTGAAATGAGTCAGCGGAGGCAGTTTTGGTTTCAAACATTATATTGAGTCTTCTGTCCTCTGTGATGCAGTATAGTGGACACTACTGGCAGCGGAATACATGTTGAGGATATACTGAGCATGATTACAAATGGGATAGGGTGTGGGGTTACATCTGCTTGGCCAAGGCTGTGCTAATGTACATTTACGTATAGCTGCGGAGCTGCGGACTTTGACACAGACGGTATACATGTAGCCTACCAGACCGCTCGGCATCATGGGCACAGTCCATCTCAGTTCCATGTGACAGGTTTGCTGCGGTTGTTCCTCATGCACGCGTGCATGTGAGATGACATCAGGGCATGTGCTTGCGTGCATGCAGCGGCGTGCCACTTGTTGTTGCACTGTGGTGGTTACTGGACATGTCACAGTCACTGGGGTCGTGTTGTTGTTGTATGCACTTGTCGTCCATGCAAAGGTCCTGGTATGGGATTCCCGGGGCGGGGGTGGGAGGGGTGCAGCACCCACAGACTCAGGCGACCTATTCATGTCCACTGAGCGGTGTGTGTGTCCATGTGCGCTGGATCCATGTCGTGTCCTGGTTGTTCGTGCAGTTCCGTCCATGTGGGTGCGATACACAGAGCCCATGCCACTGCCTCCCACGATGCATGCGGTGTTCCTGGATGTGATGGGGAACAGTGTGCATGTCCCGGTCATATCTGATGTCATGGCGATGTCGTTGATGGTGTGGTTACAGTTGCCGGTCGTTTGGTATGGCTGTTGTGGTGGTGACTGGCCAGTCCGTGCGGAAGCTAAGCATGGGTGCGGGGTTGGACATCATAGGTCACTCGGGGAACCTGCGTTGTGGTCCGACGTATTTACAGGTTGTCAGGTATGCGATGCCGTCCAGCAGGGCTTCCATGTCATTGGTGGTGTACATGTTTGCCAGCCAATGAAGCGGATGGTGGCTGTCAAGGTGTTGTTCGTAGGTTGTCCCTTGGAGGACCATGATGGGGCATGCTGGGTGACATTCGATGTAGCTGTTCTCGATGATCCGTCGTGTGGAGGCACAGTGGTTCCATTTCAGTGCGCGTGCGATGTTGGCCACATACGCCATGCCCCCATAGGCAGAGCAGGCCCTGTCGTGTGCGTCCAGAGGGAGGAGTAGTGGTAGCAGGTCCGCCTTCAGACATGCCGGGTTGGAGAGGCATATCTCGACGGGATGCTGGTAGGGACACCTCCGACAGTAGAAGACGGGCATGACGCAGCTGAACAATGTGATGCGGTAAGTCAGTCGGTAACTTACGTTCAGCAGGGACAGGAGATCGCATCCCAATGTATGTATCGTGCTGGTTTGGTACAGCTTGAGCTCTTCGGCGTAGTTGGGTAGGTGTGTTGCGGTTGCCATTTCGCAGCGGTTCGTAGAGGTGGCGTGCTCCGGCTGTGTGTGCAGTCTGCAATGTGCACGCTCCGGGGTTGCTGTGAGCTCTGTGTAGTCGTGGGGAGACAGGACTTGTGTTCTGTTGGCTTGTTTGGAGGACACGGGCCCTCTTCCCACATGCTTCTCAGACAGTTCAAGGTCAGTGCTGTGTGACTCCTTCCAATTAACTTGCATGTGGCCGACATGGGGGAGTGTTTTCTTCTTTCTTCCCCGTCCGTTGTGTGCTTCTGTGATATGCGCTATCTGCCGTGTGGTCGGTCTCCTCGGCATGCCTGTGTTGGTCTATTCTTGGACAATGGCTGTATTCACCGGCTTCTGTCGTAGGGCTGTGGTTTCGGTGTTGGAATGGAAGGTCATTCAGTGCTGTCTGCTCTCCCTTGTGTGGGCGGCAGGCTGCCTTTCCGCTCTGCGTTGGGCCTTGTGTGTGGATGTAATTCTTGGGCCACCTGTTGTCGGTCCCCGGGTTCTTTGGTGTTCCGTTTCATGTGTCTTGTTCATATGTGCAGGGTGGTATGGGTTTTTCAGTGTGGTACTGGCGTTCCTCTTCCCGAAGGAGCCCTGCTTCTCCTAGTTGGTGTTGCCGCCGCTGTGTGCTACGCCATGTTTGTTACACTGGGGTGTGTCCTGCTGTTGCGTGTCTTCACTGACATGTGTGCGTCGGTTGTGTGGCGTTGGGTGTTGTCCGTGAATTGGGCGTTGGGGACATGTCTGTGGCCGGCCTGTCACGTGTCATGTGCGTTCGAGGTGGGGCTGGTGTGTGTGCTGCTTGGTTGTGTCCCTGTGTCTGTGTGCGACGCATGCATGGCGCTGCGGTTGGCCTCTGCGTTGTGCGCATGTGTGGCGGCGTCATCGGCGCTTTGGGGCCGTGACGGGGTGGTTGGTTCCTAGTCCCAGGTGGTGTGTACACATGTGTTCTGCGATGTTACGATTTGGCCTGTGTGTCATATGTGGATGCGATGGTGGATGTGTAGTGTACACGCGCTGGTGGGGGGTTGTCCGCTTTTTCCGCCCTTGCACTGTGTGCGCTGTTTGCGTGCACTTGTTGTGTGTGTGCCTACCTGCGTCTCCGCGGTACGTTGCGTCCTTGGTGGTGCATCAGCAGAAGCATGGGAAGGGCCTGCAGTGCTGGATTCATGCCCGGGGTGCCGCTTCTTCGTTGTCCGTGCTCTGCGTCCGTGTTTCCGCCTCTCTTTCACGTGCGGTGTCTCTTTGCCGTGGGAGCCGTTTGTTTGCGGCATCGTAATTTATGCGCCGGGCGGGACGTGTTTCGTCGGACGGTGTGTGTCAGTTGTGCTGCGCCGCTACGTGTGCGGGCGCACTTTGATGGCGGACGGTGTTGCTGGCTTGCCGGCGGTGTTTGGCCTGCTTTTCGCATCGTAATTGGGCGGGCGTGTGGACTGCTGCGTGCTGGCGGTAACTGGTGGTTTTTGCATCCGCCAGCACGGCGGTAGTGCTTCCGCCCGCCATCGTAATGGGCCCCTTAATTATGAATTAACTATTTCATTAATGTAAAACTATTAAATTAAATTAATATTATTTTTATAAGAATTATTAAAAATAATCCCACCTAAAGTACCATGTTTATAGTTATTTATTATTATGTATTAAAATGACAAAAATATTGTGTAAAAAAGGAATGTAAAATAATGTAATCATTCTTTAAAAAAATAGTCAGATTTATTATCAGATTTAAAAAGGTTATTAAAAGATTTAATCATAAAACAATAATTATTTTATAAATGTTTAATTTTTAAGATTAAATTAATTTTATATGTAAATTTAAAAAGTAAAAAAAAATGAATTTAATTTAGCATTATTTCCTATGGGATTCTATTTTAAGCCCCTGCCTCCATTATTTTCTATGAGAGGGTGTTGCAGTATCAGTGGTTCATCATCTGTGGTGCTGGTCTCACCCCTGCTCCTTTTTAGGTCTCGCTGAGCCAGCGCATGCGCTGCTCTGCGAGACATTTAGTAAGGGGGTTTTCAAAGTGCTACCAGAGGCTTTTCCTGGCCTCAAGCTTGCGTTCACGCGAGCGTGAACGCGCGCAGCCGCCATGTGGGTTTCTGTCATGGCTCATTAAGCCATGCATGCCTCTCTCCGCCTTGCTTGCGCTTCAATTCCCTCCCCCACCACAGATCGCGTTACCACTTTCCTCTCTCGTCATGGGTCATCAGCTTTCAAGATACGAGAGCTTTCTTTCACATTCCTGAAGTCGATAGCTTCCTTGTTTTTAAATAGTCCACCAAATGTTTCTTCATCTAGTTTACTTATCTTGATTTTTACCCGGTACGCACGGTTTTTACACCCATCTGTTTGCGGGAGCACGTTTTGTTTGTGGCTTGAAATTTGATCACATGCTTAATTGAAAACAAAATAAAACATGAAAACAATCCCTGCAGTGTACCAACTCTACACGAAGTCGTGCACGGCCTCATTTCAGACACGAAATGTTCTTTTGAGCAGACTAATCCGGGACAAGCTCCGCCGTATTTTAAAGGCCTACAGTCCCTCAGCCTGACACGACAACGATGTATGCAGATCATGATGAAAGTACCAAAAATAACGTAGGAACTAACCAGAGAGCAGGCAACAGGCTGATTACAGCTAACAACAATGTTCTTACCACATAGACGCGATGTTCCACTACCCAGACGTCCGATTTCTGCACCTGGCCTTTGTCTTTTTAAAATCTCTCAATACTTGTGTTTTTTTCGTGCTTGTCTTTTGTCTGTTGCTTGTGGGTTGCAGCTGGGGTGAGAAATGTGGTGCGTTTGTCGGTGTATAGGGTAAAAATCACAATAGTTCATAGTTTCTTGTAATGACATTTAATTACTTTTACTGCTCATTTTACTGGTTATATCCACGTTTTTTTGCTATTTAGTATTTTTATCGAACAGTAATATTCCATCGCTAGAGGTGGGCAAGCCACTAAAAGCTTGAACTAGGCTCGAGCCAGAAGTGTGGTTGTGGCTTAGCTCGAGATCCTCCTAGAACCACAAGCCCAACAAGCATTGGCATAGCCAATAGGTCTCGCTTTTGGTACCTTATAAGTATTTAGTTATGCAGCACAATATCCTTGGTGCAACAACATCAACTGTTGCATGCCTAAACACTTATAAGGTCCCAAAGGCGAGACCTATTGGCTATGCCAATGCTTGTTGGCAGTAGTAGCTTACACTCCTAAATTTGGCTCTTTTCCAAACGGCAAATACCCAAAAGTAATAAAGTTAATAAAAAGTGTGAGAGTAAACATACACGTGTATCTTATTCACAAGTGTAAGTTACCTTTATCAGTAGCCCAGGTTTTACCTGTCACTGTTCCGTTTACTAAGCTGGCCTCTGTGATGGATTACCGCCTATCCTTTATTTTTAAAATGTGTTCAATAGGACGCATTAAAGAGATATTTGAAAAAAAGCACTTTTATTTTGACCCCCGGTGCAGTATTTGTACTTAAGTATTTCAGTGCAGCTGCTATGCTGTTCTCACACTGAGTGCCATGGATATATATTATTCCCATGACTGCCTCCACCCAATAAGAAATCTATCACACCACCAGTTCCACCTGCTGCTCTTTCCACTGTGCTCATAATAGTCCTAATCCCTCAGCCCTAACAAAAGGGTGTGTCTGCTCTTATCCTGAGTGGCACTCTTCTAGGTACCTCCCATCATGAAGAAGAGTCCAGACCACACCGTACCCAATCCAAAGCTCACCACGACATCCCCTCACGTACCACAAACTCTTAACTGTCTTATTAATGCCCAGCAAGCACGGCACACAATCTGTCCTTTGCCACAACCCTACACAGGTGGGAGAACTATGCTGCATTGTATCTGTGACAAAGGCAGACTAATGCAACTCATCCTACTTTTCTCTTTTCGGGCCACAAAAACCTATGAATTCCTAGGTTCTGTAAGCGACTAAGCTGTGAAGGACTGAGGACCCCCTGAAAAGAGGGAGGCCTCATAATGTGGGTGCTACAAGTGTGAGCCAACAGACAGATTAAGGCATATACCTAAATCCGGGCTTCTCAGGGAATTATCTATAAATATGAGGTGTGTTCCCATAAATATTTATTCCTTGATTAAAAAACAAAATGGATACGTATGATGCATCTTTCTCACCCTCTTAAATGTATGCAATGCCAATCAGAGGCCCAGCTTTAAAAAGTCTGTATGTGTGCCCACAAATCCCTTGCACAGGCATCTCATCCATGGTACCAAGATGATCAGAGGCCCCCTGGTCTCTCACATGATTAGGATCCCCATTCACCCCAGATCACATTCAGAGTCCCTGTTCATGAGTTAGTAGGGAGCATCACCTTATTCATTAAGAGGCAGGCAGTGAAACAGCAACGACAAGTGCATTTAAGGGTGGGCACTGATGCAAGCAAGGACAAGCCCTGGCTAAGCCAGTAGGCCTCGACTTTTAATGGCATTACCTGACCTGTTGGCTTTGCCAATGCTTTTTGCCGATGCTTGTCAGCATTTGCAAAAACGAACAACGACTTGAAAAGCCGATATATCTGGGTTATTTTGGATACACGTGTTTTCTGTTTAAATGGCCGCACGTGCAGTGACATTGCCACAAGAAAAGAAATGACAGCATATGCCAACCTAGGAGAACATGTGGATGGAAGGCACTTTGAGTTCCACAGAGAGATTAGGGGCTGAAAATGCAGTGAAAGGAGAGCTAGAGGACGGACAGATACAGTGCAAAATGAATGTCAAAAGGAAGGATATAGGCAGTATCAGGGGGACATCCCGCCAGTGTAGTGCTGCGGCGCAAGCTGAAGAAAGGGAAGCCGCACTGGGAAACAACCGAAAGAGGGCAGATGCTGTGCCGGCGAACAGTGTAGAAGACTGTCAGGTGGAATATTTGAAAGGAAGGAAAATGCAGTGGTATGTGATATGAAGTGTAACAACTCGAGAAAGCAGGAATTGGAAGACATCTGAATTGTGCATTTTTATATTTTATTCAAAGCTATTTTCTTAAAGCAGCAGCATTCCGTGCATACACATAAAAAAATTGTGCAATTAACGTTAAAAAAAACAAGAAGAAATCCACTAATCCTCTTTAGGACTGGACCGCATGCTACCTTTTACAAGCAGTGTACACCAAATATTAGGAATTTTTTTAGGATAAATAATTTGACAAACCGCCACATTTCAGATGTCTTCATCAGGGGCGGCTCCTCCGCTAAGGCGGAGGAGCTTCGCCCCACTGCTCTGGGAGCAGTAGTTAAAGGAAAATGATAATAACCAGTGCTATTATCCTTTTAGTTTTCCGTTTCCTGGTGTGGGCGGGCTGGACTGCCTGGCCAGGGGCCAGGAGGAGGAGTGGCTGCTCACCATAAAGTGCGCATAACTGTTTGGCCGGCCCTCTCAGGCCAAGCATGACAGTCAATCAATCAATCAATCATGTCACTTATAAAGCGCACTACATACCCGCGAGGGTCTCAAGGCGCTGGGGGAAGAGGGGGGTGGTGCTGCTACTGATCGAAGAGCCAGGTCTTGAGGAGTCTTCTGAAGGCCAGTAGGTCTTGGGTCTGTCGGAGGTTGGTGGGGAGGGTGTTCCAGTTCTTGGCGGCGAGGTGGGAGAAGGATCTGCCGCCGGCGGTCGTTTTCCGGATGCGGGGGACTGTGGCGAGGGCGAGGCTGGTCGAGCGGAGCTGGCGGGTGGGGGTGTAGAAGCTGAGTCGTCTGTTGAGGTAGGCTGGTCCGGAGTTGTGGAGTGCTTTGTGTGCGTGGGTGAGGAGCTTGAAGGTTATCCTCTTGTTGACAGGGAGCCAGTGCAGGTCTCTCAGGTGGGGTGTGATGTGGCTGCGTCGGGGGATGTCGAGGATAAGACGTGCAGAGGCGTTCTGGATGCGTTGCAGCCGTCTCAGGAGCTTAGCCGTCGTTCCTGCGTAGAGGGCGTTTCCGTACTCCAGCCTGCTGGTGACGAGGGCCTGGGTGACTGTTTTCTTGTTTCGGTGGGGATCCACTTGAAGATCCTGCGGAGCATTCGGAGGATGTTGAAGCAGGATGAGGAAACGGCGTTGACCTGCTTAGTCATGGAGAGGGTGGGGTCGAGGATGACCCCTAGGTTGCGTACGTGGTGGGTGGGTGGCGGGGCTGTTCCCAGTGATGTTGGCCACCAGGAGTCGTCCCAGGCTGAAGGGTTGGAACCAAGGATGAGGACCTCCGTCTTGTCCGAGTTCAGCTTCGTGCGTACTTTGCATATTCTGCACCCAGCCTGGGTGCAGAACTTGCCCAGGCCCCCATTCCCCGTCTGAGCGCCGTTGTGATTGGCTACAGGAGTCAGGAGCCTGGGTGCGTCCTGGTTCTGCTTCCCAGGAGCAAAAGGCGGCGGTGGTGAGCGGACCGAGAGGGTGGGGCCGGCCGGGTAGCCGGCCTGAAGGTAAACCGAGAGGGTGGGGCCGGCCGGGTAGCCGGCCTGAAGGTAAGTGTTTTATTTTTTTATTATATTTATTTACGCCCTTCTCTCCTCCACCCCGCCACCCCCAGGAAATAGCGGCCGCCACTGGTCTTCATGTAGTGCCTTCTTGAATTGATCCACATTAAAACTGTATCAGGGACATCTTAAGGTTTTTGGGGGGCCTGGGCCAAACGTATTATGGGGGCCCCTGTTCGGAACAGCTTGAATGTATGATCCGGTTTCAGTTCTTTCATGCCCTCTCTTGGCCAGTTCACTGACACTGCACAGGTACACTCATCCACATTCTAAATGTGTTTACATTTAATATTCAAGGATAATGATGTGTTTTCAATATTGTAACACAGCAGCAGCTCACTAATATTACTGTAAAAAATCTCTCGGACACCCTCCAATTTCTCATAAGTGAAGTCCTGTTTTGATCTAAAAGAAACTTTCTTTTATGACTGTTGCATGAAACAAACACAACATTTGTTTGCAACAGACTCTCACACATCACCCACATAAAAAATAAATTAAAGGAAAACAGTATTTAAAATAATCAATTTAAGAAATATTCAAGGTAATCGGGGCAAGATTCTCTGAAAACAGAGCTGGCTCTATCGGGCCCCCTGAAAGGCTGGGGCCCTGGGCCAGAGCCCACTTTGCCCATACCTTAAAGCGTCTCTGGGTGTATGTTTGATCGTGGGCGCATACATAAGGCGGCAATGGAGATAATGCCTCATACACTGCCTTTAAGCTACCAGGATGGGCTGCCCTGCTGGTAATTCCCTCATCTTTGCCTGGGAATGAGCAACACAGATCGTGAGGGGAGAACACGACTAAGACAGGGCAAGGAGCATGGGGAGGGGCATTTGCAGAGGAATCACACAAGGGAGAGAGCAACACGGCGTGCTGGGGGGAGGGGGTTCTAGGGGCGAGAAGCACACGAGGGAGAGATCAACAGCAACACACAGGATGGAGGCTTGCAAGGCAGAGAACCACATGATGGACTGAGCAACAGAGCGTCGTGAAGCACACAAGTGAAAGAGAAACATATAGAGCGCAGGGTTTGCAGGAGGGACGGCACACAAGTCGTAGCATCATGGAGTACGCAAGGGAGAGAGCAACACGGACCATGGGGCAAAGGGGAGACTGCAGGTAGAAACTGTGCAGGAGAGCAACACAGAGCACAAGGGCTGCTTTCATAGAGGGAGAAGCATAAGAGGGAGAGGGCACATGGAGCACGGGAGAGGGGGAGTTTGCAGGTAGAAAGTGTGCAAGAGAGCAACACAGAGCACAAGGGCTGCTTTCAGAGAGGGAGAGGGCACATGGAGCACGGGAGAGGGGGACCTTGACAGGGGAAATATACAAGAGAGAGTAATATGGAGAATGGGGTAAGATTTATTTTCCAGGAAAGAAGCATATGAGAGTGAGAGCAACACAGAGTACTGGGGAAGGGTGGCTTGCAGGAGGAGAAGCACATGTTGGAGACAGCATCACAGAGCATGGGGGCACATAAGGGAGAGAGTAACAGGGCATGCAGGGAAAAGCACATGAGGGAGTGCAACACAGAGGACAAGGGTGGGAGGAAGCACCTGAGGTAGAGAGAAACACAAGATTCACAAGATTTTGGGAAACACAAGATTTTGGGAAACACAAGATTTTGGGAGAGGAGTTGGCCTAACGGCTAGGGCGGTCGACCTCGAATCTGGGGAACTGGGTTCAAGTCTCGGCAATGATGCTGAACATCCTGTGATTCTGGGCAAATCACTTAGGGGCCGATTCCGATCTCGGCCGGTAGGGCTCCGAATCGGATTCGGCTTTACCGGATCCGATTCGGAGCCCTGTTTCCCGACCGAACCGTACGCGGGTCCGGCCGAGCGAGTACGATTCGAAATCGCCGACCGACTCGTCCGGGCGTCCCGACCGCTCCGACCGACTCGCTCCCGGCTCGAACCGCTCCGACCGACTCGCTCGGACTCGACTCTCACCGCGCAATGGAGACGTTTCCCGGCCGGGTAAGTACGATGCGCGCCGCGAGCAGTCCGACCGAGCCGCGCACTCCGGCTCGTGAAGAGCTGTCGGAGCCGTACTTTGGGGGTCCGTGTCGGACCCCCTGTACGCGTGAGCCGCGCGAGTCGCACACAGGGGGACCCATGGGTCCCCCCTACCTGTGCGTGTACGGCGCGAATCGCTTCGCCGCGTACCTGTTGTAGGGGCGCCCTTGTCCGACTCGCACCCATTGAGTCAATGGGAGCCCGCGTACGCGTTGTACGACCGGCTCCCATTGACTTCAATGGGAGTCCGACCGACTCGAGTCCGATAACATACGGACGCATCGTACTCGTTCGGTCGGACTGCACGGGTCCGATTCGGTCGGAAATCTCTCCGGGTCCGGCTCGGTCGGAGAAATTTCCGGCCCGAATCGGAATCGACCCCTTAATCTCCCTGTGCCTAACAAAAAAATGAATGTGTCCTCATGTAATGCAACTGGTGCTAAGTAAAGCGCTCTGATACCCGATTCGGGTCAAATTTGCGCTATATAAAACTCTGTAAAAAAAAAAAAAAAGATTCAAGATCAGCAGTAGACTGACATACATAAATCAAAACTTTGAAACATTTTTAAGGGGCATTAAAAAAAACTAATTTATTCACTGTCAAACATCTGTAATACTTTTTAAAAGAAGGCACATACACAAATCTAAGCTTAAGACATTTTTAAAAAGCATTTAAAAAAGCTAACAATTTTGCAACACATCGATTTATTTACTGGACAGTATAGCAACTGAGTTGCAGCTCTAGCTGAATTAATACAATTTTTTTATGGAGAGAGGTTTTAAAAAAGTACGTCAGGAAGTTTTAAAGCTGGACAGACAAGTAAAACATGATCTAACGTTTGTACATGACCCTTAAATAAATTACATAACTTGTCATCCCATCTTATTCGGTACCAAGCGTCTGTAATACATTTTAGAGAAAGGCAATTCAGCCTAAGCAATATCATACACTGATGGATGCTGTGTTCTAGGTTCCAACCGATGCAGGATTGCGGCGCCAAAGTCGTGCAAGACCGTATTATTTCAACCAACCTCCTTATTCCCTTACAGAACCGGATATCATGTTCCAAAGAGCTAATTTTCATGAATGTTTTCGAATAATGTTTGAGATTTAAATAATAGGATATATTTTGCAAACCTGCCAGATTTCAATTAAAGTGCTGAAGTGTGCAAAAGATTTGTCATCAATGTGCAATCCTTTTTTATAGGAAGGATCAAAGCATTCTATGCATAGGAACTTCCTAAGCGTATTCTCCTGCGAGTGAAGAAGACGGAAAGCCCATGGTATAATGGCTGCCAATCCCCTTTTAAAGTGCTTACTAGACCCATTTCAATGTGCAATGCCTCGATTGGCGCCAGCTGCAAATAGAACACAAGACCCCCTTTGCTCTATGCATAAAGTGTCAGTGATCTACATTTATGATTTCTACACCACATAACAGTGTTGGAGGGATTTTCATGTTATATGCAGTTAATAGATGGTTAAAATGCCTTCGCTTCGTAGCGCCATGAAGTACTTTAGCATGAATCAGTGCCTTATTTATCAAATATGCTCTCTCTCTGATACAGTTGCCGATTTTTTTTCCCTAGAAAGGGATAAGATTGAACAGTTTCCAGAGGAACACTGCTCAAATGCCAACTATATTTTGCAGTTGGCTGAGAGTCCCTGGTGCAAACCTAAACTTCATAATCTTACTTTTGTTTATGTTGAATTTCAAATAATGAGTTTCGGCATACATTGATAATAAGTTAAATCGATTCTGCAATCCATTAGGTGTCAAATCTGGTAAGACAATATAATCCACATAGAATAGTGTCCCCATTGGGTAGGACCCCACCTTTGGGGCATCATCACCAACACGGCTCATCAACTCCAGAAGATCGGCAATGTATAGGGAAAAAAGCAGGGGCACCAGTAAGCACCCTTGTTTTAGACCATTTTTGGTTTCAATTTTTGGCGTGAGGCCAAAATTGCTACCCAGCATTACATGGCACAATGTGAAAGTATGCAAAGCTATGATAAATTTTAGTAAGCCCTCTGGAATACCCAGGGCAGTAAGTTTCTTCCACAAGGTATGCCTGTCCACAGGGTCAAAGACGGTGGAAACGTCAATATAGGCCGCGTATACTGGCATAGCACGCTTCTGGACTTACTTTTCCACAATTAGATTCAACACTGATATATTATCTAAAGTGGGGCAGTTGGCTCTAAAACATTGCTCCAGAGGTAAGATTTTCTTTTCTTCTGTCCAATCCTGCAGCCGGAGTAGGATACTCTTTAATAGATTTTTCTAGAGAGGCATCAAGCAGCATGATTTGCCTATAGTTATTCAGGGCATTAATGGGACCTTTTTTATGTAATGGAAGTATGATACTGCCCTCCAGCAATCAGGTATCTCCCCTGTAAGGAAGTAGTATCGATAAAACGCTGCCTAACAGTTAGCCCACAAATCGACCTCTAACTTTATAATAGCAACAGGCAGCTGATCAGAGCCTGTAGCCCCCATTTTCCTGACACTAAGAAGAATATCTTTCACTTGTGTCCTAAACGGACAAGGGAGAGTAGTACTTTGAATATCACCAAGCTTAGTATAAGCAAACTGCCACCAATCAAATGGGTCTCCAAATTATGAGGGTTATACAGAGAGGAAATGTATCTGTACCATTCAATACTGGTGACCAACACAAAGCACGGGGTGGGGATAGCACACAAGGGAGAGAAGCCCACAGAGTGCAGGGTGGCTTTCAGGAGGGTAAGAAGCACACAATGGAGAGACCAACATGGAGCATGGGGTTGGGGGTTTGCAGGAGGGGGAAGCACACGAGCAAGAGAGCAACACATAGCAGGGGGTAGTTCCCAGGGAGAAGGGAACATGAGAGAGAGAACATCATAGTGACCAGGAGCGCTTTATGGGTAGAGAAGCACACGAGGGATGCAGCATCACGGTGCATGGGATGGGAGAAGCACACGAGGGAGACAGCAACAGAGCATATGGTCAGGAGGTTTGACGATGGACGAGCATGAACCCGAGAGCTGGAAAACACACGACTCTCATAGAATGCTTTTCCAGGATGAAAACGTCAATTCCCTAAAACTTCGCAGTGGAAGGGTACAAGTTACAGAGCAAAAGAATGGTAAAGAGACTTTGCTGCAGGGGAGAGACAAACATAAAATGGACGAGATTGAACAAACAAAGCCATTGAATAAGAAGCAGGCAAATAAGAGTGACAATAAAGCCAACGAATGGTAAGCAATGGGCAGTCTGAAAGCCCACTGTAAGTTCCTGCTAAGCTCACAGTAGTGCTGTATTGCCTTCAGTGGCGTAGCTAGGCACTCTGCCGCCCGTGGCGGTCCCTGCCTTTTGCCGCCGCCGCCGAGCGCCTAAGAGGGGGGGTGCTGGCGATAAATTTACCTGCCGCCCCCAAATCTTGTGCCGCCCGGGGCGTACCGCCCCCTCCGCCCCCCCCTTGCTACGCCAGTGATTGCCTTGCTAATGGAAGATTGTGTGCTGTACAAATGCTAATTAATAACAATTAACAACAACTGGCTTACAGTATTTAGTCATTTAGAATAATGTCTTCCACCGTATGCCCCACATCTAAAAGACACATTTATTGAAACTGATATCCGGAAGAAAGGATTCCATTGCAATTTTTGTTGCAATGGGTTCATAGAGACTGTGGTTTTAGGATGATTTAAACAAGCATTGGCATAGCCAATAGGTCTCGCCTTTGGGACCTTATAAGTGTTTAGCCATGCAACAGTTAATGTTGTTGTACCAAGGATATTGTGCTGCATAACTAAATATTATAAGGTCCCAAAAGCGACACCTATTGGCTATGCCAATGCTTGTTGTGTATCCATGGGCTTGCCCATCCCTATGTGTCTTCCTCCTCTCTGTTCCCGCTTGCATTCTTCGTTGTACTTCCAAGTTTTCCTTGCATTCCCCCACCCTCCCTGTGTTTAATCTTGCTTCCGATAGTTTTTACTACTGGCTCCAGATATTGGAAGTGCACACCCTGCATCTCCCACTGCCGTTTTTGCTCCCTTCTTCTCTCATCTGCTCCTCTACACTAGATATTTTATGGAGCCCATATGCAGTCATCTTTGAATATTAGATTTTTTTTTTTATTAGCTGGTACAGCTCCTTGACAAAAGAGCAGAATGGATTCCATAAAATAAGTGTGGTTGAGCGCGCCAAAAGCACTTCCCATTCTACTTCTGTGCGCCTTCTATTGACAGTCTGATTGATGTTAGCTCACGGGTGCTCTTTAATTTCTCACATTGTAGGTTTGCTCTAATAAGGCAGAGCGGCATGAAGCAGCGATAAATGACATCGAGGCACTTTGCATCCCCGGTCTCAGCCCAACCAAGATCTCCATATCTCCGGTGCAGCGACTCCTGCGCTGATAAACAAAGTTGTGGTGATTGTCCAGTACGGTCATGTGTAGAAAATTATGTGTAAGGTTTGCAGTTCACCCTACACAAAAGATGTGTGTGTAACTGTGCTTTCGCACAAGAAAGAAGTGTCAAAATTGATCATTAAAGTACTCCATAAAAATATTGGACAAAAAATATTTATCATTGGGAATGGCACTGTTCATCCTGCGACCGTTGTAATTTAATTGAAAGCTATAATTTTACAAACTGTTGACAGGAAGATTACAACACATGATGCAGAAATCTCACTTGTATCAAATGTATGTGGCTGAAAGGTACATATGACATTTATCGCCACTGGTCGAGAGCAAAGGAAGGGCGGGCAACTCGGGTGAGGTGCGGCCAATTCCGCTAGCAGAGTCCAGTGACAACATCTAACAAGCTGGTAATGACGTGCGGCCGCGAACGGGAGTTGTGTGCCCACGCAAAAGTGAAACTGATCGCGGTCCAGATGGCGCCTCGGACGGTGAAAGTTGGCGCGTGCGCGCGTGCACGCGATCGTGAACGCAAGCTGGTAGCCAGCAAAAGCCTGTGGCTAGCACTTTGAAAACCCACATACTAAATTTCTCGCAGCGCATGCGCTGGCTCAGGCGAGACCTAAAAACTGCATTTTTGCACTTAACCTATTAGCTTTCCCAAAAAATAAAGAGGATAAGTTTAGCCTATGCAAAATGTATTCTAGAAAGGTCAAGTTCTCAAGAATTGGCTAGAAATGTTGTGCCATGAGAAGAAACATTAATTTTGAAGCAAACTGGCACACCTCAATAGACACTAATGTTAAACGAAAGCTGCCACGAGACAACGACCTGAAGCATTTCAAAATTTAAATATGATTACAATGTACAGATTATGTCCAGACACAACAGTATCGTTGCCAACATAGATGGTTAACTTTGAACTCTGTTAAAACAACCTGTTCTTGTTTTACGTACATATTCTTGAAAAGAGAGACTAGACTCCCTGTGAAGTCTCATTCCCTGGAACAACAGTCACTGCACTCTAATCGCAAAATTAAAGAGATTATTACCCACACTACTGCTCCATTCCTAATTTCTGGCCTTGCAAAGGTGTATAGCGCCACGGCAGGAACTACAACTCCAAGCTAGAAACTCTGAGGAAACCTCTACGTCGAATCTGTGTGAGGCTTTACGTTGTTAAACATATTTCCTGGACTCGAGCACAGCGTCCTAGGGGACAGTCATCCAGTAACCTCATATCTTTCCCAGTTAAAATTCAGAACCACTCTCTACCATTCTAGGCTTTGCACTTTACGTAAAAAGCTTTTTTACACCCTAGTGAAGTAAAGAAGAACAAAAAACAACAATAAAAAATCTTATTAGAGCAAAGTAGTGTTATTATGGGAAAGGCAGCAGAAGAAACACTTTTTACACTGGTTTAACTCGTTAATAGGAGCGGTTTCATATTTTGCTCCATGAATGTATTCTCCATTTTCGACTTTAAGAAAATGCGCTTGAAGGGACGGTAGAGGCAGTAATATTCTAGCACCGCAAGAACTCACTAAATTTAAATTAAACAAGCAACAATTAGCTGGGAGCAGGGGTGGGTGGCAAACAACGACTGGAGGCGGACTGTGCAAGCAAATAGGAGGAAGCAACGAAAGCGAAAAAGCCTAAAGAAACAAAAAACAGTCCCCTGCAACAGAAGTCTTTCGGCACACTAGCTCCCCCATCCGGATTTACTTACTACAGAGGAAAAAGAGGGGAGCAGGATTTTAAAGAGGTTGCAGGGAAAGGCTGAGCTGAACACCAGCAGCCAGGCACATCTCTCCCCCATGTCGCAGACTACCATCACAGCGCTCAAGCACAACAAAAAGGCGCACTGGAGTAGATGCCTTCTTGTGCCCCGGGGGCACCCTAAAGTGCGTACTGACAGGGGAGCACTCTAGTCGGTCCCTGCTTGTACCCCGGGGGCACAGTAAAGTGCACGTTCGATAGGCGCGGAGGAACGCAGAAAGTCAATGCTGAAACAGGAATGCTTCGGGCGCTCAGCTATAAATTAAAGCGTGCTGCAAGCCTGAATCCGAAGCGGGTGCCGCCACTATCAAGAGAAACGCTTAACTGAATACAGCATGTCGAGAGACAGAACATGCGCTGCCTAGGCTCCACTTTAAAAACAAGCATTGGCCGCGTGGCCGTGAAACTGACACGGCCGCGCGGCCGTGAAAGTGAAAGTAATCGCGAGCGTCCAGATGGCGAGGGAAGCCATATGGCGCCTGATCGCGCGTGCACGCTCGCGTGAACGCAAGCTGGTCGCCAGCAAAAGCCACTGTTTGCACTTCCAAAACCCGCTTACTAAAACTCTCGCCAGAGCAGCGCATGCGCTGGCTCAGGCGAGACCTAAAAAGGGCTATCTGAGATGTGAAATGAGGAGCAGTGTAAATGTAATTGTTTGTAGTTTGGGACTCGATTTATTTGCATACTCAGGGACAATTGGCAACATCTTTAGTAATGTCAAGAAACTTTTGTGTCATATAACCAGGAACTGAAAACAAAGGAGAGGAAGCAAAGAGGTGAATAAATAACTTAGTTAAATTTGACCCTAGACACAATTTAATAAATGAGACAAATCGGTGAAATTAATAACATGAATTACACACAGATCTGCTAGTTTCTGTGTATCTAATGAAGAGTGTCGGCGCCTTAAACAGTTGGCATTTGTTCTTGAAGTACAGATGAGCTCAATTATTTCAGCCAAACAAAATCTGGTGCTTAAAAAATAAATAAAACGTGTACTCCGTAGCCCAAATGACCCCAAATTTAAGTTCTGGTTCGGATGGTGCATTAAGTCTCCAATTCTGCCAAACAAAGCTCAACTTTTCATATCTGCGCGGCTGTATTGCTATAATGCACATATAGTAATTTCAGAATGGATGGATTGTTCCTGTTTTCCTCAGTTTTCTTCTGGGAACAGATGATGCTGAATAAGGTGTGCTTAATGTGAGCCAGTGGTTGCAGGTGGGGCCCACCGGCACTTATTTTTGGGAACTGGCACTTATTTTTATTAGACTTTCATCCAGAGCAAGAGAGAGAAACACAAGGGGGAAAGGAGGAAGCGAAAGATGAAAACAGTGATAAAGGGAGAAAGCAGGAATGAAAAAGAACCTGAAATTGTGAGATAACGAGTCAGGGAGTCTCTAGTGGTGAATGAAAGAGGCATGAGATGGAATCAAGACAATTCAGCCTTGGTATTGGCACTTCGATATTCGTAGCTCCGGCTGCGGGCTTCTGAACACAATTGTGGGCACCGGCACTCATTCTTTTACAAATTAAGCACTGTAAAGAGTACCTTTCTGTGCTGAAAATAATTATTTAGCAAACACAGTTCACATAATTTATGTGTTTGGGATTAACACACTGGGCAGATTTGACAACCATCTGAAACCTTTTCTCAATTCTTCTGCAACCAACAGGAGACTGATGACGTACTTAAATCTTATTTTTTTTAAAATATGTTTATTGGTTTTCAAGACAGGCATAATGGCAGACAATAAATGCAAGTTGAGTCTGGAATGCCAAACAGAAACAAACCCCCCCTTCCCCTCCCCCAGGCAGAACGAGTTACAATTTATTATTTAGTCTGAAAGCATTTGTTCTTCATAAACAGACAGGCGCAACGCGATAAGCGCCAAGGCAATGGCTGAGTTCTCACAGTAAGACCTGCAGTGCAAACGAGTTAAAGGGCGTACAGGACCTCAAGCTATATACATGGTGCAGCAAAGACAGGAGCAGTGGGTGAGAATTTACGAAAAAGCCGCAATTACATAAGAATTTAGGAGGCAAACATTTCCATGATACATGTTACATATTCCATATCACAGCAGGTCTGGGTGAGACAACAGGTAGGCAGTAAGTGGTGCCCAGAAATCCTTGGGACGTGATGCCTCGGGTATTTCCTCCACATAGATCAACAGCTGATCCCTACAATAGATCAGATCCCGAAGCCACTTTTTTACAGTTGGAACAGTCTTGGCCCCCCAACATTGCGCAACTGCTCTCTTTGCAAACAAGGTGTACACTGCAATTATACGTCTGTTACAAGGCTTAAGGCGTTTAACATACCCAAGGAGGCAAATCTCAGGAGTGCAATGCACTGATTCCAGTACAATATCTGTAAGTATCCGCATCACCCTGGACTAGAAGGCAAACACACCCGCACACAACCATGCTACATACAGGAAGTCCGCATCAGCTTGTCCACATCGCACACACTGAGCGGATTCGCGCAGACCATACCTACAGAGTTGTAAAGGGGTATAATACAATTGGTGTAAGAATTTGAAGTGAATTATTCTGAGATTACAGTTTGCTGTAAGGAACCAGTGAGCTCGCAACATGCCTTCCAAGTATACGGTGCGAAGGTGATCCCCAACGCTGCCTGCCATCTGAGACAGGAGGGATGGTCTGCGAGTTCTCGCTCTCGTAAGGAAGCATTATAAAGTTTAGTAATTAACCCTGTGCGTCCCTCCCCTGTCAGCTAACCTGCAACGCCCGTAGAGTCGTGGGTTCCGCCGGATATTCCGGATAGATAGCCCGAATAGCTTGTCGGACTCGGACATACGTAAACCCAAACATAAAACCGCGATCTGCCCCCCCCTGTAGCTCCTGCAGTGTCTTGAATCGACCATGCGCGTACAGGTCCCCCAGCCGGGAGACGCCAACTCTAGCCAGCTCACGGAGAGCAGGTTTTTCACGAGCCGCCGAAATGTTGGGGTGTGAGGCCAATGGTAACAATGGAGCATATAAATATGGTAGCTGCGCCCTTTTCGCCAGCATCCGCCAGGCCCACGCCGTGCAGTGTACTGGGTTTATTTCAGTTCGTGGACCACCCGAGCCTCCAGACAGGGTCGCCGCTTGAAGCGGCATCGGGAGGACGGCATCCGATTCAATAGCCACATGAGGTTGGAATCGCTGCGGAAAATGCCAATAATGTGCAAATTGCGCCTGCGCGCACAAATAGTATAGTCTTAGGTCGGGGGCCTCAAAGCCGCCCCGGTCAAAAGGCTGAACCAGAATATCCCACCGGCATCTGGGCTTCTTTCCCCCCCATACAAATGTCAACAACAACAATTGAAGTGTTTTAAACAGCGCCAAGTTCAGCTTTATGGGAATGTTAACAAAAAAATAGAGCAGTTTGGGGAGGAACGCCATTTTCACCACAGCAATCCTGTCTGCAAGCGAGAGGGGCAAATGTGCCCACCGCTCAGCCAGTTCAGTAATACGTGTGATGGTGCGCCCGTAGTTCTCAGTGATCACCTTATCCGGATCCCTGTGCAGCCACACCCCTAGATATTTCACGGGATCTGAAGTCCAGGTTAGGGGGAAATCCAGCTCCACCTCCCTCGTACCTGAAGTCAGCGGAAACACTACCGACTTTGTCCAATTAATCCCAAGACCGGAATATAGTTCAAATTTTACATATTCCCGGAGCAATGCGGGCAGATATGTGGTAGGCTCTCGGACGTAGAGTAACATGTCGTCAGCATATAGAGAGACCACAAGTGGTCTCTGCCGAAAGCGCAGCGCAGCTGCTGCATGCTGCTGACGGAGCTTACAGGCCAGGGGCTCCAGTGCAAGGGAGAAGAGCATTGGCGACAAGGGGCACCCCTGCCGTGTGCCTCTTTCTATAGGAAACGCAGATGACACCAAACCGTTAACGCGCACCCGGGCAACCGGATTGTCATAAAGCACCCTAATCCATTGCAGGAAAAACGGGGAAAGCCCATTCTAGTTAAGACTGTGAACATGTAAGTCCAGTGGAGGGAGTCAAAAGCTTTCGCTGCGTCTAGCAGCACTGCGACAGCTTGAAAGTCGGAGTCAAAGTAGTGCAGGGTGGAAAAAACAGTGCGTAAATTATGAGTCGTGGATCGAGCAGTGACAAACCCAGATTGGTCAGGCAGGACCAGAAGAGGGACCAGCGGTTGGAGCCTAGTAGCAATCATTTTTGCCAGGATCTTAGCATCGATATTTATAAATCGAGAGAGGACGGTAGGACTCACACATATTTGGGGGCTTATCAGGTTTCAGCAGTGTGACCAGCAGAGCCTCCTTAAGAGTAGGCGGCAGCTGTCCCTTCTCATACGCCTCCGCATAGACTTCAAGGAGTCTAGGGGCGATATCTGAGATATAGGCCTTGAAGAACTCGCTGGGTAATCCGTCCATCCCAGCAGCCTTACAGGTCGGCAGAGACATTATGGCGAGTTTGACATCCTCAACGTCAAACGGCTGCATAAGATATTCACGATGTGAATTGGACAGCCACCCCAGTGCAACGTCATCTAGATAGGAACCAATCTCCTCAGGCGGCGGAGAGCTCCTCGCAGCGTAAAGCTGAGTATAAAATTGCAGTACCGCATCGCAAATTTCCGGAGTCGAGTAGCAAGCAACCCCATTCGCGTCCAATATTTCGGTTACACAATCCTGACTACGCGGCGTCGCCAACCGCTGCGCCAAGGAGCGACCAGGACGGCCTCCCTCTGCATAGTAACGAGCGGTGCTGCGGCGAGAACGGTGCAATAACTCCTGATCAGCCGTTGTATTGTGTTCCGTAACTAACTCACGGATTGCAGCTAGTTTTTCTGTGGAGGGATCGGTCTCATATTCACGCTCGAGTGCGGAAATATCGGACGCCAATTTTTGGATCCTACGACGGATATCCCTCAGTACTCCAGATTGTGCTCCTATACAAGCCCCCCGAATAGTCACTTGAAACGCCTCCCAAAGCACTCCAGCACTATCTACAGATCCCTCATTTTCTTTAAAAAAAATTCTGATCGCTTCTCCGATTGTCTGCTTAAAAACTGGATCAGTCAACTCAGACGGCTGCAAACGCCACGTAAAGGGCGGTCGCTCACACGTGGGTACCTGCAGTGCTAGGATTACGGTAGAATGGTCTGAGAGTGTGCAAGCCATATGCTCCACCCTCTCTACCCAGGTGCAGACCACCTCCGAGACGAGCCAGAAGTCTATACGAGACCAGGACCCATGCACAGAGGATACAAATGTGATCTCCCGACCCGTGGGGTGTCGAAGACGCCAAATATCACGTAGGTGGCCGGCATCCAGCAGCCCCAATAGCACCTCTGCCGCCTGTCTAGACCTCACCGCACCACTACCAACCCTATCCAAGGCAACATTCAGACATACATTAAAATCGCCTCCCCAGATAACTGCTGCAGGTGGAAATGCTGAGATCCTGCGCCATACATCCAAAAAGAATGATGGATCATCTGTGTTCGGTCCATAAACATTCACCAATAATACACTCATGCCACCCAGTTGCCCATGCACTATTGCCACTCGTCCGTGCTCATCCGTGTCAGTGCGAATCATAGTAAAGGGAACACCTTTTTCACGAGAATTAACACCCCCTAGAGTAGGTAGAATAAGAAGACGCAATTCTCGTACTGGCCCAGCGCGCTCCCACTTTTTGTGCAGTTTCATTAGTGAGGTGAGTCTCTTGCAGTAAGGCAATTTGCACTTCCAGTCTATCCAAATATGCTAACACCGATCTTATCTTTTTGGGGTATTCAGCCCACGCACATTCCAGGTGAGGAACTTAACTTTACCGCTCATAGTGTTGCGTCAACATTAACTGAACATACTTGCAAAAGCACATATCATGCGTGTCTGAAGAACAATACCATATCGGAACAAAGGTGTCATAGCACAGCCGCATTGTCATTCCGCCTTCCAGGAACACAAACCCCATTCCCCCCACCCACTTCAGCAACCCCAACTCGCCAAAGCCATCCCAGTGCAAAAACCCAACCCCCAACAAACCCATATAGAAACAATATGCATTCGGGGAACACCCAATTCGGGGCGCAGAGTGCTACTAGCCTCCTACGTAGTAGAAGGTGGCCGAGCAGGTCTAGAAATTTGCCAAAATATATAACGTTAGTTATTTAGTGCACAGTGTAGCAGAGCACAGTATTTCCAGTTACTATAGGACACCCCAACCGGAGTACCTCGTAAAAAAAAAACAATCATGCCCTGTAATAATACAATATGAAGTGTATGATCATAATTAGATGCTAGGTATGAAAAAGGACAGAACAGCAACAACAAATGTTCCGGTTAATCTGTTTCTTCTTGGGCTGTGCCAGGCCCGCGTTTTGTACGTTTCAGGTGTTTTGCATGTTCAAGAGCTGCCTTGGGATTTGAGAAAATCTTAAAGTCCCCATCTGGGCCTACACGGAGGCGCGCGGGGTAGAGCATTGCATACGGGACCCCCTCCGCCTGAAGAAACTTTTTTACTGCACTGAATTCACGCCTCGCCGATTGCACAGCCACAGTGAAGTCGGGGAAAAAGGCCAAGGTGTTGCCCTGATATTCAATAGCTCCCTTCTCCCGAGCGAGGCGTAGGATAGTGTCACGGTCTCTGTAGTTTAAGAGTCTAGCTATGACAGGCCGTGGAGGGGCACCCGGAATAGGTCTCGGTGCCAGAGAGTGATGGGCCCGTTCGACAACAAACATGTTGGAAAGGCGCTCAGATCCAAAAATCTCCTTAAGCAGGCTTTCTAGAAATATCTCCATTCTCCCCACATTCGTCTACTCCGGCAGCCCATTAAGTCTGATGTTGTTGCGCCGGGACCGCGCTTCCAAGTCTTCATTCTTGGCCTGGATAAGGGACAATACCTTCTCCATATTGAGCGCCTTGCCCGCCACATCACTCAACCCATTCTCCGTGGCCGAAACACGTTGCTCGACCTCCCCCATGCGGACATTGTGCTTCTCCAGCTGTGAGGACATATGATCTAGGCGGTGGGTTACCGCTGCCATAGTACCTTCAATAGATTGAAGGCTGCGTTGCATCGCTTGGAGGGTAGTCTCTAGTGTGGGGGAGTCGGAACTGTGGGCATCCGCCTCAGAATCCGAGGCCGCCTTTTGAGAGGATTTGGCTGGTTTGCGGGCCTCAAAAGTGAGACGGGGTTGTGATCTGTCAGTTCTCCCCATGCTGAATATAGTCCGGCCTGCCTCCCCAATCCACCGGGCGAATTATACACCAAGGAGGCCGAGAATGGACCCACACTATAGGGTGAGGCAGAAGTCAGACCAACAGGAGCACCCACACCACACCAGGATGCGAGGAGAGATATGTCCTGCAAGTGCCAAAGCAAGAAGGCCCAGAGGGAGAAGCATTCACCAAGACCCTCACAGATCGAAGATGTACGCGGCACCTCAACAGCAGCACAGGAGATATGGAGTGTTACGTCGGTCCCGCCACAGGAAGGAAACACCTTGGACTACCAAAGATAGATGTCGTCTCGGGACAGCCGCAGGCCTCCAACGCAGCGCAGAACCCCAAGCACACTACAGGCCACCGGCAGAGGAGGCAGTCTCCAGGCCCACCACCGGGGTGAGCAGCTAGCGGATCCGCAGCCTCACGGCAACCAAGCGCTGCACCAATGGAACCGGGGAAGATTCAACACACCATGGGAGCAGTGGCCCAGCAGTAACCCCCAACAGGCAGCAGCGGTAGTCCTCACCACAGCCCACGTCCGCCAAGCGCGCAAAGCGGCGGCCCCCGCAGAGGTGCGCTCCTACAGGCCAGCAGCAGCAGGCGGAGCGCCGCGCCAACCCAGGGCCCTCACCCGCCTCCGCAGTCGCGGGCCCCCCAGGCGCCGCACCCCACTCACCACCACCGGAACCAGGAGCGATGCGGGCGATGACAGACAGGGGAGGCCCAGCCGCAGCCACTGGAAGATGCGTAGGAGGTAAGCGGGCCGCCGTCCTCCGTCGCTCAGGCAGCCAGGTGTAGCTACAGCTGCCTCGAAACCAGGGCGCCTCCGCAGCACAGGCCCAGCGAAGGCAGCACAGGAGTCCGCTAGAGCGGATGGGCCAACACAAGAGTTCACGGCCTCAGGGGCGACAGGCGGTCGCCATTTTACAAGCGCCAGCCGGCGGGACAGACAGGTCGAACACAGCGCGCTGCGGCAGACCCAGGCACGATCCGACTCCCACAGCGCTTACAGGAGGGCTCCGCAGCTCCATCCAGTCCATTCAGGGGCAGGGATGCTTAGATTTGCGGCAGATACTAGACGGATAGTTGCTCGGCCGGGCAGAGCAGCACTACGGTGCGGCCATCTTGCCGTGCGCTCTCTAGCGCCCCACGTACTTAAATCTTAAAAGTAAACACTGTGCAGTTAAAGGGAATGATACCAAAAGATCATGCAATAGTGTATATGACGGAGTAGCAAATTTGTTTTTTTTTTAAACCCGCAGTGTTCTGGAACTTTGTGCTGTCACCTTGTATCGGGCTAAGCCACGGTGTGCGCAGGGCGCATGCTTATGCCATGGCAATGTTCTTTTTCAAGGTATCTCATGTGGATCTGAGCTGACAGGGTTGGAGAAATTCCTGGTCTTACAACTAACAAAATCTGCCAGTTTACATCAAAAACTTCCCCTGGAAGAAACTCTTTGCGAAAGCTCAGTGCTCACGCAATAGAAAGAAAGTAGGGCAGTAACTGGGGAAAAAATGGAATGAGAAAATAAAGCAGTGGTACAAAAAACAAGTGGTGAAGAACTGAAGGGATTAAAGAGAATTTAGATGAAAGACTGAAGCATCAATGCAATTGAGGGAAGGTAATTAGAAAGAAGCAAGCAAGGGAAAAAAGAAAGAAAACTATGCAAGTGACTAAAAAAGAAAAAAGGCTGACGCAAGAATGATAGAAAGAAACAGCAGAAGGGCAAAAGGATGGTGGCATGATAGGGAAGAGTAAGAAAGACAGAAAGAAATTATACTTTAAAAAAGGAAAAATAAAGACAGACCTAAAAACGATTAAAGGAACAATTTAAAAAAAGAACAAAAATGGGAGAATGTAAAATAAAAGACAGAGATAAAGAAAGAAACACCAGCAGGAAAAATCTGAAAGCTGGCTGTATATTTCCTCCTGAATTTGTATACAATACTGGCCTTTTTGTCGATTTATAATTTGAAAAGCATTTTTGCACACTTGTTACTCAAAAGCTGCAAAACAAAAAAAACGTTGCGAATCGGGTTCACTCTATGTAGCAGTACAAAACCCTATATTTACTCTACAACTGCTACTGTTTGAACAATGGGATGGAAAAATGCATCTATATATGCAATCTAGCCTTGGCTAAATCACAAATGAAATATGATGTGAGTTTTGTTCAAGCATTTTGCATCAAGTTCTATGATTGTTAAGACGCTTAGTGCACAGATGCTGTTTTAAATTTACCTGAGACATTCAATTAGGAACTGGAAAACTATGTATTATTAAAAAGGGCAGATTGAAGAAGGTGAAAGGAATCGACGGTTGGACCATTCTTTCAAACTACAAATATGGCAACTGTCAGTATCTAACCGGAAAACTTTGCTAGGCAGATCATAATACCCCATTCCTGGATGTTATTTGACTTCCATTATGCATCGAAGAAAATCACATTAGCTCTAATACAAGTTAAAAGTAATAGAGGTGATACGGAATGTTAGGATGCTGTTGAAGTGTTGTTACCGCAGATGTTTAAATTTGATCTAAAGGTAAATCTGCAGACGTTGGGGTGTTGGCGAGGGGGGGGAGCGGTAGGGGCAGGGTCATACCCAGTAGCGGCCCGTGGTGGGAGTGCTGCCGGGCGCTGACGTGGGGCGGGGGAGGGGCAGGGTGGGGGTAGTAAACTACGGATTACGGCCGATTAGAGGTAAGTAAACATATAAATAAATAAAACGAATTTCGTTGCGCGCGCTGCATCGCCAAATGCGCTGCAGCGCGTGGAACAAAATTTATTTATATGTCTACTTACCTCTATACGGCCGTATTCCGTACTTTACTACCCCCACCCTGCCCCTCCCCCGCCCCACGTCACCGCCCGGCAGCTCTCCCACCACGGGCTGCTACTGGTCATACCAATTAAGGACCTGGAGAGTATATATGTTGAAGGCTACGGCTGAAACGCATTGGTCTTTGTGTTTCCACCAGAGGCAGATGTAAAATAAAAGGATTTTGGTAACCTGAGCCGTGCTGCTGTCTTCCTTTCCCGTCATGTATGTTGGTTTGCCAGCGGTGTCTCTTGGGGCTCCTGTGGAGGCGATCTAAGGAAATATATAAATATATATATTCTTTTTGGATATATATATATATATATATGTATATATATATATATATATATAGTCCACAAATCCCGTAGTGGCTGCAAACAGCAAAGAACACACGGGCTCAGACCACAGCTGCTGGTGAAATAACGAGATTTATTCAAAGTAAGTTAACCGGTCCACAACATATATATATATAATGACAGGTGGCGGGAAGGCATTTCAGTTACTCAAAGCGATTATAAGGCAATCTATGCAACAGGAAGGGTAAGGCGTTAACTCTTCGGAGGCTGGTTACAACTCAAAGGGATCAGAATACTCCAATTATATCAATTTGATACAGCTTGTACAATTTGTCCCTATCTGTCTTTCATTCTATTAATATGAGCATACTGACGAGGCTGGGCTACAGGGAATCGATGTGGCCGCAAAGGCCTCAGAATCGGATATTTAAAGAGGTAAACAAGAGGAGAAAGAAAACACAAAAAGAAGAGCCAGAATATTAGTTCTTTGGGACTCAAGAGTGACCATGTTCCATCAGATTGTGTAACCTAAACTAAGGTGTCAATGGGATGGGTTTCACTTGTTGTAACGAATCAGATTTCTCAGACTCTTGAGAATCATGCAACTTTTCTTTGTCCTCTCTGGGCCCTTCTAAGTAACATTGTTATCTGAGTGACTGTCTGCTTCTTATATGCAAGGACAGCAAAAGGTAAGACACTTCGAGAAGATTTATAATGCAAATTCCAAAAAAAGGGTCTCCTGATCTGTGGTGGATTATTAGGACACCAACTAATGGATATATACTACCTACTCAAAAAGCTGGCAGGAAAAATCATGCAAGGCCGTAATCCGATAAAGCGGGCACAATTCATGCTGCAGATCCATGCATAAAAACAAGGGCAAATGAAGGCTCCAATGAGACACTTGACCTTAAGTAAACTTAGGTGTAGGTGCAATAATTCATCAATGACAGTAAATGGTGAGTTGTACTATTTTCTTAGAATATATATAGGCATTTAAGGAAAAAACGTCTGTTTAACAAAAAGCGTGTGAGGGGCCTAGTGGTGTAGATGTGAGGTGATGTGAGGAGAAATAAAATGAGGCGAGGTGGTGCTCCAAAATGGATTTTAATCTGTGAGCCCACTCGTCTCAATTAAAACCAGAATAGGGATACCGCCGATCATAATGGTCGGAGGTGTCTATATGTGTGTAGTCATGGTCAAACCTTAATTGAGACGAGTGGGCTCGCAGATTAAAATTCATTTTGGAGCACCACCTCCCCTCATTTTATTTCTCCTCACATCACCTCACATCTACACCACTAGGCCCCTCACATGCACCTCATCTATATGGCTTGGGAAAAAGATCTCCGAAAATGAACCCCTCATAGGGTGCCCATTAGGCATTGCAGCGCCGGCCTGACGAGGAGCAAGACCTATGATGAAGCATGACACCCAAATGGGTGTGTGAGGGCCCCACTTCCCAAATTGGGAGACACCCACACTCCACCACTACTGAGTAAGGTTGATGACCAACCTAGCCTCCTTCTTCTTTCCCCAGCCTACAGGAACTGAATACTCCTTCGGTGCTAACAAAAAGTGTTAGCATCTTCACAAGTCTTGGTTGAAACTGAACTGCAGCAATAAACGATGTGAAATCAGCAACCAGTGTTATTAAAGCTTCTTTGAACATGAGGCAAACGCACTTGAAGACAAGCATCGGCAAAGTCAATAGGTCTCACCTATGGTAGAGCTTTTGGCTTTGACAATTTCTTTTAGCCATGATGTACAGCAGTGTGGCTACTGTGCAGCATGGCTAAAAATGTTAGAAAAACAAGTGCTATGAAGACGGCCAACACTGACCGAGAGGGGCAGTGATGTGTTTTCTTAGTATGGGATTATTCTCTGCATTCACAAAAAAATCTTTTAATTATCTTATGTCCGAGCTGAAGTTTGCTGTTTTGGCACCGCATGAAGACAGCACCAAAAAGACCATGTAGAGCAGGGAGTGCAGTGCAGTTTGCATCTTTGTAGCATCTTGACACCTGCTGATGTGATTTTTCAGTGATTTTTTTTCTGGCAGAACAGAAAAGGGTTAGCAACAAAGAGGGAGGGGGTGGCAGATAGATGAGGCTAGCAACAATGGGGGGTGGCAGACCGGACAAGCAACAATAGAGAAGGACAGTGGGGGGCAGGGCAAGCAACAATGCGGAAGAAGGGATAGAGGAAAGGCATGCAAGTAAAAGGAAAAAAAATACCTCTGAAAGCAGCGATCAGCGGGCAAGGTAAGCAGTACTTGGGCTATGCTCCAGGGTAGGGACAAACACATGAAGAGGAAGTAAAGCCAGCACTTGCTGACCAAAGAGAAGCAAGGAAATGAGAGTGACAATGAAGACAACCAATGGTAAGCAATGGACAGGTTCTAAGCCACCTAGTTATACAAAATGTCTCGCAAGTGACAGCGCATGGCTCTCTCAGATGACACTTAAAGTATAGGGTGTGGGGAGGGAAAGGGGGAGGGAGGCGGCAAACTGTCAATGAGGCAACAGTGAAGGTGAAGGTGCCTGTTAAACATACTGAAGGGCATAAAACAACCAACAGCTCCCCCAAAACATTTGTGTCCTGCCTGAGGGGAAACAGCCTTTACTATGCAGGACCTTTGACACGCAGGTAAGTATTTGTACCTTTTCCAAGCAGTACTTTACCACTCAAGTAAGCATTTGAAGGTGTTCAGGAGTTTTTGCTCAATACCCACACATGAAGGTGGAGATTGCGAAGGCGCGGGTGTAGAACCCCGCCCTGTTGCTGTGCAGCAGGTCCTCCTGGAGGGGCAGCCTGATCGGAAGGTAGATGCTCAAGCCCAGGAATTCGGAATACAATACTCTCCGTGCCTAATTGGGAGCCACGAGGATGACTTGGGCCGGTTGGTCCTAATCTTATAGAGAACTCAGGGCAGGAGTGGTATCTGCAGAAAAGCATACAGGAGTCCCGAGTTCTACTCGAGATGGATCGCGTCTCCAAGCGGGAGACGCATTGGAAACTCCAACGCACAGATCTGCTGACAAAGTGTTCTCAGCGCTCGCAAACAAATCAAGCCAAGGTTTTCCCCATTTGCAGAAGAGACTTGCGCCACCTCCAGGTGTAGCTGCCCTTTGTGATCCACTAGGTGAAAACGGCTGTCCTCATCTGCTCTGACATTCAGTGATCATGTCAGGTAGTTCACCAAAAGAAAATTATTTGGTGTCCTAACCATTTCCAGAGGCGCAAGGCCTCCTGGCATAGGTAACATGCTTTACAACGACGCTGCAACCACGCAGCCTTTACAACGCAAATCTTTACCATGCATATGCCTTCCCTATGCATGGTAAGTATAGTTAAGGTAAGTATAGATATATATACTTATTCACTGAAAGGGGACGTTATAGTTAGGAAATAGAATTTAAAAAACCTTCGAAATTTACTAAAACACCTAAGGTTACAGGGACATTATAGTTAGGTTCACAACTTACACACACAAAAACATAGAAATTCAGCAGTTATAGTTATCTCAAGAAACTATAACTTGTGCCCTAAGGTAACTATAACTCGCGCCCTGCCATGCACAGTTTTCTCATCAATAATTTTACAGCAAATGTTGCACTGATATTATCTACCTATAACTACCTATATATATACATATATATATATATATATATACACACGCACATATATATATATATATACACACACACACACACACATATATATCTATATATACATATATTTCACTTACCTTATTTAAACTTACCTGCATGGTAAAGGCATGCGTTGTAAAAAAATGTGTTAAAGGCATGCGCGGTAAAAGCATGCGTTATAGCGCGTACAACCCCTGGCACAGGGTCTGTGACCCCACCTGCCCTGTTCGTTGCAATACCATACTACAGTGGTGTTGTCCAGACTCCCCTTAATGGACGGCAGGAAGGCGTTCAACTCCAAGCAGATGGCCCTCAGCTCCAGAAGGTTGATGTGGAGCTGGGACTTCCCCGGAAACCAGAGAGGCCTGAACTCCACTTCTTCCAGGTGGCAGCCCCAACCCAGAAATGATGAATCAGTCACCACAGTCAGCTCTGGGTGGAGAAGGGTCTGCCACTGATCCAATCAACGTCCAGTAATCACCACCTCAGATCATTTGTAGTCTCCTCTGAAATCTGAATGTGGTTGAAGAGGTCCCCTTGATGTTGGGCCCACTGCGACTTCAGACCCCTCTGTAAGAGCCCGCATATACTACCTAGCGTGCTCCAATAGCAGGTTATAGGAGGCCATCAGTCCCAGCAGCCTCAGTCAAGCTCACTGAAATCCAGAATCGAGACTGAAAGATTAGGATCATAGCCTAAATGTCCTGGACTCTTTTTCCCAGGGTAAAGGGCACAAAACCAAACCGTGTCCAGAATGGCTCCGATGACAGGGAGCATCTGAGGAGGAGTCAGGTGTGACTTCGGAATGTTAATAGCGAATCTCAAAGATGACAGGAGGTTCACCATAGACTGGAGGTGGTTGACGACTGCCTGGGGTGAGCCCACCTTCAACAGCCAGTCATTGAGGTAGGGGATGACTGGCACCCCTGACCTCTGAATACATGCTGCCACTACCACCACCATCACTTTCATGAACACCTAAGGGGCACTGGTGAGACAAAAAGGGGGCACAGCAAACAGAAAATGCTCCTCTCTCACCACAAACCTCAGATAACACTGATGGGCCAGCAGGACGGGAATTTGAAAATAGGCGTCCTGGTGGCCCAACACTACCATCCAGTCTCAAGGGTCGAGGGCGGACAAGACCTGGGGCAGTGTGAGCATTTTGAAATTCTCCTTCCAGAGGAAGGCATTGAGAGTGTGCAGGTCTAGATTAGGCCAAAGAACTGCAACCTTCTTGGGCACCAGATGACAAAGACGTCCTACTTATGGCACCAGCACCATCTCAATAGCCCCTTTGGCCAAAAGGGCTTGCACTTTCAGCCGCAAAATTGTGGGATGGTCGTCCATCAGTCGCTGAGGGGATGGTGGAAAGAGCAGCAGAGAAGAAGAGAGAAAAGCTAAGGCCTCCCACTGTGGACAATCTGTAGGACCCACTTGTGCAACATGATCACTTGCCAACCCGGTAAGAATTGGTGGATTCTGCATCCTACTAGGTGGCTGCGTCCATGCAAGGGCACACTAAAGAGGTTTGGCAGGTGGGGCCACAGGGGATGCGATAGACTGGGTGCTGCGGTGACCTTGGCCACAGGAGTGGTGGGCACCACTGCCTCCTACATGAAAGTGCTGCATTCCCTGAGAGTGCTGGATGGATTGGCGGTACGGAACACCTCTGCCAAAGTCACGAAAGGAACAGTGGAATTGCTGTGGTTGGTATGGTGGGGCAGAAAGACCCAGAGAGCAAGCAGTAGCTCTGCATTCCTTGAAGCGCTCGAGAGCAGAAACAGCTTTCTCCCCAAACAAGTGAATCCCATCAATCTGCATATCCATCAAGGAGGACTGAATGTTGCCCGATAACCCAGTCGATCACAGCCACGCATGGCGGTGAATGGCAACGCTGGTGCCTATGGCTTGCCCAATGGAATCTGTGGTATCCAAGCCTCAACGAATTGTAAACTTGGCAGCATCACGACCATCTAGCATCGCCTGAGAGAGTACAGGGAAAATGTCTTCGGGTACACCAGAGAGGACTTGAGCCACTGAATCCCAAAGGGGGTGTAAATAGCATCCCAACAAACATCTGGATTTAACAGATCAGAGGGGCAAGCTCGTAGAAGAAATTATGTTTGCCGAATGTTTCCACTTGCTTTGATTCCCTGTCTGGGGGGGCGGATAGAAGGAAATGTGTTGGGATTAGAGCGGCTGGTAGAAGCTTGCATTACTGACCTTCTGGCGAGGAGTGTTGTGAACGAAAAGCAGTGTCGCCAGGAGCAGGGTGAGGACTCTTGGCAATTTGTCTATTGACAGGGAGGCCACAGCAAGCTTTGGCCCAAGCCCCCAAAAAGGTGTCCATCAGTGCTTTGTTAAGGGGAATGAGGGGCTAGGAAGACGTTTGCCCCGGTTGGAGGACTTCCATCAAGACATTAGTTTTCACCTCCATAGTGAGAAGCTGGAGGTCAAGTACTTTGGTCGCCCTATGCATTACCATGGCATTGAAGGCAGATTCTTCTGTGGCTGGAAGAGGGGGAGAAAAAAGACCTGTCTCCGGGGAGGTAACGAGGCCACTAGCCTCCTGTAAGTCCTCCTACCATTTGTGATCTTGGTAGGGCTGAGCGTACATACCACCCGGGTCATGTTATCAGAGTCAGTCCCAAAAAAGGGAAATGAGAGAATGTTGTCTACGCTGCTGTAAGTCAAGGGGGGAAAGCAGCATCTCGGTGGAGTAGGGCGGGATGTAGGCCGAGGTCAGACCAGCATTGAGTCGGCGTCGGAAATGACAATCAGGCTACGTCTTTAGGTTGTGAAGATAGCATCGCCATCGACGTGCCCGTGTCTGGCGTGGTATTTGACACCAGCAGCGGAGTTAGAACAAGAGCCGGAAGCAAGGTAATATTGGGGGGTCCAGCTGGTGCGGAGGACAAACCCGCCAACAGTATTCCAGTTGGAGGGCCTCTCACCTCTTGGGGGCCCGAAGGCACGCCAGGGGGAGTCGGCAGAGATCCAAAGAGCCAGAGCATGGCTGCATGGAACTCTTCTATCTGATGTGGCATGGCTGAAGCCCATGGAGATTTGGGTTGTGCCTGGACTGGCTGTGAAATCGGCTCCGAAGTCGGCTGACTTTGGGATCGAGATCAAGAAGGGTGGCGCTGCCCCGTGCCTGTTCAGGCAACTGCGAGTTTCACGAGTTAGCGGAATCCCTGCTTCGACCTGCTGTGTTTTTTATGCTTTCCTGAGGACTTGGAGCGTGCCAAAGACTGATCCCTAGAGCTGCTCCATTGTCTCTGGGAACGGGACGAAGAGTGATGTTTGGATGCAGAGCGCGACTTTGAATGGTCCAGTTATGAAGTCTTTTTATATTTGGCAATGTACAGTTTCGCCTCGTATTTCCTGATAGCTTTCAGGTTCATCAAACACAAAGTCTCTGCAGGCCTTGGGGTCGTGGTTCGATCCCAGGC
This sequence comes from Calotriton arnoldi, assembly GCA_963921515.1. NCBI lineage: Eukaryota > Metazoa > Chordata > Amphibia > Caudata > Salamandridae > Calotriton > Calotriton arnoldi. The sequence goes on from CAWUFW010006863.1 coordinate 357,185, forward strand.
ACCACAGACACATTTGATGGGGATCAGTTACACACATTTGTTTGCAACAGTTCCTACTTAAACCCTGTTGTTTTAGGGGATGGCATCCTTTGCACACGGTAGAAATGTAGTTTGAAAATCAAGGTAATGTCTCTGAGAGACCAGAGGGAGCTTCGGATCTGCAGAAAGAAAGGAGCTGATGTCAGCGTGTGGGTGTAGCACATTTATAGGCCCGCACATCATTTCCAAAGGGGAACGGCATAAGTACAGAGCTGCAAGCTGCCACCTTCTGGCGCGGAGAAGAATTACTGAAAAGTTTCCGGATACAATCTGATGCATCAGTAATATTCAAAAGATGAGGAATCCTGCAGCTAGAAGTCTCTATTAGACGTTATAATACTGAACCAGAGAACCTAGTTATAACACTTAATAAAAAGCATCTACTATAGTAACATGTCAAGCCACTTTAAATTCAAAAGGCTGAAAACCTCCAGTTGAAAAATAATGAATGGCTAAACACTTAAAATATTTAAAATAAGTAAACAAATGACTGCATTGTTAGCAGCCAATGATGCCTGAATGTGTTGTGAATGTCTTTTCTATTTTACATGTAGCAAAAATGTATTTTTTCAATTACTTTAGTATAATTTGTTCACACTATTTTACTGTCAGACTATTTTGAGAATTCCATCTTGCTTTGCCCATGGAGTGCTTTCATAAACCCCCAAAATCTTGCTCCACCCTGGTCTCACAAAACATAATCTATAATGACTGGATTAGTCCATTACTATCTTTAAACGGGGCCCCAGGCCCTCCTAAACACAATGTCCCCTCAAACAAGCTATCAGGTTACTACAACTTGTAAATGTTGGATGTTCGCTGTGGCCCTTCAAGTCAGCCTCCCACCTTCTCAAAGACTGATATCATTATTCAATTTCAGTATTCAGAAGAAATGTATTTTAATACATTTGACGCATTGTAAAAATATATGATAATCATAATTACATTTTTAGTGTTGGAATGGTAACACTGTTTTAGGAAATTATTAGTTGTGTTCTTCTATTCTTGATTTAATGCTTTTGTAACTTGTTGTTTTCTCACTAAAAGCCTAATTACGAGTTTAGGCAGTGTGGGAGCGGGGGGCACAACACCGCCACACTCCCACACCACCAACACTCACCACCACCCACCAGATTACAAGTATTTTTGTGGTCTGGCGGGTGGGCAGCGTGCCGGTCCCTGGGCGGTGCACTTTAAAGGCTCATAGTGAGCCTTAAACTGAGGTGTCGCGGGACCGCCAGAGCATGTTTCTGCACGGGAAGGAATGCCCCATGTCGTGCATTTCTATCCGTGCAGGAACTGAGGCTGCAAAAATACAGAGGGGCACATCATGTGCCCCCCTGCATGCACCCCCATGCACTGGGGCAAGAGGAGGCCCTGTAGGGCACCCTTCCTTTCCTCTCCGCCAACAGTTTCATGGATGAAGAACCTCCATGAGACCGCTGGCGGTGAGGAAAATCGTAATATGCTTGGAGATGCGTCAGGGCACCACTAAGCATATTGCTGTCCTCAGACCGCCGCACCAACACCAGGGATCGCTGAACCCTGGAGGTTGCGGTGGTGCAATGGCGATCCAACCGCTTTAGTGATAATAGGGCGGTTGAACCACTGGTGTAGCGTTGGCCAGACTGCCACGCCACCGTGAGTCTCGCGGTCCGCGGACCGCCAGACACATAATCAGGCCCTTAATGTTATGGCCCAGCAACTACAATGTCTAACCAATCACTTTATTTTTCTTCACACTTCTGTCAAAAGTGTGTTAATATTTCCAAGCTGAATTTTATGCTCAACATATTCTTTGCTTTCCAGGATGGAGTCGCTCTTGCTTGGATACAAACCAGTTCAGTCTGTCTGGGCATAAACATGGGAGCTGCAATCTTCGACAACAGAGCTTTCAAGTGGCATCGGTGTGCTCTACCTGTGGTGTCCCATTCAGCAGCTTTGCAGTGCACCAAAGCAGAGGTCCTCTTCGAATCTTCTGCAGCAAAGGCAGCATCCTGTGGCACCTCCAATCATTGTTCAGGGAGGCATGGGGGACAACCACTGAAGAAGTCCAGGCTTATGGTGGTCTGTCTATGTAGCAGTGATATTGGAATATAATGTCCTAACTTCCAGAGCAGGGATCTCCCTATGCAAAGATGTGGAAAACATGGACAGACTACTGCTGGATAACATGTTGAGACAATGGTAGACAATGGTGTTTCTTCTACATAGTTTATGTCAATGTATCATGTTATTTCATATAATTAATACTGATCTGTACTGGGTTTCGATGTGATTTTCAGATTTAAATGCACCAACCTGTACTGATTTGTTTTGTGCTATGCTAGAAAATCTACTTAGACTAACACATTCTAGTGATCAACTCTGCAGTAGATGCGTAAAAAGTTACTTGTAATACTCTGTATGTTTTGTTTGGGTGCTTCCCAAATCCCCACTTCAGTAGCAGGACCCATACATGTAGTTGATCACCCAGGATGGAACAGCTATTAGCTCACTCCCATTCCCCATCCCCTGCTGAACCCATCCCAGAATTCTTCCTTATTCTTCAAACTCTAATATACCACTCCTTAATCATTCCTTGTAGAGAAACTGTTTTACACCCATCAATACAAATGGCTGCTCTTTTGGGAACTTAGGCCTCACTCCCAAAACAAAGGAAGGTTTCAAACTCCTGATCCTAGGATCTTCAGGGCAAACTGAACTGCAGCAGGGTAAACGTCAAGTAAGGCAGTCACGCCCCCAACAGAATCAACTTGTGTTGCAGTTACTGAGTAACACAGCTCATCTGTCCCCTGAGTAACTGACCTACCATGCACATGGCTAAGGCTATTGGTGCATCTGCCCACTGGAATCACGGGGTAAGGTCAAGAGAAACCAAATGGCGCCTGTAGTCTTAGAGGGAGGCATCAGAACTGGATGCTGCCATATTTGTTCATGATACAGGAACCATACACCAGATCGCTCATTTGTTGCAACAGTAGCATGAAGGAAGTTAAAGAAGGCCTATAGGTGAAATCCTTAGAACAACTCTTATGTCCACAACTAAGGATCTCTTCCCTGCAGAAATGGAAGAGAAAATGAAAAAGGGCTACCTGTGATAAATAGTAATATATGCAGTATTAGAGGTTATTCTGTAATTCAGGGGAATTTTAAACACCTGTCCTCCATATTCATGCCAATATATATGATAAATTGTAATAATTTTAATATAAGCAGCAATGGTTGCTTTATACATGATTCCAATTAAGCATATATTTGCAAGAGACTCAAATCATCCTGTGTACTCATGTTGTCCTCATCTTTACTCAAAACGATACCAGTGCAAACCCTTTTATGCTTTCTTTTGTGAGTTCTGTATGGTTGGAAACATTATACATATTAAGGTTGTAGGGTTCTTTTAACCAGGATACCTGTCAAGCACTACTTCGTGGAGAGCAGGCAGGTATACCGAGGGATAAAAATACCTCCATTTTTTAAACACAATTTTATTGAGATTATCAAATACAATAGTAATAAAGATTGCATCCATGACATTACTTCCTGGTTCATTCTAAAAACATTTGGTCTACAGCCCATTTCACCGGTGCTTTCAATAGTATCATCTAATACCCATTCCAGCAATGTGTGGCATAAGTACTCAGCTTTACAGATCTATTAGCGCTCTATTTCAAAGCTACCATTGGTTGGGGGGAGGAATGAGAGACACAGAAAGGAGGGGGAGTCACACATTCAAGATGCTTTGCCCCATTGTCAGCATTATCCCACATTAAGCCATACATTGATCACTGCAAGAGTAGGTTCTGTTTTGACTGGTTATCTGCTATTGCGTTTACTATGACGTCCCAGGCTCTTAAGCCATCAATTTTCTTTAGCTCTTTTCACTTCTCAGTGTAGCTGGGTCTCTTTTGCTTCTGCCCCTTTAAGTTCCCTCAGCCTAATCATATCTCTACGATCGTACATTACCTTTCTTCCCTTAAGTAGTCCCAGTGTTGAATTGGCTCATTTCAATATCTCTTCTCATTCAATCACCTTGTGAAAGTGTAACATCCATCCTTCAAAGTCATGTACTCACAAAATCTCTCTAAGAATGTCACCAAAAACTTTAAGCACAGATGTCTGGGAAAGCACCCTGAATCACTGTATCTGAGAAACTATCATAGTGCTTGCAACTGCAGCGTTGAATAGACATCATCATCATCTTCTATTACAACATTTATTCTCAGAGCAAAACAGATAAATTCTCGTAATCTATGGGTAGAGTGGCCAATTGTGCCACAGAGAATCATAATCTCTTTGTCTCAATCACTGTCAAAGCATCTATTTGTTAGGGACCCCCTACCGATGATTGGGTTGAAGGTCAATACCCTCTTGGTTTTAATCCTATCCCTTGGGAACATATAATAAACCTCTATTAAGATCCACCAAGAGGTCGTTTTTATCAAAATTCCCTTATTCTTGCACTCTGTACCACACACCCACAACTTCAGCTCACATAGGTATCACTCCTTAAAGTGTTCCTTCCCCTAGGAGGGACGTTGGAGCACACACCCACAAGCTTCTACAATTGGTGTGAGGAGGAGCCCTATGATGAATTATGCCATTCAAGGGTGGGTGAGGGTTTTGGTCCTTAACAAATATATACATTGAGAGTGACTGAGACAGATATTACGATTCTCTGTGGCACAACTGGCTGCATGGCCCTCCTCCTCGAGCCTTACAAGGCCCTGGGGACCCAATCCCCCAAGGTCATTACTAAAAATAAAGGGGGGGTGGGCCGCGTGCCCCCCACCCCTCCCCGAGCCTCTTTGCACCCTGGGGACCCCATTCCCCCGGGCCATACATATATATGAAAAGGGGGACGGGGGCCACGCGGCCCCCGCCTGAGCCTCTTTAGGCTCATAGATTTTTTAGACAGACGTAGCTCCAAAATGGCTGAAAAGATTTAGATGAAATTTGACAGGAATGTAGATCATGGTGTGGAAAGGGTCCTTTTTGATAGCAGATGTAAATCGGTTCAGTAGTTTTGAAGCTATTAGGGACAAAAACGTAGTGATATATTGGACTGTGGTACCTGGCGATGACACAACACAATATGATTGGTTTATGAAAGGCCTTCCAAAATGAAAAGGCAGCCTTATTGTTTAGACCACGCTTTGGATGTGTTGTGTGTTTCAATGTAAAATATAGGCTATTACTAATGATTTAATGTAGAGGAAGGAATGAGCCAGTTTAGTGAAATATATAGAGGGAAGGAAAAGTCGTTTTTTTGATTTATATTTTTCTAAAAAAGTTTACGGAGTACCGCAGTACTATTGCAAAAGTATCTAGGAAGAATTATGGTACTTAATAAAATACAAAAAAAATATTCTATGACAAAATTACATTAGACACAAAATAGGGAGACTCTTAAAAGACCCTTTGTTTTGCCAACTGAACATATTTAAATATGTTTGTGAAGCCAAGTCTTCAGGTTTGTAAGGAAAATAAGGTTTCCATAGGCTGTAAAAAGGACACCATCAGGATGATACAGTGCTGCATATTTGGTATTTAAATGAAAAATGGAAGACATTCCATGATCTCAAAGGAATGCTGAGACTGCCTTGTTAACATGCCTTTGAGTCTTTTCAAACTTAGCAGCATTTAGAGTAGACCACTTCCACTTTTGTCTTTGACAAATGTTGGAGAAGACAAAATGTGTGTTCGGAAACATGCACATTAAGGTGGGAAAGGTCTCCTTCATCTCAATTTCAAGTCTAACTCCAGTGAAGTAGCCTAGATCATTACCACCACAGTAGATAAACAAGTGAGGATGGCCACATGTATTAACAGAGGAAAGTAAAGGGAGCAACTGATTCCATCTCAAACCTCTTTCACCACTCCATGTTATTTCTACTCATTTCAAACCAACATCGGTTTCCATATCTGCCATCTTGGCATGCTCACTGGCCCAAAACATTAAACTGTGCCTAACAAGACAAACACAAACCATCTTGCACATGCTCTGATACACAAGAATGAGGAACACGGAGTCAGACAAACAAATATATAAAGATTTAAGTCATTGGCCAGTGGGCTTAATTTTGAAAGGAGGACAATGATTGGCTTAAATACAGTTTGGGCTACTAATGTGGCACAATAGTTCCGAAAACCAAAATGAGGTGAGAAAATAATCTAGTCTACAACAATGAAGTTTCACAAGTATTAGAAAGGCATTTGGAAAAAACATTTCTGGTCATATGAAAATGAAAAACAATAGAAAACTAGATAAGAAATACATTTCATAAGTAAGCCATTATGTGATTGGTTATTATCACAAAGTGGGCTATAATCACAGACAAATACTACTACACACACCAACACCCATTGAGACTCTGCTGACTGTTGTAAAGAAATACAGCTGTATTGCTTCTTTAAAGACATTACAGAGAGATTGAAAATTTTACCTCATCACCTCTATCTCTACATATGCCACTCCACTCTTCGACATGGCACTCCACTTTACCAAACACCACTCTACGCCACTCCATGACATGCCACTCCACTCTACGAGACGCCACTCCATTGTAGGACACGCCACTAAACTTTACGCCACTCTACGCTCTTCTACTTTATGACACTCTACTCCACTGTATGACACTCTACTCCATTCTATACCACTCTGCGAAACACCTCTCTATGACATGCCACTCTCCTTTTTTATATAATACACCACTCCACTGTACAACAGTCTACTGCACTCTACTCTACTCTACTGTACGACATGCCACTCGACCCCACTCTATGACATGCCACTCCACTATATGATAAGCCACTCCACTCTACGACACTCCATATCACTCCACTCTACGATACACCACTCCACTCTATGGCACTTCACGCAACTCCAATCTAAGACATGGCACTCCACTCTCCGACACCACACCACACCACACTCCACTTTACAACACAACACAACACTCAATTCTATGAGATGCCACTCAACTGTACACCCCTCCACTGTAAAACATGCCACTCTATGACACGGCACTCCACTCTATGCCTTTCCACTCTAACACATTGTACGACACGCACCTCTATGACACACCACTGCACTCTATTATATAACATGCCACTCTACTCTACTCAACGACATGGCACGCCATTCTACGATACTCTACGCTCCTCCACTGCACAACACTCTGCTCCACTCTATACTACTTAATGACACTTTACTACACTCTACAATATTCTACCCCACTCTACGACACTCTTCCCCACTCCACCAGAATACAAAACTCCACTCTACAGCACTCCACTCTATGACACTCCACTGTACGACACTACGCTGTACATCATTCTCCTCCACTGTACTCTATGCCATTCCCCTCTACACCACTCCACTCCTTTGCACTCTATGCCACTCTACGACACTCCACACAACAACAGTGTACTCGACGAGACTCCACTCAACGACATTCCACGCCACGCCACTGTGCGACACGCCACTCCACTCTACGATACTTTAGTCTACGCCTCTCGACTTTATGACATGGCACTCCACTCTACGACATGACAGTCTAGTTTATGACATCACTCCAGTCTACGAGATGCCACTCAACTCTACACCACTCCACTTTATGCCCCTCCACTCTAAGATACTATACGACACGCCACCCTACGCCCCTCCATTATAAGACACTGTATGACACGCCACTGTATGACACACCACTCCATTCTATGCCACTCCGCAATGCTCTATGCGCCTTCACTGTATGATACTCTACTCCACTCTATGCCTCTCTATGAAACTCTACTCCACTCTATGCCACTCTACTCCTCTCTGCCAGTCCACAAAACTCTACTCTACAACACTACACTGTACGACACTCCACTCTACAACACTCTCCTCCACTTTACTCTATGCCACTTCACTCTATGCTACTCCACTCTATGCCACTCCACCCTACAAGATTCTATTCACTTTATGCCACTGTATGACCCTACATTCAACGACACTCCACTCGACAACACTGCACTGTACGACATTGCACTCTACGACACTCCACAACACTCCACTCCACTTTATGCGTGCTCTACTCTAAATACAATCAGATATCACTGTAGTAGTGAAGTAGTGTATTATAAACTTACCATAAAGCCACCATAAGGCACAGCTTTAAATTATGTTGCAATTATCTTTTATCTCTATATTAATTACTATGTTGTATTTCTGATATCTGAAAAAATATGGTCAATATTGACATAAGCTGTTTATTTTTTAGATATTTGGTTAGTTCTGAAAAGAACTTTTTTCCCCTTTTTTTCTGTTTTCTGTTAGTTTTGCTTTTTTCCACAGGTCAACATGACCAACCAACATAACAAGAAAAAAATATTAACAGGAAACAGGAGGAAAACAAAGGGGAAAAACTGGTGAGTTGTGAGAAGCTCACAGTGCATGGTGAGAGCTCTCTATCCCACAACAATTACTGGATGGCACAGGAAACAATATGTTGCAGTACTGGCATACTGGTCCACCATTTGTCTATTCTGCCTCAATGGCTCGACTGGCACCGCGGTACTAGGAACAGATACTGATGCCAGGATAGATGGAGTGCATGGTGGTGGAGGTCCTGCCGATGCTGAAGAGGTTGAAGTTCTTGGAATAGCCAAAGAAGTGGCGGTAGCCGATGTTGCTGATGTCCCTTCCAACTCCTCTCACACCTATTTTTGGCCCGCGCCAGCCTGGTTGAATGGATCACCTGCAGATGTTTGCGCATTCCCGTCATACCAAAAGGGTACTGCTTGATGTTGCCACAGAAAATTATCTTTTTACAAAGGTTGCAGGTTACCAGTTTGGCATTTACCTTCTTCTCTCCAGCTGGCAAGGAGAACTCCCAGACAACAGAATCTTTGAGATTCTTCCTCCACTCCACCTCTTGTTTCTCCTGTTGCATCCTCTGTTCTTCCTCCTCCTCAAGCAGGACAGGATCTTATAGGTCAGTCAGTGGAGTGAAGAAAAGTCTCAAAGATGGGTTTAAAGGACAAGATTTTCTCTCTGCGAATCAGTACAATCCTCACCTTTAAAGATCTCATTGGAAATGGGGAAAAAGGGGTGTAAACATCCTGTTTTTTTATAATGGACAGATTTCTAAGCCAAAGAAATGCTGTTTAACAAAATGTAAAAGTACAGTGGTACTATCGCGAAAGTATCTAGGAAGTACTGCAGTACTTATGCAATACAAGAAACCACATTATATATGTCAAAATTCACATACACATAATATAGGGTGGCTCTTATAACAGTCTTTCTTTTGTTTTTAAAGTAAACATATTTAATAAGAAAAAAAAAGAAGTAAAGCATTAGGCCACAGGTTAATAGCATCAAGTGGGCTATAAACACAAACCAATACCACTAAATACCACCAACCACCATAGAGACTAAGGTGACTGTTAGAAAGTACCACCAACTAGGCAGCCCAGTACTACTAAATACCAGCAACAACTATAGAGACTGTGCTGACTGTTGGAAAGTAATTGAGCTTTAGTTGTTCTTCAAGGAAATAACAGATACATGGATAATGATACCTCATTCGGTCAATCTATATATGTTTCTACATAAACCAGGCACATTTCTCTATAGATATATATGGCTGTCCTGGAAAACAATGATGGATTTTTTTATGTTACAGTTTTTTTTCTTCCAAAAATTAAAAAACATATAAATTCAATGAAGTAAACAAGCTTAAAGCTTAGATACAGTTAGGAAACATTAATGTATTAATTACTTCTACACAAAACCTACTTTAACTACACAAACCATAGAAATTCGAAAGTTATAGCTATAACTTACAAGTATTATTTGTGCCCCAGTCAAAATGCGTTATAACCTGAAGAGGTGAATGGATGGACAGGTGAAAGGATGTTGTGAACTCGCTAGCCACACTACACTAACCTGGATGATGGTAATGTGGACCTAGGGCAAGAGGTTCGCTATCCAGCGTGGCAAAAGAGGCCAGTTTCCTGAAAGTGAAGGCATTACTCAAAAAAACACAGAAAACGGACACCTCCATGTTAGACTCCGAGGGAAGCGAAGACGCGCCCAGAGATGACCACGTGAGCTCGTTCACGTGGGGAACATCGCTTAATCTTAAATACCATGAAATGATTCTACTGTGGAAGAACGCCGCTGCCCGGCCAGCATGGGCTCCAACTTGTTAAGCTCTTGAGATAACTAAATTAATTAGCGTGAATGCCCTTGTGGGAAATCAGCCCATTCTCTTGTACAAGCAGCCCGTGAATACAAAGAGAACACAGGCTACCTGATGTACTGCAGCCAACCAAAACACCGGCGGAAAGCAATTACTTTCCGTCAGGCCCGTACACTTCTCATAATAAGCGCCAATGGACGCGACATAAAGCAATCTGCAATGCATCTTTGTTCTGCGAAATAACCGCTCGTGGCCCTCATCGCTATTGTTTAGGCACTAATCAGATGCTACAGCTGGCTGCGCCGCGCGCGCCTGTGACCATCACCGCTGCACGCACGGCGGTGCACACTACACACCCCAAGAACGAGAATGGCCTCTCGGGGTGTGACGAAGGGCTCAGAGAAATCACTGCATCAGCGTTTTCTCTCAATGCTGATCCGTCTCCAGAAAACAAGACATATATATATATATATATATATCTCCGTGGCCCTTCCTGAGTATTGAAATAATCCAGTTATTAAAGTATGCACAGATAAATCACAACTGGGATCCACGATACCTAAATCCCATCCTAATATTGTACAAGGGAAGGGGTCCTGGCAAAAAGAAAACGTACTTTGAAAGCAGGAACCTCAGAACCCTAGGCCATGAGCTCGTAGTGTCCCACTGACACAAACTCGGCCTCAGTGGGGTAGAACCTTCTCTACTCATGGTCCCAAGTTCGGGAATTCAACTCCGCCACCCCCAGCTACTGACAATTGTGAAAACGTCTCAGGAGACACAGTGTGTGCACGTGCCAAGTGCAGTAAGTAAGTCAGTCAGTCACAGTGACTGAATATGATACAGCTATAACTGTTTTCAGATGACATCACAATTGTTTTATTATTTTATATATACATAGTGTGGATGTCACTCAGACACAGTATATACATAATGCGCAAACAGTGGGCACATTAACGCTTTCATACGTGAATGTTGAATATTCCAAAAATAGTCCAGAAGGGCAGACACTGACTCATACTCCTACGTACTGACCTCTTAAGCTCTGAATCAGCTTCGCATGAATGAGTTCTCTCTCACATGCAGAGTTCAGCCTCACATGCCAGGAACGGCCTCAATTTACCAATAATGGCCCTCACATGCAAGGAATGGACAAAATACCAGAGAGGTGCCACTAGTAGGTAATGGTGATGACTGCATCTCAGTAGAGGGCACGGATGCCCAACCAAACCAGGGATGCGCACCGATGCCAGCATTTATGACTGCATTTCTGTGATGGTCACTGTATTTTAGAGATGGACGCCACATGTCAGCTGCTCATTGTATTCCAGAGTTGCTAAACTATATATCTAAGAAGGCAATCATATGCTGCAGATTGCCACCATAATCCAGGGATGACCACCAGGTGCTTGGAAGGCAACACATGCCAGGGGTGTAATCAGATGCATGGGAGGGTAACTGTATCCCACTGAGGAGCAACATAAGGCAGGAATAACCGCCAGCGAGTCCCACCAAATCTCAAGTATGGGATTGCAATCAGACGCCAGAGATGGCCCCTGTTTATCACGGACACTCCCTGCTGGATGATAGTTAGGTGTGTCAGACACTGGGTACCAGCACCACGTGCCTGCAATGGCCAGCACACATGCTAAGTGTAGTAAACAAAGTTCAGGAATAGTCACTAGAAGTCAAGGAGTGCCACAGTCTGCTAGGGAAGAACACTACATAACAGGGATACCTGGATATGACAGGAATGCCACCACATGCCAGGAACCGCAAATATATTATACCAGGAATGCTCACAGCAAGCCAGGGATGTCTCCAAGATACTAAAGCTGGGTAATAGATGCCAGGGAAAGCCAGGGATTGCGACAAAGCACAAAGCCACACACAATCGCTCAGTCCCTGCTCACCCGTAGGTCACACCTACCAATGAGAGGGGATGTTGTTTCCTAGGGACTATATGCGGTGCTGAGGACAAGGCACACACTGCTTTTCTTGCTCTGTTCCTGCTCCTGTCCCGCAGGGACTGCACAGCACGGAGGCAATCACTGCAGTGCAGCGGACCATTCCTCCCTACGGCCCCGCTACACAGACTGTACCGATGAGAGCGACACCCTGCTAAAATACACATTACTTACTGATATCTCTTATGCTGCATTTGCCCACCAAAAAAAGACGATCTTTGGACATACACATGCGAAAGGAAACAGTGGCATCACCTGATCTCTTTGAAAATACCATTTTTATACGGATTTCAAACATATAATGAAAGATGGAAACAGGTGTTCCGTTTGGGCTTCCAAATTCATCAACAAACTCACGTAGAATGCTTTTGAAGTGGAAAACCTTAGGCACTAATATTTAACTGGCGGACAACATTTCAAGCAGAAAAGACAGTTAATGAACGTTTTCACCTAAATCACCAAAGTCGTTCTCTTTTGACGTAGTTACTGACCTTCCTTGAGACCAATCAGAAAGCCCCTCAGATCAGATCCCTCCTACTGTACAACAGACGCTTTGCTTTCAATTGGCCAACTACATAATGCTGCTTCCTAACCAGTACAAAAGAGAACCTGCCTTTAGTGCACGTGTTGGCTCAAGGGTACTACCTGTGACTGATAGGCAGTAGTCTGTCTGTGGACTTTGTGGAAGTTTAATGAGAAGCGTTTTGCGCAACTTGGACCTTGTGTTGGTTATGCATATCCTCATTTTCTGCAGAGCCCTTTCTCAATAAGGTATGATAAGCAAGTTAATCTCCGCTTGATTTCACTAACACTGTTCCCACCTGTGTATTGAGTCACCAAATGCTCTGTTAACCTTCAGCACCATGGTACTCTTAAGACTTAACAGACAATAAATGAACCATCCACAGACTAGATAAAAAATTGAAAGAAAAACAGAACTCCAGATGACTTTATGATACTGAAGTCCCTCTGTGCATCACACAGAGAACTCATCACATCAGCCAATGCAAAGTCTACACCAACATCATCAATAAAGCCACCAACAGAAGCAGAACGCTTTTCAAGACAATCAAGCACTGCATCAACCCCTTTCTAGATCAAGCTATTACTCACTCCAAAAACAAATGCAATGACATCAACCACTTCTCCACTGAGACGATCTGACAGCACAATGACAACACCAAGCATGCTTCCTCTCATTCACCCACTCCTTCTCGTAGAATCCCACCATGGTCAGTCTTTAAAACCCTATCTCTTGCAGTTCTCGCTGACAAACTCAACTCCATCAAAGACACTTCTAATGAAGATATCTTACCCTCACCCTTCATCAAAGTTCTCTCTGGGGACATTCTGTCACCCCTTCTCACCACAGTCAAAGCCTGCCTCAATCAATGCATCTTCACAGGAGCTCCTAAGGCAGGCCAGATCTGCCCACTGCTAAAGTAACCTACCCTAGACCATGATGACCTTGCCAACTACCAGACCATCACTTGCCTACCATTCATCAGCAAGATTATTGAAAAAGCAGTCTATGTTCAAATCCAAGCTCATATAAGTGCTAAACATCTTCTGCCCGACTACCAGTCTGTCTTCAGATCACACAGCAGCACAGGGACCGCTACCTTAAACATCGAAGACGATGCTCTCCTGACCACAAATGAAAACGACCCCTTCCTCCCAATATTGCTAGACCTCTCAGCTGCTTTTGATACAGTCGACCATTCCATCCTCATACCTACCCTGGAGTTTCGAAGTGGGCTCACAGACAATGTCCTTCATTGGTTTCCTACCTTTCCAGCTGACACCAGTTATTTCCCATGAGCACCTCCAGGTCCCAACACATTCCTATCATCTGGGAAGTCCCACAGGGACTGCTCACAGATACCCATCAATAACCGATGAAGCACAATTCTACCTGAAAGTCTTCTCTGCTTCAGACATCCAATGCCAAGAACAGCAAAGAAAAAAAGTGCAAACCTGGCTCAATGACATAAACCTTGACAGCTTTGAACCGCAACTTTCACCCATTAGTCCAAACTCACCTTCAAGGAACACATTGGCAAAAACCCAAAGACTACAGCTCTCCCATCTAAAGAAATGAAAACAGTTTCATCCAGAAAGTGACCTTAGAACTATTGTTCAAGCCCTCGTACTCCCACACTTGGATGGTGGTGACACATTTCTCCATAGCTTCCCAATCAATCAATCAATCAATACATTTGTAAAGCGCACTACTCACCCGTGAGGGTCTCAAGGCGCTGGGGGGGGGGGGAGGGGTGCTGCTACTGCTCGAAAAGCCAGGTCTTGAGTAGCCTCCTGAAGGTCAGTAGGTCCTGGGTCTGCCGTAGGAGGATGGGGAGGGTGTTCCAGGTCTTGGCGGCAAGGTGGGAGAACGATCTGCCACCGGTGGTCGCTCTTCGGATGCGGGGGACGGTGGCGAGGGCGAGGTCGGCGGAGCGGAGCTGGCGGTTTGGGGTGTAGAAGGTGAGACGTCTGTTGAGGTATGCTGGTCCGGTGTTGTGGAGTGCCTTGTGTGCGTGGGTGAGGACCTTGAAGGTGATCCTCTTGTTGATGGGGAGCCAGTGCAGGTCTCTCAGGTGGGGTGTGATGTGGCTGTGGCGGGGGATGTCGAGGATCAGACGTGCAGAGGCGTTCTGTATGCGTTGTAGACGTTTCAGGAGTTTGGCCGAGGCTCCTGCGTAGAGGGCATTTCCGTAGTCCAGCCTGCTGCTGACGAGGGCCTGGGTGACCGTTCTTCTTGTTTCGGTGGGGATCCATCTGTAGATCTTGCGGAGCATGCAGAGGGTGTTGAAGCAGGAGGATGAGACGGCGTTGACTTGCTTGGTCATGGAGAGTGTTGAGTCGAGGATGAACCCCAAGTTGCGTGCGTGGTCGGTGGGTGTCGGTGCTGCTCCCAGTGCGGTCGGCCACCAGGAGTCGTCCCAGGCTGAGGGGGTGGGGCCGAGAATGAGGACCTTCGTTTTGTCCGAGTTCAGCTTCAGACGGCTGTTCTTCATCCACTCAGCGACGGCTTTCATTCCTTCGTGGAGGTTGGTTTTGGCGGTGAGGGAGAGGATCAGCTGGGTGTCGTCGGCGTACGAGATGATGTTGAGGTCGTGCTGACGGGTGACGGGTGTGAGCGGGGCCATGTAGATGTTGAACAATGTTGGGCTGAGGGATGATCCTTGGCGTACGCCGCAGATGATCTCGGAGGCTTTGGAACGGAAGGGGGGGAGGCGGACGCTCTGGGTTCTGCCGGTGAGGAAGGAGGTGATCCAGTCCAGAGCCTTGTCTCGGATCCCTGCGTTGTGGAGGCGTGTGCGTAGGGTGCGGTGGCAGACAGTGTCGAAGGCGGCTGATAGGTCCAGGAGGATGAGGGCCGTGGTTTCGCCGTTGTCCAGCAGGGCCCTGATGTCATCAGCGGCGGCGATGAGGGCAGTTTCAGTGCTGTGGTTGCTGCGGAACCCGGACTGGGACGGGTCCAGGATGTTGTTCTCCTCGAGGTAGAGGGTCAGCTGTCTGTTGACGGTTTTCTCGATGACCTTCGCCGGGAACGGGAGCAGGGAGATGGGCCGGAAGTTCTTGAGGTCCCTCGGATCCGCCTTGGGTTTCTTGAGTAAGGCGTTGATCTCGGCGTGCTTCCAGCTCTCCGGGAAGGTCGCGGTCTCGAAGGAGATGTTGATGGCCTTGCGGAGATGGGGTGGGATGGTGGCGCTAGCTTTGTTGAAGATGTGATGCGGGCATGGGTCTGACGGAGAGCCGGAATGGATGGTGTTCATGATTTTGATGGGGTCGTCGTCGCTTATGTTGGTCCAGGTGAGCAGGGGGTTGGTGTGGGTGGCGTCCGTGGGGTCTGAGGTGTCGGTGGCTGTCGGGAGGTCAGGTTGTTGAAGCTGTCGTGGATGTCTGTGATTTTGCGATGGAAGAAGGTGGCAAGGGAGTCACACAGGTCTTGTGTTGGTGGGATATCGTTGGTGTTGGAGCTGGGGTTGGAGAGTTCCTTCACGATGTTGAAGAGCTCTTTGTTGTTGTGTACGTTGTTGTCGAGGCAGTCCTTGAAGGAGGCCCTTTTGGCGGATCTGATGAGGCGATGATGTCGGCGGATGGCGTTCTTGTGGGCTGCGTAGCTGTCCGGTGTCCGATCGCGGTTCCATTTCTTCTCTAGTTTACGGCAGGTTTGCTTGGAGGCCTGGAGGTCCGCGGTGAACCAGCTGGCTTTCTTGTTAGTGTGTCTGTTGGAGGGTTTCTTGATCGGGGCGAGAGTGTTGGCGCAGTCGTCGATCCAGTGCCTGAGGTTGCGGGCGGCGGTGTCGGAGTCGGTGGGGTCGACGGGTGGACTTCGGGCGAGGGTGGTGTTTAGCTGGTCTTCGGTGATTTTGCTCCAGCTGCGGCGGGGGATCTGTTGAGTGCGGTGGTGCGTGGTGGGTTTCCGGAAGGTGAAGTGGATGCATCGATGGTCGGTCCAGTGGAGTTCGGTGGTGTGGCTGAAGGAGACGTGGGGGCTTGCGGAGAAGATGGGGTCAAGCGTGTGGCCGGCGGAGTGGGTGGGTGTTGTGACGAGCTGTCTGAGACCGAGGTTGGCGAGGTTGTCAATCAGGGTGTTGGAGTTGGTGTCGTTGTTGTTCTCGAGGTGAAAGTTCAGGTCTCCGAGGAGGATGTAGTCTGTGGAGGCAAGGGCGTGCGTGCTGACGAAGTCGGCGATGGAGTCGCTGAACTGTGGTCGGGGTCCGGGGGGTCTGTAGATGAGAGTTCCTCTGAGGGTGGTGTTGGGATCAGTGTGGACCTGGAAGTGCAGGTGTTCGGCGGTGCTGAGGGTGTCGTCGGTGCTGGTCGAAACCCTGAGGGTGTTCTTGTGGATGATGGCGATTCCACCTCCTACTCCGTTGGTGCGGTGCCTGCAGGTGATTTTGTAGCCGTCCGGGATGGCTATGGCGATGTCGGGTGCCGAGGAGGCGTTCATCCAGGTCTCTGTCAGGAAGGCGATGTCCGGGGAGGATGTGTCGAGCAGGTCCCAGAGTTCGACGGCGTGTTTGCGTGCGGAGCGGGTTCAGTAGAAAGCATCTGAGGTGGTTGCGTCCTGTCACAGTGGGCGGTTTGGTTGCTCGGAGGCTGGTGAAGCTGCAGCTCCGGCAGGAGAAGGGTCCTTTGGTGTGCTTCGGGGCGGCCGGTGTTGTGTGCGTGGAGGGTGCTGGCGGTGTAGTGGCGATGTTCGGTGTGGTGTCCGCGGGGACCAGGGGGTCTGGCGCTGGGCGCGGTCCAGGTGCGGACGGGCTTGCCTTAGGTGTGCCTTCGGCGCGCCAGCCG
Organism: Calotriton arnoldi; assembly: GCA_963921515.1. NCBI lineage: Eukaryota > Metazoa > Chordata > Amphibia > Caudata > Salamandridae > Calotriton > Calotriton arnoldi. The sequence continues at coordinate 374,685 of CAWUFW010006863.1, forward strand.
GCCGCCATATGAGGGGAGGTGGGAGGGAGGAGCAGTTGGGAGGCGGGAGCGGGGTGGCGAATGGGCGAGCAGGGGGGCGGGGCCGCAGGGGCGGAAAAAGAGAGGGTAGAGCAGGCGGGGGGTACAGAAGTAAAAAAACGGGCACAAAAACACTACAGCAGTACAGGAATAAGGCGAAATACAAGTAATAAGGCGAAATACAGCAATACACTAGGGGAGCAGAGCACAATCAAGCAGGGCTGACAAGGAGAAGGCAGAGCGAGCACAGAGCTTACGGCCAGCAGCACGTCAGCAAGACACGGACACACAGGTAGTGCTGTGCGGCGTGGGGAGCGACCTGCCTAAGACAGGGTCAAGGGTCCCAGACGCCACACTGGTATCTCTTAAGAGGATTTTGCACACTGCAGCACATCATGAAGAAATATGACCACCTCACCCCCACCTGGATGGAACTACATTAGCTCCCTTTGTCAGCCCGCACCATCTTCAAAAACCAGCTGCATCATTTACAAAGCCATCAAGCCCAATGCCCCTGCTTATCTTGCATGCAGGCTCATCATCTTTGGTGGCTCTTAGCACAGCTGCATCCAGAACATAATCAGACTGCATACTAAGAAGTTTAAAAAAGAAAAAACAAGGCAGCATACCTTTTCCATCCAAGCATCCAAGATTTGGAACAACATCCCAGTATTTAGCAGGAAAGGCTAAATGTTGATTCAATTTAGGAAAGAGTTCAAGACTCACCTCTTTAAAGAATACTACATCACGGTGTATTAACAGTTCACAGCTACCTTTCCATCACAGGTTGACTTTATGCTTGTCTTTCTCCCTGTACAGTGCTCCATTGCCTTTTGGCTAGGTTTGCACTATAGAAACACCACATACGTACTACGTACATACATACATACATTCACTAAGCGTAGGAGTTGTAATTTACTGTGCCGAAACCCATAAGAGCCCTATATGTGTCCATCAAGGCTGGACATGTTCTAGGTTAAATTTTACCACAGTAGGGAACTTTATATTCTGATTACCTGTTTTATACAAGATGTGCCAATTGTTAACTTTTTTAAGTAATCTCTAACTAGGGCCTGTGGTTATCACCAGTACAATCACTCTCACTAGTTCTAATTCATGATGCTACACTTCGTTCACAGTCAGTAAAGGCGGGCGAGAAACTGTTGTGTTTAAATGCTTTTAAAACTCCCTGAGATTAATAAATTCATTTTGGTATGTGCATTTACTTAACTTACACACATTTACTAACGATGTTACCAAAACACATCGAAGAAAAATGAGCATTACAGAAATTTGCACAGAAACCTGCAAGGGTTCATTTGTAAAACTCATCAAAAACACAGAAGACATCTTTAAATACATGCCACGAGGTAGTATGCACTATGAAAACAATAATGGCAAAAGAATTGCATGTGTCTCTATAAAATGGATTAACATTTTGGGTTTAAGATAATTTAATTTTACAAGCACCCCTCTTCGTTATAACAATTTAAAGCAGAAAATCGCAGGTATGCTTTTCAATTAGAAAGAAATGTGTACTTATTGCTCTACAGACAATTGTTTGGGCTTTGCTACTGTTCCATCTTCCTGCAAACCACACTTGAGTAGGAAATCAGAGTACGGCTAGAAAGATCGGGCCTACAAAAACCAATACAGCCAATTTCAGCAAAATTGAAAATTTCTGGGAAGATTCCATGGTAAAGAAGCAAGCAATCCCTCAAACGCATCCAATACCAACCGTGCGCAAATACAATGGGCACAAAATCAAACCAATTTATAATGTTAAATGTGAACTGGGAATTTATTTGTGCACAGACAGATCTCTAAAGTCCATTCAAATGTAATGCAAAAGCGAGCACATTCTGATAAGAGGCAACATCTCGCCAAGATCAAAATCCCCAGTGACAGCCCTGTTAGCGCAGAGAGAAACAGCAACCTAAGAAGGTGCCTCAATCAGACACTGCTCATGAATGGCTCCTTCCAGGAGCTTATAGCCGACTTACCATGGAAACCAAACCCCTTGCCATTGCTCATCTGCTTGAGGCGCTTCTGGTGGGACTTTCCATTGAAGTGGATCTGGGCTTGAGCAGGAGAGTTCAGCTGGATGTTGCACACCTCACAAAGCGTGAAAGACTGCAGTTTTTTCTCCTTTTTGGTGGTGCTGGACATGCCGTCATCATGGGTGAGCTCCAGGGTGAGTACTGGCCTTCCGTTTTCAGAGACAGAGGCTGGGCTCAGAGGACGTTTCATGCCTACATATGAAAATGAAATGAATGAGCGCACACTCAACACCTTTATTCAAGACAAATCATTCGAATTTTCCAGTTGTTTTGAAGGCTGTGCCTTACATTTTATTCACCTTCACTTTCTGCCAAAGCTTTAGAACTAAAAAACAAAACAACAGTAGATATTTTACAGAGCAGCAGTTGCTGATACTCGGTGGCACGTCCACGGTCTGAACAATTCCTGTGCAAGTTAGCGGTGGAGTTCTTGCAAAAAGGAAAGGTGGAATCTCTATCCCTACTAGGACAGTGGATTTTCATACAACACGTCTGTGGCAAACCTGGCTTCAATCCTTATGCTCGGTTCTCAGGGTATTCTGAAGAAGGCAGGTTTAGAGGATTCAGTCTGTGGTTTGTGCAGAAGAAGCATTCCATGTAAGATACTGTGGCACTACATAACATAACTTAGCTGGGCATATATATCGAAGCCACTGATATCTAGAGGAATTCACTACAACTATAGTTTTGATTTTATATTTTATTAGATATTCTGAAACACTAAATCATCATTAAACAAGGTCGTTAAAAAATGTAGGCGGTTTTCTTGCACACAAATAGAGAAAATATGTTAAAGCAAACAACAGACTGAGAGATTTTTAGAAAGTCTAAATTTTTAGAGGGCTGCTTAACATAAAGCAAGGCATTCTGCTACCAGGAGGGGCTTGATCACACCAGCATTATCAACAGATATTTTATTTTTGGCGATGTGTGAATAAAACAGATCATAATACATAACATACAATCTAAAACCAGCCATAAGCCATGAAACAGCAAGAAATACATCTGGCACGATGAGCAGGTTGCTCCACACTGCTGACTTGCTTTAACAGCATCCTACTTTACAAATAAACACGGGGTTGTTTATGGTGACGCATTTATTTGTGTTTAATAATGTTAACTTGCATCATGCTTAACCATTAATTATATGTGTGCACACGTTATTTTACATTTAAATTTAGTGAAATGAGTGATTTATATGTTTTCGATGTATCTATAATTGGGATATATTCATCTTAGGTGCCAGACTCCATTTTAAAGTAAATGTATTTTTGCTTGGTATGCTTGACTTTTCTTTTGTTTCAGGCACCAGAGTCACAGTGTTCTCATTGAAAATCAATTCTTTGTCGCTTGTTGTGTGAAGGTCATGTTTGTTGCAATTAATTGGCTGGACAATGATTTTCAGCACCTGCCAGGATAGGAGGCAGAGGAATTGGATGCTACTTTGTGAGATATTGTGAAAGCCACGATGATGGAAGAATTCGGCATTGTATTATCCATGAGAAGAAGGCCGACACCAAGTATATCGGGAACGCTCATTTTTGATTGGTTCTTATTACGGTGGGAAATGTGGGAGATGTACCTTCTCTTAAATTCCATGATGTAATTGTATGGTTTGGCTCTAGTTAGTGAGACTTGCACCAGTCTGCCCCTGAGGATGGAGGTCCCTCTCTCTCTCTTGAGACCCAATGATCCTTATATTTCTGCTCATAGACTTACTTCCTAGAGCAAGTACACTTCTCCTGGTCTTGTTTGGAACCTTCATTTGGTTCTACTTTCGATGCTTAATTTGCGCCAACTGCTTCAAAATTTTACAACTTACCTACAACTTTAACTTAGCATTAAGGAGTTTCCCATTATGGGAACGGAATTTTATCTCACTTTGCATGTGCGGTCTTTAATAACGTGTACTTGCATTTGCTGAATTGGATTGCCTGGATTGTATTCATACATGCTGTATTCAGATGACTATTGAATTATGTTTAACCGATTCGATTTGAGATTGTAGCTTTACTAATTTGTCAATAAACCTTCATAGTTTGTAAATGTTCCCTTATCTGTTGTTCCTGTGGAGAAAATTCTGCTTCACTGTCAATGATATATTGCTGAATTGATCATTTAAGCCTCCGTTCAAGATAAAGGTTAATCTAAGTGGACATAGCAGAGATACAAGTTTGCGTGGTGCAAACACCATCCTTATCTTTCCCGATATCATATAAGCACCAGGTAGTGCCAGCTATAATAGTGTATGCTGTTCAAGTGTACACTTTGGAACTACAGAACCTCACCAGATGCACTATTGGCTGAGCATTAGGAAAGCCAGGAGACAGGAGGTCGGCAAGAAAGCTAACAATGTATCTTCTCCAGGAAGGAAGCATGATGTACTAGGTGATAAGGTTATGGGTTTCTGGGTGAATGGGATTAGATCTTTTATCTGATTGGTTGGCAGTGTGTGCATGGAACAGAACATCCTAGTAGGTGATAATTCTGAGTTGGCATTGAGAGCTGATCTCTGAAAGTGTCATCACAGGGCCTCTGTTCTGCCAAGACCAGCATAAGTGACAGACACTTGAGATCATCTCTGAATGGAGGAACTTTGATAGTCTCGGAAGGATCGGAATCAAGGTGACCTAATGTTGGATGACCACGCACCAATCTTCATTAGTCCACTTAAAGGCAGATTCCTCAATGCTTTGTCTGTCAGTCAGCCCATCCTCACAAGATGCATGAACATGCAGAAGAGCTGACTCGCAGTTTTTTGTATAGGAAGTGAGTAGGCGATGCACAATGAGTCACCACTAAGGGCTACCAACTCTGTGCGTGAGTTATAGGGACTACAGGGCAGCTTAGATTCCTACAGAGGTTTCCTCTCATAGACACCGGCCGAGAGTGATTGCCATCATGCATTGCATTTCTCAGTTTGGGAACCCTGGCAGGGCTGAATATGAATGTAGACCCAAGAGGGACAAAAGGGAAAATAGCTCCAAATCTGCAGACATGATTACTTATTTCTTTGCCACTTATTGAGCGTCCACACAGAGTAGGCGTAAGTCACTTCTGGGACCTATACGACATGTAGAAGGAATGATGAATTGGGACAAAGAGATATTACAAGAGAATTATGGCAAAAACGAGCAGGCAAGTGTACCATAAATACATGTTGAACCGCACTTACCGGAGGGAGGCATCTGTTTATCTTACCCTGCTGTTCATGGTTCTGTAAATAAACAGCTTACAAACTAACCAGCTTGTGAGAGTTATTAATTTTGGGACTATAAATGCTTAAGGGTTTTCTGGACCCACACCAATAGTGGAGGCACTAAGGTGATTCAGCAAAGCATATGGTAACTCGATACATCGCCTAACACACGCACTAGGAAGTATGGCTGCTCCTGTACAGGTTACCACCAAACAGAGTTAAGAGTAGAAATTTCACTGGGCTTTGCTATTAGTGGAGCAACAGAAAACCAGGATTACAATGGCATTAAGAGAATACCATGGCAAGTGTCTGAAGGAACAGTAACCATATGTTAGTGCATACTTTCTTGGCTGATTACATGCCCTAATAACTAATCTAGATACAGTATTTAGTTAGTATGCACAATGCAGAATGCACTTGCAGGCAATTCCTTATTCCACGATTCAGAAACCTTTGTAAAAGCTATGTCCTTCAATATGCTCTAAAGCAAGAAATGTTATTCGGTCAGTTTGAAAATGGGTCACCGACTGCATTTTGCCTTTTGTGGGCTGCTGCCTTCCAGTTGTGAAATGGCACAATGACTTTTGTCAGTGACATAACCAAGACTTTTGCTGCAAACTGCTCGATCTGAAGCAAGTTACACTGAATCCTAAAATATGCATACATTTGAAGGCAGCTTAGAGTCCGAGACTTGCTAACATTTTTGATTTAGTGATCATCCAGGTATCTCCCAATGTAGAGATTTCATGGATCTGTGTCTCCGACTTTGTTTAGTAAAATTCAGACTCGGGAGTTAGGGCGACCCCTGCAGACACCTAGGAAACTCATTTTTTGTCATTACTGACACCGAATCAAAAATATTGTGCCCACATTTCATCTTCACATACAGCGTGGCTATAAGTGCTTCTACTTTATATGGTACGAGTTTACCAGTGAAATCTCATTATCGCTGTCCTTTGAGGTACTGATACCTCACTGGGCCCATGAGTCTGAAAGAGGAAGACCAGGATAGTCAGGATTAGCAACTCTTGAAGCCTTCCTGTCCAGAGCATCATATAATGTCCATGAAAGTCTAAGAAGGCCTTTTGGACGTTAGAGACAAAGTCTTACTTCTTGTATAATTTATCTATAAAATTCTATTTAAGTAAACTGCCTCAAATGTACTTGAATGTTTTTGTAAACTTGAGTTAGCTTTACATAGGGGACTGGCATATTTCGTAAAAAGTGAAGTCAGCAATATTCTCAAATAGAAATATTTGCTTCTTTGACCATAGATGAATAAACAAAACACCGTAGGGCCTAAGAGGTAGTCTTGACACATTCCTTTCCCGAGGGAAAAGCTGCACACAATGATTTGTGGGGGATTCTCAGGTCGTTGGAACACTGTGCGTGGTTGTTCAGTGTAAAGAGAGGCATTCTTCCTCTAGGAAAGGTCGGGTCAGTAGTCTCTGATACAGACCAGATGGTCAGGGTCCAGCCTATTGCAATGAGTACATTTTTTCTTCCATTTAGAAGTGAGTCAACTATTTTTAGCCCAAAGTCCAAACTGCTTAACGAATTCCAAAGATCTCAGGATCAGAATGAACCAGTCTCCTGAATTTAAAACAGCATCTTCAAGGTGGCCAAGATCTACTGCTAGTAGAAAGAGCCCTGCTTTGAAATTAAAACCCTCATCACTACTATCCATGGATGTCAGTCCTCCAGAACTGACTAAGGCACAAGCAGCTTGTCCATAATCATTCTGATGAATTTAAAACATGGAGATTCATGCTGCCAAATGTTAACCAACTTGAGCAGTTATTGAACACTTAAGGGCTCGTTGCGAGTGGCCCAGACGCACACCTGATACGTTCATAGCTCTGGAGTTAATGTTATCGTGGACCCATTAACTTTGGGGTACAGGAATTCGGAGGGGAACCCTGAGGCACCACTGAGAAATTACTGGTGAATCAGTAATTCTGGGTCCCATTTATCCAGCAATTTTCAATTTCTCCCCACAGTTTTCGTCTGAGTTTTTGTCTCTTTTAAACAATCAAATGCTGTGGGGGGCAACAAGACCGGTTTGTTGTGTTTTTGCAGACCGTATATTTCTGATGGGCTGATCATTCCAGTTACGGAGCCCATCGTAACTAATGGGCTACCTTAACGACAGTTTTAAAGTCTATTTAAATGTATAAAAAACTTCGAGAACCAGTGCCTGAATTACAAATCGATTTTGCTGGTTACTTTCTCTAAAAAAAGTTACCTCTAGATGGAGTAAATACTCTAGAAAACATGGAAAAGTTTAAAGCAGAATTAGGCTATGGCTTATTGTTGGAAAACCAGAACCAGAGGGCACTTGTTATATTTATGGACGTCATTTAGGGGTCGCAGACGACCCCTGATCATCCACTTGCGACCCCTGGCACGTTGTCCGCAACCTCAGTAAACCGAAATAATTGGTTAACCATTCAGCAGTGTCGGAATGGCTTGGGCACTTGGGCTTCTTGGTTTTTACTGCTCAGTTAGCTCAGCTACTTTTCAATCAAAACCTACTCAATTTAGGGGAGATGCCAGCCATAGTAAGCCTCGGGTCGCGCCTTTTCCCTCTCTGCGACTGCCAGTCTAGGTAGTGTAGGGACATGGGAAAGAGGGGCACAGATAGGATCAGAGGACTAAAACAAGCGGCATGTGTTAGGGGTAAACTTCCAATCTGCTTTGAAATGTTTAGCAGGATTGCAGGTGGGGAGGGAGGAGGCAAAAGGGAGGTGTGTGCAAACTGCAAGCAACGTGCAGATCTTGGCATCTCCGAGCCACACCAGTTTCGAGGGTTGCACTTGTTAAGATGCCCATGACGTCAGCTCACACATAACTATGAAAAAGAATATGCTGTCTGTCGAACTATCACAAGCTGCATGCACATCACTGGGATAAGGTAGTTCAGACAGCGGTTACTTGGAGTCCCTGACAATATTTGGGGAGCTGACTGACTTAATGTCTTATATACACATTGCATGAAAGCTGCATTTTGAGTCTACTAAATTTAGATTGAAAAGGGTAAATGTGTGAAATCACGTAAGTGAACAGCTTCAGGTATAGCATGCCAGTGCTCATGCCTGAGGAATGGTTGCAACCCCCATGGTCTCAGATAAATGCTAAGTTCCAATTTGGTCTTGCATCTTAGTGCAGCCACTTCACTGTAAAAAATGAATGGATTTCTCAGTCTAACCCTAACCATTTCAGAAATGAAACATAGCTCCATGGAGTAGTAATATGGCACTTTCTATTGCTTTATAACCCATGGAATGAGGCCTTTTCATTTCTGTGCAATTCTGAAGGGGCATGTCCCTGCTAATTAAATTAGCAGACTCATATTTCATGCTTCGGGCTGCATTGTTGCTCTACATAATGAATGGTACCAGTTCTCAGAGTAGGGCACTGTGTATTGTCCTTGCTTTGTAGTGAAGTCAAATAAAGAAAGTATTTTCCAGAGAGTCACTATTTACCTCGGTCTGATTTATAGGTGTGTAGATAAAGCTGTAACAAGACCTCCCGAGTCTTCCTTTGGACAGCAGAACCTGCTCTCTTTCTCTGCTGCATGTTGTGATAGTTGCAGTGGTCACCAGAGGCAACCCTTGCCATGTCCGAATCTGTCTTACGTGAAAACCTGCATCATCCTGACAGCTCATTACGTAACATGCCACTTTATATTTCTGAGCGTCATTGGTAGAGTTTTTATCAGTCATCACACCATGTAAAATTAGGAAGCCTGTTTCTCCCTGCAGTGCATGTTGTCAGCTACTGACTACATCCGTAGGAGAAGGTGAAGTGGGATTTGTGGTATTATGTGTGTGTTAAACGTTCTTAATGTATCCCTGCTACAGTGAGATGTTCTGGTAGTAATTTCCCATCCACTTACACATGATGGTACTTACCGCGATTCAGTTTTGTTACAAGGTCCAACAGTGCCGCTTCCAGTTATGTAATCGGCTCACAAGGCCATATGATGTCACTTCCTGTCATGTCATTCCAGGGGTCAAAGGGCACATGTCAGTTTAGCTGCCCCTGGCATTTTGGTGAATCGAGGCCCATGGTTATATTCTTAAACGTTAAGAACAATGGCCTCAAAGCTAAGGCTTCAACATATGGAAAAACGGTGCCTGCTATCAAGATCCCCGAAAACATACAAGGCCAAACTCAAAGCTTTTTCTGTGGCTGCGTATTACTCCTGCATAATCATGCATAGGCCAGGAGTGAGTAAGACACACCTACTGAAGAAAATAAAGCTTTTAGAAACGCGTACTCGAGGAAGAGATGCAGCCTAGTGCTTACTGGCTATGAGGACATGTGAGATTCAATTCAGGCTTTTCCCCTTATTCACAAAGGTCCTCCTTCCTAGTATTTCTGAATTACTGAATTGGGTGGAAAGGGGGGGAAGGGGGCTCTGCCTACAGTGGTATTCTGAGACATGCAACATTAACAAATTAAGTATTATTGTATTTGGGTTTTTATTAAGGACCTGGGGCGGCTCCTCCGCTAAGGCGGAAGAGTGTTGCCCCACTGCTTTAAAGAAGTGCAAAGTGAAAATAAAATGATAATAACGGAACGTCTGTTATTATCATTATATTTTGCGCATTGCAGGTGCACTGCAGTGCAGCCAGGATGTTAGGGCGGGGCCGGCCTCCCCTGACATCGAGGCTGGAGGAAGAGTGGTGGCTGCACCTTAAGTGCGCATGACGGTTTGGTGGACCGTCTCGGGCCGGCCAAACCACCATGCGCACTGGGCAAGTTCTCCACAGTGGAGAACATGCCCAGCCTCCCAGTCCCTCACTGAGCACCGAACCACGGTGCTCAGACCAATCACACTGCTGCTGTAAGGAGCGTTGTGATTGGTCGGGGGATTCTGGGAGGCTGTGTGCTTCCTGGTTCCTGCTGAAGGAGAGGCGGCAGCTGGCCACGGCGACAACCAGGCAAGTTTTGCATTGTTTTTTATTATTATATTTGTCCCTAAACCCCCGCCCCCTGCACCTTCCCCCGCCACCGTTCCCTACCATCCGCCACTGTCAATGACACACTTCGAAGAAAATGGCCGGAACTTTGAAAACCAGACAAGGAAATCAGCGTAGACACATCAATTTCTGTGGTAAGTTCGCATTATATAGAGGGCATTACGTAATGGAGCACTAATATTGCATGTGGAAATAACCACACCCCTCACTTATCGGGATTTGTCCATAACGAGGGCCTATGTGTGATCTTGGGAGATCACTGTGTCACACTGTGCTTCAGTGTCTTCTTAATCTGCCTATAAAACCAGTACTAGGCACCGTATAAACAAGTGGACTTCTGCACGAACACACAACCGAGAGTCACGTGTATGCTTTGAAAGTGCATTGGGAATGGAGGGAAACGTGAGGAGCTGAGGAGTCTTGCGGGTTTCTCACAGCATTATAGTGAATGTATGCAGTATTATTCTTGTAAGATTACACATGTACGGAATATACCTTCCTGTAGAGGGCACTCTTTGCTTTTAAAAGGGAACTGAAACAGGTCTGGAGAATGTATTTATCGAAGATATAAAGCAGACAATTGTGCAGAACAGTAAGACATGGAAGCCTGAATGGGGAAAGGCAGGACAAATACGTCTGATTGACAGTTTTTTCGGTGGATTGCAGTCCACCAGGGAGGCGGAAGACATTACCTCCGCTTCCGTGACGGATTATGAGCTTCAGTTTACCGATGACCGCCGCCCAGTGATCATCTCTGTACATTTGAAGGGCCCGCTCTAACGGCAGTCTCACCAGCTCCTTTCAATGGACACAAAGTTTGCTTGGTGGCATTGATGGCCTCCGCCAAACTTTTACAAATGTTTTATTTGTTTATCAGAAAGAAACTCTCAAAGTGGGAGTTTGTTCCTGGAAAAAAAAGAATGCCCCATCCCCCTAAACTCTGGGAGCTTTGTCCCAAGGTGGAGGGGGGTCATTATTTATTTTTCCTGTCCCTCACCACCAAGCTTTTAGTAGTGGTGACAAACAGGAAAAAAAGACTTTACATCACCCACCCTAAATAGGATGGGCAGTGTAATGTCCATCCTCCAACAGCCTCTATTCCATCGGACCATCAGGAAGAATTCCGTCAACAAAGTCAATTGGGGATTAATCGATGGAGTACTTAAGGTCCACCCATCTCTAAATGAGGCGAGCTGACCAAAAGGTTTGTCAGGCAGAGTACTCTATCACATCTGCAACAGAGTATCCTGTCCATCAGACTCTACATCGGGACCACATTTTCAACAGCTCTGTCATTCAAAGCCGACTGCACTAGGGCAGGACTTTCTGGCTGAGACATTTGAGCAGCAGCTGTCCATAGGAGTTTGCATCAGTACACAACCACCTATATCCAATGTAACATAGGGGCAGGGTATTAATAGGTTTACACCCTCATCAGAGACTTTCAGTTGTACTATATTAGAAAAGAAGCAAGGCCCTTAGAAAACTAGCGGCATGTACATCTAGTAAAAGAGCATTACTAAAGCATCTACTTCCCGGAACCAAAAAAGATACAGTCACAAAGATGAGTACATGTGGTTGGTGTCTTCCTTTACTAATGATACACATTGGTATATAAGCACAAAATATTGCTCCAGCTGCCACTTCTAAATGACTATCCTACTTTTCCAAGATCTGAAGAGTTTCTGTGATCATACAAGTACAGGGTTCATAATGTGAATAAGGGTGAGAAGAGAGAATCACAGAGTGGTCTCAGAAGAACAGGCAGGCCAGTCTAGCTTTCAGGATCCACTGGTTTCAGTATTATCTTGGCATATGCAGGATACAGTTGTAGCGTTACCCAGTTAGGCCTCAACATCCTTGTGAATGCCTGACTTTGGGTCATGAGAGAAAATGTAGGGCACAAACCCCCATTACAAATTTTCCTCTCATTACCAGAAAAGTACAGTAAGCAAAACCATTGCCTGTAAAAGGCTAGACAGGTTTTGCTCTTAGTACCAACAATATCACTGTACTCACTATTCTTGCTGTCTTAGGCTGCACAGGTTCTGCTTTATTTACCAACTATACTACTACTGATTGTTATTCCTGTTATTAGAACCCCTTTCAGAGGAACACGAGCAAGCAGGTGTTACTGGGCACAACCTTGGCGGTTAAGGCCTTTCACCCCTGATGTCCCAGGGCCCGGCTTACTATTGGCTTGAAGGAACCGGGCCAATTACACCTTCAGCACCTGACTCTCAGTAATAGAACAGGTCAAGCGGTCCAAGGTTTCTTAGGGAGAAGGTAGGTGTAGGGTGTACAGAGGTTCATACTCCAAATACATTCAGCAACCCCAGTTAAGGATGTTCCAGTCCAATACACGCTTTTATGAAATAAAGAGTATATATCCTGTTAGAAATGGGGTCTATAGTTGGCAGAGATAGGTACCTTTGTCCAAATAGGGACCCTTGCTTCTAGTCAGGGTAAGGGGGATACACTCCTAAAATTACCCCTGCTCACCCCCTTGGTAGCTTGGCACGAACAGACAGGCTTATCACAGAGGCAGAGTGTAAAGCACAGTTGGTAAACACATACAGTAATACAGTGAAAACACTACAAATGGACACCACACCAGTTTAGAAAAATAAGTAATCTTTATCTAAACCAAAACAAGACCAAACGACAAAAATCCACAATACAGTAATAAAAATATGACTTTCAAATGGTAGAAATAGTTCAGTTCAAAGCAAATTGCAGATGCGACACTTTTCACACAAAGTACCTTGGATGCGTCACACAAACAAACAAAACGGGCTGCAGGAAAGGTGATGCGTCGGTCCCTTACACTCTGGGAAGGTGATGCGTCGGTTCCTTGCTCCAGGGGAGGTGATGCGTCGGTTCCTTACTGCTGCGCTGGGGAGGTGATGCGTCGGTTCCTTACCGGAGAGGAGGTGATGCATCGGTTTCTTACTGCGTGGGGAGGTGATGCGTTGGTTTCTTACTGCGTCCCCAAATGATGCAACAGACTTGGCGCCTCAATGCGATGCGACGATCCGGGGCGATGCGTGGATTCTTGCAGCCGCATAGCAGGGCTTGCGTCAGAATCGGTGCGGTGATCTCGGACTTCTGAGATCGTTGCACTCGATAAGGCATGTGGCGATTTCTCGAGCAGCGGCAGGCGCTGCAACGGTTTCTCCGGCGATGCGTCGGAAACAGGTACGGATGCGTCACGCTTCTCGGTGTTGTGTTGATTTTCCAGCTCCCCAGCGGAAAACAGTCTCTAGAGGTCCAAAACAACAGCAGGCATCTCTTGCAGGTCAGAACTCCCAGCATGGAAGTTCAGGGCAGCTGGTGGTGAAGTCTTTGTGTCCCTGAGACTTCAGAACAGGAGGCAAGCTCAGTTTCAAGCCCTTGGAGATCTTCCTCAAGCAGGGGACACAGCAAACAGCAAAGTCCTTTCTCCTTTCCTTGGCAGCAAGTAGCCACTGCAGGCCAACCCCAGACAGCAAACAGCACAGGGGCAGTATTCCTCCTCAGCTTCTCCGGCTCTTCTCCTTGGCAAAGGTTCCTCTTGATTCCCAGAAGTGATCTAAAGTTCTGGGGTCTGGGCCCCAATATTTATACTACAAAATCCTTTGTTCTCTGGTGGCAGAGAAGCCCTGTGCTTGGTCAAAAACAGTTCTGTCCTCTCTGGTGCAGCTTCCTGGCAGGAGGTGGAGACAGCATTGTCCTTGGCAGACCAGGCCCATTCAGGTGAAAGGAAATCTCCTCCCCCTACTCTAAATGCAGCCAGGTCTATTTAGCCCAGCCCTGACTCATCAGACTCTCTGGAGCCACTGCTCCGCCCCAGCCCCTGTCATCCAAAAGCCAGACATGCAATACACAAACCTAGCAGAGGCGCACTGGATGGCTAAGCAAGAAAATACCCACTTTCTAAAAGTGGTATTTTCAAACACAGAATGAAAAAATCACCCTCACTAAAGGATGCATTTTAAGATTCTGAGTTCAGGCATACTAAACTTTATTTTCCTACCTTGTTCCCAGGGGTAGTTAAGTTTATAAGATGTTATAAACAAACTCCCCATTCTGTCCTATGGGAACAGGTAGCTTTGCAATAGTGAAAAACAAAATTGGCAGTAATTCACTTTCGGGACATGCCACACACACCAGGGCATGTCTTAACTTTTACATACATTGCACCCTGCCCACAGGGGTACCTTGGGCCTACCTTAGGGGTGACTAACATGTAAGAAAAGGGAAGGGTAGGGCCTGGCAAGTGGGTGCACTTGCCAGGGCGACATGACAGTACCAGACTGCACACAGGCTCTGCAATGGCAGGCCTGAGTTACATTTACAGGCTGCTTATGTGGGTGGCACAATTAGTGCTGCAGCCCACTAGCAGCATTTGATTTACAGGCCCTGGGCACACACAGTGCACTGTACTAGGGACTGACTAGTAAATCAAATCAGCCAATCATGGAAACACCAATCCATAACAAAAATTTACAAAGGGAGTACTTGCATTTGGCACTGAACAGCAGTGGCAAAGTGCCCAAAGCATCTAGACCAGCAAAACGGAGTCCAACACACAGCAAAAATACAGGAGGCAACGGCAAAAAATGCAGGGGAGACCCACGCCAATGGTGCCAGGTCTAACACATGTCCCCTCCAGCTGAAATGTGGGGAGAACTACCCATCCTCTTGGGAGTTCTCTTCACTAAAGCGGAAAAATCTGGACAGACCATCAGCATTGTCGTGTTCTGTACCAGGGCGGTGTTCCACCGTAAAGTCCATCCCCTGTAGGGAAATGGACCACCTCAACAGCTTTGGATTCTCACCCCTCATTTGCATAAACCATCTGAGGAGCCTGTGGTCGGTCTGAACCCGGAAGTGAGTCCCAAACAAGTAGGGCCTCAGCTTCTTCAGCGCCCAGACCACAGCAAATGCGTCACGCTCAATCGCACTCCCCCTCTGTTCCCGTGGAAGTAACCTCCTACTAATGAAGGCTACAGGTTGGTCTAGGCCCTCCTCATTTAGCTGTGAGAGCACAGCCTCCACACCATGCTCTGAAGCATCTGTCTGCACAATGAATTCCCTTAAGAAGTTGGACGCCTGAAGCACAGGCGCCGTGCACATGGCAGATTTCAGGGCATCAAAGGCCTTCTGGCAGGCGTCAGTCCAGTTCACCTTCCTGGGCTGCTTCCTGGAAGTCAGCTCTGTCAAGGGGGCAACAATGGTGCCATAACCCTTGACAAATCTCCTGTAATACCCGATGTGTCCTAAGAAAGCTCTCACCTCTGTCTGTGTCTTGGGGGGTTCCCAAGCCAGAATGGTATCAATCTTGGGCTGTAGGGGCACCACCTGGCCTCTCCCCACCTGGTGTCCCAAGTACACCACATGACCCTGCCCGATCTGGCACTTACTCGCCTTGAT
The DNA here is from genome assembly GCA_963921515.1 of Calotriton arnoldi. Classification (NCBI taxonomy): domain Eukaryota; kingdom Metazoa; phylum Chordata; class Amphibia; order Caudata; family Salamandridae; genus Calotriton; species Calotriton arnoldi. The sequence continues at coordinate 390,365 of CAWUFW010006863.1, forward strand.
CGTGAGGCCTGCCCTCTGCAGAGCCTTCAACACTTCCCGGAGGTGGTGCAGATATTCCTCCCAAGCGGCACTGAACACTGCAATGTCATCCAGGTAGGCGGCACTGAAGTCCTCCAGTCCAGCCAACACCTGATTGACCAACCTCTGAAAGGTGGCAGGGGCATTCTTCAACCCAAAGGGCATCACCCGGAATTGGTAGTGCCCCTCTGGTGCTGAGAATGCTGACCTCTCCTTTGCCCTATCAGTTAAGGCAATCTGCCAGTACCCAGACGTTAAGTCAAACGTACTGAGGTACCGGGCAGCTCCCAACCGATCTATGAGCTCATCAGCTCTGGGGATGGGATGTTCATCAGTCCTGGTCACCGAATTGAGCCCTCAGTAGTCCACACAGAATTGGAGTTCTAGCGTGGCACCGGGTGCAGCAGCCTTTGGGACCAAGACCACTGGGCTGGCCCAAGGGCTGTTTGAGGGCTCAATCACCCCTAGCGCTAACATCTTGGAGGCCTCCTCCTTGATGCAAGCCATGACCCTGTCAGTCAGCCTGTAGATTTTATGCTTCACAGGAGGACTGTCCCCAGTGTCCACATCATGGACACATCACTGAGTGACACCAGGGGTCAGGGAGAACAGAGCAGCAAACTGCCCTAACAGTTGGCGGCACTCACTCTACTGTTCAGGGTTCAGGGCGGGCGTAAGGGTTACACCGTCCACTGACCCATCATGTTCCTTCGCAGACAGGAGGTCAGGAAGAGGCTCAGTCTCCTCATCCATTCCAGCATCTGTTGCTAGAAGCATGCCCACTTTGGACTTCTCCAAGTGGGGCTTAAGGCGGTTCACATGCAGGACCCGCAAAGGGTTCCTTGGAGACTGCAAGTACACCAAGTAGGTGACTTTACTCTTGCGCTCCACCACCTCAAATGGTCTAGTCCACTTAACCTGGAGCGCACAAGGCTCCACTGGGGCCATGACCCACACTTTCTGTCCAGGCTGAAACTCGATCAGAGTGGCATTCTGATCATACCAACGTTTCATCTCCTCCTGGCTGTCTTCCAGATTCGCCTGAGCGAGTTGTCTGAAGCGCTCAGTCTGGTTCCTGAAGGCCAGTATGTAGCTATATACATCCTGGGGAGGTTTACTGGGAGCTTTCTCCCAGCCTTCTTTGACCAGACTTGGAGCTCCTCTTACAGGATGCCCATACAGGAGCTCAAAGGGACTGAACCCTAAGAACTTCTGCGGCACCTCTCTGTAAGCAAACAAAAGGCATGGCAAGAGGACGTCTCACTTACGCCTTATGGGTTCACCAAGACCCATAATCATGCCCTTCAGGGTCCGGTTGAATCTCTCAACCAGCCCATTACCTTGGGGGTGGTAAGGAGTGGTGAACTTGTAGGCAAACACCGCACTCCTGCCACAGGGACTTCATATACTTAGATATGAAGTTGGTACCACGGTCGGACACCACCTCTCTGGGGAACCCCACACAGGAGAAAATCCCCATCAACGCACGACCCACCACGGGGGCCGTCACAGTCCGGAGATGGATGGCTTCCGGGTACCGGGTGGCATGGTCCACCAAGACCAGGATAAACCTGTTGCCCATGGCTGTCTTGGGATCCAGAGGCCCCACAATGTCAATACCCACCCCTCAAAGGGGGTGCTGACCACAGGGAAAGGTTGGAGAGGAGCCTTACACTTCCTCCCACTCTTACCACTTGCCTGGCAAGTCTGGCAAGACCTACAATGAGTATCAGAACTCTTACGCATTTGGGGCCAGTAAAAGTGGGTGACAAGCCTTTCAAAGGTCTTGTCTTGCCCCAAATGTCCTGCCAAAGGCACATCATGAGCCAGACCCAGTAGGAAGGCTCTGAAGCGCTGGGGTACCACCAGCACACGGGCTGACCCAGGCTCAGCAACCTTAGGCCCGCTATACAGGAGACCATTCTCCCAGTAAATCCAATGTGATCCAGACTGATCACCTGCTGCCTGGTTTGCAGCCTGCTGCTGCAAACCAACAAGAGAAGGGCACTTCTGCTGCTCCTGGCAGAATTCCTCCCTGGTGGGGCCCCCTTCCTGCTGCCAATGGGTCAGCTCAGGCAGGTCCCCCAGTTCAGCCACTTGTTCCCCTGTAGGCTCCAGGGCATACCCCTCAAGGTTTGCCTCCTCCTGGACCGTGGGAACTTCGGGGGCCGGTTTCCCGTGCCCGCTGCCTCTACTCTTTCTAGAAGGCACCTGGGCCACTCTTTCAGGCTCCAGGTCCTCTTGAATGCCCTTACTGGCTGCCACTGACCGAGTGGTCACACATGCTCACTCAGGCAGAACCAACATCTCTAAATGAGACTTCCGCTCCACCTTCGCCCAAGGGGAGCTCTCCAAATCATTGCCTAGCATACAGTCAACAGGCATGGCTGGCCTCACAGCTACTTTCAAGGTTCCTGAGACCCCCCCACTCAAAGGGAACCTGTGCCACTTTGCAGAGGCACTCTGAGTTGTCAGCGGCAACTATTGGATAGAATGTGTTGGGGACCACTTGCTCCTCAGACACCAGCCGACAACTGACAGCTGTCACACTGGCTCCGGTGTCTCTCAGAGCCTCCACACTATGGCCACTGATGGTCACCCTGCCTGTACTTCTTAGTGTTATCAGGCAGATGAGCTCTTGGGACCATCTCACTGTCTCCTAAAGAGACCAGGGGTATTTCTGCGGGACCCCGCCCCTCTTGGGCACCCGACTCCTCCACCAAGGCTACACTAGCCATTTCCCGGGGCAGTGCACCAGTGGATGCGGTGGTAACCTTTTTGGGACACCTAGGATCCCCTTGGAAGTGGCCCACCTGACCACAACCAAAACATGCCTTGGAACCCCTATGAACAGGCTTACCTGTCGGGACCCATGGCTTCTTTTCAATGGGAGGCTGGGAACCCTTACCTTGGTTCCCTTGGGGATTACTTTGGGGCCCTTTTTGGAACTCCTGTTTACCCATGTCCCCCCCACTCTTCTGCTGGGGACCCTGCCCACCTTTGGCGGAGTCTCCCACACAACCTTTTTGGACCTTGGTACTGACCCAGCGGTCCGCCTCCACAGCAAGCTTCCTGGGGTCAGTCAGCTTACTGTCAATCAAGTGCTGGCGTAGCTCTGGAAAACAATTATCTGACAAGTGCTCCCATGCAACCAAATCATAGAGCCCCTGTAAATCATTCACCTTGCTACCCTTCACCCAACCATCCAGTGCTCTGCAAAAATAGGACACATACTCCACCCAAGTACTTGACTCCAGCTTCTTGCAGTTCCTAAATTTCTGCCTGTACAGCTCTGGGGTCAACCCATACCTTGCTATTAAGGCTTCCTTCATGGGGGCATAGGACATCTGATCCTCTGTGGGCAATGCTAGCAATGTCTCTCTTCCTTCACTGATAAAGCGGCCCCACAACCCCGCTCCCCAGTTTCTCTCAGGGACCCTGTGGGACCTCATTGCTACTTCATAGGCCTTGAACCACTGACCAATGTCCTCATGCTTCATGAAATCCTAAATAACATCCTTGGGGATGTATACCTTTCCATCTCCAGGCACTGATGGTGCGCTGCCACCATTGGGATTGATCTCTAGACTTTTGGCTTTCAGATCCAACTCCCTCAACCCTCTTTCATGCTCTAAGAGCATCTTCTTCTCTTTCACGGCCAATTTCTTACTCTCCAACTCCAATTTCTTACTCTCCATGCCACACTCCTTCCCCAGCCTGAGCTGTGTAAGCTGCATCTCATGCACTCTGCTTCTCTCCCTGTCCTCCAACTCCTCTGGAGACAGACTCTTTGAAGACACACTGCTGCCCCCCTGGAAGGCAACTTCCCTCCAGTCAGGCCCAATAGCCCCTCCTGCTGCCCATCTAAATTCACTCCCTCCACCATAGGCTCCTCGGTATGCTCACTGGTATTCCTTGATTCCAACCAGGCCCTCAGCACCTTTTGGTATTCCTCCTTTCTGGTGAGGCCTCTCACAGAGATTTTAAATTTTCTGCAGACAGCTTTAAGTTGTGGCACAGTGTAGGTATCAACCCTTTCCTCTTCAAATTCAAGTGATGCTGGTTTACTCATGGTGAAAATTGACAGTTCACAAGATGCAAAAAATTTCAAGGAAAAAACACACTACCAAATGTATGTGGTCGCGTAATGGTCTGCACTATACTAGTAGTGTACACCAATCACTGTATGTAAGTCACAAATGCAAGTCCAGATCCTCACCGCTGACCACCAATGTTAGAAATGGGGGTCTCTAGTTGGCAGACGTAGGTACCTTTGTCCAAATAGGAACCCTTGCTTCTAGTCAGGGTAAGGGGGATATACTCCTAAAATTACCCCTGCTCACCCCCTTGGTAGCTTGGCATGAGCAGACAGGCTTATCTCAGAGGCAGTGTGTAAAGCATTGGTGAACACATATAGTAATACAGTGAAAACGCTACAAATGGACACCACACCAGTTTAGAAAAATAAGTAATCTTTATCTAAACCAAAACAAGACCAAACAACAAAAATCCACAACACAGTAATAAAAATATGACTTTCAAATGGTAGAAATAGTTCAGTTCAAAGCAAATTTTTACACAAAGTACCTTGGATGCTTCACGCAAACAAACAAAACGGGCTGCAGGGAAGGTGATGCGTCGGTTCCTTACAATCAGGGAAGGTGATGCGTCGGTTCCTTGCTCTGGGGGAGGTGATGAGTCGATTCCTTACTGCTGCGCAGGGGAGGTGATGCGTCGGTTCCTTACCGGAGAGGAGGTGATGCGTCAGTTTCCTACTGCGTGGGGAGGTGATGCGTCGGTTTCTTACTGTGTCCCCCAACGGTGCGACAGACTTGGTGCCTCAATGCGATGCGACGATCCGGGACGATGCGTGGATTCTTGCAGCCGCACAGCAGGGCTTGCGTCGGAAATCCGTGCGGTGATCTCGGACTTCAGAGATCATTGCACTCGATGCGGCGTGCAGCAATTTCTCGAGGCGCGGCAGGCGCTGTGACGGTTTCTTCGGCGATGGGTCGGAAACAGGTACGGATGCGTCACGCTTCTCGGTGTTGCATTGATTTTCCAGCTCCCAGCGGAAAACAGTCTCTACAGGTCCAAAACAACAGCAGGCACCTCTTGCAGGTCAGAACTCAAAGCAAGGAAGTTCAGGGGAGCTGGTGGTGAAGTCTTTGTGTCCCTGAGACTTCAAAACGGGAGGCAAGCTCAGTTTCAAGCCCTTGGAGATCTTTCTCAAGCAGGGGACACAGCAAACAGCAAAGTCCTTTCTCCTTTCCTTGGCAGCAAGTAGCCACTGCAGGCCAACCCCAGACAGCAAACAGCACAGGGGCAGTATTTCTCCTCAGCTTCTCCAGCTCTTTTCCTTGGCAAAGGTTCATCTTGATTCCCAGAAGTGATCTAAAGTTCTGGGGTCTGGGCCCCAATATTTATACTACAAAATCCTTTGTTCTCTGGAGGGAGAGAAGCCCTGTTCTTGGTCAATACCGGTTCTGTCCTCTTTGGTGCAGCTTCCTGGCAGGAGGTGGAGACAGCATTGTCCTTGGCAGACCAGTCCCATTCAGGTGAAAGAAAATCTCCTCCCCCTACTCTAAATGCAGCCCAGGTCTATTGAGCCCAGCCTTGACTCATCAGACTCTCTGGGGCCACTGCTCCTCCCCAGCCCCTGTCATCCAAAAGCCAGACATGCAATACACAAACCTAGCAGAGGTGCACTGGATGGCTAAGCAAGAAAATACACACTTTCTAAAAGTGGTATTTTCAAACACAGAATGTAAAAATCACCCTCACTAAAAGATGCATTTTAACATTCTGAGTTCAGGCATACTAAACTTTATTTTCCTACCTTGTTCCCAGGGGTAGTTAAGTTTCTAAGATGTTATAAACAAACTCCCCATTCTGTCCTATGGGAACAGGTAGCCTTGCAATAGTGAAAAACGAAACTGGCAGTAATTCACTGTCCGGGCATGCACCACACATCAGGGCATGTCCTACCTTTTACGTACATTGCACCCTGCCCACAGGGGTACCTTGGGCCTACCTTAGGGGTGACTAACATGTAAGAAAAGGGAAAGGTAGGGCCTAGCAAGTGGGTGCACTTGCCAGGTCGACATGGCAGTACCAGACTGCACACAGGCTATGCAATGGCAGGCCTGAGTTACATTTACAGGCTGCTTATGTGAGTGGCACAATCAGTGCTGAAGCCCACTAGCAGCATTTGATTTACAGGCCCTGGGCACACACAGTGCACTGTAGTAGGGACTGACTAGTAAATCAAATCAGCCAATCATGGAAAAACCAATCCATAACAACAATTTACAAAGGGAGCACTTGCACTTTGGCACTGAACAGCAGTGGCAAAGTGCCCAAAGCATCTAGACCAGCAAAACGGAGTCCAACACACAGCAAAAACACAGGAGGCAATGGCAAAAAATGTAGGGGAGACCCACTCCAATGGTGCCAGGTCTAACATATCCACTAACACAGTGTACAATATGGCACACCAAAAACAATATACACAGTCTTCATAAGGCAGGCACACAAGCGTTACCCAGGTCAGCTCTCAAGTCCCACTTCCCTTTCTAAGGAACATAGTTATTCTCCTTTGACGCCGGACAACATCCAAGATAGGCTCCACTTGTGAGTTCAAGTCTTAAAAGTTCTACGATGCCTTTGCAAAAGTCAACGTGTGTCCATGCCGTAGTGTATCAATCCAAGCAAGTTCCCCCTAGGCCCGAAGGCCCAGTAGTCAGTCTTACCTGCTCTCACTGGAGTGGTGGTTCGGAGTCCTCAGGCATGCGTCTGCAGCCTGGCAGTGAGCAGAAGTCTGGATGCTGCGGTCCAGGCGGCAGGCGCCCACAGTGCTCCTCTGGTCATGCAGTAAGTCTCTCTCTGCTTACGGTGGCAGGTCATGGGATGTACTGAATTTGGGGAATTGAGTCGTTGCTCTTTTCTTTGTGGGTCATGACCTGCTTCTCCTTCACGGCTCCACGTTGGTTTAGGGTGACGGCCCTTTCACTTCACCTCAGCTCCCTCCTGACATTTGGGGGTACACAGGGCGATGGCCCCTTCCAGGTTACAGCGCTACCCAGGGTGTCACCCTTTTCTTGATATAGTGCTGCACCAGGGCAATGGACCTCACTCTTCACTGGGGCCCCCACCTGGCATACGGGGGTCACAATCGGTACAAACAAGGTGACGGCCATCTCCTGTTTGCAGCTCTGCGCAGGGTAGCGGCCCTTATCTTGACACAGCGCTGCAGCAAGGGCAATTTTCCTTGTTCTTCTCCGTGCTCCCTCCCACCCCCCAGCGGAGCAGACAGCCCGATTTGCGCAAAAGAGCCCAATTGGAGCAATGGTCCCAACAAACATGAATCTCACACAAATGTACACCTGACACTGTGATAAGAAAACTAGGCTGGTATGGCCTTTTCTGTATTGTAAGAAAAAGTAGCTTGCTGTCTGAGCTCTACAGCTGCACTCCAGCCTATGTGATGAATATATTACACTGAGTCTGATTGCTGTACAGCACCAGTGTGATAAATACAAAATACAGTATGCGGAGTCCAAAGCTGTACACTACCAGTGTTATGAATACAATACTCAGAGTCTTATAGCTGTACACCACGCGTGATGAATACGATATGCTGTCTGAGCTTTACAGTTGTGATATTAGATATATCCTGGCCACACCAATATGTACCCCGACGCGTTTTGACATTCCTATAGGGCCTTATTCATAGTTGATAAAGGTCTTCCTCAGGGTTTGCAGACTTTTTGTGGGACACGTTCACGTAGGACAATCCTACATCTTCAGATAGCTAGTAGACACAAAACCAGCGCGTGGCCATCTCATTTAGTGAGTGCACGGATCCGTGGCCGGACCCCTGGATCATTACAGGTCGCGTAGGGTCTGGTAACTGGTATCAGATTCTGATGTGAAGGTTCTGCCCTCCTTATGGGAGTTAATGCTACCGGAACCGCGGTCTATCAGTTCCTCTCTACTCACGTTAAATGAGATGGTCACGCGCTGGTTCCGTGTCTACTAGCTAACTGAAGATGTAGGATTGTCCTACGTGAACATGTCCCACAAAAAGTCTGGAAGCCCTGAGGAAGACCTTCATCAACTATGAATAAGGCCCTATGGGAAGGTCGAAACGAGTCGGCGTACATATTGGTGTGGCCAGGATATATCTAATATCACAACGGAATGAATTATCTAATTTTAGCGGTGATTTCATAAGGGTCATCTCTGAATAGTAATTAAAGATTTCCGACCACCAAACTAAGGTCCACTTAGGACCAATAGGAATATACTTCAGAAGTTAAATTCACGTATCCCTTGTTTAAGTAAACACCACAGGACACTATCGTTAATTTCTGTTTATTTTATGTTGATTTAACACATTAAGGGCCTCATTATGATGTCTGGCAGACCATTGCAGTCTCGGGACCGACCGACCTCCGGTCGGCGGTCCTCGACACCGCTATTACAATGCGAACGCAGATGATGAGGTCGCATACTCCCATTTCTCTATGGGAGCATGTGCTGTGGCCGAAAACCAGCCACAGCACAAGCTCCCATAGAAAAATGGGAGTTTCTGTTAATCCCTGCACCGCGTGGCAGGCACCTAATGCTGCCTGCCACAAGGTGCTGGGATTAACAGGGGGGCACATAGGTGCCCCTTCGGCCCCAAACTGGAGGCCGCAGGGGGAAGGGGGTCCTGCTAGGGGCCCCCAAAGTTGCTTTCTGACAGGCTTTCCATGTCAGAAACCCCGACATGGAAAGCCTGTGGGAAACCAACATCATAATCTCCACGGCGGAAACGCTGTCTTTAAGGGATTACGTGCCGGTTCCGACTGGCCGACAGGCTCCTTGAGCCCATCGGAAGTCAGCCGGAATGACTGCCGGTTTCACTTTCGACCGACGTCATTGTAATACAATGGTCGAAAGTGAAACTTATGATGTTGGTCGGAAAGCCTCCGACCAAAGGTCAGAGGCTTTCCGACCGACATCATAATAGGGCCCTAAATGTTCAACTTTTGTCTGTTATTTGTTTTGATCATAATCCTTATATGCATATGTCCCTGTGAATTATGTAATTAAGCGTAGCTATCTGTTGTACAAATTATATGTAACAAACTTTATGTACATCGTTGAAAAAGAAGAATATCAAATCATAACACACAATCGTTTGTTTTTTCTTGACTCTGGGGGAATACATAAGTACATGAACATTTGGCACATGGTAATGACAGTGTACACCTTGTTATAATTTTAGAAATGCAATACTGGTCATGCAGTGATCATTTGGGAAACGAAAGTGAGGCGGTTTCTCGATATAAAGTTCTAACATTGATGGTATGGGGGGGTACACCAAGATACACAATAAAAATAGGTAAGGTCACCGCATCCCCAAAAAACTGAATGCAGACTTGTCAGACCGCAACAACTTCCGTCCAATTACGAACTACTTGAGAAATGCATACAAATTCAACTCTGTAACCACATCAAGCAATTTCAGCTCCTTGACCAATACCAATCAGGCTTCAGATCGGGTCACAGCAGGGAAGTGGCTCTAACACACCTTGTAGATGACGCCCTGAGACTACTTGACCAGAACGAACCTTGCCTGCTTATACTTCTGGATCTCTCCCCGGCATTTGATACGGTTAAACATGAGAACATGATTGATCTTCTTGAGAAAAGGATGGGGTTATCTGGCCCAGTCCTAAGCGGGTTTATCTCGTTCCTTCATAACAGAATGCAAAGAAACAAAGTCAACCAATCCCTTTCTAACAGTACACTGGTCTCAACTGGAGTGTCTCAAGGATCTGCACTCTCACCCACGCTTTTTAACTTGTTCCTGGAACCTCTAACCGAAATTCTATATCACTCAAACATACAGTATCACATGTACGCTAATGATACTCAATTGTACATGAAAATCTCCTCACCGAAGACATCAAAACTCTTAACCTTATGCTACTGGAAACCCAACACTGATTAACACGCAATCACCTTAGGCTAAACACGCTCAATACGGAATTTCTCCCGCCCCCCACAACCACTCTGCCCCCATAAAAGAATGGCTCACACAACTAACGGCAATCAACTGCTCCCCACATGGTGTTGAATCCACATGATCATGAGGCATAACTCTGGACAAATACCTGAATATGCAAGACCACATCTATGCAACCACCAGAGGAGTCAATCACCAAATCAACACTAAGGAAAACCAAACCGTTTCTGCCTCAAGATGACTTACAGTTAGCAGTCCAAGCCCTAGTTATCTCCCATTTAGATCATGGGATTGTGACCCTGGCAGGGTTACCTAAAGCTAGGCTGGCCCCTTTAAGGGCTACCCTGATCCTAGCTGCAAGGATCATCACGGGATCAAGAAAACATGATCACATCAAATCAGATCTAATACAACTCAACTGGCTCCCTCTCGAAGCAACGATTCAGTTCAAGATAGCCTGCTTGACACACAAAGCTCTTCATTATAACACTCCTGTTTATCTTGCAAAAAAACTTGAACTATCTGGTATGAGTTGGTCCCTAAGAAGTTCTAACTCTCTTCTGTTAAAACCACAGAAATTCAAAAAGAAGATAACCTATTTATTTATTTATATTTATTTCTGGTCTTGCCCCTAGAATATGGAACACACTTCTGCCTAAAACCAGATCTAACCCTACGACCTACTAATTAAAAAAAGAAGTAAAACGATTGCTGCTGAATAAAATACCTTCAACAATAGACCTGAATCTACTCAAATTGACTTAGATTTTCTGTACACAGCTCTGGAAGCCTATTCTTCTATGCAATGTTGTTACTTTATATCTACTTTGTTTCTTGTTGTTCCTTTTCTCATTGTGTATACCTAACCTGTTTTTACATTATTTACTATATGCATGTCAACTTGTTTTGACTTGTTTTATATTGTGCAAACATGTCTGCTTCTCTGTACAGCGCTCTGACGGGTCATGTTTGCACAATATAAAACTTCCCAAACAAAAAAATAAATAATTAGGGATGTACTATCTACCAGTACTGTTATTGTTAGTCCAGCAACATTCAACTGCCTTACATTCTCAACTTCCAAAATATCAAGCTTATGGCTATGGTATATTCATTCATTCACGGCCACAAAAACATTTCTATCAGAAGCGCTGAACACAAGACTATATGTGGTGCGTAAGACATATATGGATGGATGGAACAGGTTACAAAACAAATAAAATAAAATATGTCACAACATCAATGACATTATACACCACCATTTGTAAGTGCGTAGAAAAGACAGACATTGGACAAGTATGTTTAAAACTACAGTGATGTAGAGGCAGCAATACAGATATTTACAAGGGAGGATGAAAGTATTGAGAGAAAATCACTCTTCTTCTGGATTCAGCAGATCACTTTTAATGGCTATTGTGAAGTCCTGGATTGAGAAGGATTCTGGACTTCTAATGAAGAGGTACTAAAAGGTGGGTGGAGTGAACAGACTTTAGATGATGTATGCATTGAAGTTTTCATGGTACCAGGGATGTGAGAAGAATGTAGTAGGTTAAGTAGCTGCCAAGTCATTCTGTTAATAGGTGATTAAAAGCCTTAAATGCCAGTGCCAGCCGTTTGTATGAGAACTTGTTTTTGGCAAAGAGCCAGTCGCCTTGATAGTGACAGCAGAAGTAGGTGTGTGTTTAGGGATGCTGTACAGACTACTACTAATAAAGATGGTACTTGTATCCTGTGTGAGGAACGAGCACTGTGGTTGCTCCACCAGTAGACTCTTACAGTAGCCCAGTTTACTAATTGCCAGTGGGGCGATCAGTGCTTTGGCTATTTGGAATAGGATGAATGGCCGGATCCTTTGTCAATTTACAACTCGGAAGCATGCTATCATGCCTGTGGTGGTGATGTAAGATTCTAGGTGCAGTGATGAGTAAAAGAGAACAGCATGGTTTCTGGCAGAGGAGACAAAGGACAGTAAAGAAAGAAAATGATAGTGTCGGGTGACACCATAAGTCTGAGGAGGAAGGAAAATACAGAACAACAGTCTTTGATGCAAGATGCACACAACGGTCCTGTGGGTACAGTTTTCTCAAAGATCTCCCACACCACCCGTATCTGATACACTGAAGGTGTGGTAGTATACCAATAAGTGAAGCAAAAGGCCCACAATCAATTGACAATGTGATGTATTATTTTTACAACATCATGAAATAATGACATCAGTTGAGGCGGCGCAAGGTGCAAAAAAAGTGCTCATTACAAAACAACATATTTACATACATACATCCAAAAGTACGAGGTATAGGTAATAAGTTTCAACATTATCAGGAGTATATGCCAATTTTGGGAGTCTGTTTACCGGATAACCCCGGTTGTTATCAACGTTTTTGTCGACTGACTGATCACCTTAAACAGAAGCAACTAAAGGAGCAGCCACAAATGCAAGTCACAAGTATAATCACTATGTTGGTCGTCACACGCAGGCTCCATTCAAAAGAATCAGGCCGACCGGCATAGAAACCATTTGTGTCCTATGCGCACGTCTTAGGAAGACTCCGTGACCTATATTCATAGTCTTTGATGAGCACAACATAAGCGCTGTAATGCTATCCAGTGGCGAATAGCAGTCAGGCAGTTGGACAGACATTCTTGAAGATGTGGAGAGAGTTTGAAAAGAGAAAAAACATGGGTGTATCATCAGCATAAAGATGGTAAGAAAAAACAAAGGAGAAAATGTTACAGAGGGAGCTAAAACAGAGATGAAAGACAAGGGGAGCCGGTACTGATCCCTATGGGATTTGATGAGAAAGTGTATGGGGGACAACATTACTGAGAAAGACTAGTTAAATAGGTAGGAAATACACCAATTGGGGGCAAACTGGTGTTCCCCAGGGTGCTAAGAAAGGCAAGCAAAGTAGGATGATCAGAAGTGTTGAATGCCGCGGAGAAGGCCAGGAGTAAATAATGTTGTAAGAAAAGCCATTATGATGGGCTGTTGTGATAAAGTTGGAGATGTGTGGGAGGGTGAGGGTGGTCACAGTTGAGTGTAGTGCTCAGTACCTAAACTGAAATGGATTTAGCAGGTAACTAGATATCAGTTTTTTGGTAAGACTATTCAATATTAGCGATTCCAGAATTTTGCAGAAGAAAGGCAGTGGCGGCCCGCACAGATCTGGGGTGGGGAGGCGGGGGCAAGGAGGTAAGGGAGTGTAAAAAAAGAAAAATACCCTTACCTCCTCGCCACTCTGTCCCACATCGTCTCTCCTCTGACGGCTGAACAGGAAGCAGAATCACAACGATGCAATGCAGCATTGTGATTGGTCTGAGCGCCATAATTCGGCGCTCAGACGGGGACTGGGGGCATGGGCATGTTCTCCACCCAAGATGTAATGCAGCCTGGGTGGAGAATATGCTAAGTGCGCATGACTGTTTGGCCGGCCCGAGACGGCCGACCAAAGAGTCATGCGCACTTCAGTGTGCCCACCAGTGTGCCCTGCTCTGTGAGCAGAGCAGATCCTCCCGCCCCCATGCTGCTGCAGCAGGAACAAATAAAATGAAAATAACATCACGTTGTTATCATTTTATTTTTATTTTCCTTCACTGGTGCAACACAGTGGAGCGACGCTCCTTCGCCTTAGCGGAGGAGCCGACATTGAAGAAAGAAAGTTGCAATACCAGGTGACAGTTGGAAGGCAGGTAAGGGTTTGCAGTGGGCTTTTAGCTTGGGGAGTGATTACATAGGGAGTGTTGGAAATGGCCCTCTTTGCAGGGTTATCCCTAAACTTTTTGCTTCTTCCTCCTTTGTTTTTCCTGACCTGTGGTTGTTGGCTATAGGACCCTGGGCACTTTGCCACTGCTGATCAGTGCTAAAGTGCATATGCTCTCTATGTAAATTGTTATTATGATTGGTTATCCATGATTGGTATATTTTTTTACCAGTAGGTCCCTATTAAAGTGCACTGAGTGTGCCAGGGCTGGTAATTCAAATGCTACTAGTGGGCAAGCAGGACTGATTGTGCCACCCACATGAGTAGCACTAAAATTATGTCTCAGGCCTGCCACTGCAGTGCCTGTGCGCAGTTTGTTAACTGCCATGTTGACCTGGCCAGTGTACACACTTGCCAGGCCTGACCCTTCCCTTTTCTTACACATTAGACACCCCTATGGTAGGCCCAAGCCCCCTGGGCAGATTGCAGTATATGTGAAAGGTAGGACATGTACTAGTGTGGGTAATATGTCCTGATAGTGAAATACTGCCAAATTCGTTTTTCACTATTGAAAGGCTATCTTGCCCATAGGACAGAATGGGGAATGCTGTGTAACATGTTTACCTGCATATCTTCCCATAGGAGCAAGGTAGAAAATTGGAGTCTGGCATCCCTGACCTCAGAATTTAATAGCACATCTTTTAGGAAGGATGGTTTTTAAATTCTGTGTTTCAAAATAGCACTTTTAGAAAGTGGCTATTTTCTTGTTCAACCTTTTTGTGTGCCTCTGCCTCTTTGTGGATTGACTGTCTGGTTTGAGAGTGACGGGCTGGGGTGGCTCCAGGAGTCTGGGTGAGTCAGCACTAGGCTGAATAGACCTATCTGCATTTGGAGTGGTGGGAGGAGTAGCACCTGGGCCTGAATAGGGCTGTGCCTGCCTTCCACAATGCTGGCTCCACCTCCTGCTGTGTGTCTGATGGCCCTGGCCCACACTCACAAAGGAAGAAGATGTGCACTGGCAGAATGCCCCCAGAACTGGTTTGAACTGGGTCCAGGACCCCTGACACATAGAGAACAAAGACTTTTGGGGTATAAATACTAGAGCTAAAACCCCTGAAAGATAGACTACTTTGGAATCAAGGAGGAACCTTTGCTGAGGAGAAAAGTTGAAGAGCTGAAGGAGAAGTACTGCCCTAGTGTGTCTGGGGTTGGCCTGCAGTGCTATTTCTACCAAAGGAAGGAGAAGGACTTTGCTGTGTGCTGTGCCCCCCCCGCTTGAGGAAAGGACTTTGCTGTGTGCTGTGTCCTGAAAAGAAAGTCTCCAAGGGCCTGAGAAGAGCTGGCCTCCTGTTGTGGAAACACAGGGATATAAAAGTTTCCAGGACTACTTCGTGCTCAAGAGGAACCTGCTGCCAACAAGGATAGCTGAAGAGACTGAGGAATGCTGCCCTTGCTGTGTGTCTGGGGCTGGTCTGCAGTTTGCTGTCCTGCAGAGGAGAGGACAAGGGACTTTGCTGTGTGCTGTGTCCCCCTGTTTGATGAGGACTTTGCTGTGTGCTATATCCTGAAGAAACAAGTCTCGAAGGGCCTGAGGAGAGCTGGCCTCCTGTTGCTGAAACACAGGGATATAAAAAGTTTCCCAAGATTTTGAGGCTCGCACTCTCTGAATAGTGCTCCGCTTTCTACTGCCTCGGAAAAATAGCTGCGTGTGCTATCTGCCGCCTGAAACGGCCGTGGGGCGTGTGCTGTGGCTGTGTGACCGGAGACAGCCTAGCCCCCACCTTTGTGAGTAGCAGCGTGACCAACGAAGCGCTGCAATTGCCATCGGCCCGAGCCGTCTTCAACCGGGAGCTGCAAACATTTCACCGCCGCTGGCCCGGGCCTTTACTTGCCCAAAAAGTATCGTGAGCTTTCACCGCCACGGCCCGAGTCGGGAGGAAGAGCCGCGATGAGAGAGAAAAGTTGCGAGGCGGTGCCTAGCAACGTGGGGGCTCGTCACCAGAAGGAGCCGCGCTGAGGACAGGAAGCGCGAGGCGTCGCAGAGCAACCCAACTCCGCCACGAGGAACAGCTGCTGCCTGCGAAGAAAGGAGAGAGACCGCACCCCCCCCAGGTAACCGCTCGGATTAAGTCCAAGGAGCGTGCGTGTGTTACCGCCTGGGGCGGGGATGCGGGTCTGCGAGAGTCTGCTCTCGGCCTCCAGCCTTTGTAGAGCGAGCCTTGTGATCGTAGAGGCCCGTACTTGCCCCTAGAGGAGCGCCAGTACCGGGGTCTGTGTTGGGACAATCCGTTGCATTCTTACAGCATTTGGGGCATATTTTTGGCAGTCGCTGACGACGAAGTCAGCATTTTGACTAACGACGCAGCAGGGGCCCCAGTAATTTGCCTAAAACAGACCGAAGGGTGAGAGGGGTCCCGCGCACCAGAGATAAGTGCCCGATATTAAGGACAACACTATTTAAAGCCCGCAGCTTGTTTTTAAGTAACTTTCCACACGTCTGGAACAGTGTTTCCATCCATACCATACCTGCAAGGTTATTTTCCTTTTCCTTACCACAAACCTTATCAAAGACATTCCTCCAGAAAAGCTAATTGTGTATGTGGAATTTTTGCTGTTTTTGGTCTTGCCTAAAATTAGATAAAGATAACTATATTTTTATAACAACCTGTGTGGTGTCCATTTGTGGTGTGTCACTGTGTTACTGTGGGTGTTGGTGCAAATACTTTACACATTGCCTTGGGGATAAGCCTGTCTGCTCGTGCCAAGCTACCAAGGGGGGTGAGCAGGGGTTATCTACAGTGTATTTCCCCCTTACCCTGACTAGAAGCAAGGGTACCTATTTGGTCAAAGGTACCTACCTCCGCCAACTAGAGACCCCCAGTTCTAACATTATAGGATTTGAACTTGTATTTGTACTTGACCCACAGTGATTGGTGTACATCACTAGTTTAGCGCAGACCACTACGCAACCACATACTGTGTTTTTTTGGTTCTATTTTTGATCTGATCCTTGAATCATCCACGCGTCATGTCTCAGAAGGGTAAACCAGCAAGTGATGTTGCAGAACTGGAGTTTGTTATTGAAATGTTAAGTGGTTACAAAGTAGGTCAACTCAAGCAGTTCTGCAGGAGCTTTGGTTGTCCCATGAAGAGCAGCTCCAGGAAGGAGGAGCTACAGAAGGCCTTAAGGGCCTGGTGGGAGGCCAAAGAGGCTGGGGAGGCAGATGGTGCAGAGGTGGATGAGGATGCACAAGGGGATGGTTTCAGGTCACAGGAACTGCCTGTGTCCAGAGCAGCCTCCAGGGCTGGCAGCAACCATTCCGCTGGAAGTTTTTCCCCAGAGGACCTGGAGGAAAACCAAAGGATTAGAGATCATGAGTTAGAAGTCTTGAGGCTCGAGATGGAGATATTGGAAATGGAGAGGAAGAAGAATTATGTCTTGGAAGAACTGAAATTGACCATGGCACATGAATTAGGAATGAGGGAGCTTGATTTGGAGCTCGAGAGGCTTGAGGCCATGAGTGCCTCAGCCCCACAAGAAGAAAAGTGTGTAGCTCAGGAAGTGAGCTTTGCTGAGTTGGAGGTGGAGTCCAGCTCAGATGGTGGCAGCAAAATTGTGTTATCTGGTGCTGAGGGAGAAGTACACACACCCAGAGATGTGGCGCCTGACTTGAGGGAGGGGGTTAACATACACCAGGGGGTTCAGGATTATGAGTTAGCTCCAGTGGTGTGCAGTGTCCCTGAAGTAGATTGGGGAACTGACACAGGGGATCATATTCCTAGTGGTGGGAGGGACACTCTACTGACTCTAGAGGAGAGGTGCAGGGAGAGGGGTTCCCCCATGGTAGAAGTCCTGGTGTGTGAGTGTGGAGACTGCCCAGAAGAGTGTGGGTTGAGTGACAGAGACAGTCAGATACTGTCTTGCCAATCTCAGGAGAGTGGTGTGGGGTACTTGTGTGAGGCACTGGAGGGTGAGGCAAAGGGAAGCTTGGTTAACGACTATGGGAGGCTGTGTGATTCATTTGTTGGAGAGCATATTTTAAGTCCCTATTTTCCAGTGCTATGCCAACACCCGGTGGAGTGTGAGTTCTCTGATTCCAGGGAGCTTGCGCTGGAGGCAGACCTCTTGGTGGATTCCAGAGGGTCTGAAGATGCTTTTGGCAGTGACCCTAAAAGAAGTGGCTCAGGTATCTTCCAGACCTGTGTGGGGGAAGAGGTTCAGAGTAGCCCAGCTAGGTCCCAGTGTAGTGGGAGGGGTGTAGGGGCTCACGTCCTGTCTCAGTGGAGAAGGAGTGAGTGTGGGACTGTGTGTCCCAAGGTGCCCGAAACCCAGTCTCAGGGCCTGGAGGGTTCCCTAAGGGAACGCCAGGTCGGGGGCCTAGGCTGTACTAGTAGGCCATTTGAGGGGGATCTCCTAGTGTCAGGAGAACCTGGGGCGTCTGTAAACGGAGCTCCAGTGGTTCTGGTATCTGGCGGTGCCGCTCCTAAGTGGAGGGTGCAGAAGTCCAGATTGAGGGGTGAGAGGGGGATGTGTTCCCCAGTGGGAGAACCAGTGGGTCAGGGGCCGGCCATAAGGGCTGAGCCTCCTAGGAGTGACCATGGTGACACCACTTCTGTCCTGGGGGATCTTCACGCACTGTCAGATGGACAGGGGTCGGGAGATCTGCGCCAGGCCGACTGTCACACAACACATGAGTCATGTGTTACCCTCGGGGGGATGCTGTGTGCGTCCCCAGAAGTCCTGGGGTGCCAGGCAAGTACTCAGCCGCGGGGTTCAGCCCCTAGGTTGGGAGGCCAGGTTCAGGATCTGCCTCACCTGGAGGGAAGGACATCTGTAAGCAGTGTCCTGGCCGGTTCGGCTTCCAGGGGTACCACTCCAGGTGGGAGGGTGCAGAACTCTGGAACGGGGTGCAGAGGGAGGGAGTCCTTGCCTCTGACCCCGGTTCAACCTGAGGGTTTAGATTCTAGGTTGGAGACCAGTTGCAGGGGAGAGGTCCTGAACTGGTGGGAGAGTTGTGTTCTGAGGGTGCCTCTCCTGGGAGGAGAGTGCTGGACCCCAGAAGGAGAGATAGGGGGAGGAGAGCCTCGCCCGTGACCTCTGGTCAGCCTGAGAGTGCAGACCCTGGGCTGGTGGGCCAGTGTCAGGATGCCCTACCTGACTTGGCAGGAGGGAAAGTGGAGAAAAGGTGCAAGGCACCTGGGGCTACTGCCCCCCACTTTCTGACGCCACAGAGGTTAGAGAGGCCTGACAGGCATGAGGCCTGGCTCTCATCACTGACAGTCAGTGGCCACTGTGGTGGGTTGTCCTGGTGGACAGAGTTGCCCCTGGGAGGGGGGCTGGAGTCACACCCTGGGAGTGGACTGGGCCACACCGCTGTGTTGGCCAGGTGGGTACTGTCTACCAGTGCGGACACATCTGTGAGCAAAGTAAGCTTAGGCGCTGCACAGATGGGGTCCCCAGGTGAGGAGAAGGGTCCCCCATGGTTTAGCTTAGTGGGCCCTGAGAGTATGGAAAGAGGGATCCAATAGGGTTCAGGAAGGCGTAGAACAGGAATAGACCCCTGCTGTTCGGGCCATGTTCCGTGTTCTATCGCCCCAAGCAGGGAATCCCATCGAGGTATCGATTGGTCTACCCTGGCTTTAGGCTGGAAGGGGGTTGTGTTGGAAATGGCCCTTTTTGCAGGGTTATCCCTAAACTTTTTGCTTCTTCCTCCTTTGTTTTTCCTGACCTGTGGTTGTTGGCTATAGGACCCTGGGCACTTTGCCACTGCTGATCAGTGCTAAAGTGCATATGCTCTCTATGTAAATTGTTATTATGATCGGTTATCCATGATTGGTATATTTGTTTTACCAGTAGGTCCCTAGTAAAGTGCACTGAGTGTGCCAGGGCTGGTAATTCAAATGCTACTAGTGGGCCTGCAGCACTGATTGTGCCACCCACATGAGTAGCCCTAAAATGATGTCTCAGGCCTGCCACTGCAGTGCCTGTGCGCAGTTTGTTAACTGCCATGTTGACCTGGCCAGTGTACACACTTGCCAGGCCTGACCCTCCCCTTTTCTTACACATTAGACACCCCTATGATAGGCCCAAGGTACCCCCTGGGCAGGGTGCAGTGTATGTGAAAGGTAGGACATGTACTAGTGTGGGTAACATGTCCTGATAGTGAGAATACTGCCAAATTCGTTTTCACTATTGAAAGGCTATCTTGCCCATAGGACGGAATGGGGAATGCTGTGTAACATGTTTACCTGCATATCTTCCCATAGGAGCAAGGTAGAAAATTGGAGTCTGGTATCCCTGAACTCAGAATTTAATAACACATCTTTTAGGAAGGATGGTTTTTAAATTCTGTGTTTCAAAATAGCACTTTTAGAAAGTGGCTATTTTCTTGTTCAACCTTTCTGTGTGCCTCTGCCTGTTTGTGGATTGACTGTCTGGTTTGAGAGTGACAGGGGCTAGGGTGGCTCCAGGAGTCTGGGTGAGTCAGCACTAGGCTGAATAGACCTATCTGCATTTGGAGTGGTGGGAGGAGTAGCACCTGGGCCTGAATAGGGCTGTACCTGCCTTCCACAATGCTGGCTCCACCTCCTGCGCTGTGTCTGATGGCCCTGGCCCACACTCACAAAGGAAGAAGATGTGCACTGTCAGAATGCCCCCAGAACTGGTTTGAACTGGGTCCAGGACGCCTGACACATAGAGAACAAAGACTTTTGGGGTATAAATACTAGAGCTAAAACCCCTGAAAGTTAGAATACTTTGGAATCAAGGAGGAACCTTTGCTGAGGAGAAAAGTTGAAGAGCTGAAGGAGAGGTACTGCCCTAGTGTGTCTGGGGTTGGCCTGCAGTTGCTATTTCTACCAAAGGAAGGAGAAGGACTTTGCTGTGTGCTGTGCCACCCTGCTTGAGGAAAGGACTTTGCTGTGTGCTGTGTCCTGAAAAGAAAGTCTCCAAGGGCCTGAGAAGAGCTGGCCTCCTGTTGTGGAAACACAGGGATATAAAAGTGTCCAGGACTACTTCGTGCTCAAGAGGAACCTGCTGCCAACGAGGATAGCTGAAGAGACTGAGGAGTATGCCCTTGCTGTGTGTCTGGGGCTGGCCTGCAGTTTGCTGTCCTGCGGAGGAGAGGACAAGGGACTTTGCTGTGTGCTGTGTCCCCCTGCTTGACGAGGACTTTGCTGTGTGCTATGTCCTGAAGAAACAAGTCTCCAAGGGCCTGAGGAGAGCTGGCCTCCTGTTGCTGAAACACAGGGATATATAAAGTTTCCCAAGATTTTGAGGCTCGCACTCTCTGAATAGTGCTTCGCTTTCTACTGCCTCGGAAAAATAGCTGCGTGTGCTATCTGCCGCCTGTAACGGCCGTGGGGCGTGTGCTGTGGCTGTGTGACTGGAGACAGCCTAGTCCCCACCTTTGTGAGTAGCAGCGTGACCAACGAAGCGCTGCAATTGCCATCGGCCCGAGCCGTCTTCAACCGGGAGCTGCAAACATTTCACCGCCGCTGGCCCGGGCCTTCACTCGCCCAAAAAGTATTGTGAGCTTTCACCGCCACGGCCCGAGTCGGGAGGAAGAGCCGCGCTGAGAGAGAAAAGTTGCGAGGCGTTGCCTAGCAACGTGGGGGCTCGTCACCAGAAAGAGCCGCGCTGAGGACAGGAAGCGGGTGGCGTTGCCGAGCAACCCGACTCCGCCACGAGGAACAGTTGCTGCCTGTGAAGAAAGGAGAGAGACCGCACCCCCCCAGGTAACCGCTCGGATTAAGTCCAAGGAGCGTGTGTGTGTTACCGCCTGGGGCGGGGATGTGGGTCTGCGAGAGTCTGCTCTCGGCCTCCAGCCTTTGTAGAGCGAGCCTTGTGATCGTAGAGGCCCGTACTTGCCCCTAGAGGAGCGGCAGTACCGGGGTCTGTGTTGGGACAATCCGTTGCATTCTTACAGCATTTGGGGCATATTTTTGGCAGTCGCTGACGACGAAGTCAGCATTTTGACTAACGACACAGCTGGGGGCCCAGTAATTTGCCTAAAACAGACCGAAGGGTGAGAGGGGTCCCGCGCACCAGAGATAAGTGCCCGATATTAAGGACAACACTATTTAAAGCCCGCAGCTTGTTTTTAAGTAACTTTTCACACGTCTGGAACAGTGTTTTCATCCATACCATACCTGCAAGGTTATTTTCCTTTTCCTTACCACAAACCTTATCCAAGACATTCCTCCAGAAAAGCTAATTGTGTATGTGGAATTTTTGTTGTTTTTGGTCTTGCTTAAAATTAGATAAAGATAACTATATTTTTTATAACAACCTGTGTGGTGTCCATTTGTGGTGTGTCACTGGGTTACTGTGGGTGTTGGTGCAAATACTTTACACATTGCCTTGGGGATAAGCCTGTCTGCTCGTGCCAAGCTACCAAGGGGGGTGAGCAGGGGTTATCTACAGTGTGTTTCCCCCTTACCCTGACTAGAAGCAAGGGTCCCTA
This sequence comes from Calotriton arnoldi, assembly GCA_963921515.1. Taxonomy (NCBI): domain Eukaryota; kingdom Metazoa; phylum Chordata; class Amphibia; order Caudata; family Salamandridae; genus Calotriton; species Calotriton arnoldi. The sequence continues at coordinate 412,567 of CAWUFW010006863.1, forward strand.
TTTGGTCAAAGGTACCTACCTCTGCCAACTAGAGACCCCGAGTTCTAACAGGGAGGCTAAACATAAAAGAGCCTTAGATGAGGGAGTGAGGGCTTTAATGGGTTGGAACGATAAGAGGAGAAACATGACGGATTTAAAGATTTGATTATTCACATAAGCTTTACAGGTGATGAAGTGTTGAAGAGCAAAGTAAATTGCCGGATAGGGTTGATGATGCACAGGAGGGGTTGCTGGTCCCGTGAGTAGAGTGGCAAGACTTGTTCTAAAGGTGGCAATTTTGGAGGAGAAATGGGAAACATAGTTGTTGGCTGAAAAGGATGGGTGTTTACTGTGCAAGTGTGGTGGAGAAAGTAGGTTGTTGATGGTGTGTATGAGTCGTTGTGGGTGAGGACCAAGGACTGTGTTAAGATTTTGATAGTATGATGATTTGGCATCATGTAAAGCTGAGGATTGCGGAGTCAGAGTTAGTATATATGCTTACAGATTTTCAGTGGTTTTGTTTCTTTGCTATTGACAATGGCGTGCACATATTTAATTTTGAAGGTTTGGATGTTTGGTGAGATTCCAGTTTGCGAGAGAATAATGTTGAAGGAGAAAGTTCACAGACAATAGTAAGAGTCAAATGCTTGCTTCAAGACATTTCTGAATCTATCAAATGATGTGGACTGTTGCCGAGCAGTTTAGTATCTATGGCATTGGCACAGGAAAGGCTGAAGAGTGTTTTAAGAGTATTCCCTATTAGAGATATGGGTAATGTCAATTTGGGGAGGAGTAGGTGTGGCATTAATTAGAATGTGCAAGATAACACAGTCAAAGGGAGAATAGCCAATAATGTTAGATGAATGAGCCAGTGTGTTGAAAATAAGTATCATATTCATGAGTTTCCCTTTGCCGTCTGTGGGTGTCAAGTGCATTGAGAGAGCGAACAGAAAGGAGCTGGTCGAACAGTGTCTTCGTTAGAGGCTTCTGAAGTCTAGAGTGATAGAAAAAAGTGATGCATGAAATGCTCGAATTAATCTCAGCCACTGGTAATTACTCACGTCGCATCCCAATATATAGTTTTTTTTGCTCACCATGTCACCTCATATTAGACTCAGCCAAGTGCAAATCAGGCTTGGTTCTGCTCCAATAGGAACAGTTGAGCCTGAACTGCCAAGCAAGGTCCTCTCTGAACCAGAACACAAGCAACCCAACACTTATTGCAGCCTAATTGGGCCTCTTCAACCGGGTGCAGCTTGGTTCCAGTAGCGCAGTGAGCATGAGGCTCACATCTGGGCATACCGGTCGCACTTAGGGAGTTGCACTGAGAAATACAAAAAAGTGATGGATGGAATGTTGGAATTAATCACGGCCACTGGTAATTACAGGAATCACACCCCAATATGCCACTTTTAGGTCCACCAGGACACTTCATCTTACATCCAGCCATATGCAAATCAGCCTTAGTTCTGCTCCAATAAGAACAGCCCAGGCTTAACAGTTAAGCTAGGTCCTCTCTGAATTGGAAGACAAGCAACCCAAGACCGGTTTTGGCCTAATTGTGCCTCTTCACCTAGAAACACTGAGCCTCTTCAGTTGGGTGTAGCTTGGTTCCAGTGCCACAGTGAGCACAAGACCCACGTCTAGGCATTCAGTCTAGAGTAGCGTCACTGAGGATGGTAACTGAAGCAGTGGAGTGAAGTGTTTCTAGTAAAGAACCTAAGTCTTTGAAGAAATTACGACTGGTTATCACTGAAAAAGGGTGATGTTCTGAGAATGACAGCAAAAATTATAGTTTTAAGAACGTGAACGGATTTGAGAAACTTATTACGCATAATACCTACTTCCCGCCTTTGTGGCTTGTGCATCGGCGAATGTGTGATGGATGTCGTATTAATCCACAAGACAGAAAGAGACTTTTGGGTCTAACCATGTCTCAGTAGTGGCAATAAGATGTAATGGATGGTTGTGGGAGTTAAAGTGATGTGTGATGAATGATGCTTTGTTGAAATTTGGGAATTCCACAGGAGGTAGATAGATGGAGAAGTCACTGGGGTAGTGTTCATTGTTTTCAAGGCTGTGCTTAAGATTTTTGGGCAGGAAGAGGCAATGGTTAGCAGATGATTTCCAACTGTGACAATGGTGAGAGAACTGAGGTTAGTGCGAGTACAGGTAAGATTAAGGGGTGGTGAGTAGTAGTGTATAGTGCAAGGGCCTATGGAGACAAGATACAAGATCCTAAATAGTACCTTGTACTCCTTTAATCCCCGCTGCTATTCCAATGGCATTGATGCATTTAGACTAGGGGTGCCAACAGAGATACAGCTATGCCACATTTTCAGGATAGCCACTAACTATGTAAGTAATGTCATTTAGATTAATTGTAAATGTTGTTATATTATATGGATATCATGAAACTCTGGCCTGGAGTAGGGACTCCTGGACCTATAGTGAACACCCCTAATTTAGACCTACAAACCTCCAGTGAGAGGAGTGCGGCTTGAGTGCCGTTTCATAAAAGGTGCCATGCCACAGCATTTTAGTAGGGGTTCTCAAGATATTTTTGACTATATAAGCCTTTTGTCTTTCTTTAACAAATCTGCAGGTTTTGTTCCTCACTTTTTATACATATTCTAAGAACTACATAACTCACAAGTATTTTAGGCAGCAAGAAGAGAGGCTCACACTCCTGATGATTCCCTGAGACCTGTAGTGCCAGTTGAGTGGCAGAAAACTGCCAATGATACAGATGTGTAATATGCCCTGTTCATATTGTATTGATAATCTCAGTATACCTACTGCTACTTTATTTTATAATGTTGATTCTGGTATGTCACCCTAGCAGTAGGAGAAGCTGCACAATGTAGGCACGCCACTGTTAAAAAATAAACAAGCAACACTTTATCTTTATGTGAGTGACAGATTTAGCCACACACCACTTCATCAGAGAGCATTTGGCGCCACCAGGAACTGAAACATCCAGCTATGGTTAGGAGCAGATCCTGCGATTAACATGCTACTCTGAGTGAGTGAGGAGTGTGCCATTTTAAATTATGGTATCTCAGTAATTTGCCATGGCAGCTTTATTTTGAGCACCTATGTCCACTGAAATAGTGCACCCTTCTCCCTATTTCAGTGGCAGGACCAATACATTAAATTGAATGCCAGTAGCTGATCCAGTCAAATTCGAATCCTTGTGTGTGGCCGAAAGGGCATTTCACATTTAGACACAGTCCGCCCCACAAACATTTACAGAGAATCATTCTAACAAGTAACTTCACTTGGCTACACTGCATTGATTGGTTATACCCAAATGTAGAAAAAATTAAAGGTGGAGAAGTCGGCCTTTTTGTGCAGGTGTAACCCGGCCTTTCAACATCAAGTAATCTGATGCTCATTTGTCCTCTAGGTGTAACCTTGCAACATACCTACCAGTAACATAGGTTAGTGTGGAAGGATACAAGTCTCATCGAACCAAAAAGCTACTTGAAAGCAACCATTTATAAACACCCAGCACATTACAAGAAAGAAAAGTCACAGGTACACAGTACAGCTGCTGAAGCCCTGCCCAACAAAGGCAGCACCGCCACAAATTTACAGCATATTAGTTCTCCATTAGGAATTCAGATCATGTTGTTTTCCCCCCTTCTTTCACCTCAAATTAACATAAGTCGCATTAACGTACGTCTGAAACTGTTTCAAAAACTTGTGTTAAACTCAGACAAAATCATTAATTCCCGGTAATTCGTTCTCTTGCACCTGACAGTTTGGCTGCACACTGCTGCTACACCAACTGCATTGCTAATTAAGCATCTGTGTATTAGCTCATTTCGAGAACAGAACAATACATAACTGCTTGTCCAATGGTGATCTTCCTTTATGATTCATTTTAATGGACTACAGTTTCTACGGACCAAATGTATAATCCGTCTGGATCATACAAACTGCACTATGCGCAAGCCTAATCGCATGAAGCGTGGACATGCACAACATCTACCCTTCACCAAATTATAGAGGGATCTGTTTTCCTAACACACAGAAAAGGGAAGAGGAGGTAATGTTAAAAGAATGTCACCCTCTGTGAAAATCCCAAAAAGGTTTTAAAATTGCCCTCACCCACTAATAGTGGCATGCTTCATCATCATTGGGCATGCTACAACACCCCTGCGCATACCAAGGCTAGGGGTGGAGCACAGTTTTCTTTTGAGTAGTTTGAAAACAAGCACTCGAAGGGACTCACCGTGCAGACTATACAGCTAAAACTACCTATTCTATTTTATTCTACGCCCCCTGGGCAGCGTTAAAAAAGCATCTCCTGCGATGAACTAGGGAGATGAATGCCCATCATGTTATCTGCTGTCAACATGTTTCAGCGTGTCTGTTGCCCCTCTGGGTTGTTGGCCTTCTTCAGGACTAAGATCACTGGACTCTCACTCACCATGCTTCATTCTCAGAAATGTGTGTGGTATGTGATGGTAGTCTCATGCGGTGACCTTACTTTCTGCTTCTTGTACAAATAATACAAATAATAACAACATGACTTCACTTCCACATGAGGGTGAGAATATATCATCCAAGCATCCAAACCGTTTCAATCACGGTCAAATGCCCATATCCTGGAGAGTGCAAAGAACACTCCCATGTGTCCAGCCCACATACCAATTGTGTCAAGTACCAATCACTGCACGTGCACTAACAAAAGGTGGGGTTAAAACAACAGCCGATGTAAAAGAGCTCAATATTCTTACCCTGGTTAATCTAAATTCTTTCTAAAACCAGGATGGTAGAGGAAGCGTCTCCCTGTAGTCACACACTAAACGGGAAAAAATATCTTGGTCATATTATCTATATTGATTCCCTAGATCAAATTTTGCTCAAGTCCTACATGGCGATGTACTTTGTAGTTTCTATATTCACGAGTCAGAGCTATGTACATCCCTCCGAATGTAGTTGTTGTAATGTCATATGCCACAAACCCCAAATTACCCAACATGAGCTGTGCTGGTTAGCATTCAAATGCATGGTCAATTAGATGCCTACTGCGTCACCAATGGGTATGCCAAGCCTTGCACGCTGCTCATTGTTCAGGCAGGTCTGCTGAGTCATAGTCTCATGGGAGTTACATGGATCAGCTGTTATACCGATCCCTCGCATTGGTAAAAACATATATATGCAGAATGTGCCTCAGCCCCTCTCCCGTCAAGTGGTCACTTATAACTGATTCATAAAGCCACAATGTAAGAGTACTACACATGCTGTATTAGCAGTGCCCGTTTCGGTTAACGCATGGTAAATCCATAATTTAGTGAGATGGATTACATGCCGACCAGACATAATGATTGTACACGTTCTCCAACCCCCCAGTGGCACGTATGCAATGCGAGGCACTAGTTTTATTAAAACCGTAGAAGGCAAGGGACCTCGGTATTTCGAGTCCTTCCCAGAACTCAGCACCGCCAATAAATTCAAATTTCAGTTAGCCCGTCATATTAACACTATCTGAATTGCCTCTAGAAATTTGTTCAAACCCTTCAGGAGCCAGATGGTAACATGCCACAATGGCCAGAACATCCCACCCAATGCATAATATCCCAGGGAGTCTATTAGTTATGAGCGAATTCTTCCAAGAGCAATGGACATATCACGTTTAACTACGGGGTCCCACCCAGTTTCATATATTTTTTTATATATACAGATATACATGTCCACCACAAATGGCAGCAATAGCGTTTAGTTTTAACCACAATGAAGGACCACTCTGGTGTTTTACCCATGGTATGGTGGTCACGTGAACAAGCGTTTCAGTGACACCACTCCTTATGGTTTTTATATATACAGGCGCGGGACAATTTATGGGTTATGGGAATTACAGCAGGATTTATATACACCTAAATCCGGACAATTCCATTGAACTTTTTAATCCAGTTTAGGAGGGCTTGTATAAACCTAGGTTGTAATTAACATACACATTTTTGTATTTACATTTCCTCATGGGGAGACTATGAAGACCTGACCTAACCTGGCGGCTATATTGAGCATTTTTGCTTGCTGCGCTACCAGCCTAGCTCCAATTGGAGTCACGTGAATGATCAGATGCAACTCTGGGCTTCTGATCTGGCTACTATTTAAAGGGCTTGTCTACAAGCAGACTCCGAAAAACGGAGGGTTAGCGAGTGGCGAAGTCGGGCGGTGTTGGTTGCTTGATGCCGTAAGTACAGGGGGGGCCGAGACATGCATCATGGTAACGGGGGGCTGAGAGACTTGATTTTGAAGGGCGATTGTATATCTTGAGAAGGATTTGGAGACTACGGTCTGCGGAGCAGAAACAGTAGTTGCCTCTTAAAGCAAAATGGTGGGCTAACTGAAATTTAATTTATTGGCAGTGCAGAGTCCCGGGAAAGGACTCAAAATACTGAGGTCCCTTGCCTTCTTCAGTTTTAACAAAATCAGTGCCTCACACTGCATACCCTGCAACCCTCCGGGGGGGAGGGTTGAAGGACGTATACAATCATTATGTCTGGTCGGCATGGAATCCACCTCACTAAATTATGGATTTCCCACACGTTAACGGAAACCGGTGCTGCTAATACAGCATGTGTGGTACTCTTACATTGTGGCTTTATGAATCAGTAATAAGTGACCACCTGACAGGAGGCCGGGGGGCTGAGACACATTCTGCATATATATGTTTTTACCAACACGAGGGATTGGCATAATAGCTGATCCATGTAACGCCCATGAGACTATGCATCAGCAGACCTGCCTGAACAGCTCATATTGGGTTATTTGGGGCTCGTAGCATATGACATTACAACTACATTCGGAGGGATGTACATAGCTCTGACTCATGTGAATGTAGAAACTACCAAATAGTTTAGTACATTGCCATGTAGGACTTGAGCAATATGACCAGGATGTTTTTCCCATTTAGTGTGTGACTACAGGGAGACGCTACCGCTCCCACCCCGGATTTAGAAAGAATTTAGATTAACCTGGGTAAGAATATTGAGTTCTTTTACATTCACTGCTGTTTTAACCCCACCTTTTGTTAGTGCACGTGCAGTAATTGATACGTGACACTATTGGTATGAGGGCTCGACACATGGGAGTCACATGACCATGATTGAAATGGTTTGGATGCTTGGATTACATATTCTCATTCTCATGTGGAAGTGAATTCATGTTGTTATTATTTGTCTAATAGGTAATCCCTGAGTGTTAAGTGGCAAGTAAGGTCACTGCATAGGACTCTACCACCACATACCGCACACATTTCTGAGAACGAGGTGTGGTGAGTGGGAGTCTAGGGATCTTAGTACTGAAGAAGGCCAACGACCCAGAGGGGTGACAGACAGGCTGAAACATGTTGACAGCAGATAAGATGACGGGGCACTAATCTCCCTAGTTCATCACAGGAGATGCTTTTTAATTCTGCCGAGGGGGCCCAAAATAAAATAGAATAGGGACACTCTTAAAGTAGTTTTAACTGTATAGTCTGCACGGTGGATCCCTTAGAGTGCTTGTTTTCAAACTACCCCAAAAAAACATTGCTCTACCCCTCATTGGTCTGCACAGGGGTGTTGTAGCATGCCCAAGGATGAAACATGCTCTATTAGTGGGTGAGGGAACATTTTAAACCTTTTTGGCTTTACCACAGAGGGTGACATCCTTTTAACATTACCTCCTCTTCGCTTTTGTGTGTGTTAGGTTCGGTACGGGAAGACGGTCGAGGAGTGGTGCCGCTCACCCTTTTTTCTTGTGTTTCTGGATCTGTTGTCCTGCCTAACAAATTTGAAGTCTCAGTTTGGTCCCATTGATTGGGATTTGGCTTCCGGTAATATGCAAAAGTAATAAGATTAGCATACCCAATCACAACCTCGCATCCGCATTTATCTTCAGAGTCACTACTGGAATGAGACCACATCGGGCAAGGTTCACTTATCATTGGCTATTAGAGGTCAGTGACTACACTAGCTCCTCTTGGAGCAGGTCCAGGCATACAAGCCTAAGACATATTAACAATCCAGTAGACAGCTCATGTGTGCTGCAAATTATAGCGTGCCCAATGTCCAGCTGCAGTGCATGTTGCAAAAACCTGCTAACTTAATCAGGATCTTCTTCACCTGCACATGTACCAAGTACAATAAAGTACAAATCTTTGACAAATATGCATCAGAGCAGTCTGAGGAAGAGTGGGTGGCTCACAGTACACCATGGCAGAAAAACATTCGATAGCTCAGGGGCTAACACATCCAGTTATGTAACATGATAGTGGCGGGTTAAGAATTTTGGTAAAAACAGTCTGACTGAACTGGCCAAGTACAACCCTCAAATAGGATGGTAACTCAAAGCTTTGGATATCAGGTAGTGGGAAGCTTGCATATCTACAGCAGGGGTGCAAAATAAAATGGTTTATTGTAAATTTACACTACATGCCAGCTTCAGACAAAGGCCCAGGCTTTTGTTGTCCCTTATAGGACTTTGGGACATTATGGTAGATGTCCCATATTTGGCTCCACTAATAATAGTCTTGCTTGCTGCTGCCTGGATAGCTTTTCAAGTCTGGGGCTACCATAATAATAGTTCAATCTTTAATGTTGTACTGAGACAGAGAACAGGTCCGTGCTCCAAATTAAAAGTGACCCTCATTAGTTATTTAGATACCTAAAAAAAGTGTCCCATAATTGCAAATTAGGCCTGTTTTGAACTTTTGTAGACACACTATATGTGTGCTTTGAAAGGTATGGAACACTGCATGGATTTGAGCTTGCTGCAGGCAATGTTTTTTTATAATTCACCCAATTGTTATTGCGTTTTACATCACATAGAAAGATAACAAAAATAATACAATAATAATAATACATACAGTAATGTAGTATGAATAGGTGTGTAGTCTGAGTACAATGGATACTGAATTAGGTATTTTTGATACATGATGATATTATGATATGGGTTAACAAAGTTATAGTTGAGAGTATCATACTGTAATGTCATTCAGTGGTGATGGAGGAGATTAGACACAGAGTTTATATGTAGTGATGAGAGGAAAGGAAAGAGAAAAGAGTGAGAAGAGTAGGGATGTAAGATATGAGTGTTTAGTGGGGAGGGATGGGTGGGAATTGCAGGCTATCCATTCGGGTAGGGCCACTGGGGTGATTATTAAGCTCCATAGTGATTGATGAATTTGAAGGTTGGATAGATATTATGGATCTTGGCTGGGAAAATCAACAGTTAAAAAAATGGCCCGCTATACATAACATAAAACAGGCCCACAAACAGCCAAAAAACCAGCCCACACACTGACATGTCAGACCAGCCCATCGGGCCCAGCCTTAGTGCCTTATAGGTCAGTCCGACTTTGCCAATATCCTACTGGTTATCCCAGAGAAAAAAGGATCCAACTTAAACAGGTTTGTCTGCCACGTTTCTTTAACCCTACCCTATTTGTTAATTAAGAGTTTTGTATGTTTTTGATATCTACCTTTTTGATGTCAGTAAAAGTTATTTGCTATCATACTCTGCTGTAATTTAAAATAATATCAATGGCAAATACATTGCAAGCTTTTCTGGTACAGTATCCACTTGGACATTCAACCCTTATTTCTCTCCACAATGTCATTTTCCCCAAATGTCCTATATCTCCCTCTCAAATGAATCCTTATAAAAACATATTTTGCAAAAACAAACTTCAAATTCTTACCAACAAAATCTCCGAAAAAATACACCCACCTATATTTAATTGTTAAATGCAGTCAAAATCAATTCCAGCTCATTTTGGGACCAGGGTATTTTAAAATTCATGCATCAGTTATAACATTTGTGGCCAAAAATCTGGCAGCGCAATTAGGTGCAGGTGTTACGAACTCACATTGTAGGCCCGGATAGAAACACCATTTTACATGCTACGTTTTTAATTGCCTTCTTTCCTTAAAACATAATGACATTTGACAAACATTTGTTTGCGTGCCTGTGCAGGAAAATATTCTCTGAACTGAACTTTGCTTACATTTCCACTTGGTAGGCATATTATTACACTACCTTGAACATTCTGTACAAGGGCTAAGATCACTACGCAAAATGTTATTTGTTTTGCTGTTCAGCGACAGAGCTGTCACAATAGAATAAACAATAGAGGTCCGATTGAGATTTCGGCATGGCACCATGGATGATGTTTATTATATAAATGACAACAATCCCTTGTTTAGACAGAGGAGCATTTCGCTGGCACTGAGAGGTCACCCATGCTGGAATTCCAGCCAAGCTGATTCCTGTTTACCTCATGCGAGGGATGCTGTCCAGCTCTCCACCAAGACGAGCACCCTGATGACACTTACCCACAGGTAACAGGGACTTTGATCACCCTATAGGGATTTGGCAGATTCACCCACCCTAGACATACTAGTTTAGGTAGCATTAAGTAGGCGTACAATATACTACAGTACTTGTATAGAAGCATATATTCTCTGTAATCAGCAAATTGGTTGAACTGTTTATCTTTTTCACCATTCTCATAACGCTAATCACATTATTCTGTTTCCTTCTATTGATTATTACAGCACACATATTTTACTCAAGAATCACAATGCTTCAATAAATATTGAAACTGTATGTTGTGTTTTACCTGTGTATTTCTTTGGGTAAGCATAAGTAACTAAACAAAAAGGTTTTCTAGATCTGTTACCATGATTTCTTTGGGGAGTCAGGGTTGTCATATTCTGAGGTTGCATAATTCATTTGTTACCTTGTCACGTTAGGGGAACAGTTGGCGCATTGTGAGCTAGCAGGACTTAGGTCAACATTTTCCTGATGGTGTGCTCAGAATCAGTCTCGCACAGTATTGTAATTTATGTTGTCCAACAAACGCACAGTTTTACTTGAGAAAGTATAAGCCGCACGACATGTGGGAATTTTAGTAAGGTGATATTTACGTATGGTTTTGATATTGGTAGTATGTGTTTTGGAGCCTATGTTATAGCAAAAATATGTTTTTATAAGTTATACTCTCAAACATGATGATACACACAAAATGATACAGAAGTAAACGTCTTAGTTTCAGATCCAACAGGGAGAGGCAGGAGAAGAAACTGAGAGTTAAAAAGTATTTTCCCAAAAACAGACTTATCAAATATCATTACAGTGCCCTGGCGTTTTTTTATTAAAAGAGAATTCAGCTGGTATTCCACTGACAATGGGACTTTAAGTATGCTTTCACAGAGGAGCTACAGCTGGATTTCAGCTCCAAGATTTTAACACTGCTGCACTCAAACACCAGAGTGAAGCTTTCAATAGGTCAACTAATCCTTCATAGTGTGGTAAAAAAGGTCAACGGAATTCTATTTAATTTTAAGGGTGAAAATTCTACAATGTAGTTCACAATGGCACCAGTTGAGATCACTTTCACTAAATGTGGATGTTGTATGATGAGTTATGTGCAGACACAAAAGTTGAAACTGGGTGAACAGAAGCGCGTCGTTTTAGGGTGAAATTCTATGTAATTATTTTTGTAGCTTTAGTAGGGGTGGGTGGAACTCGCAGAGTTTCGCTCAGCAGAATTCTGTGGAGTTACCTAAAAACTGTGTGAGATTCTGCAGAGTTCCGGGAGCGGCAGAGTTCGGTACGGCACGCTGATTTTTAGTGCCAGGAGCTCCTCCCGCGCTGTACAACCAGTGCGAACGGCACCGCAAGAGGGCGCTGCTTCTTTCTGCTGCTTGAGTAGATTTTTTACTCGAGTGGCAGCTTTCTCAATGCGTGTAGCAGCTTTCTCAATGCAAGCGGTAGCGACCAGCGGCGACCACCAGCATTGAGAAATCTCGCCGGGGGGAGGTTTAGCGCTCGATTTTCGTGCTCGTGACCTTACCGTTGGTGAGCCGCGTGCAAGAAAATACTACACCACGCAGTGGTTGACAGAATTTTTCCGGAATTCCGTGCTCCGCGTGAGCACAACTCCGCAAACAGAGGAACGGAGTTTACCGCCTACCCCTAAGCTTTATAAGCAAGAGCATGTTGTAAAGTATACTTTATAGGTTCTTTTTATAAAAATACAAACAAGCTAATAGATGATGGAATGGAATGTGACAAGTAATTAGGAGTAATAAGACTAAATAAATGTTTTTCCATTCATCACTCTTATTTAATCTAAGGGCATAATTACGAGTACGGCGGTCCAAACATCACCACCCGTCTGCCATATTACGAGTGTGCGGTGGGACCGCCACAAGACTGTCGCCTCCGCTGGGATCAAGGATCCCACTGCGGTGGCAGTATGCAAAGGGTCTGAATATGCTGGTGGTGCCAAAGTCGGTACCACCATGCATATTACGACCTGCATATCCACCGCCTTTTCATGGCGGGGTCGGGTGGCAGACATGCAGGTAAGCGGGCCCTAACAGGGCCCCCGGCCGATTCTGGGCCTGGGGGTGCATGCGGAGAGGCACATGTTGTGCCCCCATGGAATTGCACCCTTGTTACTGCATGGTGTGGCATGCACGACATGGTGCAAGCCACACCGTGCAGGAACGTCCTGCAGGCACTCTCACGGCGGCAGTATGCTGTTGAGGCTCTCCATTGAGCCTAACACACCCGCAGCCGTGAAACCGCTGTGCACCACCTGCCCACCCTGGATTAAAGTCATAATCTGGCGGGCAGGCTCTCCACGGGCCTGGCGGTCTGCCTGGGTCCCATTGGAAGACCACCAAACTCGTAATAAGGCCCTAAGTGTGACACCGTAAGAGGCGTTGGTTCACATAGATGTAGGTTATGGTTCAATGTGCTAGGTGCACACAAACTGCACCTTACTAATGAGGCCTAAAATGCTGTAATATATCCGGAATTGCTTGTATTTTCGCTGAGAGAGAAGTCATGCCGCAGGTAAGCCACACTGCCCCTTTTTATAGGACCAAGACTGACTTGCTATTAAGACAGAGATCAAAATGGCTGAATGAAATGCACCCACTCCAGAAAAATTATAATTAGTTAAGATTGGTTCCAGCATTTTCATTTATGACGTTTGTGGAGTGTATATAACAGTCTGGTCATTGTAACCAGGCAGACGGATTGAGCGGTTCTACCTCCGGCGCGTAGCCGATGCATTTAAAAGATTAAAACCTGCACCGACGGCACGATTGGGTCCTCGGTTTACTACATATATTGCACAGGCTGGAGCTGCCGCACCACCTGTGTAACTGATCCTGGGATCCACCCGCAATTGCAACTGGCCAATCCGACCTGCTATTGATCGTCCAACACACCGCTATTCAGCACATTGAGTACATTCGTGTTTGCCAGCCAGTCACTCTGTTCCTCACATTGGGCACCCGGCTGGGTCCCGTGTGAGTATTCCCTCTACCTTTTTTCACTTGACCGGTGTCTCACACATCTCACATTTTTCACGTGGCTGCGCAACCCCCTTCAGATGTCCCTATATCCTTTGGTCCTGAAGAGACCCTTTAACGCACGCAGGGTCGAAACGTCGTCGACAGCTATTTAAAGCGAACCACTTGAACAGCTCTGATTATTGCATACAGTAGCTGTGATCATTGAAGAGTTATAGATGGTCGTCTTTAAAAATTGTGGAAACCTAGTTGTATATGTCACAAATTTTGCCACTTTCTGTTTTATGGTTCCATTTTACACTGGGGACACAAAGCACTACTGTTTTTCCTTTTTGTACATACCTGTATATTCTTTGAATTATATAAAATAATTATTGTAAATACAAACAGAGGTCTACATGGTCTCCTTTCCTTCTGACATCAGTATAACCCTTTATGATTGCGATTGTGCATATCATTACCAGTATAGATTAGCATATCTTTCCGCAGGAACCATTGTTTCTGTTATATATGCATTACCCTGGTTCCTGGTGAGTAGGGTGTCCCTTGTTCTTGTTATTGGTTTGTGGAGTGTAAGCCTGTCTTATGGCCACATATAATGGAGGCATCCACTCCCTATCGAATAGTGCTTCAACTTCAAAGCCCTCCGCTTACTACATCCAGCAGAGTATGCATAAACCCTGGGAGATCTTGAACTTCAAATCTATTGCTATCAACCATTTAGACAACTTGAGTTGTCCCATAGTAAAATGTCTGTACAACCAACAAAAACAACTTTTTGGTGAAGGTGCAAAATTAGTTGAAGAAATAAGTTGGTTTCGTGATCTGCTGCTTGAAATCAGCTTACAGAAATACCGTAAGGCTCTGAAAACCAGTTGCATGTCACAATATTGATGACAATAAGACCGACCTGCCTCCCTTCTAAGACTGGCACCATAAACTGGATAGTAGGTGCACTCATTATTCGTAGGGCTTACAAACAACACTAGTTATGAAATGCTATAGAAAAAGCAAACTATTAATACTATTTGATAAATTCTATTGCTGGTGAATGTGGATGTTCTTATCGCCCTAGTGGGATATAAGATGAACAGGCCCTCCTTCACCATCCATCCTTCCTTCCCCAGAATAATCCCTTTAACACTTAGCACTAAAAGTCATTACGAGGTGCCTGTTATTTGGTGCAGGGATGCTGGGGCCAGAATTCATGCTTCCGCACCAAAGAACCGGCATCACAAGTTATTTCAACGTCATTGGGGTATAACATGCAACCACAGGAATACCAAGCCCTTTTCTGCCTGTCATTCCCCATCGGACCGAATAACAGGCCCTTTTCTGCTGACATTTACTACAAGGGGACAGCTGCAGGTGGGATGTCACAGTGCCAGGGATTAGGGGCTAAGGGTAAGGCACACCAGGGCAGGGCAAAGCTAAGAGAGCAGGCAGGACCTTGGTTGCCCCTTCGCCCACAGTTTCAGTGGGTACAGATCCGCACTCGAAGAAAACGGGTCCAAGGAGTATCCAGACCTGGAATTACCGGATCCAGTATTTGGAGATCCAGTAATCTCAGGTCCTGAAGCATCAGGCCTTTTGTACTTGCCTGAAGCGATATCAGGCGCCCCCGGTATATCACTAACGCATAAGCCATTAACCTGCCAACTACCTGGGACCTCTTATGGCAGGTGATGCCGGTGCTTCAGAAAGCAACCCAGTAGCTTGCCTATTGCCTTCCGAGTTTTTAGTGTGATTTCTTTCACTGCGCTTGACATGCCTGAGCTTGAATATTCCTTCTGACTGCATTTCCTGCGTACTTGGCCATGCTGTGAATTTTGATAGCATTTTTTTTCGTGCGCATTACTTATAAACATGTGTTACTTGTATTCGTGTATCCAACACAGTCTAGCGTCCAGGGCACTGTTTGTCTTCACGCTCTCACCCCTTTTGAACTTACACCATTGGTCTTTGCTGATTAATGTACAGTTAGCCTCACCATCCCTACTTTCATGCTGAGTTTGTGTTTGATTCTACACACATCAAGCACAATTTCTGCTTGATCAAATCTCTCACTTACTTCTCCTCTGTCCACTCCCTGCTCATTCTTACCTCATGGTCCTTACGGGAGTTTATTGACCGTTTTCTTTGATATGGTTCTACAGTGAAAGCCTTTCTGCCCTATGACCTAGTCATAAGGATCTCAAATCAGCAAAATGTAAAAAGTTTTAAAAATTGTGCTAGACTGCGAAAAACAGTGATCCTAGATGCAAGCCAGAACTCTGAAAGGAAAGAAAACACAAGTATCCTATTTGGAAAAGTGAGCTCAACTAAGCAATTATATTATTTCCAATGGGGTTCCTCATCTAAAAAGCTGATTTCACAGGTACCATAAAATGTTCGTTGTCCTACAATAAGTTAGTGGCGTAGAGGAGAGTGTCGTGGAGTGGGATTGCGAAGAGTAGAGTGAAGTGTCATAGAGTGAAGTGGCATAGAGTGTTGTGTACTGGAGTGGCATAGAGTGGAGTTGAGTGGAATGGCATAGAGTAACGTAGAGTGGACTGGTGTAGAGTGCATTGGTATAGAGTGTTGCAGAGTATACTGGCGTAGAGTGCAGCGGCATCGAATTCAGCAGAATGCAATGCAGCATCATAGATTGCAGTGGCATAGATTAGAGTGTTGCATAGTAGAGTGCAATGGTGCAGAGTAGAGTACAGTGGCATAGAGTACAGTGGTGTAGAGTGCAGTAGTGCAGAGTGAAGCAAAGTGGCACAGAGTGCAGTGGCATAAAGTGGCGCAGAGTAGAGTGGCTTAGAGTGGTACAGAGTAGAGTATAGTGCCGTAGATTTAAGTGGCATAGAGTGGAGTGCTGCAGAGTACAGAGACGTAGAGTCGAATGATGCAGAGTGCATTGGCATAGAATGCAGTAGTGCAGAGTAGAGTGGCATAGAGTTTAGTGGCATAGAGTGCAGTTTTGCAGAGTAGAATGTAGTAGAGAGCAGTGGTGTACAATGGCGTAGAGTGCGCTGGTGTACAGTAGAGTGGTACTGAGTAGAGAGCAGTGGCGGTGAGTGAAGTGGAGGAGAGTGGTGCAGAGTAGAGTGCAGTGGCACAGAGTGGCATACAGTGGGATGGTGTAGAGAGGACTGGGGTACAGTGCATTGACATAGAGATTTGCAGAGTGCAGTGGCGTAGAGTGCGGCAGCATAGAATTCAGCAGAGTGCAATGCCACATAGTAGATTGCAGTGGCATAGATTAGAGTATTGCATAGTAAACTGCAGTGGTGAAGAGTACAGTGGTGCAGAGTGGATCAGCATAGAGTGCAGTGGTGTAGAGTACAGTGGTGTAGAGTGCAGTGGTACAGAGTAGAGAGGGATAGATTTGAGTGGCAGAGAATGCACTGGCATAGAGTGGTACAGAGTGCAGTGGCAGAGATTGGTGCAGAGTGCAGTTGTATAGAGTGCAGTTGAGTACTGCAGAGTGCAGTGGCATAGAGTGTAGTACTGAAGAGGCATAGAGTGCATTGCCATCGAATGCAGTAGTGCAGAGTAGAGCGGCGTAGAGTTCAGTGGCATAAAGTGCAATGTTGGGGAGTAGCGTAGAGTGCAGTGGAGTAGAGTGCATTAGCGTAGAGTACAGTGGCATAGAGTAGAGTGGCACAGAGTAGAGTGGCATAGAGTAGAGTGGTGCAGAGTGGTGCAGAGTGGAGCAGAGTAGAGTGCAGTGGTTTAGAATAGGGTGGCATAGAGTACAGTGGTGTAGAGTAGATTCTTTCAGAGCAGAGTGGAGTGGTGCAGGGTAGAGTGCAGAGGCGTAGAGCGTAATGGCATACAGTAAAGTGGCGTACAGTGCTGAGTAGATTAGAGTGGTGTACAGTGGATTGGCATAGAGTGCAGGGGTGTAGAGTTGAGTGGTACAGATTAGAGTGCTTAGGCATAGAGTGTACTGGCACAGAGTGCAGTGGCGTAGAGTGCTGTGTTGCAGAGTGGCGTAGGTTAGAGTGGAGTTGTGTGGAGTGGAGTGGCCAAGACCAGAGTAGTGTAGAGTGCAGTGGTGTAAAGTAGAGTGGCATAGATTACATTTGCACAGAATAGAGTGGTGCAGAGTAGAGAGGAGTGGAGAGGTGCAGAGTGGAGTAGAGTGCAGTGATGCCGAATGCAGTGGCGTGGAGTGGTGTAAAGTGGAGTGGTGCAGAGTACAGTGCAGTGACGTGGAGTTGTGCAGAATGGAGCTGCGTAGAGTAGAGTGTGCATGGTGTGGTAGCACACTCCCATTACATACAACACATTTTCAATTGAAATGGCCATTACATTTGCACAGACATACAGTTTTACTAATAAAACTATCCAGTTTACAAATACTTGAACAGTTCATTTAAATGTTATATGCTAGAAAAAAAACTTTTACACCGAGTATACAGCAAGATTGTCGTATAAATCATGCCACTATGAAGTCAGAGAAAGAAAAGTAAACACCAAGCTTCCCCAAAGACAAAGCCTGACATTTGACCTCTGTCTTTAAATGGACAATAAATATGACAAGATAAGAACAAGATTTACAGGCCTGTTTACAGAAAGGAGCTCTGTGGAAGAATACAAGGATATGTAGTGTGAAACGGTTTTGCTCCTTGGGAGGGACAAACTCACTGTGGACAGCCTAAAACAAATATAGCCAGCAAATAGAAAGCCAGAAAATGTGAGTTACAAACCACAAAGCCAATGGTAAGCACTGGGTTCAATGCATTCCCAGGGAAGCTTTCTGAAAGTCCCCAAGATCTCTTTAGCAAACCAGACAGCTGAACTGTCTGGTAGGCTTCGACATAAAAAACACCACAGACATGGTGGTCTGCTGACCTCAGCAGCCCACCATCCCTGAGATGGCTGTGATTCCTAATGGGTCGCAAACTGTGACCTACCTCATTAATATTCATGAGACATGTCGATTTGTGACCCACAAGAAATCCCTAAATAAAACTCAATAAATTTCATCCATTAGGAATACCGATTTCCTAATTGCGATTCGGAGAGAATCGCAAATAGGAAAGTTGGTATTCCTAATGTTTATACATCTGGTCCCATAGTTCGATATACCTCCGTAAATTGACCCCTTACAGCAATAAGTAAAACTTTGTTCCATTTTTCACTCTGTGCGCTCTGTAGTGGCTTGGCAACATACTGAGGAACTGAAAATGAAATTAATGAATAAAAACATACGTCAAGTTAGTTGCATGATCCAATGCTAGACAGTACATAGTCACAAATATCAGGTATGATGAAGAGCCTTCAGCGTCTGTCCCCACATTGTCATGGCAGAAGTAGATTGAAAGGAGGCTTGTTTACACACTACAGTGATAATCAAAGTACGGCGGCCCTCTTGACCTTTACCTGCGGACCCTGGTGAACATTAGCACGAGCTGCTGTTTAGATGTTGAGCACTAATATTCATAAAAAAAGTCAAATAAACGTGCAAGCATTGATTAACCTGCAAATAAATGCTTGCTTGTTTATTTAACATTTTTTTAGGCCTCCTTACACAATCACTGACCCACCCAGAACCACCCTTCTGGCATCAGTAGGGTCTTCGGTCACACCACGGACCGTATACCCAGTGGCCCCTGGGCAAATATTTGCAAGTGCCCATGACACACTACATCTTCCAGAAGAGGTCTTTAAGCAGGGCCACTGGAATTGTGCGGCAAGAGAGGACCAAATCATGCGGCAGGGTTGAGTAAATTATGCGGCAAAAAAAAAAGGCATAATGCAGCAAATTTTTTAAAAATATTACTTTATTTTTTGTACTTTTTAACACTGTCTCAGCATTGTGCACACCTCATTAGTACCAGTTTAATACCTAAATATGACTATAAGCAACAGAAAGGTGACCAGTCAACCTTTGCAAAAGGCCTTCCTTCCACTGTGTGGAAACATGTGCCGGTGCGTTTTTTGTAACTTTTGAAGCGTTTGAACTCGAAACATTTTTTTGGACGGGGGGTTAAAATCTGCAGATTATGCAGCAGATGATGGATTATGTGGCAAATGCGGCAAATCTATAATTATGAGAAAATCACTGCACAATCACATAATTCTATTGCTCCTGTTTTTAAACAATGATGTTTATTCCTGTCAGGTAACAGGTTGCTTTTACTTATAGCACGCACAACTGATGCAGTTTTCATTTCTCCATTAACAAAGTTCTGATTCTGGGTCGCACAAGTCCACACAGCAGTCTCAGTGTGGCATACACATAACCCTGTCACCAGTCAGGCAATCAGTGCAATGAATGTCAAGCGACACTCCTCGCTCTCAGAAGGAATCCACATGAAGGCGGAACCACAAAGAAGTGGTGACAGCAAATCCATCTTCATGTGTTCAGTCCTGACTCGCCGCCAGCCCAGACAGAGCACTCCATTACCAGAGGCTGTGCTGCACGAATCCAAAACATTCAAGTACACCAATACCATTTTTTGGATAAAATAAGGCCAAATGGTGAAGAAGGACATATTTAATTAAGTAAGGGCCAGATGTATCAACATTGCCTTTTGCGATTCCATAATAGTGAATTTTACTGATTCGCTATTATGGAATCATAAATACAATGTATGTAAGTTTCGCAAATAAAAGTGCGATTCCTACGCATTCCTTATTTGCGACTCGCAAATTGCGAGTCGCAAATAAGGAATGGCTTCCCATTCATTCCAATGGGCCTAAAGGCCCATAGGAATGAATGGGAATTGGGAATGGGAATTGCATGCGCAATTTGCGAGTACCCAATAGGTACTCGCAAATTGCGCATGCAATTTCAAGGGTGCCAAATGGACACCCTGTTGCACCCCTGAAATATGCATGTGTGCACATGTGGCGCACATACATGCCCTAAGGGCATGTATGTACACCACATGGCACCTAGAAAAATGCAAAAAAGAGCATTTTTCTCGGAATTCGCAAATTACCTTCAACTAGAAGTTGGTGGTAATTTGCGATTCCTTACAGCCAGGTCGCAATTTATTTTTGCTTCCTGCATTGCATTTAAGGAATTGCAAATTGCGATTCCTTAAATGCATTTGCAAAATAGGTAATCACAAAAATTGCGATTCCCTATTTTGTTATTACCCTTTGGGATGATTCTGCGAATTGGCCCGTTTGCGAACGGGAAAATGCTTGATACATCCACCCCCATGTAACAGTAGCAGCAGTATATCCTTTCAGCTCCTGGCACTCCATGCTGCCTACTAGTCCATTCTGATCTCATCCTTGCATTTAGCCACATGAAGGAGGGCACTGCCAGTATCAAACAGGATGGGGTTAGTCTGACGTCTCTGTGGAACAAGCACTATTGGCCCGCAAAGCCCACTCCGTTGTAATACAATCTGTGACGTCTGTATTCACTTGTCTGCCAGATCTGGTGGGGGCAGCTGTGTCTCTTCCCTGCTTGGACCACGCTTTCTTCCTCTCACTCGTGTCAGCCTGCGGCGTTCATTAGGTAGAACTAAACCCCTCCCCGTAATAAACACCAAAATATCCCATAGTATGGCTCGCAGAGGCTGCAAACAAGAAACTTGTGCCTCAGTTGGCGATTCAATTCGCTAATGGATTTACTTATTAAAACAGCCTCGAAAACACTGATGTACTATCAGAATGATGCAGGATAAGTTGTCAGTACGCACCTTTGGGCGTGAGTGACTCATGCAAGAGGGTACGAAGATCTCATGTCATATGTAAATAAACCCACACACATAAATGCAAATAAACTGTGGGACAAACTAAGGGCTTGATGTACAAACCCATTTTGCGGTCGTCAACACAGCGATTCACAACATCCGAGAGGGGTTTATTCACCAACTGCATTTTGTAGTACATGACGTACTACTCGGGTACTAGAAAAAGCTCTTCACTAACTTACTTACAGGGACCCCTGCATCCACCACTCCTATCCCTGCGTGCGGCAGTCTCTGCCATGTGTCTAGGTAAGTCTACGGTTTAATAGTAAATAGGAGTGGAGTGGCTGGAAAATGGGGAATACCTACTATTAAATGGGAGGGTTTTAAGAAGCCGGAAAGGTTAAGGGAAGGGCAAGCAAATACAAACACACACCCACAAAAGAGTAAGGCCAGCGATATTGACAAATTACATTTCTATAGTTACTACACCCAAAAATGTCCCAAAACAGTAGTAAATGTAATCCATCCCAGCCCTGCGGTAAGTCCAGCACCAGACACAGCCACTCAAAGGTACTGCAATTCACTACCATTGAAAATAATGGAGACAGGAAATTAAAATAACACCCCATAGGAAATAATGTTCAGTAAATGAAATTATTTTGACTTTAAAAACAAATATATACATATTTTGTTTAAAGTTAAGAAAGCTATATAATAAATATGTATTATATTAATATAAAATATAATAGAAATGTTAGATTTAAAAATTAAATTAAACTTTTAAACTTTGGGTAAAAATAATTTCAATTAATTCTATACATAACTTTTTGTAAATTGTATTACATATTAAAACATTAGAATGTTGAGAACTCCATTGAGGACAATGAGGTAGCTCCGAATTTATATAAGCCCAGAGCTCCAACATTCCAATCTTTGTCTTCATGTTTCTCCATTTTTAATTTAGAACATTCTACCCTTAGTGGATGGAATGTTCTAATATCCTTATAGCCCTTCTGCCTCAGGCTATACCAATTGTTGAAGGCCCTCTCCCTTGTTAAATGCCCGAACTGCATCACAGGTTCAGGGCCTTTAACAACCTATATAGCCCTAGGCAGGGGCTATAAGGCTATAGTAAAGAAGCATTTACTCTAGGTGGGATTTTCTAAAGCAATACAAAAATATTTTTAAATTAAATATGTATTAATTATTTAAAAGACATTTATGTTAATGCCTCATAACATATTATTGTATTAGTTCTACATTTAAAATAATTATATGATATTAATATTTTACATTAAAACATTTTTTTTAAATTTCAGTTCAATACATTTTTTAAACTTTCCCTATACTCCGCCACTGTGTGAAAGTTATGAACAGTAATTTCACACTTGTAAAACCCACCAAGAAGTGGAGACATGTAAGTCTACACCTGGAGTATCTTTGCACTGGGAAATGGTGCATAGTTAAAAAGTGTATAGTTACTGCTAGGTGTAGTAGTAACAACACACTAGTAAATTTACATATGCATATTTAACTTTGTGAATAGGAACTAGGGTTTGCAACTGCCAAATATATTTTTACAATGTACTAAATCCCCTTTGGAATTAGGAAAAGCCTTTCCAAATTGCAAGAGGTGTTTGAAGACTCATTCTTAATCACAATTAGAAGACAGAGAGTGAAAGGGGCATCTCCTCATATTTGTGATTTACATCGAGATGTACTAATAGGTTGGGACCACAATTACGGCTGCAAACCATTGAACAGTTAATGACACCTCAAACCAGGTGATCAAGTGATTCAAAAAGAGGGAGCTGTCTCCACTGGACAGCTTTTCCATGGGGAACCATGTCAGACGGCCTCAGGGTGAGTAGGCCGTGGTAGAGGGCACCTCTGCGTGATCCCCTCAATGACTTCCCAAAATACGAAACATTTCTATTTTTAAAGAAGCAGCTTCTCATTTAAAGAAAACTTCCTGCATTAAAAAAATGCTTTCAGTTTGGCAATGCGAACTTGCAGGCCACCATCCCTGTGTTTGTTGGCAATCACAGGGGTTGTGAATGGGGACCTATCTTATTCATGAGGGAGGCCCTCTGAGACCAGACTTTGCAATGTGCATATAGGTCTCATCGCATATCGAAATGCAGGTATCAAAACATCGGAGCACAACCTGCACTCAATATTTTTGATCGACTTTTATCATGTACCCCTGACAACCACTCAAAAGAAATGACATGATTTGATACTGACATAGCATTGAAGGAAAAACCACCTTATCATATAGGGGAGGAAATCTGACATATTGGGCGCCACTGATAAGGGGAAAGCCTGCCATGGATTCCAGCAGTGAACCCCGCCTTGGAATAACCACTACGACCATGGGAGTTTTTGGGGTGTCAGCCCCTCACTAGCACTGGGGCCAACCTCCTAAGAGACATATATTGTCTTTGGCCCACTAGAGCATACACTACCCTGGACAAAGGGTAGTTCACTTCAGCCATTGGCTAACTTCAGTGTAAAGGCATTCTATAAGCATTACAGGGCCTTTCAGCCGGCTCTCTTTTTCCATTGTGTATGAAATTGGTTTATCAATTGTGATGGATGAGAGTCCTTCACAGGTGATAGGTTGGCAATTGTCTTATTACTGGGAACCATGCACCCCATTGCAGCACTTGACTTTTTCAGGATAGTGAAGCAGAGTAGTCCAAGGCCTACTCAGGGGAAGTGGCTTGGGCTAGCAACTCCAAATTGCCGGCAAGCAACAATACCACTCAATAAATGATTGTTCAGTTAGTACCTCATCTTTCAAAAAGGAAAAGTACATTTATTACACACATTACAAAATACTACACATTAATTTACAAATATGTACATCAGGTGGATGGAAATACCTTGGTTGACACCCTCAGGTTATAATACAACCCTAGCGGGTGCTGAACCCCATACACACAATACCTCCCTCCTATACTGATGCTACATCAGAATACAAGGCCTACTCACATTTTAATGTATTCATTAATATTATTATTATAAGCATGGCAATGTTCATTAATAATCACTATCAATCAAATGTTATGAGTAAAGCACTTCAATTCAATCAATGAAGTGCCTTAGTCTTACTTTTAGCTTGACATGCCACAATATGTAGCCAGAGGACAAACCACTAGCGGTCCCTGCACTCCAGAGCCCAAGAGTAAAAGCTCATGCTCTAGGCATGCATTGAAGACAACCGAAACCTTCTTCCAGGACCACCTTTACTAGGGCTCAGGAGACTTAGGGTCAGTTTGTTACATAATTCTGGGTGGGTCCCCTGCAGCCCTCCCCAACACTCGCAATACAAGGAGGAAGAAATATTTAAACAGAGGCTTCCCCGTTGTGCAGTTTCACACCAGGAGTGTTTTGCTTTTTTATTTGTTTTGTTTACATTTTGGGTGCCCTGGTCCTACCCGGGGCACCCACAGTCTCATACAATGATGAGGCAGCACAGGGGCCCATTCCCACGGTGCTCAGTCAACTTCCTGCCTAGCTGACATTGTCCCATGCTGGCACTGAAGCCTGCGTGCTCATTTTCCCGACTGCGTAATTTCAGGTGGGCTACTGGTTACGCTGTGCTTCCCTGCTTCCTCCAGACATGGACACGGGGAGCGGGAGGCAGCAAATTGACTTGGGGCAGCATGGTGGTAGCTCTCCTCCTCAGTGTACCGGGGTTCGGATTCCCGGGACACTCTAACATCGGTCCTTGGGGTATTGGGTCCCTGGGGCCAAAGTCTGGCTTGGGGAGGAGGGTCCCACACATACCCATCTCCACACGAATTTAAAAAATAAGGATGTGCTCTCCTCTGGGCCTTGGCCCACCTTGGGGATAATTTGAGAAATAGAGACAGAGACTCATGTGTTCTGTTTGTCCATTGTAGGCCAACAGTCAAATCTTTCCAAGTGCATATCTCGGGCCTCGTTGGGCCGATTTCCAAGATCTTGGATTGCTCTGCTACTGGTGGCGAGCTCTAGCCACCAGGAACATTTTGAACAAACCTCTTGGCATCTAAAGGGACAATCTTTGCAGGGAGCTGGGTTTTCTGGCTCTCTCGCAGCCATCTCACCTGCCTGGTCTGGGTGCTTCTCTCCCACTGGTTGGGCCATCTTCTGCAACCCCACCCCTGCCAGCTAGCAGAGCACCCTCCTGCCTGCAATCCCAGGCCGTAGCCTCTTGGCTGCCTTGCAGAACACCTGGGTTGGCAGCGGAGTCTTCCCCCAATTGGTCCTCAGGGTGACCGGGAGGGCAGCGCCACTGGCCCTGGAGAGACCCATCCTTGTTCTGGGGGTCAGCTGGAGACAAAGTTCTAAGCATCAGCTGGCTCCTCTTTCATAGTCACCCAGGTCTAGGATCTTCTTTACCATCTCTCCGTTGTTCAAGGGTTTTTTGAGTGAGGGTGGAAAGTTCTAAATGTCAGGCCCCTGGCCAATCCTAGGATACCACATCATCCCCCCACTCATGTCCCAAACCTTTTTGCAAGAAAAAAGGCCTTTTTGCCTCTATCTGGACTTCTAGATGCAAATGTTTGACTCTGACAGTGCACTGAAGCCTGCTAACCAGGCCCCATTGCTCTTTCTCCAAAACTGATATGTGTGAATTTGTAACCCTGGCAGAGGTCATTTATACCCTTATAAGTCCCTAGTATATGGTACCAGGGGTACCCAGGGCATGGGTGTTAAAGGGGTTACCAGGGCCTGAAGCACTGTTTGTGCCACCCAAGGTTGGCACTGGTGAGGCCTCTCCTTACACACAAGAAATCTTGAAAAGTCAGGCAACTGTTCTGACACAGGGTGATACCCCATGACTGACAGAAGGAGGGGTGGAAGAAGGGTGTCTGCCACAGGAGGTGATAGCCCCTCACTCTGATCAGGTAGGGAGGTGCCAAGAACCCTAAGGTAGTTCATCCACCTGTCAGTGGAGAGCTCAGAATGTGGTTCTGGATTCTGACAGCTGCCAGTAGCCTCTGCTGGGTGCATGCCTTCATGGCAGCTCTGTATTTGGCATGGGAGGTAAACCCCATGACCAAAAGTAAATTAGGCCCCCTGACCCTGCTGGGGTTGCTCAAGTGTTGGGTAACCTCTGTGGGTAAGACAGGTATTGCCCTAGCTAAGATAGGGTTAGAAGAGGTGGGCACCTCAATACCCAAAGTAAAAAGGGAGGAAAGTAAAGACACAGCGGTAGTTAAGGTCAGTTTAAATTGGGGTCTGTTAATGTTGAGATAGGCCAACAGCCCAGTGGGAGTGACCCTAACAGAAGGATGTGAGGCACAGTAGGCCCTGTAATAGTTTAGCCAATTTTCTTTACATTCTTCCTTGCTGACAAGTCAGGGAAACTCTCCCGGAGTTGGGCTAAGTCTCCTGGATGTGTTAGCTGTGGGTGGGTGGGGGAATTCGTGTACAAAAACAGGCCTATTTGCAAATGCTCCCCACTTTTTGCCCCCGTTTGGAAGACTAGATGCTGGTTTTCGACTCTGACAGTGCACTGAAGCCTGTTAGCCTGGGCCGCACTGCCAGTGCTCTTCCCCAAAACTGATATGTGTGAATTGGTAACCCCAACTGGCAAAGGACTTTAACCCTCTTATAGGTCCCTAGTATATGGTACCAGTGATACCCAGGGCATGGGTGTTAAAGGGTCACCGGGGCCTGAAGCACTGTTTGTGCCACCCAGAGTGACCCAAATAAACTACTGACAGCAGACTTGCCATTGCAGACAGTAGGAGCAGTGCAAACTGCTCGAACTCATCTTTGCATTTACCATGTGTGGCAAAGGCAATGCACTATGGCAAAGGCAATGCACTATTTTTAATATATGCCAGTCACCCCTGAGGAAGCCCTTCTAAGCCCAGGAGGCAGGGTGCATTATATTAAAGGTGTGGACATGTAAGAGCAAGCTTATATGTACATATAGTAGCCTTTACCATTAAAGGACATTATAAGTGATAGATGGTCTATAGGATAACATGGGTTGGCACCCAGGCAAACCAGATATTGGCAGTTTCATTATGGTACCACCTAAATATATCATGTTTGGTATCAAACAACGTGCCTCCTCACCCCTGACACGAATCTCGTTTCGGGGATGAAGTAGCATGCACCCAGGTGGCTACCTAAGAGGCTGCCCACCTGGTTGCCCCAACTTTTCCTGTGCTCTGGCTGCCAGCCCACGCTTGCTTCAACCAAGACAGGAATCTAACCCCTTGCCAGGAGGTGTGAACTTTCCCAGGTGTCAGAAACAATGGCCTAGACAGGAAGGAGGTCACACCTCCTTCCCTGACAGGAAGGTAGTTTAGCGGCACATCAAGGCGCTGAGCTTTAAAGGCTGCACCGCCTGTGATATGCAACCAGGCTGCCTCCCAAAGGAGAAAACAGCCCTCCCTCTTTCCCCAGACACCTTTGCACCTGGGCATGTGGGATAATTTGGTATTCAAGGGGTGTATACCCCCAGAAGGATAACCGAACCTCTAAGGTGGGCTACCTGGTCTGTACAGCTGAGGAAGACTTCTGCCATTTTTAAAGTGGTAGAATAGAGGCTTCTGAGAAGAAAAGGTGACCTAAATCCCTGAATGTGGTTACTTCAGGGGCGGGTTAGCCGCTGGGGCTAGTAGCCCATTAGCCACTTGCACCCACCCCTTTAACTCCCCTAAATCTAGAATTTAAGGGCTACTCCTGACACCAAAACCCCAGTTCTGATCTGACTTGCAACAAGGACAAAAGAAGAGATCCTTGCCTGCGACAACAGTAGCTTCACAAACCAAAGGTCTGATTCTCTGCACCTGCGGCAACCTTCCTGGAACTGCATGAACGCGTCTCGTCCTGGCCCAAAGCTTGGTTCCCCCAGACAGAGGGACCCCTTTGAGAGCCAAAGGCATCACAAGTCTCCCCTGGACTAGCGGCACTAGTCCCCTGCAACTGCATGTAAAAACAATGTACCAGAACCAAACAATCGCTAGCCATCGGGCCCTCTGAGGGATCGCCCTGAAGTAGATGGTCCAGTGTGGGAAACGTAGTTCTGGCCTCCAAAAAGTTTCAGGTGGCTACCGTGTTCCCCAAGACCTCCGGACGTCAAAATAACTTTCTGCTGTGCTTACCGCTGCCATGCTTGTTGGTCGCCAGTCCAGCAACCACCCCCTTTACTCGACGCTGTACCTCGAGGGAACTCTGCAAAACCTTCATCCGACATCAGCTGTGGCTTAGTTATCGACTTTTTGCACCCTGTTCCACACCAGCACAGTGTAAGCGATAAAGCCAGCTCTCCTGCGGCTCCCGCTTCAGTGCCAAGGACAGCCAGGACAACTCTGCACCAGGGCTTTTCGACCCTGGTAAAATGAAACTGACTGTTGTGGCTTGGCCCTGGGACCTGCATCAACTCTACCGTCCTTGGATTCCAAGCAACTCGACCTGCAAGTGACTGTTTGTCACTAGTGATTTTTACCATTGACCGCAATGATAAAGTTTTGCGGTACTATTGTGCACTTTAGTAATGCTTTCAAAATCCATAACTTCGGATATATCTATATGATCTAGTTTGTTTTGGTGTCTAATTAAGGTAAAAATCTGCTTTATTTTGATAAATTGGTGTTGGATTTCTTTTGAGTCGTGACATGTTCCTCTAGTCAAGTCTGACTACTCTTTGCCAAACTACCAGGACCTTTGGTTTTTTCAGTGAATTTCTATGGTTTTTTAACTAGTAGCCACGTTTGCAGAGTGGTGGAGAAAGTGGGCGGGGCCTCCGACCTGCTATCAGGAATCCTGCTGTGCGGGACTTACTAGAGGTAACAGGAGGGCTTGTTGGCCCTCCAAGGACCCTCAGCAGCCAAGGGGACTTCCTCCCACATCCAGTAGTACGCCAGGAGGCACGTTTACAGAGTGGTGGAGAAAGGGTGTGTGGCCTCCGGCGACTTGCCAGATGCCTTTTTTTTCGTAGTTAGGGGAGGGGGGCCACGCGGCCCACCTCCCTGGGCTGATTTCGGCCCCGGGCACCCCATCCCTGGGGCCTGGCCTGGTTTTTTAAATATTTCTTTTAGGGGAGGGGTACCATGCAGACCCCCTCCACAGGCTGATTTTGGCCTGGGGACTACTTTCACCGTGGCCCGGCCATATCTGCTGGGTGCCCTGAGGGCACCCAGTCTCCACTGGGACCGTGGGGGGAGCCCGAGGCCCCCGCAGTCCCTGCCGGCTCCCCCTCTCCTGTGGGCGCCAGCACTGCTTTCACAGACAGGGAGCTGCTAAACATGCAGCTCCATCTCTGTGAAAGCAATTCTGCTCCGCTTCCAGCAAGCGGGAGCATTTTCACTGCTTTCGCTTGCTAGAAGCGGAGCGTTTGCTGTGGCTTGGCAGATGCGGTAAAGTTCCAGCCAAGCCACAGCAAACAGCTATGTCCCGGGGATGGGCACCCGGGACATAGCATGAGCTGGCCCTGGGGGGGGGGTAGCGTTCCCCAAGGTCATCTATGGTTCCAGGAGGCCCCCCTCGTTTCTTCTGTATAGGGTCTGCCCCGGGAAGTTGGCGGTCCCCGGGGCCGAGAACAGCCTCTCCCAATTATTTAAAAAGAAGTTGGATCCGGGGAGGTGGTGGTCAACAGGGCCTGGAGGGTGGCTCCTTGAGGCCCCCGATACATAATCATTATGGCCCCAGGGAGGTGGTGGTCCCCGGGGCCATGGGTGAGGGTCCGAGAGACCCCCCATAATAATGCTTTAGCCCGAGGAGGTGGTGGTCCCTGGGGGGGGTCCAAGAGGCCGTCCCGATTATTTTTCGCATGTGGCCCCGGGGAGGTGGTGGTCTACGGGGCCCAGCAGGGTCCAAGAGCCCTCCCCCAATTAACTGTAAATGAGCCCCAGGGAGGTGGCGGTCCCCGGGGCATTAATAAGCCTCAGGAGGGGGGCCAGGTGCCCCCCTCCTTTATCCTCAATATGCCCCCGGGACCTGGACACTTGGGGGCCAATTATTGACAAAGCGTGGGAGCCTGTGCTTTGTTTGTTTTTTTAATTCGGTGGGATCTGCAGATCCAACGCAACTTCCGCCAAAAATAAAAAAAGAATGTTTTTTTGGCATGCGGGGTCCCTATGAGACCCCCTCCAAGAGAGACCAAGGGGGTCAAGGCATTTCTACCCTGCCTCCTTTTCTTTTTTTAAAAACTTTTTTCTGGGACTTGGCTCAAGCCTAGTCCCAAGATGGCTGCCAACACTTCCTGGTTTGAAATGTTGCCAGCCAATCAGATCTCAGCACAAGATTGCATATATATGCAATTGGAAATTTCTTTAAATAATTCTGCAACTAATTAACTGATTTACACCATTTTACAAAAGGTCTCTTTCTGAACCAACAACTACTTTTCTGCCATAGCCTTGTCTAAAGTTCCTATAAAAACTAACATGGGAAAAACGCGTTTTGGGACCTTTTTCTCGGCCCCTGCTTGACCGATCACTCCGAAACTTTCAAGACAGCAGTAGAAGTGAGAGTGAAACTAGTTATCATCCGACACCAAATTTCTTAGGAAATAAAAAAACACTCTTCTATGGAAACTAGATCCTAAATATAACTACCCACTGGTGACCGCCAGTAGGTAATCTATATATATATATATATATATATATTTTACAGGGGCTTTCAGCTAACCATCTTCATCCATGGGTCTACTGATATGTCACTGATATTTATCTGTGACTTACTACAGCATACAGAATGGGGAAATGGGTCTGTTCACTTCATCAATCACTGTTCAATCTGGAATGTACAAACGTACCGCGCTGAGCACATGGCAAGTGATCACTGGGCAGCCCCCTAATAGATTTCAGCTGAAAATTCCCATATTTACCGGAGGTGCTGGATGTCAAGTCAATATAACAATTTTTTTGCCCACTGACTACTTTCATCTTTGTGGGTGACCTGTTCCTTGAGGAAATTGTGCACCAAATGAATCTGCATACCAAACAGTTTCTGAGGGAGCATGGAAGGAGCATGGAAGCACTCTGGCACCTCATTCTACGGCACACCAGTGGGATCACACTTCATTAGGAAAATTGAAAAAAATGCTGGTCTGTACATTGCTCTTTGAAATAGTGCACATACCAACCATACAATCTTACTGGTCTATTCGGATGATTTAGGCAACACTCAGTTTCTCACTGGTCATGACCATAGATCCTTTTTAGGTCTCGCCTACACAGCGCGCATGCGCTGCCTAGGAGGGCCTTTAGCCGTCGCTCTGCTCATTTTCAAGCACACACTAGTGCTTGTGGCGGCATCCACCTTGCGGGAGCGAGCAGGGGTGCGCCACAAGCACGAGGGCAGTGCTTGAAAATGAGTAGACTGCTCTCCCAAGCGAGCGCGGGCGCGCCTCTCTCCTAGTCCCTTCTTTTTGCACTGATGCAACCCGACTGCATTTTCTTCCTGTCCGACAGAAGAAATCTCCTCTTCTATTTCCAAATCTTCAGCCTCCACTAGACAAATGCTATAGAAGCCACGAGCAACTGAAGTGCTATCCCGTTCCTGAATTGCATCTTGACAAAAAACAAAATCTGCGGCTGGTGTAGTAAATATGTTTCCACTTTTTTCGTTTCTCTGGTTCGCTTTCTCTACAGTTGGTTTAATAAGCGGATCCTCACTGCAGCCCTTGCAATTGCCCAAAACCGGTCCATCCGCTGCCGGATTGTGTTGCTCAGAATATGCACATGGTTTTGTAGATTCAGAACAATTACCAAACTTGTGATAATGGTTTTCGGCTGCAAAGCCAATATTTTCCTCACTTCCATTTCCGTTTGCCAATTTCCACGCTTCAACTTACATATCGTCACAGTCGGCTTCACTTAACTTTTCATTTGGACTCCCGACCCAAATGCTTGTAACTACTAAACACCATCAAGACGTTAGTGAAAGCCTGAAAAAACGGGGCTGACCTGTTGCTGCTTTTTCCAGTAACGGAGTGGCCATCTGTACGTCCTTCCATACTGCTGTATCACCAGTTACTCGCTTTATTTGTTAAAGCAGTATGTTCTATTGGCATGGTCTCTTTGCCTTTATCAAAAGAATCGTGCGCACGGTCGACAGTCAGTGTGGGTATCACAGTGGCTGCCGTTTCTTTACCCTTCTGCATCTTGTTTTCTACAAAGCCGTTTTTCAAGGGAAATGGTAACACTCACTCTCACTATCCCTACCTAACTAACACACTCCCTCAAACTCTATCTTACTAACTACCTCTCACACTAACACTAACTTACTACCTAACTCACACTAACAAACTAAATAACTCAAACTCTTTCAATACCTCACTAATTAACTCTCTCACTCGCTCACTAACTACATCACTAACTCACTCTTTCACTAATTAGCTAACTCTCTCATTAACTAACTACTTCTCTCACTAACACACTAATTAACTCTCTCACTCTCTCTCACACTCTCTCATTCTCTCGCTATCTCACTATCTCTCTCTCACTAACTAACTCTCTCTTTCTCACTAAATAACTTTCCAACTCTCCCTCTCAATAACTATCTGAATCACTAACTCTATCCCTCTCACTAACTAACCCCCCAATAACAAAACAACCAATAACAAACAACCATTACAACAAGCAAATACAAATTCCCAGCTTTTTTAAATATAATCATTACATTCTATATAATGCTTTCATAGTCATATATACAGTAACAAAAATACTTCTAACACTTCTTTATTATAAATTGTCACCACACTACACACTTCTGCACAGCACAACTTAAAAACATAGGCAAAGTAAATATCTCTGGCTAAAACTTATAAGGTCCCAAAGGCGAGACCTATTGGCTATGCCAATGCTTGTTGTATTTTGCTGCGTATGCTGCATTTCGAAGATAGTTCTTCAGCTTTGCCATATGGCCATCTAGACCATGATGTGTTCAACATTTAGCCTGTCGTGGAACACTTGTCTGCAAAGTTTCCAGTGATTTACAGTCCTGGGGAAGAATATAAATGTTATTGAGTCACTGTTCCTGTACAAAAGGCGACTACTATTGAAGAAGAGCATACCAAGCAGAAGAGCATGTTACGCAAGAGCACCACTGATTACTTATATAGCTTGAGAGTGGTAAGGACTCCAGAACAAATTATGCAGGTTACCTTTCCACGTTTGGGATGAGTGAATAGACTTTGTGAGAGTTTGAGCAATCACTCCTTCATAAGGGTGATAACATAACACAGGATACAGGAGCCGAGTTTTTCAGTTCTCTTTACAACACTGGCACTGAGGCTTTTGGTACAATTTGATGTCACCACAAAGGATTCCATCAATAAATTGTTTGTAAGACGCTCTAAACAGGCCAAAGCAGTGCATTGCGTGGCAACAAACTGCTGACTGTGAAATTCTCAGATAAGCAGGAAGTACATGTGCTCTTCACAATTCACAATGGAAGAACTCTCCAGTCAGGGTTTGGGGTCAGTTTATGGAAGTCCACAAACCATCTGTATACTTGTACAATAAGTACATGGGTGTTGTGGATAAAAGTAACGATATAACGCGAGTCGTAAAACTCACTCATGGTATAAGAAGTTGGCTATACATCTAATACAGTTGTCAATCTACCATGCATATGCTGTCTATCAGCAGACTACCACCGGAAGACTAATGACCTTCATTGACTCCAGTTGGAAGTAACTGATAGTCTTACTGCTGTACAAGCACTATCCTCTAATGCATCTGTTGTCGAAGACTTTGCAAGGCTGCAGCATCAACCACATTCCTGCAAAAAAAAGAAAAGTCACCTATATCACTGATGTAGAGTTTACACACTGCAAAGAAAGTGACAGGAGAACCATTATCATCATACCCAGCACCTGTCTCAGCCAGGCCTGTGTTTTCCAATTTGTTTCACTACACACCACACACACAACTTTCTGGGAAAATGACTAAAGTGGAGCACTCAGATTAATAGTTAGTATGTGACTTTAAATGGCTGTGCATTGATACATACCTTTCATGGCCCATTATTTCACTAGCTATGCAGTCTTTCAAATTGTTTCATCTAATTTGGAAAATCTTTCTAATTCTTTTCAACTAAAGAAGCACCATTATCCAAGACTATTTTTCTTCCCAGATTAGTATGAGCCACTGTTTTTTTACGGACTCCAGTAAACAGGCACACATTGGTCAAACTTGTGGCTTGATTGCTAACTTCATTTTCCATCAAAACATGGTAGATGTTCCTTCCACCACATTACAATTGCATTATAGTCAATGCACTCCACATAACGTTTTGATATAGTACGCCGATTGCCAAATCCTAAGGCCCTTGGGGCCATATGTATGAAGCCAATTTGCGATCGCAAACGCCGAAATTCACAGAATTTCAGCGTTTGCGATCGCAAATTAGCAGTGTGCAATGTAGCACACTTAAACCCCCTTGCAAAATAAGGAATCGCAAAATTTACGATTCCCTACTTTGCGATTGCATTCAAGGAATCGCAAATTGCGATTCCTTAAAGGCAATGTAAGAAGCACAAAAGAAAGTGCGATTTGGCCTTAAGGAATCGCAATTTACCACCAACTTCAAGTTGGTGGTAAATTGCGATTTCACTTAAAAATGCAAATGTTTTGCATTTTTTAAAGTGCCATGTGGCGCACATACCTGCCCTTAGGGCATGTATGTGTGCTACATGTGCACACATGCACATTTCAGGGGTGCAACAGGGTGTCCTTTTGACACCCTTGAAATTGCATTCTCAATTTGCGATTCTCTAATTGGGAATCGCAAATTGAGAATGTCTTCCCATTCATTCCTATGGGCCTCCTAGCCCATAGGAATGAATGAGAAGGTATTCCTTATTTGCGAATCTCAATTTGCGATTCGCAAATAAGGAATATGTGGGATTCGCAAAATTATTTGCAAATCCCACATACATTGCATTTTGCGTTTCTCAAATTGCGATTCGCAGAAAATCGCAATTTGAGAATCGCAAAACTGTATTTTGTTACATATGGCCCCAAGTCTTTTGAGAAGTGCTTTTTAGGGAACTTAGAAGAGTCTGCCCTAGCATGTTTACCTCACTTTTCAAATGTAGATATGTTCCTCACAACACATGTCCCAGGGCCTCAAACCTGGCCCACAATCTATCACTTCTTATATCCACTTTGCATTTTCAATGTTGTACCCTCCCAACCTTTTTCCTATTCACTGTTCTTATCCTATGACAACTAATCTATGATAGGCAAACTTCTATTCATCTGCAACTGAAAACAGAGTTGTTCTATTGCTGTATGCCATAAACCTGACAACCAATTTTCAGTCCCTCAGTCCCACCAGAGACATATGCATAACCTCCTTATGTTAAATAACTGTACTAAGCTGCTAGGTTTTGGGTGGTACAATGCTGTCATTATGTGCATGTGGCCCAAAGACTTGCCCCGAGAAACATTCCCACAAAAATGCGCCCAGCTGTAAATATTTCTTCACTCTAGTACTTGCGTTGTCTGTGAACCTCATCATTGGCCATTGTGAATAGCAATTCAACAGCTCTCAGGCATACATGCTAGATACACAAACTTGAGGAACATATGGCCCAACAGCTTCCACTGAAAACATTTGTCATGGCCACTGTAGATACCCTTAAAGCATAAACTCATCCATAATATATTAGGCTTGCAAGGAAATCTGTGAACTTCCTAAGGTCTCTCAGATAGCAATTCTAGTAAGGAGGAGGGCAGGCAACAGAGCATTTAGCTCCACTAGTTTACGCAGGTCCAACTGAGCATGGAGGGGTAGGACTGCAACATCCATAGTGTTATATTTCATATAGGTAGCCCGATATAGGTTTAGGTAACATCATAACCCTTCACCTACATTCTCTCCTATACTACATACATAACGGATTTGAAGGACTGACATTTTACCCAGTTGCAATACTACACACAAGTACGTAGGGTTTTCCCTGGACACTGGCCTCATAAATTATGCACGAGGATTCTTAGTTTCTTGGAATCACAGCAGGACCATCAACTCCCGCATAATAACTGTGTATAAAGTTCATTCCCAACGTCATCCTAAGTCCGACACTGGCACAGCAAGGTAGAACCCCCTGGGGATACCTTAGGGTATATAAACACCACATCTTGCTGAGATAGGGAGAGGAGATCACGACTTCCATGCCGACACACTGACGCAAGACGCTGAGGTTCCTGCATGCAGATACTCCAGCACGCAGTGGTCGGACATCCCTTGCGGGGTGATCAGCTCGAGACCAGAACGGGGTCCCGCAGTCTCACATCAGGTAATGGGGTTTGCTTTATCCTAGAGGGATTCTTGGCTTTACACCTACTCACATGCTAGGTACACTTGGGTACATCTAGTTAGGGTGCATCGTAGGAGTACGCATTTTATTGCCATGTATTTTATATACTCGCCTATATTTATGATTTTAGCAAAATGGTAGAAACCTACCATCTGTTTACTTTCTTAGTGCTGCTACTCATTTATATATATGCTACTGTCTACTGGTGATTTCAGTGCACTTATTTTACGCTAGAATAACGACTGTTCAATAAATACTTATTGAAAACATCCCAACCGTTTATTCTGTGTATCTCTCTGAGAACAAGTGAGCACGAGTGACTGTGCGAAAAGTAGGTTACTGTTTCCACGGTCCTGAGGGATCAGGGTTGTCATGTTCGATAGTTGCCAAGAACTGTTCTCTCCTTGGTAAGAGGAGGTTATAATGGCATTGCGAGCTAGCTGGTAAACAGGCCAACATACCCGGTGGGGGTGTCTGGAATCAGTCTGGACACCAGTCCCGCAGTGTATGTTGTCTAAACGCGCAGATCCTGTATAGGTCTTATAGGAACTACATGAGATGGCGCCGCCAACGTTGGTATTGGCACTTATTTAACAGTCAAATCTGAGTAGTTCAGTCGTGCTATTCTCAGAGACCGCTACTCACATTTTCCCAGAGACGTCTTGAGTGGGAGGGAACAAATCCGCCGCAGCTGAGTAGGAAAATTCCTATGTATTAGCTGTTGGTTTAATCAAGCTTGAAGGATACAGTGTTCCTAATTGTGCATAACACCTTATCTCAGTTCCCTTGAAACGCTCTCCTTTCTAAAAATAATGACTGAACAGGGAGATGTTGAAGGGAATGCACTAAACTTCTCAGCCGAAGAAGACGATGCAGATGCAATATACATTTCAGATAATGTTAGAAATACCGTCACCCTAAAACTAGTAGCATATGGTGTTACAATTAGGGGTGGGCAAGTGACTTTCGTGATTGAGGCACACGAATCACATAGAACAGAGGTATTCTATTCATGGATTAAATTCCTGCAGGCAAATGCACAAACCAAAACATTTCACTACTATGTAGAAGATGTAATACCAAATGAGTATAGTCCATATGAGGACATTGAAATTCCACTCACTTAAGAAGAACACCTCTACTGGTTTAAAAGCGCCCTCCCCCATACAAGAAATAGAGTAAGACTCGGTCCGCTCGGAAGAGACAGAGCAACATGGCCAGATTTAGCGGCATACACACCACATCCTAACATTGACACAATGCCAGGAGGAGACTTACTTGTACAGCATAAAGAATTAATAAGACTTTAAAGCTGAGGTCTTCAAACTGTGGGGCGCGCCCCCCTGGGGGGGCGTGGATGGGTTCCCAGGGGGCCGCAAAGGCCTCTGCAAGCACATGTAAATGAAGACGCCTGGAAGTGCAGCGATGTTTATTTGCTGTATTTCCAGGCTGTCTTCATTTACTCCAAAGCCCTAAGAGTGCCGTGGGGCCAGAGGTCAGTGAGTGTGCTGCTGGGGGCTCCGCTGGGCAGTGTCTGGAGTCTTATTAAGACTCGGCATGACCCAGTTTTTCAAAGGTCTTTAAGGACAATTTGCATACCTTTGGAAACTGTTTACTGAGGCTTAGTTTTCCTTTCGGTTTCCAGTACCCCCTGGGCCCCGACTCTGCCTATTCCTTACATTTGTATTTTAAATTTACTGCTGTAGTGTGAAAATGCATTTCATGAAAAGGAATCTAAAAAGGGTTGCCAATAGAAAAATGCCAGCCATGTATGTTGAAAGAGCCTGCAAAGACCTTGTTTTGACAATAAACAGGGTTTTAAATGAAAAAGTATGTATTCATTTGTAATCTGACTTTCTGTCTGTTCCCTTTATTTTCAGTCATGAATCATTCAGGCAGCCCTAGAACACATTTAAAAATGCTTTCTATTTATATTTGCTTTTCGAAGTACGTACAGATAAGTGCTGTAAATAGGGCTTTAGGTGACTGTTTATTTTTGTACCGTCTGCGACATCAAAATAATGAGCTGGTAACCCTAATCATAAGACTGGAAGTGTGTTGCAGGATCAGCACATTATTTATTTCCTCCACCCTCGATCCCTAATTAATGCAATAATAGCAATTGTTTAATTTATATCTGAAACCCTACGCCCCGTCAATAACATGCTGATTTACTTCAAATGTCTGGGAATGCACCCTGCATTCAGACAACTCACTCCTCATTTTCACCCTTCACTTTCACGCTCACCCTGCACTCACAGCGCATAGTTTCCCGCATTTGCCACATAATCCATCATCTGCTGCATAATATGCAGATTAAAAAAAATGCAGCAACACGTTACCTCACAGTGGAAGGCCCTTTCTAAAGGTTGAATGGTCACCTTTCTGCTGCTTATTGCTATATGTGGGTGTTAATGTGATACTTATGAGGGGCAATAAAGGCCAGGACAGTGTTAACAAGTGTAAAAATAGCAAAATAATGCAGTAATGCTATCACAAAATATGCAGCATAATTCTCCTTTGCTTGCTGCAGAATGTAGTCAACCATGCTGCATAATCTGGCCTTCTCCGCCGCATAATTCCAATGGCCCTGTTTATGGTGCTATGAGGTCCCAGCCTGTGGCAGAAAGCACTGTGAAAATGTAAGTCATTATTTTAAAACAGTATTTACATACTCTAAGCTAGGCTGCTGCAAAATGATGCAGTGATTGAGATAACAAGTTCTTACAAAATATACTTTTTAGTAATAATTAATCA
Organism: Calotriton arnoldi; assembly: GCA_963921515.1. NCBI lineage: Eukaryota > Metazoa > Chordata > Amphibia > Caudata > Salamandridae > Calotriton > Calotriton arnoldi. Next base: position 451,572 of record CAWUFW010006863.1, read on the forward strand.
CACTATCTAATGCAGACATTTTTGTAAGTGTCTCCACTATTCCAGATCTCAGCTGATAACACCCTTACATCACATCTCAAAAAGAATAGATCTTTGCCACCATGAAGCTTTAAGCAGAGCCACTGGAATTATTCAGCAGAAGAGGACAATATTATGCGGCAGGTTTGACTAAATTATGCAGCAACAAAGGTAAATTATGCGGCACAATGCGTCACATTTTCTGGTCAGCATTACTTCATTATTTTGTCATTTTAACTCAAGGTAACGCTGTCAGGGGAAATATTTCACCTCATTAGTACCAGTTTAACACCCAAATACAGCAGTAAGCAACTACAAGATTACCAGTCAATCTTTGCAAAGGGCCTTCCACTGCTCAGGAACATTTTGTCACGCTTTAAGTAACTTTTGTTCCGTTTGAGCTAGAATCAAGTTTTTTTGTTAAAAATCTGCAGATTATGTAGCAAATGCAGTAAACTGATAATTATGTGGAAAACACTGCTGCTGCAGAAACTCATAATTCCAGTGGCCCTGGCTTTAAGTGACTCAATCAATTAATGGCTGGTAAGAAGGCTGGTTTCTTTTTTAACTTTCTGCACTACCACCACACCCTTCAATTTCAGGCAGAGGCATCTCAAAGTCAGTATTAACCATTCAGGGGCATTGTGAAAGCGGAGTCCATGGGGTGCCAGGTGGCAGGCCAGAAGGGTTGCATTCAGATGCAGAGCCCTAATCCTCTCAATCCCTGGGGCCTCACAGTAATGGTCTAGGAGACAGAGGAAAGGAGCGAGATTCATAGATATTGTCAAGAGTAGGCCCAGAATAGGGAGCACTGTATGTGGACTCATTTTTGTGTGTACAAATGGCCAGAGGCAGCTCCTTTAGAGAGATGCCCCAAAGAAGGGACAATCTGAGTTTTTTTTTTTAAAGGGACATTCATTAGTGAAGCTGGTATGGCTGCCAAGTGTGTAAGTGGCCACTGCTGGTTATCATTAAGGAGCAGATGCAGCAGGACTGGGGCCCAGGGATTTGAGGGCCCACTGCATCACAGTTATGACTGTCTACCTTTAAAAAGGGTAATCGAAGCTTATTTTCCTTTCAAACATTAGGACCGAGGTGAAGATCCGTCATGGTGGGGAAGAGGTAAAAGATGCAGAGGAGATAGCCTGCTACTCAGGACTGCAGTTATCATTAGTGCAGCAGGTATAGTTGCATTGGGGTCAAAGAGTGTGAGGGGCTCACAGCACCCCAATTATGGGGAGCAGTTTGTTTGGGATATCTGTTTTTGTTTGATGCATTTGCTGTTTTATAAGTCTCATATTTAGTGCGGTTCATAAGCTATAGAAAAAGTATTCCTGAAATCCTCTCATAAGCACCGCTCCCTGCACGTAGCCATGTCCCTCCCACTCCTGCCATAAAGTTTTGGAGGGGCCCGACCTCAAAACATTTTGTTTAGGGGGCTCAGAGTAAAAAGTTTGAAGACCTCTGCTTTAAAGAAATATGACACAGTTTGTGTTGAGAACAATCACACTTCAGCCCACACCGTCTACACAACCAGGACCAGTCCAAACTCCTACAACAAAAATTACACCACAGACACTGCACGCAGTAATGGGTAAAATGCCCACAAAACGAGAACAAATGCCCTTCTGGATAGCACAGAAAATTACACAACTGGAGGCGGTGAGCATAGAATACTTACTATTTGCTTGCCAATGGGGATAGCTCCCTCTATAGAGGATTGTGCCTCTTGGGGCGCAGTCTTCGCTGCAATATATACCAGGACTCATGGTATCCCTTCTTTAGCAGTAATACCAGATGTATTAAGACAAATACAGAATGAGTATGGAGCAGAGCCTGCTCTAAACTTGGGGATGAAGTTGTTAAATAACTTTGCCCAGGTATCTGCGATAATATTGGAGAATATTAAAGGAGAAGCAGTATCAGTGGCAATATGCCAACGCCTGAGAGAGTACACTCAATTACAACAGGAGACAGAACTACCTAAAATAATTGAAACTGCTTATGCAGAGTTAGGTAGAGACAGTCTGGGAGCTAGACTTGTAAAACCCCAACTAATGGGGAGTTCAGATAAAGAACAGGCAAAGCAAACACCAGTTTCTTCAAAGAAGAAATGGGACAATAATAAACAACAAAAGAACAGATCTCACTTCAGGGGACGGTCTCCTCAGCAGGAGCCCCCAGAAAGGAGATATAATTTTAGGAATAGAGATAACATTAAAAAACCTGACAGGTATCAGGATACTGATACTCGTTCCTCTCGTTCCTTTCAGGGTCCATCAAAAAACTCTGAGAGGGAAGGACGGTCAGAACAAAGACAAGAAGAGCGTACAAAGTCCAGAGACAAGCAACGCACTTCAGACTACGCTTCAAAGAAAGAAAAACTTAAAGCAAAACCTCAATTTAAAAAGAAGAAGGTAGCAGGTCTCAAAGTTAGACATACCCAGAATTCTGAGGACTCAGCTACTGAACGGGGAATGGGCTCTGACGATGCTAGACAGCGCAGTAGAGGTAACAATAGCTCGCCGGAACCTGATGAAATTTCTGGTGACAGCGGAGTTGAGTGAGTTTATCACGGTGGAAACACCTGATACTAGGGTGAGTGTCCCACACAAGTTACATGATATTACACTCCAGGTGGAGGGGGACAAGCCGAGACAAGTTAAGAGTCTCTTTTGGGAGAACCTGACTTCGGGCTATGACATCCTATTAGCGGAAAAAGATTGGCCGCCTACTATTGTTATGGAATGTCCAAAGGGGGAAACTGTAATTTTTCCAGCTTTCTCCGACCTAGTCCCCGCACACCTAAGACACACATATGCACAGGAGTGGGCGGTAGCCCTTGCTCCAGCATTATACCGCAACCACGTACGGTGGGATGAAGCGTCACCCCACCACGTAATTCCAATAAAAACAAACCCAACTCCACAAAGACAGTATCCCATAAAACAGTAAGCTAAAAAACAGGTCAGGGAGATCTTAGATCAACTTGAATACCAAGGTGTAATTGAACCATGCACCTCATCAATGAATAATCCTTTGTTTCCTGTAATGAAACCCGACAATTCATATCGTCTAGTTTTAGACTATAGACACCTGAACTCATGTACAAAGACATTTGCGATTCAGAATGCACACAGTGCCGCATTAATGAATAACATTGTGCGGGAAAAATACAAAACAACATTAGATATCTCAAATGGATTTTTCTGCCAAAACATAGCACCTGAAATTAGATATTTGACAGCCTTCTCAGCGCTAGGGTCCCAGTGTCAATGTTGTCAACTCCCCCAAGGGTATAAGAATAGCCCGGGGTTATTCTCAAAGAGGGTAACAGAGTTACTACAGAATTTGGATGAAGAAGCATTATCCTATGTAGATGATATTTATCTGACGGATGATGACTTAGAGGAACACTTGACCAGGGTGAGCACCATAATTTTGGGTTTCGCCACTGAGGGCTACAAATTTAATTTAAAAAAATCAAAAATAGCCCACCTCAATGTCCTATTTTTGGGATATGAGCTTTCAAGGAAGGCAAAAGCCTGGCAGCCCACTTTTTAGAAAAGTGCGCACTGCTACAACCTCCAAAATCATTAAAAAACTTACAGTCCATACTGGGATTTTTGAATTTTGGCAGAACATACATTTTGGATTATGCAGAGAGAGTAAAAGCTTTCTACAACCTAATAAGACCTGACTTTTCAGTTAGACAATGGACACAGGAACACACAAATATACTTTGTTCCCTACAAGCTGATATGATATCATCAAAAAATTTACAAACACGCGTAAACGTACGCAACCTCGTGATCCGCGTAGTCACAGGTCAATCTGGGTACACTTACTTAACCTTTAATGAAGGTGAAACGGTACCAATTGCATATAAATCGCATTTGTACACTAACGCTGAAATGCGTTTTGCTCCTACAGAAAAAATTCTGACAGCAGTACAAACTGCTGTAATGAGAGAAAGAGCACTAGCTCAAGGGAAACGAATAATTGTCGTGACCCCGGTACCGGCCTTAGAGGCTGCCACAAAGGCAAGCATCCCAAATGCAAAAGCGTTACATCCAAGATGGATACAGTGGGCTAATTCTCTCACTGCAACAGATGTAGAATACAGATATGACCCACAAGCATTCCTGCAATATGAACAAGATTATCCTCTACCAAATGAAATAATGCCTCTAGATCGGTATGAATACATTATTTACACTGACGGATCTGCTCAACCGGCCATAGGGAGTAAGCAACAATACAGTGCAGGACGGCAAGTTCCATCCAAGCTCAGTTGGCAGAATTAAAAGCACTACTACTGGCACTGATAAATACGGATCCAGAATTCCCCACACTAATAGTATGTGATTCCTTTTACTGTATCCAGTCGTACAACGAATATCTCCACTATTGGGGACAAAATGGGTTCAGAGATTCAAAAGGTGGCACAATTAAACATAGGAAACTATGGGAACAGGTAGCAGAGTTAAAGAACAAACTACCAAGGGCTCACGTGATACACACACTGAGTCATCAACGTGATGGCGTTCACGTTGAAGGGAATTCATTGGCTGATGAAGCCGCGAAGGGGGAAGTACGCACTGCGCCCGTGGCTGCAATCACCCGTTCAAAAACGAGGGTAGACGGTAGCACAATGGTAGCTGTGATTGCTTAACGCAACAACAGCAAAGCACTACCTAAAGGGTTTCCTCTCAAGTACTCCTACAAGTTAGATGCAAACAACGTTCCATTTGCTCAGATTCCTGGAGTGGGGGATAGAGTAATACCAAACATGGATCGCAGGTTAGGTTTAATCTTGGCTGCATATGAGGGTCTGGTTTCTGCGCACGCCGGAGTTACGGCGACAGTTTCTTTACTGAAACACCGCTATTGGTGGCCAGGGTTAACAAAGCAGACCAAAGACTTCGTCTTAAAGTGCGATATCTGTCAACAGATAAAAGGGTCCACCGTAGCTCGTCCAGCGCAGACACCTTTGTTAATATCAGACAGACCGCTCGCGTGCATTTACCTGGACCACTGCGGCCCCTTACAATCTGACAGGGCTTACAAGTATATCATGGTTGCAGTGGATTCCTGTTCAAGATTCTTATGGGTATGGCCTCAGCGCTCGGCTGACGACTGAACTGTTATAAAGGATTTGCGAGTCTTTATAGGGACATACGCAGTTGGCACATTACATTCTGACCGTGGCCCCGCGTTCAGCTCTAGGGCTTACAAGGAAGCCATGGGTGTTTTGGGTGTAGCATTGCGGTACTCCTCTCTGTACCATCCCGAGGGAAATTCGGTTATGGAGAGCTAAAACCGGGACTTAAAGCAATATTTAACAGCTAGGGTATTAGGCTCGGGTGGTAGTTGGGTCAATCACCTATTTGGGGTCCAGCGGGCCCTTAATAACCAGCCAAGAAGCTCTCTGGGAGGTGCAACTCCTTACGAGGTCCTGTTTGGGAGAAGAATGTGGGTACCTGATCTCGATTGTGAAGGCACAGTGGCGGATGAAAAACCGTTTGACATCAATAACCGTTTGGCTGTTTTACAGGATCTGAATGAATCCAGAGCCTCCTTAAGTAACGTCGAGACTAAGAAAACCGCCACTGGGGAAGCCAAGTCAGCCACGGCAAGACCTGCCTGGATTCCTAAAGTTGGGGATCTGGTCAGAGAAAGGATTGTGGACAAAAAAGAATGCGCGCCATCCTATAGAAAGCCTGTACCTTTCCTGGCAGTTGAAGGATCAAGAACTGTACTTCTACCGCCTCTTGCCGGAAAAGAAAAAAGATTTGTCTCAATCGATCTGATCAAACCACACTATGTGGCCGATACTAAATAGTAGGCCTCGTGGGCTCCTGAGTAGCCGACATCCTCCTCTCGCTACAATACAGGAAGTTCAAACAGAAAGACTCATAACATTTGAAGAGTCACCTTTACAAGGCAACGGAATCAATAACAATGCAATGGAACTAGTTCCCCTTGACACAAACTCTCAAACTCAAAGTGAAAAACAAATTTCAATTCAAGCTAATAAAGATGTCTACATCAACATGCCTCAACAAGAGTAATCCACAAATTCAACAAAACCTGCGGAGATACCAAAGATAGATTGAACTGCATCTGGCTATTTCATCGACTTCGATACCTTCTCATTGGATCCAAGTGAACCTGAAACGACGCCAGCCCGAATTTCTCGCAAACAACAGATAAAAGACTTTTTTAACATTCTTAGAAAAACTTATTTTGTGTCACCTTGGCTAGAACTTTGGATAATCACCGGTATCTTATTTTTCTTTTCTGGTTAGGATTATTAATAACTTTCCACTTGCTCATCAATGGAACTTCTCTTCAACAGTGCTCTGCAACGTCAAAAGTAAACTTAATTTTAAAACCTCATGTTTCATCTCATCGTGAACAAAGAGACTTATCCTTCGTGAACATTTCAGCAGTTCCTATACCGGATGGTATAGTATGGGACAAAGTAAATTTTGATATATTTGGACCGATTGAGCTTTTAAAAATTCCACATTTGTTTAAAATTTCATTGAACGATATCATTAGCTCTAGTACATTTTCTGATGATTGGCATTTTGAAACTGTTAGTAACTTATTGTCTGATTTGGAACAATCTGCTGCATTTTCTAGCACTGAAATGTTAGAGGATAGATCAGATTTTGACAAAATGTATTGTTACCAACATTTTGGTCATCATTTCTTGCATAAATCTAGCAAACCCAGAAATGTTTTCACATACCACCAGTGGGAACATTGCCCTACACCACCGAAAGGTAGTTCAAAGACATTTGCACAGAAATTCTCATATTTTTCAGGGTTTAACACTTCTGACCCAACCTTGTACTACTATAAGGTTGCACCAATATCTGCACAGAAAAATATGTTAACAAACACCAAACAGATTTACTCTGCTTCCTTTATCACCCAGCTGTCTGAACAGGGTTTTGACTTATGGTTGGACACTGTAGACTTGAAATCAATCTGGGGTTCTAGGGACTGGCAAGTCCAGGGGACAGAAGCACTGTTTAGAGCATGCCTCATTCCACAGCAGATGATCTTCCTGAATGACACTGTGCAACAGACTTCCTGTCTTGGAATAGCCAAGAATAAGGACTTGAACACGCCTCAAATTCTAACACCTTAAAACACCGAGGGGAATTTTACATCAGAAAGAGGGGCTAAGTTGGATAACATACTGCAATACAATAGATCAGACCCCAATTGGAAGGGATGGTTGGTTTGGCCTACTGACACAAACAGATGTCAGGAAAGATTCAGGGGTACCATCGAAGGGTTTAGTATCCATAGACCAGACCCACGTTATGTACAACGAGAACATCAGGGGGTAGTGACATTATACAGTGTTGGGAAGTTGTGCCTTGATTGGCTAAAGACCTCAACACTACCCCAGGTGAAGCAACACTTGTCCTTACTCTCAGAGGATGTGGACCTATGGGATTTTTTATTAGGTCCCAGGAAACCACGTCAGAAGCGCTTTTTGTATGCGGTCTATAACGAACTCTGGAAAATCTCTCAACAAGAAGCTGCAGAGAGATTAAGAAAAATAGATAGAGTTAACCTAGAAAAGGCGTTAGCCTTAGTTGACAATGGTATGCCTACTAAAATCCAGGATATATTCACTGGGCAACATTGTATCTTCTGCTATCGATGTAATAGAACAGGATTTGTCCATATTGCAACACGGACTGTCGCAGTTACGTTCTATTATTCTGTTAAGCTGGACGCTGCAATCATTGCGCGCCGGTTATGTGCCTTGGCGTTTTATCAACATTACGTTATTATTTTCTGCATACAATCTAACAGAAAAACAGATGAAAACGGCACAGAGAGGAGCAAAATATACAATGCTGCGTATTGAGAAACTGGATCGGTTACCCTTTATTGTGGCAGAGTCACCGTCCACAGAATGGTTAGTCCACGGCCATATCACATTACCGGTCGCAACTTTCCAGTTTCAATATTGCCTAGAACAACAACAGGCAGGCAGATATGATAAGATGGGTAAGGAATTCATCAGGGAATCCTGGGATTTACCATATGGATTTCGATGCAGGAGTGGGGATCTGGAAGTGTTTCTAAGCGGAACTAACGCTTTAAGTGGATCTCTCATATGTCAGGATATTATGCTACACGGAGCTTGTAATGGGTCTGTGGCGAACTTGTCCTGTCACTTGAGGGGTACCCCGGCAGCTGTGATTAATCCGGTATTCAGGCTTCTCTCGAATGGGAGTTACTTGATGCTGAATGATCAAGGTTGTTGTGGGATGCTTCCAGGCATCGCATATCTAGTCACCGTGAGCTCCAGGGTTACTTGCTGTATGCAAGTATTGTTTCCACCATCACATACAGTCAGGGAGGCGCCGTTATGGCCTTCGCTAAATGTTTCCTTTATACGGTTTGATACTCTGAGCAGAATGAAAGCCATGCTTTTACAACGAACCGTGCCCTTAACCTCCGCCCGGGAGACTTTTGATCTCCAGATCGCAAGGTCTTCGGCTGAGATACAGGCACTTATACGTACAAACTGCCCTTTCCATTTCACAGAAATGGTAAGTCGTATCTTTAACATGTCCGATACGACGGGTATTGTACACCTATTTAAGACCATAGGTTCCGGACTGTTAAGCACCTTTCAGACGGTCCTCGGAGTTATACCAGACTTTATACACTCCTTCTTTGGAAGCATTTTCGGAGGGCTTCCGCTGATCCTGTTTCTAATAGCAGGAATCCTGATTGTTACCTTTCTGCTGCACAATGGACGTCCCAGCCACCAAGGAAGTAGCAACAGCTCTCCTGGAGCTTAAATACCGTGATCGCATGGTACAACATCTGGGCACACCTCGCCTACGGGAACTGAGCGCCTCTTGGTTCCTGTCATTTAGACCAGCCTGGATGGACTATGTCCTACCTGTTCTCCAATGCCTGTTCTGCGGAGAAGAATGCGTGTTGGACCTCTGTCTGACACTTCCATCTGCTGCGCCACCGGACGTTGATGCTTTACTGGACCCGATAACGGCCCATGTTCTGCAGTGTCCTCAGCGCATTCCCATGTTATTGGCAGCATTCTTAGAGCCACCACAGGTAGTTTCTGCTCCTGTTGGTATGGACACCGGCTCCTCCAACACTCAGGCCTTGGATGTGGCACAGACTGCCCCGGCACCAGCTGCAGGCAGTGCAGAAGATCATCTGTGCTCAATTGACATTCTTTGTGAGGTGTTACAGGGATCGTCAGCTGCATATGCAGACAGCAGCAATGTTGCATCTACTGGCAAGAACACATAAACATTTGGCATGTTGCACGCTGGGAAGATTTGGCTTTTTAATTTTTTTCAAAATTCTAAACTGAACCCTTTTGACCTGCATGGCTTTCAAATGCTTGTAGTTGTTCGGACTATATAAACGGACACTTTTAGAGCCACTACTTGAATGATTTTTGTAGAATACTTTTTAGAGGTTTTTTTTTAAGGCTTTTAACTTCTCTTAACAATGTTTTTATTAATTGTTGCGTACAAACCTCTAGACGCCTTGGTAATATGCTAGAATTTTAGTAATGTCGTCCATTCCGATGAGGAGTGGGTGTTATATTTCATATAGGTACCCCGATATAGGTTTAGGTAACATCATAACCCTTCACCAACATTCTCTCCTATACTACATACATAACGGATTTGAAGGACTGACCTTTTACCCAGTTGCAATACTGCACACAAGTACGTAGGGTTTTTCCCTGGACACTGGCCTCATAAATTATGCATGAGGATTCTTAGTTTCTTGGAATCACAGCAGGACCATCATCTCCTGCATAATAACTGTGTATAAAGTTCATTCCCGACGTCATCCTAAGTCCGACACTGGCACAGCAAGGTAGAACCCCCTGGGGATACCTTATTGTATATAAACACCACATCTTGCTGAGATAGGGAGAGGAGATCACGACTTCCATGCCGACACACTGACGCAAGATGCTGAGGTTCCTGCATGCAGATACTCCAGCTCGCAGTGGTCTGACATAATAATAATAATAATAATAGTTCATTTGTAGAGCGCCTGGCTACCCCAAAAGGTGTGTGCCCGCGCTAGAAGCAAAAACTGCATGAAAGACTGCTGGGCTAATGTTTATACTACCAGGTTTTCAGTCCTCTGCGGAAGGTAGGTTCAGATTTCTGTGCGCGTAGCCATAGAGGTAGTGTATTCCAGTTCTTGGCCGCTAGGTAGCCAAAAGATCGGGCGCCCATCCTAGCTTTCCTTATCCTGGGGACCTTGAGCAGGTGTGCTCCTGTCGATCTTAGTTGACGGCTGGGATTGTATGGAGTGAGAAAGTCATGTAAGTAGCTGGGGCCTTTCCCATGTAGGCTCCTGTGACAAAAACACATGGCCTTAAAAATAACTCTTTTCTCGATAGGCAGCCAGTGTAGGGAGTCTAGAGCTTTAGTCGTGGAAGCACGGCTAGAAAGATTGAGAACAAGGTGTGCCGCTGCTTTTTGAATACGTTGGAGACGCATCATGCAGTCTTTTGGCGCCCCTAAATAGAGGACGTTCCCATAATCGAGTTGTGAGGTCTCCAGAGTGTGAACTAAGGTTTTTCTGGCTGATACAGGGACTACGTCAAGGTTTTTTTCCAGCATCCTCAAGGTGCTGAAGCATCTTCCTGCCACTTTCCTGGTTTGGGACTCAAAAGAAAGTTTGGTGTCGAGCCATACTCCTAGGTTTTTAACCTCGGTTTTGGGCTCCGGGATAGACCCCAGTGTTTGAGGCCACCAGGCTGTATCCCAGATGGAGGGTGATTTCCCAATGATCATGACCTCCGTCTTACTACCATTCAGTTTAAGGCAGTGGTTGGACATCCAGGAGGCCAGATCATTGAGACATGAGGAGAATTGTAGCGCAGATTCGCCAGAGTCTTGTGCCAGGGTCACCACAAGCTGAGTGTCGTCAGCATACAACACCATGGAGATCTTGTAGTTGTCCATAATCTTGGCCAACGGTCCAATGTATAGTTTAAAAAGGGTGGGACTCAGAATAGATCCCTGTGGGACCCCTTGGCGGAGTGGAAGGGGTTTGGAGCAATGGGGGTTTTGTACAATTTGGAAGCTGCGATCTTCCAGGTAAGACCGTATCCACTGTAGCGCTACCCCATTAAGACCACACACCTTTAAGCGTTGGATGAGGAGCCTGTGGGATACCGTGTCGAAGGCGGCGCTTAGGTCCAGCAGGACCAAGGCCACCGTCTGACCAGCATCCGCTTGCCTCCGTAGGGTCTCTGTTGCGAAGAGGAGAGCGGATTCAGTAGAGAAGGATGCTCTAAAGCCAGACTGCGTCGGATGAAGGAGGTTGTGTGTATTGATATGCTCCACCAATTGCTTGTTCACAACCTTTTCAGTGAGTTTAGATATGTAGGGGAGCAAGGAGATGGGACGTAGGTTCTCCAATAGCTCAGGATTGGCTGAGGGCTTTTTCTTTAGAGGTATAACAATCGCGTGTTTCCATGCCAGCGGAACCTCTCCACAACTGAAGGATGTATTCATTAGTTCATGTATTTTGGGTATTATAAGTTCAATGCCCTCCTTTAATCTGTTCGGTACCGCTGGGTCGTCTGGGGAGCCCGATTTGATTTGTAGAGCCATTTCCTTGAGCACCAATACGGGTGGGGTGAGGAACTCGCACAAGGGTGTCGGGCAAATCTCATTAAGTTTCTCATTAGGACCATTGAGGCAATTGCGGGCTTCCTCAGGGAAGGAGTCATATATAGTGGATACTTTTTGTAGAAAGTAGTCTGCGATTACGTCGCATCGCTCTTCAGAACTGCTAGGTGTCGTGAGGGTTCTTTCCAGGGACGAGAGCTCTTTTAGAGTGGCGTACAGTTCCTTAGAGGAGTTCTCGGCCATGTCGATTCTCTCTTTATAGTACATAGAGCGCCTCTTTTTGAGGAGGGAATGGTATTTATTCTGTGCTGCTTTGTAAGCTTCTTTCGAGTCTTTTGAGAAAGCTATCCTCCATTTTCGTTCTAGGCGTTTACATCCCTGTTTGGCTATTCTGAGCTCATCATTAAACCAGGGTGCCGATTTTGACCCACGCTTAGGGGGCTTTGTGGTCCAGGGGGCTGCTTCGTCAAGTGCCTCTGTTATCCACTTATTAATTGACATGTTCGCTAGATTGACATCGTTGTTCAACAGGGGTGGAGTTTTTTGAAGCACCTTGGAAAAACTCTCATGGTTAAACTTAGACCAGTTTCTGCGTGGGCGAGTCGGATCAATGTTTTCCACAGGTAGTTGTTTAGGGGGGGTATACAGAATTTTATGAGGTGGTGGTCAGACCACGGGACAGGACTAGGTTGTTCCACCACCAGCCCCGGGTGATTGGAAAAAATGGGGTCTAACAGGTGGCCTGCGCGGTGTGTTGGTGCCTGGTGATCTTCCATGTGGAGATTAAGATCTCCCACAACTATGAGGTTGTTGTATTTAAGAGCCAGCTGGGTCGCCAGATCCGTCAAATTGACTATGAAGTCATTGAGTGGCTCAGGTGGGCGGTAGATTAAGAAACCATGAATTGCGGTCTTATTACCTCTTCTTAGGCTAAAAAAAGCTGCCTCTGAGTTACCAATTTGCGCTTTTTCGAGCGTGCAGTTGAGGGATAGGTGGAAGATTATAGCTATTCCACCTCCACGTTTTTTTGTACGGTCTTGTCTAAGCATACCGTAGTTGTTAGGGAGTGCTTCAAGTATGTCGGGGGCAGAGTCATCACTGAGCCAGGTTTCTGTGAGGAACATAGCCTCAGGTTGGTGGTCAGTGAGGAAATCATGAATTTCTGTTTTGTGTTTGACCAGGGATCTGCAGTTAATAAGGGTGAATTCCATATGAGCTTGCTGGGGTGCAGTATTACATGTTTTAAGACTGAAAGGGCAGCTGGAGCAGCGAGTGGTCCCTTCCCCTGCCTGTAATTGGTGGAGGCAGTCTGCAGCCAGTTGCTTATCCAGAGACCGTAAGGTGGTGCTCGAGTAACGCAGATGCTGGGCCGATTTCATACAGGCAAAGTGGTTGGCCCCAGGCCACGGACGGGCGCAGACGGGCTTGCCTTTGGCGCACCTGTGGCGCGTTCGCTCACACATGCCACTTAAGTAATGTGGCTGTGTCAGCTGATCACGCAGGCCGGGAGAGTCAGGGGGAGGAGTCACGTCCCTCCGCTCAATCGGTAATCACCGTGGCGGACCGGGGATCGTGGAACACAAGCAGGTGAGAAATTCTAACACACACTAAAAGTCTAAAGTCTGGGCGAGTGAAACAGCAGTGGTTTTTTCTTAAAAAGAGCACCACGAAAAGCAACTAATTTAAGAACAGGTACAGCAGTATTTTTAAAAGCAACTTCTTAAAAAGAGCACCACGAAAAGCAACTAATTTAAGAACAGGTACAGCAGTATTTTTAAAAGCAACTTCTTAAAAAAGCACCACGAAAAGCAACTAATTTAAGAACAGATACAGCAGTATTTTTAAAAGCAACACGAAGCAAGCAGTTTGAGAACAGATAGAGCAGAAGTTAGCAACAAGTTACAAAAATTAAAAAGTGGCTAAAACGAGTATATTTTAAAAGCACAAAGGCATTCCTACATCAGTTGTAATGGCTTCTGCGCGTTCGCTCACACATGCCACTTAAGTAATGTGGCTGTGTCAGCTGATCACGCAGGCCGGGAGAGTCAGGGGGAGGAGTCACGTCCCTCCGCTCAATCGGTAATCACCGTGGCGGACCGGGGATCGTGGAACACAAGCAGGTGAGAAATTCTAACACACACTAAAAAGTCTAAAGTCTGGGCGAGTGAAACAGCAGTGGTTTTTTCTTAAAAAGAGCACCACGAAAAACAACTAATTTAAGAACAGGTACAGCAGTATTTTTAAAAGCAACATGAAGCAAGCAGTTTGAGAACAGATAAAGCAGAAGTTAGGAGCAAGTTACAAAAATTAAAAAGTGGCTAAAACGAGTATATTTTAAAAGCACAAAGGCATTCCTACATCAGTTGTAATGGCTTGCGGGGTGTTCAGCTCGAGACCAGAAAGGGGTCCCACAGTCTCACATCAGGTAATGGGGTTGGTTTTATCCCAGAGGGATTCTTGGCTTTACACCTACTCACATGCTAGGTAAACTTAGGTACATCTAGTTAGGGTGCATCGTAGGAGTACGCATTTTATTGCCATGTATTTTATATACTCGCCTATATTTATGATTTTAGCAAAATGGTAGAAACCTACCATCTGTTTACTTTCTTAGTGCTGCTACTCATTTATATATGCTACTGTCTACTGCTGATTTCAGTCACTTATTTTACGCTAGAATAACGACTGTTCAATAAATACTTATTGAAAACATCCCAACCGTTTATTCTGTGTATCTCTCTGAGAACGAGTGAGCACGAGTGACTGAGCGAAAAGTAGGTTACTGTTTCCACGGTCCTGAGGGATCAGAGTTGTTATGTTCGATAGTTGCCAAGAACTATTCTCTCCTTGGTAAGAGGAGGTTATAGTGGCATTGCGAGCTAGCTGGTACACAGGCCAACATACCCGGTGGGGGTGTCTGGAATCAGTCTGGACACCAGTCCCGCAGTGTATGTTGTCTATACGCGCAGATCCTGTATAGGTCTTATAGGAACTACACGACAATAGTGCCCTATTCCTGTCTCCAGGAGGAGGCGAGGCTTCCTTCCTTCACCCCTCGTTAGCATGCTACAAACTCGCTGGGCGGGACACATTTTCCAGGAGGAGCAGGACTGCAACATCCATAGTGCCCTATTGTTGTCTCCAGAAGAAGGTGGGGCTTCTTTCCTTCAGCTCTCATAAACGTGCTTCAATCCCGCTGGCCGTGACTGGGCCAAGAGCAGAACCATCTGCACCCATCCAAGTCTGGAAGAGGGCAGGCTGGGCAACTGATCTCTTCCTTTTGAGGCCGGATCCTCTCCCACTGATTTACATCATTCCTGCAGCTATGGATGAGCAAAAATTACCTTCTTCCACAAACACTGTGGCGAAAAGGGCCCTTGTGGTTACTTGCATTGCAATCAATTTAACCAATGCTGTGGGCATTATTAATTCAGAAATAAAAATAGTCAAGGGGTTGTTAGTTTCATCTAAGAAGACAGTAGCTATTGAGTCTATGGCAGAAGCTGAGCAGAACAGTGGCATACAAAGATAGTCTGTGAGTCCACTGGGAAACATCCTTTACCCCGCATGCCATTACGCTGCATATTTTACTCTGCATTAACTTTTACAACGCAGGGCTTCACACTGCAAAACTGTTACAACGCATTCCCCAAACTAACGCCCCCCTGGAGTTAGAATAGTAATTGCGTTGGAATGGGGAATGCATTGTAACGGATTGCATTGTAAAGCACTGCGTTGTAAAAGTTAATGCGGAGTAAAAAATGCGGGGTAATGGCATGCGGAGTAAAAAATGCGGGGTAAAGTGTCCTATTCGAGTCCACTAGCAAGTTAACTGATCCAAAGGGAAATCCCTGTGTTCTATCGGAGGAACTATGTAACATTAGTAATTCAAGTGTTATATCTACTGTAACTTCGAGCCCCCCAACTCCCTCCCCACCTGGTGAAGAGAAAGACAAAGAAAAATCCAAATTGGGTGTGTAGGATAATCTTATGCACGGCTCCTTAAATCAACCTATTGCCCCACAGAGGAATACCCTGGTCAGTTTAGGAGTAAAGAACTTTTATCTTGTAGCCAAACCCTATGGCATAATTGGGATGAACGACTTTCCAAATTGAAACGTATTTTAAATGTAAACTTTGACACTGTATTGCAGCGGCAGCTCCTTCGTTAAGTTGGAGAAATGTCGCCCCACTGCTCTTACAGCAGTGAAAACATGAAAAATAAAATGATAATAACATAGGTTATTATCATTTTAGTTTCCCACGCTGAGTCGAGTCAAGGGCAGGGCTGGGCCGGGCCATCCTGATGGACAGCAGCTACAGCAGTGGGGAGGAGTGGTGGGCACTGCTGCTAGTGTGCATGTCAGTTTGGCCAGCTGTCTTGGAAGGCCAAACCGACATGCACACTTAGATCTCTCCACCCGAGCTGTGCTGCACAGCCAGGTAGAGACCAAGCACAGGGTCCCAGGCCCTATCGGAGTGTCAAACCAGCCCACTCAGGCCAATCACAGCTCTGCTCTCATGCTGGAAATTGTATTACTAGCATAACAGCAGCGTCTGGATTGATATAGGGGACTGGGAGCCTTGCATGGACTACCTGGAGTCAAGAGGAGAGCTGCAGAAGAGCATCGAGGCATTCGGCAGTAGGTAAGTGCTTTTTAAATTTTATTTATTGTATTTTTTACCCCCGTGCTGACTCCTGTGCTGAATAATAAAACTATCCACTGGCTGTCAACTAGGGTGGGCAACTCTGATCAACTATTAAAGGAGATCCTGACAGTTTGCAGGGTAAATTGGGTTGGAAATGTTTTTTTTTTTTTAAACGTGATGGGGATTGTATGGTTGCAAACTTTAAAAAACGTGATTTTGTGAGCGTTGTTCTGCAAAAAATGTTTTGCTATCCCTCACAACTAAGCCACATCACCGTTGTTCCCCAGGGCTACTTTTATAGGTGTGAAGACATCTGTCCCTGGAGGCTCCCCTCAAAACAGCTTATGGGTGAAGGGTTGAAAGATGTGACATATAATGTCAAAATCCACAACCGCTTTGATTGACTAAGGTCTGTCAATAGCATAGATTGACACAATCACTCAATCAATCAATCAAACAGCATTTGTAAAGCACTACACTGTCACCCCAAGAAGTTTCTGGGAGCTGTGACTCCGTCGAAGAGCCAGGTCTTGAGTCCCTTTCTGAAGTCTCCCAGCGAGGGGGCTGTGCGGAGCTGGAGGGGAAGGTCTTTCCCTGGTCAGCACATGCGCAATTGAACCCACAGTACATGGGAGTAACAGCCCAAACGGCACGCGGTGTTCACGGGCCGCAGTGCCAGGCTAGTGGAAGAAAACATTTTCTTGCCTAAGGTGTTCAGCCTCTTGGATTCCCTATCCCGTGGAGTGGTAGAGAATGCGCCTGGGTTCACACGTGACGTGGAGGCTTGGACCCCCACGTTCTACGGGGTAGGGTGTTGCGTGAGGAAAATTGGGGTCCCCTGGGGTGGTGCGAGGGTGGCGGGCAATTGTCCTCTTCACAGGAGCCCCTGTGCCGGACTTGGACCAGGCCCCAGGCAGCACATTAGTAAGGGCTTCATTAAATGTGAGAAGCTGTTCCAAGGGGGCCATTCCCAGGTGAAGCACCTCTGTCAAGACGTTAGTTTTGACTGTCACTGAGAGTAGACTAAGGTCCAGGACCTTGGCCGCCCTTCTCACCCACCATAACAAAAGAAGCTCCCTTCTTGTTAGCCACGGTAGGAGGAGAGACTATGTCAGTATCTAGGGAGTGTCCAGTCCACTGATGTCCGCCAAGTCCTCACACCAGTACATGTTGGGATCTAGGAGCTGGTATTCCCCAGTCTAGTGGCCCCTCCCAATCTTCCCCAAGTCCTAGCACATAGGAATATGGCTCAGGCTCCAGTCAGGGCCGGAGTCAGCAGACGGCCCCTCTGGCTCTGTGTAGGAGTCAGGGATGAGAATGGGGACAGTGCGGCAGGGGGGCATTGGGAAAGGTCGAGATGGTAGTTCTGGCCCCGGTCTGGATCCAAGGGGCCTGACTAGAGCCGTGGGTAGACCCATCAGTGGTAAACCAGTAGGAGCACCTCCCGACCCCGCGGAGCCGGAAGGTGCTCTAGCGGGGAAGGGCTGCCCAAAAATGAGGTGCATGGCTTCATAAAATTCATGGAGTTGGGCGGGGTTGCTACGGCTCCCAGAAATGCCTAAACTTGGAATTATTAGTGGGCAAGTGCACAAAGTCTAAGAAAGCTTTCTTTTTCTGGCCTTCATGGACCTTAGCTGGGCATTCAACTGTGTCAATCATATTAAATTGTGGCAGATCATGAATTCAATGGGAGCTGATCCTCAAATACTTCGTCTGCTGGACCATCTTTATTAGGATGCTACTGTTGGAGTCCAGTATGTCTCAGGAGGCGAATGCACCAGATCCTTATGGGTGCTGAGAGGAGTGAGACAAGGGTGTATCCTGGCCCCTTTTTGTTCGCACTGTATATAAACGGCCTTGAATAAACTCTCCTGTACTCTACCACTGATTTACCAAAGATAGGCACTGGGCCGAAACCCGCTCTGTCGTATGCAGATGACGTGTTCTCTTGCTGCGTACTGCAATGGGTTACAGTCACTGTTGGACACATTTACAATGTATATGGAAGAGCTGCATTTAAATGCCAACTTAAAAAAACAAAAATTGATATGATCTGTAAAAAAGGAGTCCCTACATCCAGACACTTCGTTGTTAAAAACACCCAGATCCCCAAAGTACCTACATTTTGTTATTTGGGGTCCATTTGATAATCATGGGAACTGGGTACCCCAAATTTGAATTGAAAAAGACCCAGCAGATAAAGAAGACGGCTACGCCTGTCTTCCGGTTTGCTTTAAAATTAGGGTCTAGACCAATTAAAGAGATGCTCACGATTTATACTTGTAAAAGCACATCAGCTGCCACTTATGGCTCCAGTATTTGGGGTTATTTTAACTGTCGAGTATTGCAATGGGCTGAGAACATAATTCTCAAAAACTTATAGTTGTTTACCAAGCCACCCCAGCACTTTTATCTCCCATAAGTAATTGGGTCCTCCCTGTATTGATGATACTATTAGATCAAGGCCAATGCAGCTGTGGCACTCAATCTGGTCGAAACATAACCCTATTTTAAAAAGGGCTTTAATTGTTGATTGCTTCCCACTCGATTTTTCCCCTTAATTTGCTTGGATAAAATGTATTAGCTCGAACTACGAAACATCGAAACATTAGGATTAAGCTTGGGCAATACAGAAGTTAGAACTTCTTCCACAATTACAAAAATCACAAAAACTCAAACTTAAGCAGAAATTGAAAGGATTGGCAAGTGAGGCGAGGGAACAACGTGAATGGGCTAAGGCCTCAGTTGCAGCCCATGAATTAATTTCTTCATCTCATGGTTTGCAGTTCTACGTTATGTATGTTTTAAATAGCCATCAAAGTTGTATTTTAACTCGTTTTCTTCTAGGTAAGTCCATTCTATGGTGGAACATCCTACGTTAGGGCAATGTTTTAATGAAAATAGAATTTGTCCAGGCCCAGAGCACTTTACATGTAGCCTTTTTTGTAAGTTTTATAAATCTCATATAGCTCGTTTTTTAAAGATAATTTGTACTAAATTTTAAACAGTGCAGACCCGCTCTTTTATATTTACAATCAATGTAAACTTTACCTATCTGTTGTGCTGTTTTAAGTTTTGTAAACAGTGTTGTGAGGATCAGGAAAATATTACCCGATATGCAGGCAGACTGTATTTGATTTATTTTGTTTTCTTCATAACTTGCCTAGTGTATGTATTGTTTGTTTTATCTTTTATGGTTGTATAAAGCAAACTGAATAAAGATTATTTGACTTGCCTTGAATTGACTTGATCATGGTTCTTCAAATTACTGGAGATGAACTCCAGTTTATGATCACAGTTCAAGGTAGTTGTGCTAAAATGTACCGTTAAGCAGGAAAATGGCATAACTCAAGATTTCATGTGTCAGGCAGTCAAGTAAAAGACATCTTCCTCTGCCACAGCAAGGCAGATTCTTGCTGATCTTCTCAAGCTTCCCTGGGGAAACTGGCTGAACACGATGTACTTTGGATTCCCCACACTGAAGCACGAAGTAGGCTGTATGTAGACTGGGAAGGGACCCCATTCGTGCTGGGAGGCAGGAATCCACCAGTTTAGTTCAGATGGGCCTGAATCACTTGGCACATTCGAAATACACCGTGTTTGGAGGAAAGAATGCCCCCTAGGAGAGGCTCTCAGACTTTCACTTGGGGAGTCAACAGATCTCACTCCTGGAGTACAATCACACCCATCACTTTAAGGAACACTAAAGTTCCCCAGTAGTTCTGGTGCAAGAATTTTCGAACCCTCGTGCAAAAACAATATTTTGCTGTTTTGGGTACCCCCATTTCTTAGCAACAAGGCCATTTATGAGATAATCTGCTGCAATCAGGTACTCTCTTGTTGGTGACGCTGTAAGTCAGTGGACTGCAATGTGTTAATGTAGCACCAGGTGCAGGGTACGTGGGTCCTAGAAACCACTGAGATATCGCTGGAGCTCTCGGGAGGAAAACAGCCCTTTTTAGGTTAGGTCTAGCAGCACGCATGCGATGGTCTGCAAGGCATCATGTATCTCGTCTGTGGCCATTAATTACGCCCCTTGCTCCCCATTAGTTCTTTTGTATGCTTGTCAAAAATCCCTTTCTTTCAATGGCTCATTTTCGCCATTGTCCTTCTTTTCGGTGGATGGTTCCTGTCCTTAGTGACTGGCCCACATGTATTATTGCTCCTCTTGTATATTTTGTTTGGTTTTTGCACTTCTTATTCTTTTTCTGTTTCCCTTTGGAGCGTGCAATCTGCTTGTTTTGGTAGGCACGGGGAAAACCGATGCTGGGCGTTTTATGGAATGTTTTCGTATTGCGATTTTCGTTTTTCTTTATTAATTATTTGTTGCTGGATTGGTACACCGAAACTAAATCCGCACGCTGAAGGCATTTAAACTGTATTTGAAATATGTGTTTTTCATTTTTCTTAACACTTTGTTGCTGTATTGGTGCACTGAAACCAAACACGCACGATGAAGGCATTTACACTTTATTTGAAACCTTGCTTACCTCGAAGGATTAGTTACGGCTTGTTTTCTATTTTAAGGTTGGTACTTGGTAATGTGGGTTATGGGCATCTAAAAAGTAGCATGTGTTTTCATTTCAACTGATGCTTTGAAATTGAAAACATTGTGTATGAAGGCATATTGTTTAAACAATGTGCTTGCCTACCGAAGTTATGTATGCAAATTACAAATATAGATAACAACGAAAAGACACGTTGCCTTTCACATAACCCTAATGGACATTAACTCTGTGTGTGTATCGCTTGTTTTATTTCCCCAGGGTTGCATCACGGTGGGATGCTTCCTATACTGTGTTTACGGCCACTTCAGTAAATATTTACATTGCCAAACAAGGCCCATATGTTGTGTAGAAGAGCGATAGCAATCTTTATAGCTATGCATCTGCTTTCAGTTCTTAACCAGAGCCTGTTCATCTCTCCTCCGTTACCCCTCCCTCCTCGTAGCACCCTTTTCACTGCCAAGACAATAAGGTGCCAGCGCTGGCAGCCTGTCTCTCTTCGCCAAATGTGACAATTACACTATAAATACATAGCAACAAAGTCACAAGCACCTTCTCCTTGATATGCTGCACAAGCATGTTACTAAAAAGCACGACAAAAACAACAAGGATTGTTTCAATCGCACACAACCATATACAAACTTAAAGTTACAATAAAAAGATACAGATACTGTCGGGTAACAGCACTTCACACAAATGCGGCATCTGGGATACGCTTTTTTAGCAGGTGCATATTTTAAGGACTACTTCTTTGTTTAAAGGTGGGGGGTGTTCCTAACGTAAGGCAGGTATTTAATAACGTAACCACATGCAACCTCTATACCATACAAATGCATAAATTATCATTGGACCGTCTTATTTTTAGGAATTAACACACAGTTAAGGTGCATTAAAACAGTCTGCACTTACCCTCACTATTAGCACACAAACTGCATGCCCACCATTTCGTCACCCTAAACTGCCACATGTTTTTTTTTTAACAATTCAGACAATGTGTGCATATAAGGTACTCACGTTTTTTAAAACCCATTGAATTATAACTTCATTAGCCTTTCACATTG
Source organism: Calotriton arnoldi (assembly GCA_963921515.1). NCBI lineage: Eukaryota > Metazoa > Chordata > Amphibia > Caudata > Salamandridae > Calotriton > Calotriton arnoldi. The sequence continues at coordinate 473,490 of CAWUFW010006863.1, forward strand.
TGTATCTTTACATATTTTAGGACTATTCCTTGCTGGGGGGTTGGGGGTGGAGGTAAATATATATGGCAGAAAATATTTTTAAACCTTATTACCCACGGCTTTCGTCCATTCCAAGAAACTACTGTCTGGGACTTCCGTGCATGCCATGTAACACAAGGGGCCTACATACTGCCCAAGGCTTCCCAAACATGTAAAGCAGATGCCAGCAGAGAGTGTTTAATCAGTCAGCCATCTTGTCATGTCTCCTTATGGCATTTGCAATAGCAGGGCATTTTTTTTTAGTATTTGTAATTTTTCACATTATGGAAGGTTGTCGGTGCTTGTGACGTTTCTGAAAGCAGGACATCTCTAAGTACAGTGCACGGTAATGCCCGGGACATGTCTGACTGCAGTGCACTGGTTATAAATGTGAGATTTCACAGTGCAGTGCGTTGGTGGTAAGTATGGCGAATGTGTCAATAAATGTTTCCTGGGGCAAGCATGTATTCCTGAATCAGACTGCAGAATCCAGTGTGTACTAATTGTATAACTCTTCAGTCTCTGGTGGCACAGCACCCAGAGCTGCATGGCTAAACACTTATAAGGTCCAAAAGGCTTGTTTGATCGCTAGACAGCAGTGTAGAAGAAAGACAGAGTTGCAGATTCTGCTGGGAGACATTTTCCTGCAGTCACAATTAGTGTTGAAAGCGGGGTACATGGCACTTTTGGAGCAGGTGAAGCTAAAAAACACTGCCATTACTACAGTATATGGAGAATGCAGTTTTCATTTGAAACCTTGTGCTGGAAATCTATTCCTAAACAGGCTGGCAGCCTGTCTCTCTCTAGCTCTGTGAATTCATCACTTTGCATCCATTGCTCTTCTTGTGCCACAATCCTGGGATGGATACTCTTGAATAAGGCTCCTAGCTTCAAGTTTTTACTTCACATAAAGACTGAAAACAATGTGTTTCCTTGTCTGCACTAATTTTTACAAATGCAAAAATATAGAAAATAAATCTTCTTTTGATTTACTCCCTGTCCTGCCAGTAAAGGCACCCGGCCAATATCTGTGCAGATTGACTATACTTAACCTGTTTAAAGAAACCACATCTATTTTCAAGTCTAAAGATGTGTACGTGTTGGCAATGGAAAGTTGCATTTGTATTTTATATGGCAGCTTATAGTGCTAAAACCCGATCGAAATGCCGGGGAGCGTACATTTATGGGAAAAAGAATATTTTAATATACTGGTTTGCAACTTATTTTTTTCACACAACACGAAATTAATATTGATAAACACCAATAGGACAATAGGAAAAAAATTATGGGAAAAAACATAAACGTAAAACAAATCCCCCCCAAAAAACTAGGAGCTTACTTTTGATTATGTGTTTCTACGTATTTTAGGACCGGTTCCAAAATTCAACATGCTGTTGGCTCAAAGGCCAGGGCTGAGTGCATCACATAAGACATGGGGAAACCTGTCAGCAACGGAAGGACCTGGCAGGGAGCCATAATGACCTACTGGGAGCAAGGCTGAGGTCACTGAACTTAAGGGAGTCACAAGTGTGCAGCTGGGGGTGAAATGCTCTTGACTAAAACCAATTCGAGTCTCACTCTCAGGAGAAATGCCAAAATCATAAAATAACTTGCCAAACTCTGCAAGAAAAATCGGGAAGACGGTTAAAGAACGTACTTTCAAATTCCTAAATTGCATATGCAGAAAAATAAATGGAATGCTTGTGATAGCTGCACATGCTTTGAGTCACATATTTTCGGGTTTTAAACTCCATGTTTAGAAGTAGGAAAATGAAACAAATATATTTGAGAGAAATATTTTGACTTTGAGAAACTTGGCCGAGAAAGCAGAAGGATGGCTTATTTGTTGTCTAGGTTTAAACGCAAAAAAGCACACATATAGAGAATGGTTGATGTATGCATTGTGTCCATTCTAGGTAAAGTGAGCCTTTGCTGTCCCTACATCGTTTTGTGGTATTACTGTATTTGTTTGCACCGCACTGAGAACATGTTCTCCTTCACGAAAGTAAAGCATTGCCCAGCATCCTGTCTAAATTGCAACTGGGCATTAGGGCGTTGTTCAATAAAACAATAAACAAAGCTTTAAATGCAACACAACATTGTGAGAAGTTGGCCTGGTATATGCTGTCCACTAATTAAAGTGGGCACCTTGCACCAGTCCAAACGACCCTTATTGATGATTAGGTTAAAGACAACCTTTATAGAAAGCTATCCTAGTGGTAGCTATGGAGAGCAGCCTTCAGGCTAAGTCTCGAAGGAATGTAAAGCACCCTGTTTTACCAGTATATAACCTCTTGAATGACCAAATGAAAGGAGAACCACACCAGGTATATATAAAATATATGTATTTATTACTAAACACTCTCTACTAACCTCTTTATGAGATTAGAGAACAAGGCACACAATATGACAGTACTAGAACGACAGTAAATAGCACAATACACAGTGGGCTCCAGGGGAGACCAAACCACATATTAAGAAAGTGGTATAACAACCCCGACTTGACTAGACACAGTGCCTAGAGCACGTAGAATCGCTGGGACCCCAAGGAACCACCCAAGGTAGTGACACAGGGGACCCACGGAGGACGGGTGCAGTGTGGGAACACAGACGCGAGCTCCGTACAACTCTATGGGAAAGTCGCGGTTGGAATTTTAAAGATTAAGGACACTTAGGAGAGGACTTCAAGCAAACCCAGCTAAACATAGAAGGTTCTAAGGCCAGCACCCTTGAGAGTACCGAGGTACCCGTGTTACCTATCCCAGAGGAGCCGGGTGCATAGGGGTCAAGTGGTGTCGGAAACCCTCGTCGTTTTCAATGGCGTGATGCGAGAAAGTACTGCTGCCGTGGAGAAGAAAAGTGTCCGGTGTGATCCAAGCCTGGATCGGAGATGAGAAGAACCTGAAAGCAGAGGGGACAAAGTCTGGGTCACTTCACGTGACCAGGAGCGGAGCAATCGAATGCCCACCGATGTCGGGTGCTTCAGGTGCAAAGAGGTGAAGCTTGACTCTGCAGCCACGGGGACCAGGAGACGTCAACGACGACCAGATTCCACAGGTGAGCTGTCTCATGAAGGATGTCGAGTGCTGGGGGGTCAGTTTCCGGATTGGAGACCAACAAGCCTTGGCAACTGCAACCCACGCGGTCAGAGAAAAGATGCTTCGTTGAGGACCAGCAAGGTCCTGGGGACTCCCCAAGCTATGGAGAGTCAGGGCACGTCTGGAGCAACCAGGAAAGCCCACTGAAAGTTAAAGTTGCTTTCTCAGGGACCCACAGGTCAACGGACCAGGGATCGCGAAGGGACCTCGAGAGGAATCACACAATACCAGCCCACGGAACACTCGTGGAGTGTAGGCCAGTAATCTTCAGTGGAAACACTGCTCGGGGCTTGGACTACAAGTAGCCCAAAGCACAGCCTCAGGGATCGCCTAAAAGCATATGCTGCTGCAAATGTGCACGGTGTCCAGGGGTTCGGGTTGCACGGTCCCCACGAGGGCTGCGGGTCTCAGGTTGGCTGAGAGCACTAGTCGGCCTCGGAAAAGCTTGGGCACCCACCTCCTGTGTTGCAAAATCTTCAGAGTCCGTCGGGAGCTGCGTAGGTGCAAACCGGTCAGATGCGTTGAGGTGCCTGCCTTGCAGGGGAGTAACTTCTTTACTCCAAGGGAGATTCTTCAGTCGTCCAGCAAAGCGTAGATCGTCGAAGGTTACTTGGTTTCTGTAGCAGAGTTTAGTCTAGGTAACATCTAAAGTCCTGTAGTCAGGGTTCCTACTTTATACCCAAGGAAGGGGTGGAACAAACTTTGGGGACCCACCTATGGGAGGGTCAGGACAGAGGGGTGGCTACACCCATGTCCTTAGTCCAGTTTCGCGCCAGAGCAGGGGCTGGTAGCCCCTGCAACCGGTTTGAGCTGGACTATGCACAGGGACACCAAATGTGCCCCCAGTGCAGACATCAAAGCACTCTGAGAGTGCACCCACCCAGCCCCAATACACTAAAGCCTGTCTGGGAGGTGGTCACACCTCCCTGTGACAGGAAACCTATTGTCAAGCCTTCCCCTGCCGGAGTTTCGTCCAGCAGCAGGAGGGCAGACTCGTGTCTGTGGATGGCAGCATCCATTTTGTGATGCCAGGGCTCTGTGAAGCTGGTACCGGGTGTACCGGTGCGGTCATATTTCTCCCTCTAGGAGGGAGGAATCATACCTCCCACACCAGTTACTGGTGTGGAGGTATGATTCCAAGGTGTTTGACACCAAACACAACATAATTCCTTGCAGTCGTTTTAAAGTTAGCATTTACCGCGAGGTTATAATGCACTTAAGAGTATATGGTTGGCTGCATCACAGACAACTCCTGAATAGTGGTTCTGAAGGCTGCAGAGGGGCTCTGCTCATGCATGGGCACCCTCTCACATAAACCCCAGCACCCTGCCTTCAGGATTGATAAGGCCTGCCATAGGGGTGACTGATAGGCTTATATGTGCAGTGATTAGGATAGATATAGTGAACCTATATCTAAGGAAGGGGTGCATGCACCACCTTACACAGGCTGCAGTAGCAGACCTGTTGTGTCAGTTTGAATGGCCTCTCAGGGGTGGCATAATATATGCTGCAGCCCCTGGGAGGCCTCCGGGGTACCTATGCCCTGGGTACATAGTATACCATATACTAGGGACTTATAAGGGTACCCCAGAATCCAATCTGGAGTGTACCTAAAGTACATGCAATCAATTTAGAGGAGAAAGCAGATAGACTGGGGTCCAGAATAGCAGGATCCCAGTCAGACTAAGTCGAAAACAGTGAAACATCAGCAAAAAGTGGGGGTAACTATAAGAAGCAGATCCTACTCTCCTACAAACATAGCATAGAACAGCCGCGTGACAATTCATTTAAAATGCGAGTATGCTCAGCATTTTAATACAGAGCTTGCAGACTACAAATAAAAAGTCTATCTAACTTATGGAAGGTGACATTTAGGTTTGTGAAATGTACTGACAAACAATCCCTCGCCCTTGACAGCAGGATGAAAAGCTGCATATCTCCGAACAAAGAAACCTACCACCAGCCTACAGGGCCTTTTGTGCTCTCCACAGAAAAGGCGAGGATAAACAAAAAGAAAGGCCTCTCTCAAACTGTTAACCTGAAGTGCCTCTCCTAAACAAGTACTGGCAAAACCAGCAGATCTCGTCTGCTTTACTAATGTTTTTTAGCCACACTGTACAGTATCGAGACTGCTGTGCAGCATGGCTCCAAAAATCACGGTGACGCAGCCGGAGCATCATTTTGTAGGTGCATGTATGCGTTCAAGACTTCGGCGCTCGCCTACAAAATTACATTTTATTTAAATCTACAAATCAGAGATGGAACGGTAAATAAAAAAAAGTAGCATGGAAGCACTTTTTTCTAAAAAGTTTGTATGAGAGCACTTTAATAAATAAATTTTAAAAAAAAGGATGATTCTAGACCGATTTTGGGGAGGCGGAAGGGGGCAAAACAACACAGCAGATGAGGTAAAGCAACACTGCAGGCAGGGGAGAAGCAACAAGAGTGAGGGCACACAGAGGCAAAGATAGAAACACATGGGCAAAAGAGAGCAACGTGGAGCGCAGGGAGGTGAAAACACAGGCGAGAGAGAGAGAGAAACACAAGTGCAGTTGGGGAAGAGGTGCATATGGGAGAGAGAGAGCAAAGTTGAAGGAAGGGAGAAACGCACACAAGGGTGACAGTTGGAAAACATGCACTCTTATGGAGTGCTTAAACAAGGAAAAAGTAGTTCCCTAAAAGAGAGCAGTGGAAGGAAGCATAGAGCCCAGCACATCAAAGAGGTGGTAAAGAAGCTATGCTCCGTGGGAGGGACAAACACCAGACTGGCAAGCTAGGACACAAAAGCCATTGAATAAGACGCAGGCAAATGAGAGTGACAGTTAAGCCAACCAATGTGAGTAAGCCCACAATATGTCTTTTGCAACTATATAGCTGCACTGGCTGGTAGGCTCAGCCTAAAAAGATAATTTCTGTTTCTTGAAATATATGATTCAGAAACATGTGAGGAAAATTCAGGACTTGTTTTCAATAGTATAGTACCACCTTTAGGGTCCAGCCTTAAGCTACTGCTTAAACACGCCTTGAGGAAGCACCAGCTTACACATGAACAATCAATCCATGTTCAACCACCACAGTTCCTTTCTCTATGGTCTCATAATCAGTGGTAGGTGGATGGCCCAATTATCAGGAAATGAAAGTAATACACCTTAAGTCACACTGTCAATGCACAGTTGTAAATCTGTGAGGGACATGGAGAGAGGAAAACATGGTGAACTGATAGCATACCACATACATTTCGCCATCACTGGAATGCAGCGCTTCCAATGGGACCACCAATCAAGTAGCTCAGAATGGAGTCTTTCACTAGTGGTATAATAACTCAGCTGAACCGCTCTCAAAAAACAGAACTGATTTTAGTAAACCAGGGTGTCCCATGTAGGACTCCAGAAAATGTGGATACCCGCTCACTATATAAATAAGGAGAGTGTGTGGCGTTACAGCCAGAGTTGCCAACTTTGGAACTGGGGCCCCTGCTGTCACAATGATGGCATTGGAGGTTATTTAGGCCTGACCCAACTAAGCTTTCCTCTTAGTAGCTCTTAGCTACTGTGACGACTGCGGACATTAATTCTTGCAGCACAAAACAGAGGTGCACACCCCCCTTCCTCCCTCTCTCATTTTTCTACATAAAAGATTGGCCTCTGCCCACATGGCCCACCCAGGCCTGACAGATTAATTTAAATTCCCTGATCTTCTTTTTGGCTCGTTTCACCAGTTCATATCCAGGCCTTCCCAGCCACATTTTGGATTTGGCGCCCCTAGTGCAATACTTTCCTCCCTCGTGGTCTCATCCCTTCCTGGCCCGGGGCGGCTGCTTTCCGTGGCCACCGGTGAACGGTTCTGCACACCTCGTCATTGGCAGGAAAAAGGCCAGATTCTCGGGCCAAGAATGTGGATTGATCCCTTCGAGGTGAGAAAAGGAGTATTTTCACTTGGGGGCTGTGTAAGCAAGAACTGTAACTGTGCTGTTTTATCTAGATTCTCTTGTTTTGCTTTGAATGCTAATTTATTCATGTGTGCCTTGATTTATTTGCTTTGAGTGTCTCATTTAGAATGGCACAATGTCTGGGAGGAATGGTCGTGTGGGCAAAAGGAAGGTGCGGGCCCCAAGCTAGCCCAATTACTTAAATCTGTACTGACTAAATTGGAAGATGAAGGTAGGTGCCAGGTTAAGTGATCTTAGGAGGCCGCAAGACACGAAGAAGCTTGCCACCATGTTAGAAAGCTTGCACAATGTTTGCAACTCACCGTATAAGGTGACTCTGTTTTCTACTCTTTTCTACTGCTTTCGTTGTGGCTTTTTACGGTGCCATCAGGGTAGGTGAACTGATGGGGACCTCTGGACAGGACTAGGCAGGCGGCTTGCAGTTCCTAGATACCCAAATCAGCATGACAAATTGGACATTAGACTGAGGAGGTGAAAGACTGATCAGGTTGGAAGGGGGGCTACAATTGAGATGCAGATGACCCCCAGTACTTTAATTTGCCCAATCACCCATATGAAGATATATCTGTCCTTATGTCCATGTTTGGGAGTGCCAACATAGTTTATTTATGAGAATGGCAAGAGCCTGTTGCGTTATCAGTTCTCGGCTGTCTAGACCTCGGTCTTAGATCCATCACAGTAGATCCTTCTGGGTATTCCTCTCACTTGTTCATAATAGGCACTGCAATTGTTGCAGCCGGGGCAGGCCTTTCACACTAGGAAGTGAGGTGTTTTGGCCGATCGTCATCCCCTTTTTTTAAGCATTACATCTGCTTTGAGCGGTTAGATTAATTGGAGTTTTTTTGCCTTGTCATTGCTATGTTGTTTTCTCCTTTTTTAGGTCGAGCCTCGAGAAGCGCGCAAGCGCTGCTCTGGCAAGACTTTATGTTAGGGGGTTTGAAAAGCTGACCACACGCTCGTGCGTCATGGCCTTTTCCCTGCGGTTACGCGCAAGCAAAAGGCCATGGTGCACGAGCGTGTGGTCACGCCTGCTGCTCGCAAGCGCGCGCGCACCACTCGCGGGACGCTGCAGCCTGCAGCTGCTTTCATTTCACGTTCGCTTTCACTATTGCCGCCACGCGCGCTTGTGGCTCCCAACGCGTCCCCCACGAAGCGGCTTTAGGATTCTGTGCAGGAAGGTATTATAGCCATACTACTGTGTCCTTCTTGCTTCTTTTTAAAGTCATTGACATTTTTCTTTTACGAGGCTCAAAGTCGAGTCTAGTTAAGGCTCGCTATTTTGAGGTGAATTTATTTTCCTATTGTTGCCAGAAAGCATAACGATGGTTGGGCATGATTGGCCTGCCCCGGGGTGAGGTGTGCCTGTGACCAGTGTCCTAGATACGGGACCCACCGCGTGGGTCAAAAATAGCAAGGTATGTCAAGCACACAGGAAACCCTTGTCAGTCCTCACCGCTGTCCAGTGAGCGATCTCGCCAGTCACTCAAAAAGAAATTACAGAGTTTGGCATTAGCAGTGCATTTTCACAAGAACCACTGGATTTACATTGTGCATGGGAAAGGGGTTTTGACTCTGCGGTTGGCCAACAGAAAGAACCTTAGTAGGTAAAAACTTATATTTTTAATTCCTTCCTTTATGAAGAAGGTTCCTCATATATACAAGAAAAAGTGGTCCTGGTGCACGAGCGTGTGATCACGCCTGCTGTTTGCAAGCGCGCGCGCACCACTCGCGGGACGCTGCAGCCTGCAGCTGCTTTCATTTCACGTTCGCTTTCACTTTTGCCGCCACGCGCGCTTGTGGCTCCCAACGCGTCCCCCACGGAGGGGCTTCAGGATTCTGTGCGGGAAGGTATTATAGCCATACTACTGTGTCCTTCTTGCTTCTTTTTAAAGTCATTGACATTTTTCTTTTACGAGGCTCAAAGTCGAGTCTAGTAAAGGCTCACTATTTTGAGGTGAATTTATTTTCCTATTGTTGCCAGAAAGCATAACGATGGTCGGGCATGATTGGCCTGCCCCGGGGTGAGGTGTGCCTGTGACCAGTGTCCTAGATACGGGACCCACCGCGTGGGTCAAAAATAGCAAGGTTTGTCAAGCACACAGGAAACCCTTGTCAGTCCTCACCGCTGTCCAGTGAGCGATCTCGCCAGTCACTCAAAAAGGAATTACAGAGTTTGGCATTAGCAGTGCATTTTCACAAGAGCCACTTGATTTACATCGTGCATGGGAAAGGGGTTTTGACTCTGCGGTTGGCCAACAGAGAGAACCTTAGTAGGTAAAAACTTATATTTTTAATTCCTTCCTTTATGAAGAAGGTTCCTCATATATACGCGAAAAAGTGGTCCATAGAGAAGGAGAGCGTTTATTTCCTGTAATTCTCCTGACCTTTCTTCATTTTTAATAGTTTCATCCCTGTGAACTGCATATCATTCCCTCTCTTTCAGATGTTTCACTAATGAAAACTGTCAGAACATAGAACAAGTACAAAAATAGAGAAATACATTGTTACCCAGTATAAATAAAATATGTACATAGCCTTGCATTAAAGTCACATTGTGGAAACGTTTCGACAGCCCCAAGGCAATCAAGGGTTACTGTGCTCAAATTGTAACAAGCATTGGCATAGCCAATAGGTCTCGCTTTTGGGACCTTTATAAGTATTTAGTTATGCAGCACAATATCCTTAGTGCAACAACATTAACTGTTGCATGGTTAAACACTTATAAGGTCCCAAGGGCGAGACCTATTGGCTATGCCAATGCTTGTCTCTTTTGACCGTTTAGTGGTCATGCCTGCCTTGGTCCTTGGCCATTACTTTGTGCGGTGAGCGTGGTCCCAATTACAACAGCTCCGTAGGCCTAAGTCATTGCCCTTACAAAATGTCTTCTTCAGATGCTGCAGAGTTATAGGCATCAAGATAACACAACTGCAACAGATGGTGGAGGAAATGAAGGGTTGTGAGGAACTTCAGTTCCCAGATCTAATCATGGTACATCTTGGCAGTAATAACCTGGTTTGACTGGGTCAGAAAGAACTGAAGGAATCCATATTATATGTGTTTGCTTGGCTGGGAAGAACATTACTCAAGGCCTTCATCACATGGTCCCACATCATACCCCGCTGCAATATGGGCAAGGGCATTAAGTCCAGAGCCATTAACGTTTTGGTTCGGCGACTTAATGTGAAAATGTCAAAATTGTGTCCAGGGCGTTTTAGGAACATTCCTCTCAAGTTAATTATGGGGGAACAGATGTTCCCATGTGATGGCGGGCACTTGCCATAGGCAAGTACAGACCTGTTTATCAACAGCATCTGGGCTTTTACTCAGGTTTTGTTCTTTTGTGGGGAGGGCGAAGGACCTCATGGCCCTGGTCGCCCTTGTGGCGTAATAGCGAGACGCACCATTAAAGTTCGCAACAATACAGGGACTCTCCATTCAATATTTCCTAGGTCAGCACTGAGGTGACAGGACAGTAAAAACAATCCTTACACTGAAAGGCACATTCACACCGGCTTGGGAGCATTGACTCGCAGTTCACCTGTGTAGGGCATGGGGCTATAGACCCTGGTACCACATCTTAGGGCTCCACCAGAGGTGTTGGGGAAGGGGGAAGACAATGGCAGGTGGTCAATGGCTGGCTGAGTTGGGACCACCCCTCAGGCATACAGGGGGTTTCTACAAGGAAAGTGATGAGCACCCACAGGCCTGTATTACTTCAATTTCGCTGATACATGCTGTTGGTACTGACCCACTTCTAGTCAAACATTCTCATATGAAAAGATTACCTTAAGACCAGTTTTATTGTGTTTATTTTCACAAATGTTTTTTTCGAGTTTTTCTATTATTCCATCACAATTGTCGCAAAAGTCATTTCATTGTTAACAAATGTCTACAAATACATTTCAGGTTTCATTTCTATGTATTGAGACATATTTATAAACATGAGTTTCTTTGTTTTTGTTAAAAATACAGTGGTATCACCCTAGGTGAAACCCCTATAATCATACCCAACACTGTCATTCTGACTGACCATCCACACTACAACACTAACATACTCAGCATTCATACACCAGTCCCAGTTATCTACACATAAAAACGTGGCTCAGCAGTAATACAGCAATAATTGTTATCCGCTGTGGTGTTGTGAGCTGGGATCTGTTATCCAACAGAGGTCAACGCACGTTTCGGTGTTGGCATATAATGTGCCTGTCACCTTCTTCAGAACCACACAACAATGTTCTGAATCATTTCCATAGGTGGGAATGATTTGAAGACTTGCAGGGGGTTTCACCTGTGTGGTCCAAGTAGGATGAAGGGTGTCAAGTCAGTAGTGCTGCGGCATTCTTGTGAGTCCTAGAATCCCTCATTGTGAACTGGTGTATATATTGATCATCTTTATACTGACTATTTACTGTGACAAATGTTCTGATTTTTATATACTGCAATGTTTGAGTAAATGTTTTATGTTATAATTTTCACCTTCTTGAGATTTAAGAATATTGTGTTTATGATGTTTTGTAAATATACATGACTGATGCCCACGGCAGGGAGTAAAGTCTTGCCATTGATTCATTTGGGATGGGGAGTAAGGGTGGTACAAACTGGGGATCTCTGTGTCCTATTAACAGAGCTCACCTCTTTGGGGTGAACGGTGCTAGGACCCGTGACCCACATGGATCGGCGTCTCCACATGCACTTGCTACTCATTGGCCGGGGGCAGGGGAGGCTGGAGATTTGCTCGGTTTGCATTTCCTGTCTCCCGTCCCATGAGTCTTGGGTGGGGAACAGGTAACAGGAATTCAAGTGTGTGATCGTCGTGTCACTTCCGCCCCCGGCTTTGCAATGGCATGGGGGGCTATTTAAGCCTGGACCAACTGGGCTTCCCCCTTTCACTTTGCCATTGAGACAACAGGGGATGGACCAGGCTACGGCTGAGGGAACAAAGACCGTGCGAACACCAACCCACCCAGTCCCCTGTTTTATGTTGTAATTGATGGGACATGGTGGGAGTAATAGCAGCACGCACCATTAAATCTTCTCAACGATAGAGGGACTCTCCATTCAATACTTCCTCGGTCAGCACTGAGGTGAAGGGACAGCAAAACCAATCCTTATCCTGAAAAGGACATTCACACCTGACCATGGAGAGGTTTAAAAGAAAAGAAAATAGTTGAGTGACAGGAGAGATGGGTGTGTTTTAAGAGTGGAAAAGATGTATCTTCAGCTCCTTTCTAAATTGGAGCAGAGTTGGGGTGCTCTTCATTCATACAGGGATTCCATTCCTGATCCAGAGTACACAAACAGAGCATGTTGCACTGTTTTGTTTCTTTTTTGCACCTCTTCATCGCCAGTCTGATGGGCTGTGAGTGGGCCAAGTGCCATCAGAGGTGGTGAGCTTGTCAGCCAGGTAGACGGGGATGCCAGTCCTGATGGCCGTGTAGATGATGCAGCTGGTCTTGAAAATAGCCTGGGCCAGCAAGAGAAACAGGAGAGCTTCATCTAGTCGGCAATATGGACATATATCTACATATCCTGGAAGATAAATATGGTAGCCCTAAAGTGATGTAAGTATGAGTCTAGGAGGCTGTAGAGAAGGCCTTTCCACCATCTAAATGTGAGAGTATGAGGAATTGAACAGCATTTTTTAAGTTGCTTTCTGGGAGGAACAATCAGCCAAGCACACCTTGTCCATCTCTAATACCACAGCTCTGCATTGTTGACAACCGAAAGGAGAAAAGAAGAAATTATGCTTCTTCAAACACTTCCCCATGAACTCTCACAAGAAGAACTCCTAGCCTGCCAAACTTCCTCGAGCCCACATTAGACACCAACACACTCCTTAATGTCTACAACACGAATTATACAGAAATCACTGCTCCGCTAAAAACACATTCCTCCAAAGCTAAACCATTTACACCCTGATGCACCTAAAAATGTTCCAACAGCAAGCCATCAACCTTTCAGGCCTTCAGGCACTGTGTCAATTGATTACCAGACCCTTTCATACCACCATTAGTCAACAAATGTAATGCCACTTCTGCGCAGACAAGATCAACAAAGTGAGACTTTACATCAGCAAAACAATGCAGACATCCGTAGCAAGTTCAATCCCTCCATATTAACGGTACAAAAATACTCTGAGTGACTTCTCTTCAGTCTTCAACACAGTTTACCATCATGCACTGATCAACACCCTTAACAACACACACACAGGCTTCTGCGACACATTCCTGCAATGTGTCCACAACTCTGTCTCAAAAGCTCCTCCGCTAATGACATTCAGCAAATTAAGAACTGCCTCAAATAACCCAGAATTGGATGTCAAGTACCTACTTTCAACTCAACCAAAGACTGAATTCTTCTTCAATTGCTCCAACCAACCACAGATTCAAGCCTGGCTTTCTGGCATGGACGTTTTCATCATGATAACATATGTAGAAGTACACTACCTTTTGGTCCCCTAGGACTTTTGGAAATAGGTGGTTCAAAAGCATCACAACAGAGCAGACAAACAATGTAATATCACTTGGATTCACCCTTTATTTAGCCTTCACAAGGAACAGATCGCCAGGGACACAGAGACATTATGGTATTGCCTCTCCCTCCTAAAGAAAGTGGAATCATTCCATCTCAGAGCTGAATTTAGAACAACAGTTTAAGTCCTCGTCCTCACTCTTCTAGATGAGGCAACACTCTGCTTAACAGCCTTCTTGATATTGCGATGGCATCCCAGAAAGTCATCCTACACACTGACGACTCAAAGATCAGAAGAAGTCTGACCACAAAACGCCAACATTGGAAGAATTATGCTGGTGTTCACTGTGGGCCATGCTACTACCATCTTAAAAACCAGCTGCATAACCAACAAGACCATGAGAAAACACAACCTGAATTATTTGGCCAAGAAACTAAAAATCTTAGGTTGACGATGCAGTGCCACACCAGGAGCCAAGTAATTGCCACATTTTAAACAAAGAAGTGCAAGAAAGAAACAAAACAAGGTAAGCCAACCCTCTCTACTCACCCAAGAGATGGAACAACATTTCCAATAATCTTGGAGGTGTCTGTAGGGTGGATCGTGACAGCATCGAAGATGTCCCTAAGTTGCGATGATGATAGCATAGGAGGTATCACTGTGACAATTTTTAGGTTTTCACTATTACAGCACATAAGGCTGTAAGGCTAACAACCCATTAGCTGCCTCTAGGCTTCAATGCTGCTAAAGTAAGAGCTATCCCTAAGCTGCTATGACTCTAGGTTGTGATGGTGATAGTCTCAGGGATGTTCCTAGGCAGTGGTGGTGAAACCTCAGTGGCGTCCCCAGGCTGTACTCATGATACACTCAAGCTGCAATGGTGATAGCCTTAAAATCCCAGAGATGCTGCGATGGCGAGTCACTGTGTTTGCAAGCAGAAATACATACCCTGCCTCGGGGTTCTTACCCTTCTGTTTTAATTCAGGCCTAGAGATAGCTGTGACTGTCTCACCAACTTGTTAAAAAAACAAACACACGCGTAAATACTTTTAGGAGGTTTAATTAGCCCTCTTTGTCCACTGGTCTCTTAAAATGTCATTTAGATTCGTTTTCGCTCACCACAGCTTGGAGAATGGGGCGTGTCTGCCGACTTCACGCCAGCCTTGCACTGTGAGTGACGGCCATCTGACTGATTACATGTGCACAGGCACAGCTGTCCGAAAAGGAATACGTTTCAGTGTCAGGCAGGTGTACCTTAACTGCTAAGCCACACCTTTTATAATTTTTGCCAATATGTTTTTGCATATGTTTGAAACAATTAAATAACACATGCTTATCAGGGACCGACCTATTGGATTTTCCAATGCTTGTCGTCGTTGCTTTCAGCCACTCGAGCCCGCGCCGTGTAACAAAAACCCGCAGGCCGGCACCAGGTCAAAGGTTTCGGAGAAGAAGGGGAACGTTTTGCCCTGTTGCCGACAGATCTGGGCTTCTGAGAAAAGTCTCTTTCGCTTGTCAGCTCAAGTGTCAGGATGACGAAAAGCCTCGAGAAGCGGCGCGCGCCTAGCGGAAGGCGCGAGATGCCGATGGTGTCCGATACCGCGCTTTATCAGCTTACTCCACAGGACAGACACTGCACAGAGAAACCAGGGGGTGTGAGGAGCGTGCAGCGCGGGAGGGTTCAGGTTACTGTGTGCTTCATACAGACCTGACCCACGAGCAGCAAACCCCAAGGGCCCCGTCCGCAGAGCTGTACGTGCACAAGCAGCGCAATATTTGAGCGGACAATCAAACTCCTATTTTGCACTTGCCCATGGCCCATGGGTTCTACTCCTACTGAAATTCAACCAGTACATCGGAATTTCCGACAGCACAAAAGAGCTCTCATGAAAGGTGCGGGGCTGTGGCTGTTCCAAGGGCACTCACCGGCAACAGTTGATGAACAGCCACAAATCTTCATAAAAGGGTGGCAAGTGTTTTTAGATCCTGCGAACATTTTCTGACTTAATCCTATGACGGATAGGTTTACATGTGTCTCCAGCATGGAAACGGAGAAAATACAGCCAAAAGTGTCTTCCTTGTGGAGAAAAAACGTCGGGTGGGTTAATGTCTTGTTACTTACCGGTAATCTTCATTACCCCGATTGGGGTCCTCCCCGTCCCAGTCCTTACAACGTGAGGCAGTCCTGCCTCCACCCAGCCAATCACAACGCCAGTATTCAAAAGCTTACATAAGCCCCTCCCACCTACCGCCATGCCTGTTATCAACAAGACTCCGACACAAACACAGCGGGAGGGCGGGAGGGTAGAGGACTGGGACGGGGAGGACCCCAATCGGGGTAATGAAGATTACCGGTAAGTAACAAGACATTACCCCCTCATGGGTCCTCCCCGTCCCAGTCCTTACAACGTGAGGAACTCACAAGCAGAGAACCAATAAAAAACGGACTACACCAGGGATCCATGCAAAGGCAAATCCTTAAAGATCAAGGAACAGCAGCACTCAAGACGCCAACAGAAAAACAGCCAGCAGAGGCATGTAAAATATCAAGCCGATAAAGCAGCACAAATACGTGAAGGGACAGCCAGGTGGCCGCCCAACAAACTCCTGGATAGAAACCCCGCCGTCCCAGCCCAGGAAACAGACACAGAACGCACCGAACGACCCAGCACCAGAGACGGGGAAGCCAGATCCAAAGGACCGAAAAGGCAGGCAGACCGCCAAACGCACCCACCGACCAACCGTAGAAACGAAAACCCACATCTCCCGAGTCACACCCCCACAGGAGACAAAAAGGGCAGGAGAAAACTGAAAACTCCAGGGAACGAGAGAGGGAAAACTGGAGAGTCCAGCGAACAACCAAGGAAGGGGGAACAAGGGAACCCCAGCAGGCAAACCAAGAAGAAACACCTCCAGCTGCCAAAGGAAACAGGAAGAAACCACAAGCAGAAAGGCCGGAACAAGCCTCAAAACAAACCGATCCGGCAGGAACATCCAATAGGGAAAAGAAACGAGCAATGCACCCAACACACCCAACCGACGAGCGGAGGTGAGGGCCAGCAAAAAACCACCGTAGCGGACAACCATAACAAGTCCACTACCAGCAATGGCTTAAAGGGGGCAACAGCAGACCCCCAAAACAGCAGGCAAAACCGAAGAAGGCACGAGCAAAGGAGAGACTGGCCGACGAAGCCGAAAGCTCTGAAGAAACAGACTCACCAAAGGGGCAAAATCACCAAGGAGGCCCCAGGACCCCGACAAGCACGAACCACCGCCCACTGAGCAGACAAAGCGGAAGGCTCTGTAAAAAAAAAACATCCCTCCAACAGAGAAGCAAGATCCCCCAGCACAGGATCCACCCAATGGGAAGAACACCAAGAGACAAAAGAACCCCAATGACGACCATAGCACCCAAGGGTCGAAGGCCGACGCGACAACCGGATGTCACGAGCCACCACAGAGGAACAGCCCAAAGACGCCAACGACAGCCGCACAAGAGCCAGGCCGTCAGAAGCAAGCGACAAAGACAGGGCAAAAACCAGCTGCAGACCCAAAAGCGGAGCCGGAGTCAAGGAGGCCGGCCAAACCCGTCCCCCGCCAGCAGCAGCAGGAGCGGAAAACAAAGACAGCGAGGCCAACGATACAGACACCTACACACCTCCCCACATCCCCCGAGTATACGGGAGGAGAAAACAGGAGAGAAGGCACACAGAAAACCCGAAGGCCAAGGAAATGCGCAGGGGCCATGCAAATCCACACCAAATCGAACCAAACAAAGAAAATGCGCCGCCTAAGCAAGCACCAGGTGGCACAAAACAGAGGACGGGAGGAAACGGCCCAAGCCGCGTCCACGAACGAAAACGCAGACGTTCCCGAACAGAAACGCAAAGCCAACAGAGGAGACACCGTCCAGAGAGAGCCGTGGGAGCCAGTGCCACCAGAGGCACAAGACAAACCAATGAGCCATAGCTTCGTGGGAACAAAACACGGAAGCCAGCAAGAACAGAGACATGCAACTGGTCCCCCAAGAAGGCCCAAGCAACAATGAGCCACCGGAATGCCAGCACGAATCAATAGACTCGTCGGCCACCAAGGAACCCAACGTGGCCCCCAAGGACAGGCGTCCGAGGACAACAAGAGGAGAGAAGGGAGCTGAAAACGCACCCCATACACCAGGTTGGGAGAGCAAAGCCACCAGGCCAAAACAGGAACCAGAACAGGGGAGAGAGGAACCAGAGCCACGGAACCTGCATGGAAAAGGACCCAAGGAGTCAAACAGAAGAAACACCAAGGACAAGAGGAGCAGGCAAGCCCAAGGAACCACAGCCGTGGAGGCAGCCACCACCCCGGATCCGCAACCAACCCCGAACCGGGTCAGAAGGGTGACCCAGCAGGACCCATAAAGAGTCAACAGGGAAGAGAACCGAGCCGGAGGGAGAACACAACCCCCTGCAAAGTGACAAACAGGCCCGGAGAAACTGAAGGCCCAGAACAGGAACCAGATGAGAAATGGCCAGAACCAATACAAACCCCAGAAACCGGAACAAGGCCAACAACGCCAATATCGCCAGAATAGCCACAAGGAGGGTGGAAGCAGAAACCGGACAAAATCCACATAGGGAAAAAACCTACAACACCTGGCCATCCCAAGCGGCCTCCCATCCAGGGATGGACCAGGCCGGACCCTGTACAACTTCTAAGAACAGAAGAACAGGTGCCTGCAGGGTGGAATTGCCATTCAGCAAAAACCTGCACAGCAGGAGAGAGGCCGAAAGTCAACACACGAAAACAGGTAAAGGAACCCATCCAAAGACCGCAGGAACCGCGGACCAGCCGGAAGGATGGAACGTGAAAAACAGCCAACTCCCAAATCCAGGGAAGCCAAAAAAAAAAACACCCACCAGGAAGAGGGGAACGACAGACCGCAAGGGGAACAACCGCCCAGCGGCACCAACCCGTACAAAACCCCGGGACACAGAACCGTGCTGAAAGGAACCAATGGGCGCCACGGCCAGGATCAGAGAGGAAGAGGAACCCTGGCCCCGCTCCGCCACCGGAACCAGCACAACAGTGCCCAGAGACAAAAACAGGCCAACGCCCAAAGAAGGAGGAAAAACGCAACACGGGCCAAAGGACAATGGAGCAACCATGAAAACAGCCCAAAAGGGGGACGGCCCTGGAAAAGAATCCGGCAACTAAGAGCGAAGACCGACAGGACCCACCAGTCGGAAAGCAGACCGGACCAACAAGCCAGGAACAATGGATCCGAGGCCCCAAAACCACAACAGCAACGGAGACAGGGAACCCACTACCAGACGAACACCAGGAGTGGAACAAAGACCCAAAGAAGAAGAGACGCAACCGCAACCACCAGGTCACGGAGACCCTCCAGGGCACAACAATACCCAAAACCCCGGGCGATCAACACCCAGGGGCAGCCGCAGAGCACATCAGAGGCCGGGAACCAAATGGAACACAGCCCCCCACCCGACCATGAAAGGGCCGAGAGGAAGACAGGGCACCACCACACAGACTGACAGTAGAGGGAGCCAAAAAGCCAAGGAGCCACAGAAAAACAGACAATGGACCAAGGCGCCAGTGCCACGACAGCCGAGGAGAAGACGCAACCCACCGAGTCAAGACAGGAAGGAGCGTCCCCCAGAACCCGTAAACAGCCAAACAACTCCACACAACCCATGAGAACGACCAGCGAAGCACAGGCCGAACAAGAGCCAGTATGCACCCCAAAAGGAGAAGCAGTATATGTGCAGGAAAGTCTGAGACAAAGTCCGCCAGGCGAAAACCGCTAACCCAGAAAACGCGGAATACCCTGCGCAACTGCCGGAAGCCATGCATAAGTCAGGATATCCAACAGGACATCGGCCAGGGATGTACCATCCCAAAAGGGGAATCGACCAAGTCCCCAACATCATCCTCAGGACAACGCACCGCAGGCTCCGGCAGCGCAGACTGGACAGCCGAAATGAGCAACTGCGTAAAAGCACAGAATGAAACATCACCACCTCAGGGCAATATGACAGCATGGGCAGGGTTCGAACCCCTTAACAGCATACAGCGCAGCCCCAGAATCCGCAAAAACGTCATCCACCAGCAGAACCAGGAAATTATGCCGCATGGAAAACAGCCCAAGCAGGCACAGGTGAAGAAGCCCCTTCACACATGGTGAGCGAACCCGAGCAAACCAAACAGGAACTCACCACACAACAAAGGAAGAGCCCAGCAACCTCCAAGTAACACTGCCCCCAATCACCAAATCACGCAACGTAAGACCGGTGAAATGAAAGATAAAAAGGGGCAGCCCTGTAGTCTCCACCCACAGCCTCAGGTCAAAAGACCAAGGCCGAGGGGGCCGGACGCTGCACTAGAGCCACAGCGCCGGAACGACCCGGGGCCAGGACACCACGAAAACTCCCCGCCCCAGCCCAGCACATGAACGGGGAGCGTCCCTGACCCCAGAACAGGAGCGCGGCCGACCGGGGGACCGGAGCGGCCGCGCCGAGAGAAAATCACACAGCAAACAATGCAGAAGTATAAAACTGCAAATGAAATACCCACGTGAAAAACATACAGTAAAAATGCAGAAGCATAAAACTGCAATTGAAACACTCACGGCACCGTCCCGAAGAAAATCCGAAACAGAAACAGGAACCGGGAGCACCAGCGTTCCGACCGCCGTCGGAGCAGAAAAAAAACAGGCATGGCGGTAGGTGGGAGGGGCTTATGTAAGCTTTTGAATACTGGCGTTGTGATTGGCTGGGTGGAGGCAGGACTGCCTCACGTTGTAAGGACTGGGACGGGGAGGACCCATGAGGGGGTAATGCACTTCAGCGTCATATGAACGGAAGGACATTTGCATGTAGCTAGTTGTTGTAAGGCAGGGTCATAAAAAATGATTGGACCAAGCACAGACATGATACCTAACCCCTTTTCAATTTTCTACATCAGACGATAGGTCAGGGGGTCCCATATTTCAGCGATAAAACTTTATGGGGTTCAGGCAGGCCTGATTGATAAGATTGGGTGCAAAAATATCCGACCGAGCACAAATTCTGTTTGCACCAGGTACATGCTGTATATTGGCACCAAATTTATGGATGAGGGGCCATAATAGGGAATAACATACCTAACTATATTTGGGCATTCTATACGTGTACCAGTGGCGTCGTGATGCCTCCGCTCCGTCAACTGGAGCGGGGAGTGGGAGCTTCTACTGGGCCCCACCCGGCCTGTGTCAATCTCTAAATAGAGAGCAATGGAGTCTACAGCGTTTGTCACAGGCTGGTTGTGAGGTGTTGCAATAAAAGGTGCTGATCGTGTGCTCCAAACGGCTGAAACGTTAGAGGGGGCCCAGGTTAGTATTTAAGGGCAGAGCAGCACACAAAGAACTACATGGTGGAGCAGGAACTCACTGTACCTGTTTGCAACTTCTCACTACAGCCGAGAGCTGCCTCGAGGCCTTCTCATTTCTTCTTCACACATCTTTGGCTTGTGTCTGAATAGAAATAATCAGTAAAACTGCTTCATTCATCAGAATAACAGAGTAGACGGGATGTTTTATTATACGCATCCAGTAGTCAAGTCTTAAAATATCTCAGGCTACGATATTTGAAACGTGAAAGGGGAAGGGTGAGGAAGATATGAAGGGTACCATTGTAGAAGAGGAGAAAATGCTGATTTCACTTGGCAGTACAACAATCTGGCGGCATGTTCAGTTAGTATGCGCTACTTTATACACTTATGCAGAGCTCTGACAAAGAACCTCGCAACTAGATCACTAGGTGCTAGTGTAAAACAGGGCCTCTATGAAAAGCTCTGTCAAGGCACTTCAGTTCTGCCCAGTGGTCAACGTAGGGGGAAAAAAGTAGAAGAACTATGGGCGGAGAATCAGAGGGTGGGAATAACCCGAGGATTGGATCAGTGGGTGGAGTCAGAGGTGTGGCCAGAAAGCGCAAAACATCCCAGTTTTTAGTATTTGTTTGGCATTTCACTGACCAGTTACAGCTTATTACATTATTTAATCCAACCAATGGATACACATGGTTATTTAAGGTTTAATATGAGTGTTTGACATTAAAATACATTCACAAAGTGGGATATGCTTCCAATCACAGAATGCCTCAAATACGCTTAAAAGTGGAATCACAAGCCATTTGTCTGAGAGCCATTGAGTTTCTGTGATCAGCAATTCTCCTCCCTTTTTCCACAAGAGCAGTTCAAACATTAATGGCAAAATATCCTAGTTTGCAAACGATTTCTATATAATTATGGCTCTGCCATATTTGCCACATAATACAACATCTGCTGCATAATCTGACAATTTTAACTAATAAATTGTTTGTAGCTCAAACAGATCAAAAGTTACTGAAAAATGTGACTTGGGTTCCTGCAAAGTGGACGGCCCTTTGCAAAGGTTGACTGATCACCTTTCTCACTGCTGCATTTGTATGTTACACTGGTACTAATAAGGTAAAATCTTTCCATAGACTGTTAGCATGCATGTGTAAAAATGTCAAAATAATAAAGTATCAGAAAATATACTGCATTACGCTACAGCCTTTTTTTTGCTGCATAATTTAGACCTCCTTTGCTGCATGATTCCAGTAGCCCCAAAGCAGGCAGCACATGTTAAGAGTGCTAGTGCATGAAGCAGAAAGACTGTGAAGTTTGCGGACTTAGTTTGGTGTGCATGCAAATCCTGCGTTGCCGATTGCTGGTGAGTTGCAGCTACTACTGCTGAAACAAGGCACATGGAGGTACCAATGGGTGAGACGGACTGGCCTCAAGGGCTGGGCAGGCTTTAGCTCTGGTGGCGCTCTGCGCAACGTTTGTTGGTGGCCCCCAATGACCACCTCCGCCACAGATTCCATCACTACCACCCTTTAACAGTGCCCCTCAAGTCTCCATAACCACACTCTCTCTCAGATGCATTTAATTTGATTTACAGCGCCACTGATACCAGTGTAGGGTGTCAGAGCACTTTGCAACACACACATTACACAGAGACAAATATACGTGCGTAAATCACTGTATAGGAAATGTTACATAAGACAAAGGACTACAAGGTGAGGAGTTACATGACAAACATACTAGTAGGCAGTATAGTTTAATAGTGATTGGTCTGGAGAAACACAAACTCAGAATTTAAAACGTAATACCATGGTTGGGGGTTCTCTTTAATAATCAGAATTAATTTCTATCCAAATGAACACTTTTTGCAACATTAGGATAATCAAAGACTGGGGGAAAAACCACAACGCTCTAATTTATACCTTGCAGTTTGCATGCAGCTCTTAAATGACAGTTAATAGCTCACTGTTCTATGTTAGGATGTTGTCTTATAAACTGCAAGTAACAAAAGGATCTCTCTGACAAATGCAGTAACTCACTGACCTATTTACATTATGTGCACTCTGTGATCTGCATGGTACATGTTCTTTGCAGCAGGCACATTAACCGTCTGCGCTGCCTTTCCATGAGTCAAAACATCCACTAGACAATTCTCCGATCTCTCTCTTGGAAGAACATTAATCACCGGAGTTATCATGAAATTTTTATTGCTGCCGAAACTTGCTGGTAGCCAAAAAGGAGGCAGCAAGCGCTTCTAAAGCCACAATATACTTGCAAACACGATGCCCCCACCCAAAGTCAGCGCTTGGGGCGGTCACACCGGTCGCACCGCCCTAGAGCCTCCCTTCTCAAGGGTCCTGTGACCTCAGTGACAGAGTCACTGTTGCTCTAGGGTGTGCTGCTTCATATGCCTGCACACAAGACTGGAGGTGAACTTCAGTATGGATTGTGGCAGACCGGCCTTCAAGGTTAACCCACACTTGCCACTCCTAGGGTCCACGTGTTGGTGGTAAGACACCAGGGCTTCTAAGGTCTTGCAGGGCCTTCTAAAGTCTAGCATGGGAATTTGCTCCCTCAGGAGAGTGGTCTGGGGGACTGGTCATGAAGGCTGAACCTGATTCCCTAGTTCCAAATTAGGCAGCTCTGGCCATAGTGCCACATCCTCTCCCCCACTGAACACCTTACTGCCCCACAGAGAGAAAATTGTGCTGCATTCAGCTGCAACTCAATTGTGCCCAGCTATAAACCCCTGGATGTGACTCAATTCAAATTAAGCACTAGACAAAAGCAATATGCTGCCTAAAAAAATAAAAGTAACAACATCCTGGAAAAAGCAAACATAGGGAATGCAAGATTAAGTAAAGCGAAATGTAAGCAGGAACAACATGGTTACCATAAAGCTTTTACACTCACTATTCAGAAATCAGTGAGTGCTTTTGCCTGAAAAGTTAAGGACATGACTACAGGGCCGGAAGGGACCCGTTTCAATGCCCATTGCTTATATCCTTACAAAACGTAAGTAGTATGGTTTAAAACAACCACATCCGTGAACACAGAGCCGTGCTACACATTTTGTTTTCCAATTCACCCATCAATCAGGCATCGCAGTATCTCCAGGATTGGTGCAATTCCCCACCCAGGTAAAACAGTGCTGTTCAAAGTAAGACAAGAAAACGAAAGTAGCGCTGCTCTGGCAAACTCTGTAACGTGGCGCTAATGTGTTTGGGTGTGAATAAAATAAATCTGGCCACTTTGCGACCACTCTGGCTTGCTTTAGTTTGTTATTTTTCATATTTTGAACCCTTTATTCCCGAGGCTGCACTTTGGAATAGAAAAATGTCAGAAAAAGACATTTCCAGCAAAAGTGTTTTTCTTTTTTGGATCCATGTCACAGGGGAACAAATGAAGGAAAGGAGAAAAGAGAGGGTGAGAACTGTTTCTTGAAATCATGGTTTTCAGTAAGTGAGGAGGAGCTAGACAGAAAGAGAGGGAATAAGAGGAAGAAAGCGTGGGGGTGGGGCAGCTGCCAGTGGCAGAGCAGAAGTGGACACTGTCCTTGTCTTCTCTGGGCAAGAATGAAAAGACAGACCTTTTCCTTCTCTGCCCAGCCGCCCGTCCCCGAACGCAAACGGCCACGAACGCAAACGGCCACGAACGCGGAGCCTTATCTGTAGGCCATGGATATTTCTGCCGTCCTGGGATGCATGTTTAAAATAAAAAATAAGGGGAACGGAATATATTGAATTAAAGAAGTAGGGGCATGTCGTGCCCTGCCGATCCCGCCCACTTCGACAACTGGTTCTGCCCTATGTGATACATGATGGACCTGGCACTACTCTTCATAGACCCCCACCGCCCTACCAGGCCTAATCTGGGATGTCTGTGGTACAGCAGAGCTCAATCGGTGCGTCTCCGCCATGACCTGTGCACCCAAGCTTCTACAGCAGTGGAATGCCTCTTACTTGGTAATGGAATTTCAGTGTTGATCTGCATACTCTCACTACCTCAATATTGATATGTATGCTGCACTGCAAAGGTGCCTCAATCTAGTCTTGAGAAATTCATACCAAAATAGCCATGGAGCCTCACATAAGTACTTCCGAGGTTCCATGTAATTCATCCGAGTGCACAGCACCACTGATATTACAATACTAACTCAGCTCTGCCAATGCATCTCAACTGCATCTTCAGCTACCAGCTATTCAAACAATTGGCCCCACATAACTTCACCAACTCACAGTACTGAATCACAGAACCCCCTATAACCATCACAACAGTGACATCTCACATAGCTCTGCGAATGCACATTAATAATAATCTATAGCATTCCTGTCTTTCTAGGGCTGAAAATCCCTAGACCTGCTCAGAGAACCTCACCCTCGCTGACCCACACTTCTCTTATTATAACAATGAGGCCCCATGTGGCTTCACCAACACACCTCACTCTTCAATATGATAACCAATACACAGCTCCAATGATGTGTTGCCAGCTTTCCAAAACGTAATCCTTCTAGGTACCTACCCCAGGCACTGTTTTCTCATTCTAATTTGCAGCCCCATGTGCAAACTGGAATGGCATGGTGAGCAAAAAAACGATGGATTCAGGCCCAGATCTCTGTACTGGGGTGAATGTATGACATTGTTCTGCATTCTGTCCATCAACTGTTGTTTTTGCATTTGTCACCCCGAGTGGGACGGGTATGCCCAGACGTGGGTCCCGTGCTCTCCATGCCACTGGAATCAAGCTATCCTGGCTGAAGAGGGGTGAAACCCCGAAACCGGTCCTAGGATGCTTGTTTCCAGTCCAGGGAGGACCTGGCTTGGCAGTTCGGGCTGGACTGTTCCCATGAGGCACAGGGTCAAGACTGATTTGCATATGGCTGGGTTCAAACTGGAATGGCATGGTGAGCAAAAAACGATGGATTCAGGCCCAGATCTCTGTACTGGGGTGAATGTATGACATTGTTCTGCATTCTGTCCATCAACTGTTGTTTTTGCATTTGTCACCCCGAGTGGGATGGGTATGCCCAGACGTGGGTCCCGTGCTCTCCATGCCACTGGAATCAAGCTATCCTGGCTGAAGAGGGGTGAAACCCCGAAACCGGTCCTAGGATGCTTGTTTCCAGTCCAGGGAGGACCTGGCTTGGCAGTTCGGGCTGGACTGTTCCCATGAGGCACAGGGTCAAGACTGATTTGCATATGGCTGGGTTCAAACTGGAATGGCATGGTGAGCAAAAACGATGGATTCAGGCCCAAATCTCTGCACTGGGGTGAATGTATGACATTGTTCTGCATTCTGTCCATCAACTGTTGTTTTTGCATTTGTCACCCCGAGTGGGACGGGTATGCCCAGACGTGGGTCCAGTGCTCTCCATGCCACTGGAATCAAGCTATCCTGGCTGAAGAGGGGTGAAACCCCGAAACCGGTCCTAGGATGCTTGTTTCCAGTCCAGGGAGGACCTGGCTTGGCAGTTCGGGCTGGACTGTTCCCATGAGGCACAGGGTCAAGACTGATTTGCATATGGCTGGGTTCAAACTGGAATGGCATGGTGAGCAAAAAAACGATGGATTCAGGCCCAGATCTCTGTACTGGGGTGAATGTATGACATTGTTCTGCATTCTGTCCATCAACTGTTGTTTTTGCATTTGTCACCCCGAATGGGACGGGTATGCCCAGACGTGGGTCCCGTGCTCTCCATGCCACTGGAATCAAGCTATCCTGGCTGAAGAGGGTGAAACCCCGAAACCAGTCCTAGGATGCTTGTTTCCAGTCCAGGGAGGACCTGGCTTGGCAGTTCGGGCTGGACTGTTCCCATGAGGCACAGGGTCAAGACTGATTTGCATATGGCTGGGTTCAAAATGGAATGGCATGGTGAGCAAAAAAACGATGGATTCAGGCCCAGATCTCTGTACTGGGGTGAATGTATGACATTGTTCTGCATTCTGTCCATCAACTGTTGTTTTTGCCCATGTGCAGATCAAGTCCTGCAGATCAAGTCGTGATAGATTTTTTATAATATACTGACACCTGTGTGTGTTACACAAGTCCAGAGAACTCCATGGTAGGTGTACTATTGATCTGGTTAATAATGCTAGCATCTATTATTTAAGCACACTCAATCATTTCAGGTACTGTTGTGCATAATGGATTCATATCATATTACTCATAATCTAACACTTGGACAAATGCAATATCTCTTTAATCACAGCACTAGTTCACACTCATCATTTCTAGAGCAGAGGTAAATCCTACAGCTGAATTGCAAACTGTGTGACCAGAAACCTGGTCTGAAATTCCAGCTTCCACACCAGGAGAAACTTGGTATCAGGGCAAACAAAATTATGTCATTGTAAATCAGTGTCTTTAATTTGAACATTTACGAGCACCTGCACGTAAATCAGCAGTTAGCCCTATACAGTCTTCATTCATATATAGTGTTATACAGGTTGCACACACTTACTGGAACACAAACGTAATTCTAGCAGGTTACACGTTAATGTTCTCTAGAAAGCCCATCATCGGTCTGAGCTACTTTATGATGATTTAAACCATTGACAAGAGATTACACACAGATTCTGAAGCAAATGCATTAATCACCTGAGCTATTTTACCAGCAACAAACCCTGCGATTTGCTGGTTACACAGATATAGGCATAAGGGTATTTTTAAAATGCTCTCAGTCTGTGACCAATAAAGTAGTGCTAACAGCTTTACTATCACGGTTTGTTTTTCTACTTTCTTTGGTGGAAGAATTTGTGTAAATAATGCTGGTTCCTAAAGGAGCATAGGCTTAGTTCCCCTTTGAAAAGGCCTGGAAACATTTAGCTTTTGGCCACATTTTTTGAAGAATGTACTGTTAGATGCACTGTGGCACCATGCAATACATAACAGGAGTGGGATGGAGTAGGGTGGGGGAGGTGAGAATCCCCACTCCTAGAACCCGCCCTGCAAGGTTCAAATCACTCTCTTACAGCTATTCAGGAAGTGGTTCAAAGTGGGGGGTATTCTTTTTGTCTGGCTACTTCCCTGGCCTGTGCTATTAGCCCATTTTCCCTGTTTGTGTATATAGTTATCACCATCAGTAGGCTAGCAGTAAGTTTGAGTATATCCCACAATTTGTACTCCGATCTCAACAGGCACGATTACAAAATAGGTACAAATACAGATTACACATATTTTACAAACAGGTTTTTATGAACCTAAGTTTGTGTTGGTGCAATCTACAAGCACTAAGACATTCCTAGCCTCCCTCTGCCGCCCGCTTCATTGGTAGGCTGTGGGAGGATGAAGTGCATACATTTGATTTGCTGATTAATGTGAAGTGCATGAATTACTTAGTGGCTCTTGGCAGTTGTCCTTTCATCTAAGCCATTCCCTCCCACCCCTCATTTCATCACTATCAACTGTAAGGCTAAGTGGGCCTCTCCAAGGACACGGCTTCACAATGTTGCCCTAAACAGTCAATCCAAGTTACACGAGATGATTGTGAAGACAAATATGCTTCAGCTCTCGGAATGTGCCGCGAAGAGAAATGTTTAGAGCACAAAATGTAACAAAACAACCACATGTATGGCCTGTTCTAAAATGCAGGGATGTTAATACTGAGAGCTGGCCTCATAATCTAACAAGCATTGGCAAAGTCAAATAGGTCTCGTCTATGCGAAATCTATTGGCTTTGTCAGTATTTTTTAGTTATGTGGTATGGTATGGCCTGTCATTGTATAGTATGGTATGCAATGGCCTGTCATTGTAAAGTATGGTATGGCGTGTCATTGTATAGCACGGTGTGGTATGGTATGATATGGTATGTTACGGTAAGGCCTGTCATTGTGTAATATGGTATAGAATGGCCTGTCACTGTATAGAATGGTACGACCTCTCATTATATAGAATGATAATCTGTGACCTGTCATTGTATGGTATGGTATGGTATAGCCTGTTGTATATCATGATATGGTATAGTATAGTCTGTCATTGCTTAGTATGGTATGGTTTGGCCTCTCATTGTACAGTATGGTATAGCCTGTCATTGTACAGTACAGTATAGTATGCTGTGGTATGGCCTATCATTAAATAGAATGGTATGGTACGGTACGGGATGATATGGCCTGTCATTGTACAGTATGGTATGTCATTGCATAATATGGTATGGTATTTATTGCCCTGGTATGGTAAGGTATGTCATTGTACAGTAAGGTATGGCATGATATGGACCGTCATTGTATAGTATGGTATGGTATGGCCTGTCATTCAATAGTATAGTATGAGATGGTATGGCCTGCCATTGTATATTATGGTATGGTACAGTATGGCCTGTAATTGAATGGTATGGTATAGTATGACCTGTCATTGTATAGTATGGTATGGCCTGCCATTGCATAGTATGATACAGTCTGTCATTATATAGTATGGTATGGTAAGGCCTGTCATTGTATAGTATGGTATGGAATGCTTTGGTATGGTCTGTCATTGTATAGTATGTCCTGTCATTGTATAGTATGGTACGGTATGGCCTGTCATTACATGGTAAGGTATGCCCTAACACTTTATAGTGATTTATGGATTGTCATTGTATGGTACAGTATGGTATGGCCTGTCACTGTATAGAATGGCATGGCTTGTCATTGTATAGTATGGAAGGCCTATCATTGTATAGTATGGTATGTCCTGTAATTTTATAGTTTGGTACGGTATGTTTTGTCATTGTATAGTATGGTATGGTATGGCCTGTCCTTACATGGTAAGATATGCCCTAACACCGTATAGTAATGTGTGGCTTGTCATTGTATGGTACATTATGGTACGGCCTATCATTGTATAGAATGGCATGGCTCGTCATTGTATAGTACGGTATGGAAGGCCTATCATTGTATAGTATGGTATGACATGTTATTGTTTAGTATGGTATAGTATGGCTTGTCAATGTATAGTGTGGTTTGGTATGGTAATGCCTGTCATTGTATAGTATGGCATGGTATGGTATGGCCTGTCATTGTATAGTATGGTATGGATGACCTGTTAATTTGTAGTATGACATGGTCTGTATTTAGGATATGGTATGGCTTGCCATTGTATAGTATAGTATGGTATGGATGGCCTATCATTTTATAGTATGGTATGGTCTGCCATTGTATAGAATGGTATAGAATGTCATTGAATAGTATGGTATGGCCTGTGATTATATAGCCTGTCATTGTATAGTACGGTATGGTATGGACTGTCATTGGATAGTATGGTATGGAATGGTATGGCTTGTCATTGTATAATATTGCAAGGAAATGTGGATTATTATATGATGTGGTTGTGAGACCTTACCGTGTAATAAACTCACAACCCTGTCTTGGACCTATTCAGGCTAGTTTGTCAACCCTTAGCTCAACCCTAGGTAGCTGTGGCTTTGAGCAGTTGAGCTGCAAGAAAGGAACAAGTGTAAAGCATGTAAACAGCACCAAAACAACTGGACAAGAAACACAACTCTCAGGAAATCAGATACCAATTTATAAAAATTGGCATATTTTCATTAATTTTTAGACACCAAAACAAAAAAGATTCACCGAAGGGTTCCAGAGATACAATTACTTGAAGGAAAAGTGAATCGCAACTTTTCACTAAAACGCGAACAAGAATTGGCAAATTCAACAAATGTGACACTTAGAAACTGTTTTAAAGTTAAATGCAGTTACGTCCAGTGTCTCTGGGCTGCCAACTCCGGCAGAGAGCAGGTGATGGGGACTAACAAAGTCCCAAAGAACAGTTACCTCCAAGAAGAAGCAGTCTTCAGTCTAGTTCCAGCGTAAATGGTAACTTGTTATTGACGTCTATGGAGTGGTCCTGATGCAAGGGATACAGGATGCTGAAGATGCTGAAGGATGCTGTGCAGTCGATGGGAGACGTCCTGGGGCTACTCCTTGGTCCACGGTCCTGGTGGATCAACTTTGGCCACAGGGGTCAATGTCCCTCGATGTACTCTTTGGTCCAGCAAAAGTCAAGTCGCCACTGGACTACTGGTCTCTGGACACAAAGAAAGCAGAGGTTCCCTTCTTCTTGTGATAGCTCTCCTTCTGGGTGACCAAACTGCACTCCAACGACTCTCCCAGGACAAGCAGACTTGAGTGCAACTTTTGAGAGTCTGGACTCGGTCTCCCAGGCTGCACTGCAGCAGTGATCAATGATCTAGTGATCTGGGCTACCAACATGCCCAGGGAGGCTTCTCCAGCTTTTGTTGCCCTGGTGCTGGCACAGGAAATCATCCAGCTGACTCTTGGAGTCTCCCCTTCTGTCTGGGCTCGGGGAATAACTTCTCCACAAGCAGGACACCATAGGCACAGTCCTTTCTTCCGTCCCTAAGGAGCAGCAGGTGCAGTCCAACTTCGGTGCAGTTCTACTTTGCCAGGTCCAAGTTCAGAAGGGGAGTCCTTCTTCAGCCTTCTTCTCCAGTCCAGGCAAGATCTGAAGTTCACAAGTTCAAACACTGATGAGTTCTTTCCTCCTTCATTGCCAATAAGGTGAGTGACACTGACTTGGTTTCAGCGCTTAGGGAGATTTCTGATTGTAGCGTGCTCTATGCAAATGTGTTTTACCGTTGCAATTTGGAGCTGGACTTGCTGGACTTTGGGCAGATGCCATCCTGTACTAGATTTTCTGTGTAACTGTATAACAGACTGCGCACACGTCATATTTAACACATCTTATACGTAGTAGTGCAATGGACTGCACACATATCGCATACATACACTTGCCTGTCAGTGGTTACATCTATTGTGCAGTGTTACTATTGTGTACATATTGAATATAATGAGTGTGTTTATGTACTTGCCTACATGTTAGTTGACTCTGTGTGCAATAGTGCAATCAACAGGTGTATGTGTCTGTGCCTCCAGTTTAGTACACCCTCTTTTCAGCGGTGCGAGTGATTATAAAAACATCTCATATGCAGTACACAGGACTTGTCTCCTTTTAAATCAATAATGTGCCTGATTGTGCCCTAATCTCATTTACAGTGTATATGTCCCTTCATGTCACTGTCACTTGTGGTAAATAATTAATATCCCATGCAGTGCATGCATTGATGTCTGTGAGCATGTTTTCAGTGAAATAGACTGTGCACATATCACACATGCACCATCTCAGTATGCTGCAGTAGTGCGCGTTTCCGGGAACCATATATGGAGTGTGGCCCCTCTGCTGTGCCTCACGGGTGACAAGCTCTGATGAGGAGCAGCGGCTCCGATCAGGAATGTAGGGTGCACTGCTGCTGCTTGTGCTAGAGATGTGCAGGAGAGGGCCGTTCTACGTGCTCTCTGTGTCTCCCAGCAGTCTGCCCCGATTTCCACCTCAGCAAACTTCCAGGAACTCATAGAAGAACGTCCTCATGGGAACCAGGATGCATACTTACCTTGTGGACATGCCGAGAGTCGAGTCGTTTTGTTTTAAACCCTTTAAACACCAAGCGTTGTAATACAAGTTAGTGAAACGCTTGTATGTATGGCTTATTAGTAGTCCACAACGGTGCACTGGGCACGCTGCCCAGTTTATCCCAGAACCCAGTGCTTTAAATGGGAAAAAATAAGTGCAGGTACTCATTAAAATGAGTTAGAGGTGTGGCAAATGGGCGGGGCTAGGGGCGGGGCTAAGGGCAAGATATGATGATACATAATGACCTCTGTACCAGTTGCAGCACATATCAAAACGCATGAGAAATGCGTTTATGTAAACTAAACAGGTTAACTCATTACACAAAATGAAAGCCAAACAGGATGATATGTTAACATTTCCTTGTTTTGTAATATTTGCTGCTTCTTAATGCCATATGTTATTTGTTATTGTTTGGCACAATACTATATATTCTCAAGCGTGCACACACACAGAGAGCGAAACAAGCTGAGATGAACACAAAAGCATTCCACCCATTCCCTTTAAAATATCTCCTGAGAGTGTCCTGATTCTCACACTCTTTCTCTCACACAAAAATAGGCACACACAGGTCGGCAAGCACACAGACATATATATATGTATGTATAAACGATTATTAAAGTTAACAAGAAATGCACAGGATTTTTGACTGTACACAAATTTGTGTTAAAATACCATTTTAAAGCCCGTTCATGATTTCAGAACTCAACAAATATCTGGTATTTTTATGTGAAAAAAGTGGCAATCCTAACTTCACCTGTCACCTCACTTCTATACATTCATCCCTCCCCCTTCCTTCTATGTTCATCTTAACTTACCCTCAACCAAATCCATTTGCCAGTTGTCCTGGAGCTCATTCCTGGAGTGCTGCAGCGTTCCCTGCTGTTCATTTCTCTATGGGAAGAGCTAACTTTACACCCATGGAGCCAGTACCCAGGTCAGTCACTGTTAACGTGTAAAGGCAGCGATTAGTGTTGGAGGGTGTTGTACATTTATTTACATTTTCAATGCTTGTTTTGAATATACTCATCATCTTATGTTTTTCCATATCTTTATTTCATTGGTAGACTAGTGCTTATTATGTCATCTGTTGGAACGTTCATTTATCTTATATAAATGACGTTATAGAATGTTCGGCGGATTTGATCTTTTGAGAGCTGTTCTTCACAGGTTACTGCTTCCATCTGCGTGTGGTCCCTTATGATGTAACTACTTGAATAAACATCATTTATCCACTTTACAGCTTCGTTTCGTGCTTCAACAGAGGGGCACACAAAGGAAAGCAGCCTCTGTGCTGAACAAAAAGATGGAGAAAAAAAACGGCTTTGGGGAAGGTCGAGGATTGTCTGTCGCTGCCGCTCACTTTAGTACGGCCAGTACATTTCCTTAAATGGGACAGGATTACTGACTGGCAGCCCCAGCCCATTTCACACGCCTGATGGAGGAAGGGGGTGGGGGGGCCTTAAGCACTTTAAGCCTAATAGCCGTTGCGCACCTGATCAACAGTGCAGGGTCTGTCTAGACCCTGTCCTGTTGATCACAGCATGACGCAAGGCAAGCCCTCTCAACCCCCTGCAGTCTGGGGACATTCAAGTGGGCGCTGCTGGAATCTCCAGCAGCAACTCTGCAAAAGTCCACTGAGGAGCTCAGTGACTTGCAAGCTCCTCGGAAGCAGAGCGGCATCTGCCCTGAGCTGGAGGCGATACCGAACCTGAGCAGGGCCGGACTGGCCATAGCGGGCACCGGGCGTTTCCCCGGTAGGCCGCTAGGGTGGGGGCCGTTTTTGGGCCCCTGGGGGGCCATTTTTGTTACCGGGGGTCGGCAATATCAGCCCCCTGTAACAAAATCAGCCGAAACCGGCCCTCGTAAACTGTTCGGCTGCACTCCCCCTCACCCCAGGGGGGGGGGCAGGCTGAGCAGTTTGCCAGGGCCGGTTTCTGTTCCCAGTCCGGCCCTGAACCTGAGCCTGCTGTGCCCTCAATGAAGGTACCGGTACTCTCCCTCACCTAAGAAAAGTGCCGGTACTGACGGCCAGAAAATTCGGGAGTGCCGGTACTCAGTACCGGTGAGTACCGGCCCATTTAAAGCACTGCCAGAACCTAGTGAGACTTGGCATGCACAACTGCTGAAGGACCCCTCATGTGTGACACCACGACCGCAGTGGCGTAGCTAGGCACTTTGCCGCCCGTGGCGGTCCCTGCCTTTGCTGCCCCGCACCGCGCTGAAGAGCGGGTGGAGGGGGGGATGTGCTGGCGATGTTTCCTACATTTGCCGCCCCATGTAAGAGTGGGGGTGGTTGCCGGAGCCACCGCCCCCAAAACTCATGCCGGCCGGGACGGACCACCCCCGCCCCCCCCCCCTTGCTACGCCACTGCCCGACCCCTGAAGGGTCCCTCAGGTGTGGTGCAACTGTGAACCATCAACGACTGAGACTTTGCGGTACTTATAGCACGTTCAAATACCATATAACCTAAAGTGCACTGAATCACAAAACACAGGTATTTAAAAAACATTTTTTTTATTGGAAGCAAGTAGAGGTGCTCTCTGTGTCTGACACGAGGGCCATATGCTACACACTTTTATTCTCTGGTCGGACAAATAATTTGAATTTTTATTGTAGCAGCCACTCATCCAGATGTACAAATTTTAAGGCATGTCATCTGCAGGTCAAAGTGTTTGTGATAGTTGAACAGCATTGAGAGAGGTGACTGGTTGGTGTTTGAAGGACGCCCTCTCTCAAAGCAGCACCAATTTTATACAGAAGATGACCTTTTCTGGATTTTTGCTTGAAATCTCTGACACTGGGTTGAATCTGCCCCTATCCTACTTGGCCTTTGGGGCTGCAGCCCACCACAGGCACATAGGTGTGGTGTGCATTATGGAGATATCAGCGCCATGAAGTTGCGTAGGAGCATGTGATGCTATACTAAACATAGCAGTGGCTCCGTGAGCACTTGGTTAAACTATCATGACACCATACACTTCAACTTTGCTGGTGAAGCTGGCCCCCCTCCCCCAATTCTTGGAGAATTTCACACTTATCACCCTGCTTTATAAAGGCAGAGAAGAAATAAGAAGGGAAAAAAGTACCTTAATGCCAGCACGAGCAGTGGAAAAAACTAATTAAGTAATTAAACAGCATGTCAAAATAAAGTGAGTGAGGCGTCTATTTCAATATCTTTTGATACCTGGGTGTACCTAGGAAGTAGCTTTCAAGTCAGACTTTGTTCGTCTCCCTCCTTCTCTTATTTTGCCCGGTTGCCCTTGTGTGATAATAATGATTTTAGGAGAATGCAACCAGGTAGATTTTCTCTCGCTCTCCCTCTGTGTGTATCATCATGTCCACAACTTGTTAACTGGTTTATACACCCAATAAAAGGTATGGAGGTGATAACGCATTATCTGGTTTATACACCAAATAAAAGGTATTGAGGTGAACCACTTCTATCCTAAGTGAGTGCCTCATTTCTACGGTGATTCGAGGCTCGGGTCTTAATTAGCTGGCATGCTCCGCCAGCTGCGTCGCCACACCCCCGTGGGGCCACAGGTATTACTAGAGCCTGAGTATGTGGATGGATACATATATATTTAAAGGTTGCTTCAAGGTGATTCATTGTATTGTATAATAATACACCATTACCGTGAGCAAGACTCGGAGGAGTTGAAACGCGTAGGTGTTTGCTACGTGCTAATAAAACAACAAGTGGTTTATTACATACGGAGACTGGAGTGCAGCGTTTTTCTTCCTTTGGAGATGTGGGAGTGGATGTGCGATACATATATATATATATAGATATATATATGGATTTTTGTCAAAAGAAGACCACTGACCCAAAGCCCTCTCTGTATGTATGTATCTCTCTCTTTCTCTATATATATATATCTATAAATATATATATATATGTGTGTGTGTGTACAAACAACATTGTTGTCCTTCAGAAGCCGACTTTTTAAAAAAAGTTCTATTTTTATTCTTTTTCCACAATTCTCACAAGTAATTTCATTCCAAGTGCAAAGATCAGAAAATTCGAATCGACGCGTTTGGGCTTCCGCCTTCTACCGGGCCTCCATTTACACCACGGTGAGGTTAAACAGCCATTTTTAAATTGTCTGTTTACTCTTTTCATGCCCAGTCGAATACTGTAACGTCAACTCTCCTACCTCTGTGACCCATTTCGCCTTCATGATATGTGGGACTCTGCTCCATGTTTCTATTGCGGTTTCGCTTTTTTCTTAATCCATACCCTTACTTGGCAACATTATACCATTGAATATATTCATCAGGTCCGCATTTCTTCACATTATTGCAGTAATCCATGTATTATTTAATACAGATGCCTTTATGTGTGGTTTCTCAATATGCCTACCTATATCTTCCTTAAAGTGACTTGTGCTAACGATTTTCCGGCACATTGCCCCTACCAATCGATCTGTTCTATGTCTTCATATTCTTCTACCTATGAGGTTGCAAATAATCATAAATAAAGATAGGGGTAATGCTAATAATGATGGTAATAATAAGCAATGGGACCCGTTCTACTCACTTTAAAGTGCAATTTTTCAACGATTCTTATATAAAGTGACATGTGCTATAGTACCTCAAAGTAATTTCAGTAGTGTGACGGGTATCTTAACCAATCCTTCTGTTACCCATGCACTCTCAACACTAAATGAGTTACTTATACTTTCTACGAAGGGGACAAACAATAATAATACTATCTCCAATTGATTCATAGTCTTGTCCTATTTTCCATAAAGTGTCATGTGCTGCAGTATTTTTACGTTTATTCTACGGCTTTTTCTAATTGTCAATCCATTGTATATATACACACACACACACATATATATATATATATATATATACTTTTTATTTAAGAATTTTTTTCCTCTTCAAGGATACTGTGTGGCAAATTATTTTATAAAGTGACATTTCAGTGTGTTATAAAGGTTCATCCCAATAGTGAAGCCATACTCACTACTGTGCAAGACACATGCATGTGTTTAGGGAATCAATTATCCTTCCCTATTTAAAGTGAAATAGTTGACCTTATGTCGCGGTTGTTTTCAGTAGGCTTTTAAATTTGCTCAGCTTAACTGATGAACACAATGTACACAAAATATGGCACCCCAACAACCGAAACTGAACCTGGGTAAGCTATTTATAACAAATAAAAGTGGTGGCCTTTGGACTCATTTATTAAGACATTCAACATTTGGAGCAGGAAATGGGCTGCCTCGAGAGAGTTAAGCCTTAACTGTGAATACAGAAATTCCAAGCTATTTTGCTTTTTGACACACTTAGCCAGACTGTATGATTTTGGTCAAATCACTTTATCTCCCTTCACTGCAGTTCTCATATACTTCAATACTGGGAGCACTTTTAAGCTAACATCAGCATCAAGCAAACAAGACATTTGCTGGACATTTGTAATCACATCTTTCTTTCTCGCTGAATAGTTTCATACACCTATGTGCTGCTTTGATTTTGGGAGTGAAATCCGTTCCTAAAGAGCTGCATGGTCACGGAGTATGAGATCTTTTAAACAACATTCCTGGGGTAAAGCATACTTACTTGTATACGCTCAGCAGTCCGATCCGTTGAATCACACGGGTCGAGCTGCACTCCAGAGGGGTCGCGTGCGATAATTTAGTTGGTAGATGCCCCCTCCTACATACCGCCGCTGGCCCTCATCCTGAAAGCAAATCTCTCCACTCTCAGCTGCCTCGCTGCTGCGATATTTCGAGCTGAATAGAGCGTATTCCCTACGCCCGTTTATCTTTCGCTCGCTTCGGACGCCTACGAGAGCCGATAGTGGAATCGTCCATCTTGTGCGGCTCGTACCTGAATCCACACGGACCTTGACAGGCCGCCTTCCGCGTGACAAACTCTTATTCCTCCGGTTCCTACACGAGAAATAAGAGCCCCGGCGAGGCGCAGGAGTGAGCCGTGCCCGTGCCAGTCCGGCGGGAACTGGAAGCCCAGGACATCGATATTGTGTTGCGCGGCCGGTTCCTACAAGGTCGGCCCGTGACTGGATTGTCTCGCCCGGGTCCTAGCGTGGAAAATCAGGTCCCTGCCTGGCAGGTGCTGAAGATTAGTTGTTAACTTTATGGCAAGTTTAGCGAATCCTACCGGTCATGTGGCGCAACAGATGCCAACTGGCACCAAGAGCTCAAATGCTCAACGCACCAGCCAAGAAATAGTAACGAGGGTATTGGCTCGACAGACAACAAGCAAAAGGGTGGTTTCAAAAGTCAAATCCTGCAGCACAGCTAGTGTGGAAGACTTTTCTTGAATTTACAGTGCGCTATACAAGGGCCCACAACCAATCACTACTAGTTGAGCAAAACCTGACAAAATAAATGGCTTTGCAAAGTCCTGCTCCAAGGCATGACTATCAGCTTAGGTTCCTCCTCACCAGTGGTCGAAGTGGGGGAAAAAAAGTAGGGGAACTGTGGGCGGAGAATCAGAGGGCGGGAATAACCTGTGGATTGAGTCAGAGGTGTGGCAGAAAGAGCAAAATATCCCAATTTTTAGTATTTGTTTCCCATTTCACTAACCGGTTACAGCTTATTACGTTATTTAATTTAACCAATGGATACATATGTTTATTTAAGGTTTAATATGAGTTATTGACATTAAAATACATTCACAAAGTGGGATACGTTTCCAATCACAGAATGTCCCAAATATCCTTAAAAGTGGAATCGCAAGCCATTTGTCTCCCAGCCATGGAGTTTCTGTCATCAGCACTTCTCCTCCCTTTTTCCACAAGAGCAGTTCAAACATGAATGGCAAAATATCCTAGTTTGCAAATGTTTTCCACATAATTATGGCTCTGCCATATTTGCCACATAATACATCTGCTGCATAGTCTGACGATTTTAACTAATAAATTCTTTATAGCTCAAACGGATCAAAAGTTACTAAAAAATGGGACTTGTGCTGCTGTGAAGTGGAGGGCCCTTTGCGAAGGTTGACTGGTCACCTTTCTCACTGCTGCACTTGTATGTTCCACTGGTACTAATAAGGAAAAATCTTTGCAGAGACTGTTAGCATGTCTAAAAATGTCAAAATAATAAAGTATCAGAAAATTTACTGCACCACTAATACCAGTGTAGGGTGTCAGAGCACTTTACATCACACATATAACACAGAGACAAGCAATCATACGTGTGTAAATCACTGTATAGGAAATGTTACATAAGACAAAGGACTACAAGCTGTAGGAGTCACATGACAACCATACTAGTAGGCAGCATAGTTTAATAGTGATTGGTCTAGAGAAACACAAACTCAGAATTTAAAACGTAATACCATGGCTGGGGGTTCTCTTTAATAATCAGAATCGATTTCTACCCAAATGAACCCTTTTTTGCAACATTAGGATAATCAAAGACTGGGGAAAAAACCATAACGCTCTAATTTATACCTTGCAGTTTGCATGCAGCTGTTACATGACAGTTAATAGCTCACTGTTCTATGTTAGGATTTTAACTTATTAACTGCAAGTAACAATAGGGTCTCTCTGACAAAAGCAGTAACCCACTGACCTATTTACACTATGTGCACTTTGTGATCTGCATGGTACATGTTCTTAGCAGCGGGCACATTAACCATCTGCGCTTCCTTTCCATGAGTCAAAACGTCCACTAGACAAAACACCATCTCTCTCTACTAAGAACATTAATCACTGGAGTTATCATGACATTTTTATTGTTGCCGAAAATTGTTGGAGGCCAGGAAGGAGGCAGCAAGTGCTTTTAAAACCATATTATACTTGCAAACATGACGCCCCCACCTGAAGTCAGCGCCACCCGCGGTCCGTGCAGGTAACAGCGGTGGGGCCGGGTAAGGGGGATTTCGAGGGACGATGCTGAGGGAAAATTAATTATTTAATTTTCCCTCAGCATCGTCCCTTGAAATCCCCCCCTTACCCGGCCCCTCTGCCCCACCGCTGTTAGCTGCACGGACCGCGGGTAGTCAGCGCATGGTGCGGTCGCACTGCCCTAGAGTTACCCTGCTCAAGGGTCCTGTGACCTCAGTGACAGAGTCACTGTCCCTCTATGGTGTGCTACTTCATAGGCCTGCCTGCAAGACTGGAGGTGAACTTCAGAATGAATTGTGGCGGACAGGCCTTCAAGGTTAACCCACACTTGCCACTGCTAGGGTCCACCTGCTGGTGCTAAGACACCAGGGCTTTTAAGATCTTGCGGGCCTTCTAAGGTCTAGCATGGGAATGTGCTCCCTCAGGGGGGGTGGTCTGGTGGACTGGTCATGAAGGCTGAACCTGGTTCTCCAGTTCCAAATTCAGCAGCTCTGACCATAGTGCCACATCCCCTCCCCCACTGAACACCATACTGCCCCACTGAGAGAAACTTGCACTGCACTGACCCGCTATAAACACCAGGATGTGACTCAATTCAAATTACGCACTAGACAAGAGCAATATGCTGCCTAAAAAAACAAGCATTGGCATAGCCAATAGGTCTCGCCTTTGGGACCTTATAAGTGTTTAGTCATGCAACAGTTAATGTTGTTGCACCAAGGATATCGTGCTGCATAACTAAATACTTATAAGGTCCCAAAAGAGAGACATATTGGCTATGCCAATGCTTGTTTAAAAAAGTGTGTTGCTATGCAAAGATGTATACTTTTGTATGATATACTATTACAAGCTTAACAGAAAAGTTTTGGCAATAATAACCCAGTAATTATTTCTTTACCTAGTAACAATAAAATCAGCAAATGTGGCTTGCTACGTTCAAGTAATTACTTAGCATCTTAGGAAGTATGTTTTAGTCCTGGTGTGAAGCTTTACAGCCATTAATTTCCAGTAGTTTACATAATGTTTACGTGCTAATAAAACACACATATGCAAGTTATGTTGGGGAGAGCAATGTTTATAGCTATGCTAACTTTACTGAGCCAACACTCCGATTATCCAGGAGTTCCAGCTCCCATGCAACAAAGCTCGCTCTGCCCTCAGACAAAGTTGTTGAAGGGCAGTGTGCAAGTGCGGTGCAGCGCAGCAGGTTCCAGAGTGGAGGGTGGTGTCAGCACAAGAAGCCTGAACCGGCAGCCTCCGATGCCTACGGCCATACCACCCTGAATGCGCCCGATCTCGGAAGCTAAGCAGGGTCGGGCCTGGTTAGTACTTGGATGGGAGACCGCCTGGGAATACCACGTGCTGTAGGCATTTTGCCACTCGCTGACACCAGGTGCTGCTCTACCGTTGCACAATCACACCTAATCTTCCTCGCTAATAGCACTTTTTTTAAAAACAAAAATTATTCTGCTCTCCCCTTCTTTTTTTGTTTTTTATTTTTTTATTTATAAAGACACCGGCATTGAGTTTACAATATGCGTGGCCCTTAACTTCAAACTCGAAAACTGAAAGAAAACCTTTGCCCTAAGACAGGACAGAGGACCCCCAGCTAAGGCTGGGGAGCTGCTGCAAGCTGCTGCTGATGGGCTGCGCCGGGCCCCCCTCTCTCGGCTGTCCGAGGCAGCCTGGGAGCAGGGGGCTGCTGAGGCAGAGAGCCAGGCTGGTGACATTAAGGGCCCTGGAGCCAGGCAGTACTCAGACCCTGGCCTCACTCTCTCTTGTATAAGCACAGAGGGGCGGGGCATGGACATTATTTGCATATGAGGGGCCTGTTCTTGATTTAAAAAAAAAAAAAATAGTGGACTTGCAGCCAGAGTTTGACGGTAAAGAAGTTACCTCCCCAGAGTTCGGGTGAGCATCAACTGCTGAGCGGGAGTCCCTGCAGCCCCTGGCACATAGAGAAGTGTCCCGAGCAGCGTGCCTTAGATGCCAGTGCGAAGCAAGTGCCTCGAGGCCAGTGCGAAGCAAGGCTAGGCGCTTGTTAAAACAAGCACGCAAGTGGTGCGCGTGCGCGCGCACCACAGCGAGACATCTGTTTTGCATTATCAGGCACGATAATTCAAAACAGATGTCGGCCCTGCGGGTAACCGCCCGGAAAAGGCCATGACGCACGAGCGTCTGGTC
Source organism: Calotriton arnoldi (assembly GCA_963921515.1). Lineage (NCBI taxonomy): Eukaryota > Metazoa > Chordata > Amphibia > Caudata > Salamandridae > Calotriton > Calotriton arnoldi. The sequence goes on from CAWUFW010006863.1 coordinate 515,824, forward strand.
AGCTTTTTGAAGCCCCTACATAATGCTTCGCCAGAGCAGCGCTTGCGCGCTACTCTAGGCTCGACCTAAAAATGAACAACATCCTAGAAAAAGCATGTGAAATGTAAGCAGGAACAACATGGTTACCTTTTTCTTTTTACACTCATTATTCAGAAATTAGTGAGTGCTTTTGCCTGAAAAGTTAAGGCCATGACTACAGGGCCCAGAAGGGACCCGCTTCAATGCCCATTGCTTATATCCTTACAAAATGTAAGCAGCATGGTTTAAAACGACCACGTTTGTGAACATAGAGCCGCGGAATGCATTTTGTTTTCCAATTCACCCATCAAGTAGGTATTTCAGTACCTCCAGGAATAGTGCACTTTCCCATCAAGGGAAAACAATGTTGTTCAAAGAGAGACGAGAAAACAAAAGTAGCGCTTCATTGGCAAACACTGTAAAGTGGCGCTAATGTGTTTAGGTGTGAATAATCAATCTGGCCACCTTGCAACCACTCTGTCTTGCTTTAGTTAGTTATTTTTCATATTTTAAATGTTTTAGTTCTCTCCACCCCGAGGCTGCACTTAGAAATTGAAAAAAGTCAGAAAAAGATGACGTTTCCAGCAAAAGTGTTTTTCTTTTTTGGATCCATTTCACAGGGGAGCAAATAAACGCAAGGAGGAAAGAAAAGGTAATGCCGGTTTCTAAAAGTCTCTGTTTTCACTAAATGAGGAGGAGCGACACAGAAAGAGAGGGAAGAGGGGGAACATAGAGAGGCGGGGGGGGGGCAGCTGCCAGCGACAGGAGAACTGGACACTGTCCTTGTCTTCTCTGGGCACGAAGGAAAAGACAGAGTCCTTTTCCTTCTCTGCCCGTTCCGCCCGTCCCCAAAAGCCGAGCCTTAACTATCGGCCTTGTTGATTTCTGCCGTCCGGGAGGCATGTTTAGAATAAGAAAGTAGGGGAACGGACTCTATGAAATTAAAGAAGTAGGGGCACGCCGTGCCCTGCCGATCCCGCACACTTCGACCACTGCTCCTCACCTACTGTGCGGCTGTGTACGAATTGTGCAGGTGATGTGTTTGAATCCCAGCCTTCTATGTTAACTGGGTTTACAAATATGGTTACTTCATGTCTCTTACTATCACCGCATCGTCGGTCAATGAACTCTTTATCATTAGTAAGAAGTATAGTGGAAATACATTTGTACAAGATTTCCCCCTAGGTTGTGGGCTACCAGTTGGTGCTGAAGATTTAAGCTGTCACACTATCACTGAAGCCCTGGACTGGAGTGGCTAATGGTCCACTGAGGGAGCAGGTGTCAGCTCAAGCAAGTAATGTTGTGGGGCTAGGAATGCTCCTCAGTGATCAGAGAGGGTTCCTTTAAAGATGGCACACTCTTCCACAGTTTAGTAACTAAAGTTTAATTTGTCGTGCATAAAGCGATATGTTTTTAGATTCTATTAAGAATTTGTTATAAATATGGCCACTTTTTTTTTTTTTAAGAGACCCACTTGTGTTGAGTTGTTTGTAGTTGCCTCCTCTCACCTTTCATGTACACCTTTTCGGCTGTTCGGAGGGTAGTGAATCCAGATTAACCTTTTTTCTGTTTTTGCACTGCTCTTAGTGTTTTAATTTACTTTAGTGGTAGATCGAAAATGCAAAATGTGATTCCTCCACCCTTCTTCCTAGTTCATCCAAGTTAACCACCACTAAAGTGGGGTAAGTGAAAGAAAGTGTTTCAACATTATGCATGTGTTTGTGGAGCTAATTAAGGTAACGAAAAAAAACTGCTTAGTTGATACACTGCCTATGTGCGGAGGTATTAGGCAATTGAACAGAAGTAATCCAAGAGGAAGGAAGAGGGTTAAATGAATATGATTCATGTGTCTAAAAACTTGATTTACATCTTAAACCCATAACTAGTGCAATATTAGAGAGAGATAATTTTGGACAGGGTGCATAGTGAGGTGAAGACTCTGGAGGAGTACGTAGCATCACTAAAGAGGATGGCTTCTACTTGCAAGTTTGGAGCATTGAATGAGGATACATCAATTTCTGCATAATTATAACAGTTTTAAGATCAGGGAAGGGTTGTGGTTAAGGATTAATCCCAATTAAGTGAAGCCATTTCTACAGCAAAGAGAGTGGAGCACATGATGAGGTGTGCTGCTGAGCTTAAGAGACTGAGGCGAAGTGTGAAGTGGGTGTTATGTTATGCAGATTTGTAGAGCACATTATTCCACTGGAGGGTATCCTGGCACAGAGCAGGTGTAAGTCTAGCCGACCTTAGGGCCAGTGAGAGAACTCAAGAAGTGAGGTCGCCACCGGATCTGGTTTTCCATATGTGTGGGATGCGTGCAAGTAGAGTCCGGACGAGTGAAGGTGCCTGGAAGGTTTGCAATAGCAAATCCAATTGTTGAGGTATGCTGGGCCAGTGTCATTTAGTGTCTTGAAAGTCTGGGTTCTGGGTGAGGAGTAAGGATGGTGCTCGTTTGCTAATGAGGAGCCAGTGGAGCTCTTTCAGGTGGGTGTGATATGCTTGCAGCTTGGGAGGTTGAGAGTGATTCTGGCTGCCAAGTTTTGAATGTTCCGAAGCCTTCTGGTGAGTTTTTGTTGATACAGGCATAGAGGGTGTTTCCATAGTCCAGCTTGCTTGTGGCGAGGGTATATGTAACAGTTTTCTGGGTGCTGATTGAGAGACATTTGAAAATCTTCTTCAGCATCTTCTGGGTATGGAAGCATGACAGCGTTGACTTGAGCGGTCATGTCGAGTTTGCGGTCAATGATGATCCTGATGTTCTTGGCATGGGTGGTGGGAGTGGGTGTCAGTCCTAGCTCTGGTGGCTACCAGGTGGAGTCCCATGGTGAAGTGCTCTTTCCGAAGATCACGATTTTAGTCTTGTCAGTGTTCAGCTATAGATAGTTGGTCTTCTTCCAGTGAGCAATTGCAGTCCTGCAGGCACTGAATTTGATCAGGGTATACTGGGTGTCATGTCCGTAAGGGAAAGAATAAGTTGTGTGGCGTAGGAGAGGACATAGATGTTGCGAGAGAGGATGATGTTGGCTAGAGGGACCATGTATGCATTGATGAGAGTCGGGCTCTATTATGAAAAAAAACAGTGAAAGAAGCTTGATCAATGATAAGAGGATCATGGTTCAGTGTTACAGATGTGGACTGGTGGGGCACATTGCCAGCAACAAGGAATGTCCTGCATACAAGGCGGTGTGCAACCGACTCCACACTGGCACACCTTTAGGGCTTCCTACATGGCACAGTACACCTCACTGAGTGCCAGAAAAATATGAGCACATTACCAATATCCTAATGGAACACCATTTTCTCCCCCTGCCTGAGTGCATCATTTTTAAACCAGCTGCATCATTTACAAACCCACCACAGCCAGCACCACCGCCTATCCTGCAGACAAGCTCACCATTTCTGGTGGCTTTTGCAACAACCACAGCCAGGACACCATCAGACTATGACTAAGATGTATAGAAAAGAAAAAATGAGGCAGCAAGCCTTTCCCATCTATGCACCCAGGATTTGAAATAAGATCCCTGTATCCATCAGGACTGCCCCATTGCTGCTCCAAATTTAGGAAAGTTTGAAGATGCACCTCTTTAAAGAACACTACATCACAACTGATTAACAGTCCTCAAACCAGATATGTTTCCTATCATTTATTGACTTTATTCCAGTCTTTGATGCTGTACAGTGCTCCGCTACCTTTTGGCAAGATGTGTGCTATAGAAATACCACATACATACATACAGTTGTGGCAATGAAATACCAGCATTTGTAAAGCGCACAGCTACCTCCGGAGAGGTGTCCCGGCGCTGGGGGCCCTCGGGAAGATTACGTGAGCTATTGCCCAGAGTCACATGGTGCTGGGCTAACCTGCCTCCGGCACCGGGGATTGAACCGTGAACCCCGTGGTCCGGAGTCAGGCACCCTGGCCGCTGCGCCACACCTCTTCCACTAGCTTGGGCACTTTGGAAAGAGTTGGAGTAGTAGTGGACAGATCTGTAAGAACAAGGATGTGAGAGAAGTGCAATGAAATTGGTCTGCTGCTGGGAGAGTGAAGTGTGGGCTATCCCTTGGATGGGGAGTTCAAAAAACATTTTGCAGAATGTATCAAACTGTAAAAAATGGACATCAGACGGGGGGTGGTCTATAAAGGGCAAGCCATTAACATATAATATAATTAAAGTTGAAAGAAAGACTGCTGGAAGGAAAAGTTTATGTGTCTGTTACTGGAGTAAACATAATAGGAAGGCCACACCAGAAAGACCTGGAAGTCCTCCTGGATCCCAATACACATCCTCAAGTACAAATCCATCAAATGGAGGAGTGTTGCAAGAATCTTGAGGGCAGTATTCCAGATGTATTTAAAGCTGAGCCTGAAGAACATGTTTACAAGATTAAAATCAGTTGTGCCCAAGTTAAGATAAATACAGCTGAATGGATACGCAGCAGTGAATAAGGAGTTAAACAGGTTGTGTGATTCAGATTTGATTGTGCCATTGGACGTTACAAAGTGGTTGGTACCTGTGATCCTAGCTAGAAAGTTGAGTGGTGAAATTCACCTTTGTATTGATCTAAGAGCTTTTAATAAGAATGTCATAGTAGACAAATTTCCAATGCCTAACATCACAGATATGTTGTCAGCCATGATCGTCTCCCTGCATATCACTATATCAAATTGCAAGAGGATTCACAAGACATTCCCGTATTCATCACACCCATGCAAGCTTTCAAGTTTAAAAGAGTGTCTTTTGGTCTTGTTGATGTGATCTATATTCTAAAGTGTTATGAGTTCTTTATTGCGTGATTTACCTGGAGCAAAGTTTTCCATATTGATGTGTTGCTTTTTGGTGATACCTGGATCAAACATAATTGAAGCGTTTAAGAAGTTTTGGCAAGGTTGAGGAAAAATGGTTGGAATGTAAATGTAGATAAGTGTTAGTTTGGTAATGCCAAAATAGCATATCAGGGTGATGAGGTTTCAGCAGATGAGGGTCACACCAAAAGCAGGTTTAGTTGATGTCATAAACAAGTTTAAGATTTCAAAAGAGTAAAGAGTTTTTGACATTCTTTGGCAAGGTAGAATTCACAGTAGGCTAGCTAATAATCTACTTGAGAAAACGTATGCCACAAATGAGATACTTAAGAAAAGCAAAGAATTCATTTGGAGTGATGACAATGAACAGGCATTTATGAAGGTTAAGAAAGATTTACTTGTGGCCCTCATGTACAAATATGGAAATGAAACAGTGGCAGTAACAGACGCTTTGTATTATTACAAAAAAAAGGTGGAGCAGAAGAAACCATAGGATATGCAGAATGCAAAATGTGCAGTTACAGAAAATGAGTCAATAGCAGTGTGTTGGGCAGTTAAGAAGTTTATGAATTTTCTATGGGGCAATACTTTTCTAGTAAGGTCAGACCATATACTACATGGAGCATTCTTTCCAAAAAAGGTGTGCATGTTGTCTCTGCAAGGATCAGAAGATGGGTTGTAGAGCTGCAGGAGTTTACATCTAAGGTGGAGTACATTCCCAGGATCAAGGCTTATATCGGTGGAAAACAAACAGTAAACTGAAGAGAATGAGAAGCAGTGGATAGAGGGGAGTGGGAGTGTGTGGTATTACCCAATGAACAATTCTGGAAGAGGACTGGAGGACAAAGATATTGAAGGATATTCTAAAGTGTTATGAGTTTTTTATTGCGTGATTTACCTGGAGCAAAGTTTTCCATATTGATGTGTTGCTTTTTGGGGGAAGCAACCGTTACAACGCATGCATTACAACGCATGCTTTTACCCCGCATGCCATTACAACGAAAATGGCTTGCTGTAGGGGGTATAAGGTGTTGGCTTTAACTCCAACACCTTCCCTACTGTTGCACAGACTGGAGTTGGAATAGTAAATTATACTATTCCAAACTCCAGCGCACCCCAACAGCAAGTCGGGGTAAAAAATTGCGTTGCAATGGCATGCGGGGTAAAAGCATGCATTGTAACGTCATACAACCGCTTTTTGGTGATACCTGGATCAAACATAATTGAAGCTTTTAAGAGGTTTTGGCAAGGTTGAGGAAAAATGGTTGGACTGTAAATGTAGATAAGTGTTAGTTTGGTAATGCCAAAATAACATATCAGGGTGATGAAGTTACAGCAGATGAGGGTCACACCAAAAACAGGTTTAGTTGATGTCATAAACAAGTTGAAGATTTCAAAAGAGTAAATAGTTTTTGACATTCTTTGGCAAAATAGAGTTCACAATAGGCTAGCTAATAATCTACTTGAGAAAACGTATGCCACAAATGAGATACTTCAGAAAAGCAAAGAATTCATTTGGAGTGATGACAATGAACAGGCATTTATGAAGGTTAAGAAAGATTTACTTGTGGCCCTCGTGTACAAATATTCAAATATGGGAATGAAACAGTGGCAGTAACCGATGCTTTGTATTACTACAAAAAAAGTGGAGCAGAAGAAACCATAGGATATGCAGAATGCAAAATGTGCAATTATAGAAAATGAGCCAAAAGCAGTGTGTTGGGCAGTTAAGAAGTTTATGAATTGTCTATGGGGCAATACTTTTATAGTAAGATCAGACCATATACTACATGGAGAATTCTTTCCAAAAAAGGTGTGCATGTAGTCTCTGCAAGGATCAGAAGATGGGTTGTAGAGCTGCAGGAGTTTACATCTAAGGTGGAGTACATTCCCAGTATCAAGGCTTATATCGGTGGAAAACAAACAGTAGACTGAAGAGAATGAGAAGCAGTGGATAGAGGGGAGTGGGAGTGTGTGGTATTACCCAATGAAAAATTTTGGAAGCAGACTGGAGGACAAAGACAGTGAAGGATGAAGACGAGAATCAATGGTTTAATGTAATCAAACAAGGTTGACCGGAAAAAAGAGAGTAAGTGAGGGTTTGAAATTTTTTTTGGTGTGTAAAGGATGAGTTGGCAGAAAAAGGTGGACTTTTGTTCGGGGCCCCAAGAATTTGTGAGACAAGTTATTTTGAGTTGCTCAAGTAGGCCATTTAGGCATAGGGAAAACCAAAGATAGATTACGGGCTGATTGCTGCTGGCTAGGTATGAACCTAGAAGTGGGAAGGAAAATAAGAAATTGTATTGAGTGCTCAGCAAGTAATAAGACCTGGAAAACTCATGTTGCTCCCATCGTGTATAGGGAGCTGCCCAGGGTCCCATGGGAAGAGGTGTCATTTGATATTATAGTTGATATTATAGGACCTTTGAACAGAAAATATGCAACACATCCCTGATAATCACGATGGATCTCTTTTCACGGTGGCCAGAAGTATCATGTTGGAAAGATATGACTTTGACAGTCAGGGTTATGTTTATGGAGTGTTTGTTCCAGAGAGAGGGTTTTTGATCTTTGTTCACAAGGACAATATCATTTAGGTCTCCTGAAAGAAACTCATCATTTTTCAAAAGGCTTTCAGCATTGGATACCATAAATGCTCACTATACCCTCCAGAAACTAATGAGATGGTTGAATGGTTTATTAATAGTAAATATTAAAGAGAGTATTCAACTGGCTAGGGTTAACGGTTTACACTAGATGAGTGACTTGCAGAATAGATGTTCAGGTTATCAACTTTCCCCTCATCTGAGAAAAGGTAAACAGACATAATATCGAAACAAAAATATCGAATGGACAAAATATCGAGTCCAAAATATAGTATGGACATAATATCGAATGGACATAATATAGTCGTTAAAAATATCGAAATTAAGGTAAGTAATATCGATTGTTAAAATATCGAAGTACATAATATAGGGATTAAAAAATATCGAATTTTTAATAATATCGAATTTTTCTAAGTGTATTGTATGTTAGTATATGTGTTAAAAGTGTATATTAGTTGTTGTAATGTATGTTTAATTTTTTAAAGCAATGAATTTTATGTTTTTTAATTTTTGCGTAATTTAATTCCGTAGCGGGTAGTGGGTTTATAGGGGTATAGGGTGGGAAGTAATTTAATTAAAATTAAGTACATATTAATAAATATTAATTGGTATTGATAATTAATTTATTGTTAATTAATTATTAATTGGTAATTCAATTTTATTAATTGGTAATTTCTTTTTTAATTGATTAATTGGTAATTATGTTAATTCTATTAATTAAATAGTTGTAGCGGGATGTGGGTTTATAGGGGAATAGGGTGGGAAGTAATTTAATTGAAATTAAGTACATATTAATAAATATTAATTGGTATTGATAATTACTTCATTGTTAATTAATTATTAATTGGTAATTATATTTTATTAATTGGTAATTATTTTTTATTCATTAATTGGTAATTATGTTAATTATATTAATTAAATAGTTGTAGCGGGATGTGGGTTTATAGGGGAATAGGGTGGGAAGTAATGTAATTGAAATTAAGTACATATTAATTAATATTAATTGGTATTGATAATTAATTTATTGTAAATTAATTATTAATTGGGAATTACATTTTATTAATTGGTAATTATTTTTTTAAATTTATTTATTGGTAATTATGTTATTTCTATTAATTAAATAGTTGTAGTGGGATGTGGGTTTATAGGGGAATGTGGGGGAAGTAATTTAATTGTAATTAGTTAATTATAGAAAATATTTTTTTGTATTGATACTTAATTTACTGGTAATTAAATATTAATTGGTATTTATTTAAATATTTATACAAATCTGGTAATGATTATTAATTGGTTGTTAATGATTTATTAATAGGTAATTAATTTTTAATAAATCATATGTATTGTATTTATAATAAACTAATTATTAAAGATTTTATAATTGGTAATTAGTGTTATTAATAATATTTATTAGTATTGATAATTAATTATTTTTAGTAAAATATTAAAATATTACTTTCTTTACTGTTGCACTCTCTGGAGTGGGAATAGTAATTATTACCCCTACGCTATCCAACTCTTTCCCTACTGTTGCACTCTCTGGAGTGGGAATAGTAATTATTACCCCTACGCTATCCAACGCTTTCCCTACTGTTGCACTCACTGGAGTGGGAATAGTAATTTTTACCCCTACGCTATCCAACTCTTTCCCTACTGTTGCACTCTCTGGAGTGGGAATAGTAATTATTACCCCTACGCTATCCAACGCTTTCCCTACTGTTGCACTCTCTGGAGTGGGAATAGTAATTTTACCCCCACGCTATCCAACGCTTTCCCTACTGTTGCACTGTCTGGAGTGGGAATAGTAATTTTTACCCTCCCGCTATCCAACGCTTTCCCTATTGTTGCACTCTCTGGAGTGGGAATAGTAATTTTGACCCCTACGCTATCCAATGTTTTCCCTACTGTTGCACTTTCTGGAGTGGGAATAGTAATTTTTACCCTCCCGCTATGCAACGTTTTCCCTACTGTTGCACTTACTGGAGTGGGAATAGTAATTTTTACCCTCCCGCTATCCAACGCTTTCCCTACTGTTGCACTGACTGGAGTGGTAATAGTAAATTTTACCGTCCCGCTATCCTACGCTAAAAATATTGAATATTTTTTATAAATATTACGTTAATATATTTATGTATTAAAAAATTAAAATGTATGTTTATTTTTTTTAAGTTACATTAATTATTTATTAATTCTAAAGTTATTTAAGTATTTTTAAGTATGTTTTAGTTAATTATATATATTATTTCATTAATTTTACATTACTTTTCATACATTTAAAAAATTCGATATTTTGACTAACTATATTTTTTACAACTATATTTTGGAGTCGATATTTTTGTACTTACCTGTTTGTAGATAGGGAGTCGATATTCTGGCATTCGATATTTTTACTTCGATATTGTTGTAGGTCGATATTCTTGTTCTCGATATTCTGTCAGTGATCCCTGACAACTAGAAAAACACCATGTGAGTTATTCAGAAGTCGCAAACCCCACTTCAAATTGGTGCCTGGTTGGATGAAGTGGAAGAAAGTGTGGACTGAGGAGCCACTTTGTGAAGGGGGCAGAGCTAGAGAGGAAAACAAACAAATAGAGAGAAAGAGTAACTATGACAAATGGAGAGCAGTGCTGGAATAATAGGTCACAAAGCGAGCACCCCACTTGCACGTGGTCAAGGGTCACACCTTTAAGAATACTGTGAAACTATTCAAGAATGCTTTGAAGACAAATGATGGAGTGATCTGGAACACAAGTAGTGTTTCATCATAAAGGAGTGCAAAGGAAGATTTTGATAAGAATTGAAAAGGTGGTGATGAAAGTAAAAATCAGTTAACCAATGCAAAAGGTCTCTTGGGGAGCAAGAGAAAGAAGAATTCTGTAGACCTTTCTTACTTAAAGGACTAGGTTACCGTTTATACTTTGTAAATGCAGTGTATCTCTTTTTTCTTTCTTCATCTGGTTTACCTCGTTTTCCTTGTTGCAGGTAGTTATATTATTTGTAGGGTGTTAATAGTAATTATATCTACTGTCTGTTTTATTATGTGGGAATGATGCATGATGTCTTACCTGGTTAGGTCTTATTCTTAGCACTAATGACCTATACATGTTTCAGAATGTAGAGCACGCGCTGAAGTCTTGGGAATTCCAGACTTGGTCCTTGCTCCTAGAGACACTGGTTTCTGATATGAAATTAAAGAGCTTTTGTGAACCCAGTGTCTGCCCGTCTATACAGTACATTGACCCTCTTTATCATGACAGCCGCACATTACTGGAATAGACAAAGCACTCTCCCACAATTATTGACATCCTCAACCTTTACCTGCTTTGCCTTCCGAAATGTTAAGAAAAACACTGCTAGATCCACAGCCCTTACATCACCATCTATATCAGCAAAGGGAAAATCTACTCCATCACTGCCTCAGGACACCGAACCAACAGCAAATTTCAAAATTTGAGGCCAACTGTATATCTTAATGAGATATGACAGACTGATGTGCCTTTCTCAGAATCCATAGGTAATTTAACACAAACCAACTGTTCCACATTACTGTTTAGTATGCTGCACCGCTCCCTGTTATCCATATCCTGTTAAATCTTGTCCTTGTACTCGTAGCGGTCCTTCTTATCTTTAGAAAATTGAGATTACACTTATCTCCAAACTCTTTTTTTAACCACCACAGACCAAACTTGAATCCTGGCTTGCATCCTCATAACAGCCCAAAAGAAGACACACCACCAACCTTATTGGTTTTAGTCATGTGGATAAAGCTGCTTGTAGGACTTCCCACCAACCAATTACCACCTTAGTGGCTAAATCAATAATTTCCTAATGACTCTGCTAAACCTTTCCACTTTTGCATTGGACTCATGATGGAACAGTGATGTTCTCTTGTGCCACATCCCACACTTAACAAGATACTGCTGTACTTTCACACTAAGAAATTGTGTGCCATTGCCAGACACAATTTTTTCAGGAATCATTTCCCCGCAAAAGAAATAATCAAGAAATTTGATGACCACATCCGATGCAACCTTGCCCTTGAAATTAACCTCTGGCCATTTTCAGAAAATAGTTTACCAAAATTCTCTTGCCTTTGTACAACTGAAATGGGTCCAGTTATATAAATTCCCAACTTGTGCTAGGGTCCAGCTGGCAATTTCACTGGATGAGCCTCTGTGACACCAACCTTCACGGGTTTGGCACACACTTCCAGAAGAACATCCATAGACAACCAGCAAAGCATTCTAGAGTGCATCTTTTGGTCCCTGACATTCCAATATGACCAACCTGACAGTGACTGCGTAACCTAATGCACAATCCAAATAGAGGTACAGTTTTGTGACCCTCAATGCTCAGTTCTCAATAGTACATTCCTCAAGTATCTTTGAAAAGGCCTCAAGCTCACTAAGCTCCAACTGCGATCTTCCGATCAATGACGATATAACATTCTGCCTTCACTGAAGCATCCTTCTCCACTTCAGATACGCACTCTCCTTTTGTGATGTCACTGAACACTTCCCTTCCATGTGCCGACCCAACATCCTTCATGGGAAATACTACTTCATACTCGACTACTTGAATATCATTTAGTTGTCTCCTCCACTAAATGTAAATGTGACATACAATCAGCATGAATGTTTTTTTGTCCCTGTAATATACCAAATCTTGTATTGATTAGCCTGTAATTTGGCAGTCAACTTAGCTGTTAACAAAAGGCCACAGCCTGGAGACAGCATATACATCAGAGACTTGTAATCTGCCCTCACAATTAATTTTGTCCTCCACAAGAACATTCTAAAATGTTCAGCTACCCACAAGAACATTCTGAAATATGCACAGACAACCCCACCCCTCCATCACAGAGTAATTTGATCCAGCTGGTCTAAAACTTCTTGAACCATACATCAATTCACATTCTATACCTTCATCATGTTGCATAAGTATCATCCTAATACCACAAATGTCCGCATCAACCCCTATAATGAACTCTCTTTCAATACAAAGAGTTTCAAACATAGTGCCTGAAAGATCTTCTATGAACTTCTATAAACACACCCCAACAATATCTTCATATTTTTTTAAAAACAGCCTTAATGGCTCCATGTTCTTGACACAGGACTCAACAAATGTAGTGTAGAAATTAGTCAAACCTATGAACAATATCAACTGTTCTTTTGGGGAACTAGTGCTTCTAAAATTGCACTGACATGATTCATCTTAGGTTTTATTCCATCACTGCTGATGCAGTGTGCAAGATACTCCACCTCCACCCTGCTGAATTTGCACTAGGATACCTTCGGTGTTAAACCCATCTTCTCCACAACTGTCAAAGCCTTCTCAAGATTAGAGTCATGTTCTTCTTGTTCCTTGCCACAGACCAATGCCATAGCACCAGGTACAGCCGATAGAGTCTCCTTCATGACATGGTGAAACACAGAGACAGTACTGGCCAAACCAAAGGGCATCCTGCAGTCCTGATACATGACTCTGAGAGTGAAAGAAGCTTTCATTCATTGACCAAGACCACCTAGTGATAGGTTAGCATGATCAAGAATGGAAAAGATGTCTCCACCAGCTAAAGCCCAAACCATCCTTTGTAAGTTAAGCAACAGATGGCAGTCAATGCAAATGGACTTATTTAAACTACAGAGATCTGTGCACAGAGTCTTCAAAGAAACTGCAACAGGGGAAACCCACAGTAATGACTTGTTAAATAATCTTTTGTTTACACAACGTTTGCAGCATTTCTTTAAATTTCTCTCTGTAGGTAACATAAACATCCCTTACTCTATGTATGTATTGGTATTTATATGGTGCAAACTGAGCTAGGAAGCATTAGAGCACTGTATTATGAGAGGGGTTAGGAGACCATCTACAAGATTGTGTACATCACGTAGAAATTACACAAATACATTTTACACATATTTCATTTCTAGGCACAGGGAAATTAGGAAATCTGCCCAGAATCCCACAATGTTGAGTCAAGTGCCAAAGCTCGATTTGGAACTTGGGTCCCAATTACCAAAGGTAGCAGCTCTAGCCACTAGGTCACATCTCCTCCTATATGTCTAACAGGCACATCCTTAAGAACGATGTGATGTTTAAAAGCCTATTACTTGACTAACTTCTCACTGAATCCATCTTGAGAATTCTTCATAAGTTCCTAGGCATACTCCTTTGTCTAATATCTGTCTAACACTCTACCTTGTATAGTTCCAAAGAGAACACTGGATTCGTTGGTGGTGATATAAAATGGAGGGTTGTCACTAGGCTCAAGCTTAATAATCAACGTTTCTTGGCGGAGCCATCCAAGAATTGCTTCTCCTTTATCTGCTACATAAACTTTTCCCCCTCATATGGCTCCCACAGTAGTTCATATTCACCCCAAAATATCCTAATATCCCAACAGGTCAATTTTGTTTTTAATGTAACCCACCGGCTGTAGGTCAGTGTTGTGCAATCTCCTGTTCTTCCACAACCAGTGATTTTCTCTGGCTAGTGTATGATGCACAAGAACCAATAATGGGTGTAGGAATGCTGCCTTTTCTGCAAGGTCACCCTATCTTTTTCACTTTTTGCTGGACCCTATATTTTTGGTGGTGTATCAACTCTGTGGTGATATATTCGGTAATGCAGATCTCAGAATAGGAATGTAACAGAATCAATCAGTGTTGTCAGACACATTCGGACTTCAATGGGACACTCAGACCATTTCATTACAAAGATAATTTTAATGTAATAAACATAAGAACAAATCCCACACAAAGGCTCTTAGGGTTGGTGTGGTCATATACTGGCATAATTCCCCAATTTAACTGAACAATAGTCAGCAAAGGCACACATCCAAATTGTAAAGCAAAAGCAACATGTGCTTGAAGTATTTGTGTACCTACCATACACTCAACTGCACAAAATGTGTAAGATTCATGTTGTAATTCTTCCATGTACCAGGACAAAAACATGCCAATGCTTTAATGCAGGAAGATCCTAATGCATAACAATGAAGACAATCCCAAAGCAAAGCTGGTCCCAGGAGAGTCATAAAATCGCTGCCCATACCATGATGGTCACTGACATCAATAAACCTAACCTCATGGTGCAAATGGATATCGGGTGCCATTCAGCAACTGAATTATATGATCCCTTGAACCATCACAATTCAACCTGGCGTCTTCAGCCAAAATCTATAAATAGATACAGAATCCATGTTGCCACCTCACTTCTTTGCCTCATAACACCCTTGCCATTGTGTGATCTTGCAGCTCCTACAGACTCTGTTCATCACCAGTGTCAGACTGAAGAAATGACCAAACGCGGTGAGTAGATTGAAGATGATTAATCACAAAATGCTGGACCCATTTCAGTTGTACAAAGGCAAGAGAATTTTGGTAAACTATTTTCTGAAAATGGCCAGAGGTTAATTTCAAGGGCAGGATTGCATCGGATGTGGTCATCAAATTTCTTGATTATTATCAAAACAGGGAGCCCCCCTGAGCGCCCGCTGCCACAACTCCAATTCCCTTCCAACTGCCAACCACTCAATCCATAACATTGTTTTCCACCTTGAATTACACATCACATTTGATGCTCATTATTCCATTCACAATCAACTCTTACCAGAGAGTCAACATTTAATTTAGGCACCAAAACAGACAGAGGAGGCATCTTTGAGGGAGCTTTGGAGTAATTCGCCAACATAGCCTACTTAAAGGCTTGAATCTGCTCAAAGGAAGGGTTGCAGTAGCTGGCAGTGTATAGGGACTCCAAAACTGCATGAGGATGTCCTCTTCTTGGAACTCTTTCTTTTCTTGCTTTGACAAGATGGCGACCTCTTTTGCGCGTCTTGTGCTTCTGCTGCAATGGAGAATAACTCCTTTAATGACAGCAGTAGGAGTGGAAATCCTATGACTTGTAGAGGATTTAGATCTCCCGTTAATGGTAGCAACCATCAATTTAGAATCCATTTCATGGATGGCTTTCAGATTCATCAAGGCATAGTGAAACCAGAAACCTGAGCACAAGAACTACACCACAAAAAATAGCATTAACAGGTGTGATAGCTCAGTGAGATGACCAACAGTCACAGAGAAAATTGTTTGACCTTCATCTCCTTCAGCACCTAAAACAGATACTTCCAAGACACTGTGTTGAAAGCTTTCTCTATATCCAGCAAAGCTAGTGCAAACTCCTCATTTCTACCCAACACCTATCCCACAATATGGTTTAACCTTACATTAAAGCCCATTTCACAGCCCGGGACAAACCACACTGATCCTCATGAACTAAATCTTGCAGCACATTTGCCAGCCTACATGCCAGCTCTTTCTCCAGTTTAGCATGTATAAAGGCATGTAGGACCTATAATCATTTGAGTCTTTGTTTGGCTTTGCCTGCATCACTATCAGTGCTTTCCTCAGTGACCTAGGCAACAAGCCCAGTTCCAACAGTTCCAGCAATACCTTGAGCAGACTCCCCAATAAGACAGTGTCATATAGATTATATACCTCCGCAGGAAGTACATCCACATCCAGTGCATTGCCCGAATTCAGACCCTAAATAGAAAATATATTTTGCAGGTTCTACCAGGGCTTCAGTTACTCATGCTGCTCTTAGGTAAGATTTAGTAAGACAACCCCATCCATTATTTCCTACATACGCAGTTCATTTATCTCCTATCTTCGTATGCAGGATTACTTCAAGCAAAACACCCGGTTGCTGCCAGAGTGCTGACTGATCTCCTGCTGAGTCTTTAATTTAAAAAAAACAAAAACATCTGTTTATTGAATTTTAAATTTTGTTGTGATTCCATTCATGTTGCATGTTCAGTATTCGCTTGGCTTTACAGGAGGTTAACAGTCTTGATTCACTCCAACTATTTGTTACAGCCATGCTTTCACATTGTCACACTTGTCCAAGTAATGTGCCACTTCAGCGAAGTTACCAATGACTATATATAAGGTCAGCCAGGCTTTACATTTGTTAAGCACTCCAAATAGACAATGGTTATAACAGGTTTTAACATAGATAACAATAACTTCTGAGCATTCAGCTACAATTTCGCTTCACTGCATGGTATGGGTGTTCTATGGCTTACAGTTACCCCTTAGGTTTTCACAAAACTGTAGCAGCTAAGTGGGCGTTGTGCGCAGCGTTACACATACAGCGCGCTGTTGTCAGGCATTTTCAGCTAATTTGTTTCTTAGAGGGGTGGGATGGGACAAGCGGGTCATACACTGCTAATGTGATGCTTTTGTTGTATGGATGGGCATTGTGCGCATGATGGCATGGGCTGCTGCCACTGATCTTGTATCAGCAGTGCCTGCCCCCCAAACACTCCGGCCTCAGGAAAAACAGTGAGCGGGTGTGCAGGGGGGATGAGAGGAAATATTGCAGACCTCCTGTGCCTCAAGGGGGATTTCTGGTTGTGACCTCCCATCATGAGTGGCGGGTTCTCCTGGAAAGGTAGAGCTGGAGTCCCCATACAACCCTCTAGTGAACTCCTGCAGTATGGTTTCCAATTATGTTGCGATAGGTATTTTGTGGAGGCCTCGGATGTCTTCTACTCAAAGCGCTTTGCCCTCTGCCCTGGCCCACACTAGAAGCGATTGACTCCACGCTGATGCTACAAGGGGGTCTAGTTTTTTCCACTTTGTGGTAATCAGGCGTTTTGCAGTTAACATGCCAATGTCGAGAAAGCGTGAAGTGACCTTTAGCTTCTTGCCTCTAGGGTAGAGATGCAGTATGCATTCCTCCCAAGTGTACTCCAATTGGCAATCCGTGGATGCCGCTAGGGCGCCACAGATTTGATTCCAGTAAGTGTGCAAGGATGAGCAGGCTCACAGCATGTGTATCAAGTCAGCTCCTAGATGCTTACATCTGGGGCACGCCCCATCTGTCCTCCCATAGAACTTGTTATTTTTTTACGGACTGAAATAGGCCCTCTGGAGTATATAGTGTTGGATAAGTCTAAAGCGCGAGTTACGTGGAATGTGTGTAGGACTGAGCAGTGCCTCTGTCCACTCCCTGTCTGTGAAAAGGCCACCCCTGTCTGCCTACACACCTTACCGTGCAATACTTACATGTCATGGGCAGGGGTAGGCACATGACCAAATGATTTGCAGAGTCATTCCGGCTCCACACGGCGGTAACAATGACACCCGTTAGGTGTCTAACTGTCTAATGGGTGTCATTGTTACCGCCGTGTGGAGCCGGAATGACTCTGCAAACCATTTGGTCATGTGCCTACCACTGCACATGACATGTAAGTATTGCACAGTAAGGTGTGTAGGCTGCTCTGTGCTCATGTCTCCCCATCTGCCTCTTAGTGCTGCTAGAATTAAGTGATATTGTAGGAACTGACCAGGCGGTAGTCCGTTCGTCTCCGCCAGCTCCTCATATGGGAGAAGCGCCCCGTCCTGGTAAAGGTCTCCCAGTGTCTGTACGCCAGACAGGGATCTGTAGACTGGTAACCTGTGGAGTGTGGGCAGGAACACTGAAGAGGAAGGTTAGTACGATGGGATGGCACTTGAAGGGGAGATATGGCATAAATGCTACGTGATATATGGATGGCTAATTAGGAGGTCATATTTGTGTGGACTGAAGGAAGGGAATAGATTAAAATGTTGCTATTCTAAGCTGTATTTTAATAGAGATTTGACTGGTACTTGTGACTATCCCTATCTTCCATATAAGAAGTAGATAGAAAAGCCAGACTTTTGCATGGGCAAGCAGTCAGGCGAGCTGATTTTTTCTAGTCTAGAAGATATAGTTGTACCTAGCACACTGAAATTGGCTAGACTACAAGATATGATGACGAGTGGAGGCTGAATGCTTACTAGGGTCAGTCTTCTACTTAAATTGATGCTCACACTGAAATCCCTATATCGCAACACAACCTTTTTACATTTATAGAGGAAGCAGGGGGTACTATACCACCCAAACTGCTCAGATTCGACGATGACACTTGGCATATGACTGCAAATTGTACTACGTGGTGATAAGTGATTATTTGTAATCATCCAAGTGAGTAAAAAAAAAAATGTTTTTCATTCAATAAGAATTAATGGAACCATGGGGTTAGAAGTACTATCGCTATATAAGAGATTATTTGGAGAACCAAGTAGGCTACATAATTGCCAGAAGAGTTTTTATAATGTAAAAAAAATCAAGGTGATATTTTTATAGTAAATCTGCATAGGAGTTGGGTAGTCTTATGGAGTTTGTCTTGCTGTAAACATGTAAAATGGTGTCTTTATGTAATAAGGCAACCTTTTTATGTTTTGTTCAGTTTGTCTTGTCAAATAATGGGCATATGTATGTACAACCACTACATATTGTTTTTTGTATATTTTTAATTTTCAGCCCTGATGAAGTCCTAAGGGACGAAATGCTTTGGCTGGGCTGATCACTTTCTGTTTACGATATTAATGATTCAATAAAAAGTTAGACGAACTAAGACTCCTGTGGAATTGATTCTATTTAGACCATCTTTGTGAATATACATGGACATTGAATCTTTTTGGAACTTGTGCGTAATGCTCTAAGTGGAGCAACACTGATGATAGAAATAACAATTTTTTCGCTCCTTTTCAATTGTTGTAAGATAGATTGTGATTGTTAAGCAGTGTGGTCACGAAAGGTTGAGCGGAGTTCATACGTAATATAGGAACGTCACCCTGGGGTGATATTGAATGGCCCACATTCGATGTTAGTGCCAGCAGTACGCAAGAACAATCTGCTACAGTTTTTGAGGAAACATTGGGACGTTAGAGGGGTTTAAACACAAAATAATTTTGAATCATAATGCCATACCTTGTGTCCACAAAGTAAGAAATGTTCCATTATATATCCATCCTTTTATATCGCCGTCAGCTGTCGTGTTTTTTACTTCAGATATTCAAATTATTCAAAGGAACGAAAAAGTTTACTTTTGTTTCCATGATGATGTTGTTATGGGGAAGACGAGGGAAGAGCACAACAGTAAACTGAGGAAAGTGTTGGAGATACTGAGAGACAAAGGTTTATCAGCAGAGAAGCATAATATATTGGGGTCATGAAGTGACAAGTGATGGTATTAAACTAGAAAAGAAACTTGTAGAGGCTGCAAAGACGCAGCTGAACCCGAAAACAAGGACAAACTTCAATCCTTCCTTTGCCTTGTTGAGTGTTATTCTGAATTTGTGAACAATTTTTCTGTAAAAACATTTCCCATCGGGCAGTTGTTGAAAAAAGACAAAAACATTCCTTATGGTCCTTTAAGTGTCAACAAGCGTTTGAAAATGTAAAGGAAGATAGTTGTACAGTACCATTGCTACAGGGGTGTGACCCAAAATCTACATCAAAATCGGTGATAACAACTGATGCCAGTAGCAGAGATGGGCGCTGTGCTTGCACAAATTAGAAAGGATGGTAAAGATGGCATGTGCATGAAATGGCATGTGCCTCTCGTCCCTAGGCCCCCAGTGAGGAAAAATATCTGTAATTGAGAGGGAAACGTTGGCATGTGTCTAGAGTTTGGAATATTACCATTAATATGTGTGGGAATCCCCTGTTCAACTTATGTGTGATCATAAACCACTCATGAAAGTGCTCACAACAAGAGTTATGGTGGGGGCTTCTTCACAACCTGCTCGCACGTCAATGAGGTTGCTTGATTATAATTATGAAGTGTAGTAAGTGCCTGAGGTTAAAAACAGAGTGGCAGACTGTTTAAGTCAATTACCAATACAAATGAGAGAAGTGCAAGGGATTGAAAGGGATAAATGCTGTGTAGCCAATTTACAGGGTGAAGACACCAATGGTATAAGTAAAGAGGAATGGATGAGTAAGGGTAACATCATAAATGACATTTGTAAATACCTAAGGGACGGTTGGTCTGGAAAGAAAGCCATGTGTAAAGAAGTGAGTGTCTTCTGGGACGGGAGGAATGCATGTCGGTAGAAGAATGGTAGAGGCAGGATTCAGAGTATTTGTCACAAAGGCAATTTGGGAATAAAAAAGAAAAGGATAGAGTCAAGACTTTGTACTGGAGCCCAGGACTATATAAAGAAGTGGAAATGGTAATAAAGGACTGTGTTGAATGTGAAAATTCAGGCAAGACTCATGTCAACTTTGGGCCACCCTTACACCACATTGACAGGCCCAACATGCCTTGGGAAAGGGTTGGAATTGATATCATAGGACCTATTCAAGAGTTGAGTGGATAATTGCAGTACATCCTTGTGTTGGTTGAACATTTTTCTAAATTGCCAGAAACTGAACTCCGGAGTACAGCAGGGGCAAGGTTCCTAGAGAAGAAATTTGTGAGAGGATTACCCAAGCAAATCAGAGGTGACAATGAGCCGCAGTTTATATTGGGATATTTTCTGAAAAAGAATAGTGCTGGGCACAAAACCACATCCGTTTACCACCCACAGGATATTGGCTTAGTGGAATGCTTCAACAGGGTCATCCAGGGGACTGCTGAATGCGCCAAATATATAATATTGATTGGAAGAAGGAAGTTGTGCATGTGAGGTGGCCATATAGGACAACGCCTTGCGCAACTACTCGTCATAGTCAAGTTAGGATGGATGCAGTAATCTAGGGAAGTTGAATGTTCAACTGAAGAGGTAAGGAAGAAGACTCCATATGCATAGCAAGCAGATGAATCAAGGTATGATCATAAACACGGAGTCAAGATGGTGACTCTGGAAGTAGGAGACTCGGTCCGTGCTAAGAAAAATGTATTGAAGCGGAGAATGGAAAGCAAGTTTTCTTCACCAAAAAGGTTGAGAGATTGTTGTGCAATTCAGCATTGTTGTGTTATGAAAGGATTTGGCATTCAAGCAGGTTAGCCAAATGTAAAAGGAGTATTAAAGATCAGAACAAGCAAACTGTAACTCAGAATAGTTGGGGGAGGTAAGGAGAGTGGAGTGTGATAAAAGGCTAACAGAGCTCATAGAGTATTGTTGCAGAAGGAAGAAGAGAAGAAGAGAGTGTGGCAGGAGAGTGTGATGATTTCCTTAGAATTAATGAACGAAGGGGAAGGTTTGGTAGAAGAATTAAAAAACTTAGAAAACTTGAAGATTATGTATGCAATTAGTTCTACTGCGATTAATTCTTACCTATGCTATTAATTCGAATGTTCTCCAGTGCAATGATCACCATTCAGAAGTCTATCTCCAGCAACAACGATATCAAAGGTATGTGGTAAAGTAAAAGTTTTAAATGGATGGGCATTTCAAACATCGTATTTTGCAAGGATTTTGCAGGGGTACCACAGCAAAGCAAAATATCTTAAACAACGCCCCTATAATTCGGTTTGTATTTAAAGCACCAAGAGTCAATTCATTTTAAAGTGTGCACTATACATAATGTAAACATTAGTATCCTTACTCAAATAAACTTTGCTGCTATGCAGTAGTTCAGCTCACTTGCATATTTGGAACGCATGAACATTTGTGTACAACACCAAACATTTCTATTACAAATAAACCATCTAAAGTTTTTTTTGTTTTTATTAAATAAATGGTGAAATTAAAGCAACTTTTTCGGTATTCTTAGTTTTTTGTCTTCAAAGGTAACCTCAGGGCTCGAAATGCTAAGTTACACTTCAACCCTTTTTTGAAATATGTGGGGAAATTTCTAACTTTTCCCAAAATATTCAAGGACTGGAGTTAGAAAGGTAAATATGCCTCCTGGACTACTTTAGGGAAAGTTGCACTTTCTCCGAATATTCTAGACAGAATAGTAAATTAGTTTTACCAGCATCCACAAAACCTTGTACTGCCCTGAGGGCTCTTCTGAAGGCAAAAAATTTAAAAAACAGTTTTTAGTGACATTCTGATGGCCAATTGAGTTTAGGGGAGATATAGCTCCACCCACAGTTACTGGCCTCTGGGACTTTAGCCCCGCCCACATATGGTTATTGGAAACTGAAGACCACCCACAGAGCCAGTTGCTATTCGCAACTGTATACTGTAATTGGATATTCAGCCCGGCCTACAGCACCATGATTCTCAGGCTTTAGTTCCACCCACCACATGGGAATATTGGGGACTAAGGCCTACCAGAGCTGATAGTTACTGGCTTCGTATTCGCAGGTTACTGGCTCTTTAGTTCCTGATGCATAAGCTTATTAGAGATTCAGCCCAATCCACAGCTATAGATTACTGGGTCTTAAGTCTCATTGTCAGGACTCAGGCTAAAACAGACAAACAATTAAGCATAAGGTACACAGGGGTTGAAAGTTGGGCTAGTGGAAACTGTAGAGATTGGAAATACTAGATTGCTAACCGTGGATAGTCTGTTACTCACTTCATGGGCTGGGGTAATTTCCAGGTTAATAGAAGCAGAGCCACACTTAAGTACACTCATTGGTCCTAGACTTGAAAATGCGTTATTAATTGCATTGGCTTTTCGCTTTTGCACTAGCTCGCACTCGTTTTCCATTCCTGGCGTTTGTTTTTTCTCCTCGCTTTCAGTTCCCCTCAGTATGCGTTAGGCCACCCTCATCCATGTCATGTATTTTGCATGCTTCCTCTCTCACTTACCTCCTAGCTTCTGATCGGTGAGTTTGTGGTGGCATTCTGGGGCAGTCAGCTGCAATCTAGGTTGGCTTATGCTCATCAAAGGAACATGCTTTGCGAAAACTGCTAACGGGCTTATTGTTAGAATTTCCAACAGGCTGGTAAATCATACTTACCTGTAAGGGAGTAGCTAGGAAATTAAAATACCCCCCACTTTGAATTAAAGCTCTGATGGCACCAAGCAAGCGAAGCAAGTGAGCCAATCCCTTCCTAGGAGAGCTCCCTTATCTCTTCCATCCAAGCGTCTATCCATTCATCCTTTCACTATTACATCCACCTGCCGATATCCACTATTTCACATTTTAATTCTGTCATTCATTCTTTCATCGATCAGTGTTTCCCCATTCCATCCATCTATCCATCCACTCTGTCATCCATCCATCCACTTATCCTTTTTGCACACTCATTCATCCATCCATCCACGCTTTGCCATTATTTCACCTGTTCATCCCTTATTCAGCTCTTTACTCTGCCATCCTTTCACCTGTCCGTCCACCTATACATCCATTCCTTTACTGCGCCATCTTTTCATCTGTCCATCTCTACCTATCCATTCACTTATCCCTTTTCCCCCACTCAATCATCAACTCACTCATTCATCCACCCACTCATCTACCCATCCTTCCTTTTGCCCTTTCTTCCAATTCAATATTCATTCCTTCTTTCCCTTTTCTATTTCCCCATCTTTCGTTCTACCTTGCTCCTGCTTGTTCTTGTATTGACGCTGTATTCCATTATACTGTTAATTTTGAGTTTTTGTCTGTACATTTGCAGACGGAAGAGTCCCTTAAAGAATCCCACCCTGCTTTAGCTGCTAAAGTGGGGGGCTCACGATGCCCCTGCTTACCTGTTGCCTTTTGTCTTCCCTGCAGCCGGCTCAGTCAATCCAGTCTCCACAAAATCAAGAAACACTTGTGCCATCCCTTGACTGAGACGATTCCCTATCGGAGACTGAGCTCCAGTCCAGTGTTTCTCTCTCTCACTCCCCTTCTCCAAAGATTCCTCTCGTAGGTAGCAGTTCCATATTTGCTCACCTGCGTACCTTAAGTGGGATGGGTATGTACAGACCATGGCCCTGATTCCGAGTTTGTTGGAATCCAGGGCTTCAATCTCACCAGAAACATAATGGCAAATTGGGGTACATAATTTATCAGATGTGATAAATAGTGCCTATTACGAGTTTCTGAGGAATAATAACATGCACATTTTAATGCTTACCACGCCAAAATCTGCATGGTATAGTAAATATTGCACTCTCTTTCCCTGTTAAAGTCCGGCAGGTTTGACTTGCCAAAATTTAACGACGGGTCCGATGTTTAATGCACCATGTGATAAATACCACCCAACTTGTAACTCCGACCCCTGCACACACAGGGGATTGCGCAGTGCTTAGAAAACACTGACCACTCGTAATCAGAAAACACTGACCACTCGTAATCAGAAAACACTGACACTTGTAATCAGGGCCAGAGTGTTCCTTAGCTCATGGCGTCAAACGGCACCTCGCTGCTAAGGCCCCCTACAAGCTAGCAACTTGTGCTTCCATACAGAAGCCTAGCAGGTTACATTGGACTGGCCCCTTTTGGGCCATGCTGAGGCTGATGTGCATCATAAGCTTGGTCCACGTTAGTAGTAGCACAGTGAGCAAAAACATAGACTAGAACGCTGTCCAGAGTAAATACCAGTGGCTGAAACTAAAACAAGCTTACCAGCATCACTTTTTGTTATTTGCTGTGCAAAGCTGTAGTCAGATGGTGTCAGCTATGTATATGCAACAATAAAAAACCTGATAGATGCTGCTAGGGTCCTGGTGCTCACTTGAAACCATGTCAATATCTGCAGCATTTACATAACAATTGGCCCCTGTAGGCATCACTAAACTGGGCATGCACTTCAATACCCACGAGAAAAACAAAACGTTGGCTCGATCGGTTTGTTTCATTACCATTCTTTCTTTATGGCCTCCTCCATTGTCTGTATGAACTATAAAGAACCATAGTATATAGCTTTATCACTCCATCAAACATCCTTGTGAATAAAATAAGGACATAGTACGAAAGCATCATTCATGAATGCTATTAGCATACACTAGTGTGCCACTGGCACTATGAGCAGGTTATATAGATTTCCAGAGGCCTACCTGTAAGGTAGCCAATATAAGTTTGATCTAAGAGGGGCTCTCACCAACTGATTTCCATTGCCTTGCATGGTGCAGGCACTCTGCTAGGTCTCTGAACAATGGACCACCTCGACCTTAACTCCTGCAGGCCCTGAGATACATGAGGTGTGTTACATCAGTATTAATTCAATCCTGCAGCGACACACAGACCAGCCTAACAGAGAGGATTCTATTTGCTTCGAACAGGCAAACAATCATAGAAAAATGCTCAGCTTGCAGGCTGAACAGTAATGTCTCCTAATAATGGATAACGATACCATTACCTACTAATACGATGATGCAGCACAACATGTCTGGGGAAGGAGCGCACTATAATTCAACCAGATTTCTTGGAAATGGCTTTTATTACAATTATTGAGGCCTTTTGAAGACCAGACTATTTCAGGGAACTGAGCTTCTGATGACCTATCTGGGCAGAGTAGGCCCCCATCAGCTGCTTCTGTTCAGCACGCTTACCCTCCTTCCATCAGCTATATGAAAGTGGTAGGCTCCCATCAGCAGGCTATTGCCGACAAGTTGAGCTTCTTCTGATGGACTATCTAGACGCAGTAGACCTGCCCCCGCCCCGCTCCCCCCTCCATCATTAAACGGCTACCAGACAATTCATACTTCTTTTGATGAAGTATCAGGATATAACAAGCCTCCATGGGCAGATCATTGTTGGACAAGCCATGCTGCCACCCATGAATTATCTGGACACAGTACAGCCCTATTGGAAGACTACAATCAGACTAGTCGAACTTCCTCAACTATCTGAGCTTCCACGGATAAACTATCTGGACATGGTAGGTAAGAGTCGGCAGATTATTTCTGGTCGAGCCCAACTTCCTCTAATTTAGACACAGTAAGCCCATGTCAGCAAATTATTGGAAGAAAATCCTAACATCTTTGCATAAACTTTATGGACAGGGTAAGAACAATCGTCAGGCCATTAAGAAACAAGACAAGTTTCCTTTGATTAATTATCTGTACCTAGTAGGCCTCATCAGGTAACCTCTGCCGGACAAGCCACTCTTTCCCCATTAACTATCTGGCCATGGTAGGCTCCCATTGACAAACTAATGCAAAAATCCTAGCTTTCTCCGAAAAAATATCTGGACAAAGTTGGCCTCAATCAGCTGGCTAATGCCAAGTTTCCTCCCATGAACTTTCTGCCAATGCTAGGCCTCTCAGCCGATCATTGTACACAATGTACAGAGAAAAAGCTGCATACAATTTACCTGGACATGGTTGATCCGGATCAACTGATTACTGCCAATAAAACTAAGCATCCTACAAAACACCATATGGACAAGCTAGTCTGTGGTGGGCAAAGATGACTGCTTTCAGCACAGACGTGTGGGCGGCTAATCAGGCCTGTCAGCACAGAGCGTCCTGTCCCGGCTGACACCTTCAATCTCCCCTAATGAGCAATCCCTGGTACAGGGGCACTAAGGCTGCAAGAGTTTACTTATTTACAAACACAGTCCTGTATTTTTAGCCCTTGTCCTATTTATACACCATTCCTGTACTTTCTGAGGTCGCCTAATGGGCTGTAAATAATACACAATCTAATGCCATCGGGCTCACTTTCGACTGGCAGCGCTTTCCAGAATTAAAAATAGCCGCCTGGAGTTGAAGACAGGTCCATCCGGGCCATGGGTCTGAAATATCCTGATCTACAGCCAGGACATTGTTTATTCCATAGAGAGACAGGTCGAAGAAGAGGGGGTGGCTTATTGGTTGTCCTGTTAAGCACTATTTTTACACATAATGTTTGTCATCGCTCTCTAAGAACTTTGAAACGCCCACTTCTTTCTAAATGGTGTCACAATGCTTTACGATACTTGTACTTCTACTTACAAAGTGGAGGAAACAATATTTACAGAGGGTTTAAGAGCTTTAACACAACTCTTCTCAAGGTAGCGTTATTGGAAGTCCTCATGCCAGCCAGGGACACAATGCTCCAGCCCTGAGCTGACCTTCTGCAAAGCATTGCAACAATGACCTTCAAGCCATTTGAAGTTAACCTAGAGTAAAACTCACCCAAAGCATTCCTTTGTGAAACGCCAGTCCCGGCCTGCACTATGACCTTGATGACAGTGAGACATTTGGCACCTTAAAGTGCTGCTTTGAAGAGCAGTGGCACGTTACAGACACCAAGTGTGTGATATGAAGTACGGCACTGCTTGCAGAACTGCCACAGCAAAGCCCCTATTAGGAGAGAGGATGAAAAACCCCTCCGCTGGCACATCCGAGAGCATGGCCCAATGCCAGGTAAACCACATTCAGTATAGAAAGGTACAACTAACCAACTCTGGCTATGGTACTGGTATGTAGTGGCAGAAACCATCCCACTGTCGGAACTGTTGATTAACAAAGATGTTGACCTTCAGCACTGTCCAAAATCGACAAATGAAGCACCACCGACCGCACGCATCAAGTAAGAAATATAGAGATCTTTATGAGTGGTTACCTCGTTTTACCTACAAGCAAATACTGACTTAAAAAGAACCTCTTTGTAAATTCACTTGTTCTAGAAAGTGCTACGAATTCAGTGGTAGTATAGCTTGGGGGGGGGAGGGGGCGCACACACACATACACACTTACTTCCACCCATGCATTCACATGCAGACGTGCACCCACACCCATTCACAACACTCACTCACAAATACACATACATTAATACATACACGCACGCACGCACCTTACAGTCAATTAAAGCACGACACTTACCTGCTGCAGCTTTCGGGGAGGGACGCCTCAGAGTTCCCAGGAGGGTTGGGACTGCTGCCTCCATACCACATAGGTTACTGCAAAATTCTTTACACTAGCCTCGCCAATAACCATCTTCAAAACTATAGAAATTCCAAAGTTAGGTGACAAAGTCATCTTGGACCTAAACATTTTAACCTCACCATTTCTGCTCTGAAATCTTCACATTGGCTTCCAACTCAAACTCCTGTAGACCATGCACAAACCTTACTAGTGAAAAGGACGAGGCTGTCTTAAGGATCTAACCAAAAACAATTAACAGCATCCAGCAAGCTAAGATTGAGTTACTTATGGTCAATCATGCAGTTTGCATTTAACCAGGTCAAGAACGGGGCAAAGTGCAACATCTGTGGCTAAGGCACACACTTATTTGAAAGCTGAAATCCCAACAAAACTTAGGGTATTCAAGAAAGATATCACTGTGCTGGAAAAATGTTAGTCCATCAACGCTTTCAATGTTTGGGGAGCTCCGCCATTGGTGCACACCAATCCAACAGGGCCTGATACTATAAATACATTACAGCACTAAAATAATACTGGAACTATATCTACAACACCACAACTACAACAATACATCTACAACAACTATAGAAATACACGAAAATACTACAGCTACTTCTACAACACAAAAAAGTACTACATCACCACAACTATACTGCAAACTATTGGTTACAACACTAAACCTACAAGACTACATTTACACTAAAACACTACAAACTCAAAATACAATTGCACACTAAAACAGTAAAACACTATCACAATACTACAATACCCTACATGGGTATCAATAGGATTCAGTGCTAGAAAAACCATTAATATATTATGGTGATCTCAGATGAATTCAAGAGACTTCATAAAAAAACTCAAAAGTGTAGGCAATATCCTGTGGAGTCTCATTCTTAGGCTCTCAAATACAAACTGCTGATAGAATTAACTCTTTAATTATCTGCAAAATTTGATTTTTACTTCCTTCATCAGTAAGAAATCTGGGTAATTGAAGCAGGCTCAACAGTTAACTCCCATCTTCGTTACTGCAACACACTATATGAGTAGAAGCTTAAAAATGAATTAAGAAACTGCAAAGGGCAAATAAGCTAAGAGTCTATGTCAGGTGAGTCAATCTCTTGAACAAACTCCAGCTCTTTCTGAAAGAGTCCATTTCTGATATTCTCTCCAGGAAATGTATGAAGACATGTTTGCTTGTTGTTGTAGAGCCAAATGGAATCACAATTAGACTAGGCCCCTGTTAGACCTGTCAGCCTTATGGTCTTCCCCCAAATGTTTTGTCTTACTCTTCCGTCTTTGCTGATCTCGTTCTTGTTGGCATTAGGACTCCGTGCACTTTACTACTGTTAACCAATACTAAAGTGCATGTGCTTTCTTCTACATTAAACATCGTAACATTGGCTTACACCCAGTTTGCACATTTACTTTACTGGTAAGCCCTTAGTAAAATAGTACTACATGTACCCAGGGCCTGTACATGAAATGCTATTAGTAGGCCTGCAGCACTAAATATGCCACCCACCTAAGTAGCCTTGAAAACCTGTCTCAGGCCTGCCCCTGCAGCCTCTGTGTGGAGTTTAACCTGCCATTTCGACCTGGCAAGATAAACCTCTTGCCAGGCCTAAACTTTATTTTTTAATACATACATGTAATCCTTAGGGTAGGCCCTACGCAACCCACAGGCCAGGGTGCAGTGAACTTAAAATGTTAGACATGTACTTTAAACTTTTACATGTCCTGGTAGAGAAAAAATAGGAAATTTTTTCACTACTGCAAGTCCTATCTCTCCCATACAATAACACTGGGTTAACTTATTACATTTAATAAGTGGTAACTTTCAATTGAGAGTGGGTAGGAATAAAGAGTTTGTTTTCTAAAGCATTGTAAGTTGAAGTCCTCTTTAATAGTAAAGTCAGATTTTAAGTCAAAATTCTGAAAATGCTACAGTCTGCTGTCTGTATCTTAGGTCACATGACTAAGTGTAGCTGGCAATTGGTCTTTGTGTATTGCTACCAGACAGTGAGACAAAGGAGCATAGGTGTTGGCAGAATGGACCATCTTTGACCTGATGAGGGGAGGAGCTATCACTTACTACACTTGCACATCACAAAGGCTCTGCCTGAGCACACTCACAAAGGGTTTGACATTAGCCTACTTTGACCCCAGAAATGCTGGGGCCAGGGCAAGGAGGCATGAAATTCCAAACACCTCTGTGGGCCGAAACCTCCAGAACCTTCTCACACTTCAAAGTGGGCACTAGATATAAATAGTGAACCCTCAGACCCAATTCTTCAGTACACGTCTGGACCGTTGGAAGACTCAGAAGGACTGCTGTGCTGCTCTGCAAGAAGGACTCCTACTCTGTTGCCCTGCTGTCGCTACCCTCCTGCTTTAGTGGAAGGACTGGAACTACATCTTGAACCTAGGACCACCAGAGTGACTCCAAGGGTTAGTTGACTAGCCTCTTGATCACAGCCTCAGGGACAAAGAAGGCTCCAACCAACTTGAACCCAGCACCTGGATTCTGTCTGATGTCAGTCCTACCCCCAAGTGATGCCACCCCAATCCTGGACCCTTGGAAGTGGGCCTGAAGGTGCTCTGCCGGCTCAGCTGTGGTCCTGTGAAGCAGAACCGCCGCAGGGCACCGCATTTACTCACAGCCACTTCGGAACCGCTGCAGCATGATGCATACCTGACGCCAAACCTCGCATCGCAGCATATGCGGAACCATCATTGCGCAACGCACCCTCTATGCAGGCCTTTGCATCGCAAGTCTCCCATCAACAGCATTCATGATGAAGCAGAACTCCGCATCGCAGCCCCATAGCGTCTTCAGAACCGCTGGTGCGTGACGCACCTTCGACACAGGACTTCGCATTGCAAGCTCCTTAACTACGGCATCTTTGAAGACGACGCAGGACCTCGCATTGCAGCCTCACAGCTCCTCGGAACTGATGCTGCTCGACACATTCTTGACGCAGGATTTTGCAAAGCTTTGCAACTCGGATTTATGGTACTCTTGTTCAGCAGGCCTAGCTTGGTCCCTGTATCCAGCACACACTACATCGCGGTCGGCCTGAACTTGTGACTTTGTCCCGGGGTCCAGCGCGACCAGATAATGACAGTTGGCGCTTTGTGCTTCTAGGTACTGTTTTTGCCTAAAACTTTGAAACTGCATATCTCTGGTTCTACTGATTGGATTTTTGCCGTTTGGATCTCAAATAATTTATTAAATCTTACTTTATTTTTGTAAATTGGTGTGGGATATTTCTTGTGTTGTGTTTTCCCTTTATTACTGTTTGAACTGCTACATACATACTTTATGCATTGCCTCTAAATTAAGCCTCGCTGCTTAGTTCCAAGCTACCAGAGGGCTAAGCATAGGTTAATTTGGGGTTTACTTGTGACTTCACCCTGGCAAAGTGTGGTTTCTGCTTGAGTTTGGTTTCACCCCCTCAACCAGTAACCCAATTTTAACAACCCCACATTCTCTTGAGATTCAAGTTTCGCCCCAAAGATCAGTGTCATTCATTTTGTAGAAGCACTTAAGAAATGTAAACACAATCACAGGTCTAAAATCAGCCCTATTCATACAGCCCGGTATACCTAATGAGTTCTCCTAGTCAGAAAGTCCACCAATCAAAAGATGTTCAATTTTAAATGGCTGTGGACAGTGTACTACATCAACCACCTCTAACAGCGACTTCTTTAATGCCACATAGTTCATTGCTTTAAATGAGACAACAGGTAACTTATCAGCACTATATAAAACTCATAAATAAGGCTGTTACATTAATATTAATGCTCCTGTGGTGTACGTCCACTGTAAATCCTGTTTATGGTTTTGCAGCCACTAAGGCAAAAGAGCTACAGAGAAAGAACTGTGCGCTTGAAGCAGGCAGGTTACAAACATGGCCAGAATGAAATGAGGATAAGTAACATAATCAGAACCCTGCAAAATGTACCCACCTAAGAAGCGCTGCCCCAAGAGAAACTGTCAAAGCATCATCTTATCAGGTAAATCAATGCATTGTTGTTTTATTTTGCCCTATAACAGCGGAGTCATCCGAAAAGCGAGAACTGGGTAGAATTCTGGCCTTAACTAATGGGAATTGCAATACAAAGTATATAAAATGAGTGTGAGAAGGCAGCCATTTGACAGGGCTCTATTATGTTGGACGTATTCACAGAGCACACTTTGTGCCACTAACATGGTTCTCGCATCATCACTGGGTACTGGGGCATCCTAGCCCTGCTTTCAAGGATGTCTGCTAACTCTGGGTGGTATGATTAACTGTGGCATTATTAGTGCACTTGGGATTCTGTTGTTATTTGGAGTAGGTGTGTTTTAATAGTTGTGTTCAGTAGGTATGTGAGGCTGAAGGTCTTGTCAAAATTTATGCACTGTCTAAATTATCTTGCTTGATCACTGTTAATATATAATAATATATTTTGTTATGTGATTGAATTAACTGGGGTTATTTATAGTGTTGAGGAATCTTGATAAACAAATACTTGGTTAGCTACAACGGAAAAATAAGAATCTGGGTCATTGAAAGTTGAGTCCTATGGGTTTATCAAGAGCTCTGGGTGCAACACATTTTAACAGGGTGGGAGTTACAAAGCCTATGTATAGTCAGAGCAAAGGTCATGCAAAGCAGCACCCCAGTAGGAACTGCCTGCAGAATCATTACAATGCAACTAGACAGATCTGGCCAACACTCAACTCCTCTCACCATTTTTGAAGCACCTCTCTGTCATATACTGATCACAAGGGAGCAGAGATCTCACTTATCCCGATATTCATTTGTCTCAATATTCTGCCACAAACAAAGAACAATTTTGACTTCACCAATGTCCACATTTAACCACTCCTCTCCCTTTTCAAAGTATACCTATCTCTTGCCTTCTTTATGACAATTAAGTGATTGTGGTGTAAGGATTTACTATCTTTGCAATAGTAAATTAATATTACTCTTTTAGATTCAGGGTAAAGGAGACCTTTATGCCAAGTAATGCCAACTGTAATAGAGTATTCAAGGGGCTAGAGAAAGATGTCAGTTGAAGTCTGCTAAAGTACAGCTACTATGTGCTTGCTCTGTGTGCCTCTTCTACTCTATGATAGCAATAAAGAATGCAACTGTTCGAGGCACTTTCTGGCCTTCGGGCCTTGGTGCTTCTACTTTCTCCTTCGCCTGTAGCAAATGCCTTTATTCTCACAATACTAAATAAGAACACTACATCACTTACTGCACCGCCATAACTAATACTGTACAGGACTACAGACCTAGAACATAACTAAAAGTCTCCAACTATATAACACCAACATTGCAAGTACAACAATAACATTAGAACTTCAACTACAACCACTACACCAACACTGCTACTGTAAAATGTTACCGCAGCACTGATACAACTATGATACTATAAATATATTACAGCACTAAAATAATACTGGAACTATATCTACAACACCACAACTACAACAATACATCTACAACAACTATAGAAATACACGAAAATACTACAGCTACTTCTACAACACAAAAAAGTACTACATCACCACAACTATACTGCAAACTATTGGTTACAACACTAAACCTACAAGACTACATTTACACTAAAACACTACAAACTCAAAATACAATTGCACACTAAAACAGTAAAACACTATCACAATACTACAATACCCTACATGGGTATCAATAGGATTCAGTGCTAGAAAAACCATTAATATATTATGGTGATCTCAGATGAATTCAAGAGACTTCATAAAAAAACTCAAAAGTGTAGGCAATATCCTGTGGAGTCTCATTCTTAGGCTCTCAAATACAAACTGCTGATAGAATTAACTCTTTAATTATCTGCAAAATTTGATTTTTACTTCCTTCATCAGTAAGAAATCTGGGTAATTGAAGCAGGCTCAACAGTTAACTCCCATCTTCGTTACTGCAACACACTATATGAGTAGAAGCTTAAAAATGAATTAAGAAACTGCAAAGGGCAAATAAGCTAAGAGTCTATGTCAGGTGAGTCAATCTCTTGAACAAACTCCAGCTCTTTCTGAAAGAGTCCATTTCTGATATTCTCTCCAGGAAATGTATGAAGACATGTTTGCTTGTTGTTGTAGAGCCAAATGGAATCACAATTAGACTAGGCCCCTGTTAGACCTGTCAGCCTTATGGTCTTCCCCCAAATGTTTTGTCTTACTCTTCCGTCTTTGCTGATCTCGTTCTTGTTGGCATTAGGACTCCGTGCACTTTACTACTGTTAACCAATACTAAAGTGCATGTGCTTTCTTCTACATTAAACATCGTAACATTGGCTTACACCCAGTTTGCACATTTACTTTACTGGTAAGCCCTTAGTAAAATAGTACTACATGTACCCAGGGCCTGTACATGAAATGCTATTAGTAGGCCTGCAGCACTAAATATGCCACCCACCTAAGTAGCCTTGAAAACCTGTCTCAGGCCTGCCCCTGCAGCCTCTGTGTGGAGTTTAACCTGCCATTTCGACCTGGCAAGATAAACCTCTTGCCAGGCCTAAACTTTATTTTTTAATACATACATGTAATCCTTAGGGTAGGCCCTACGCAACCCACAGGCCAGGGTGCAGTGAACTTAAAATGTTAGACATGTACTTTAAACTTTTACATGTCCTGGTAGAGAAAAAATAGGAAATTTTTTCACTACTGCAAGTCCTATCTCTCCCATACAATAACACTGGGTTAACTTATTACATTTAATAAGTGGTAACTTTCAATTGAGAGTGGGTAGGAATAAAGAGTTTGTTTTCTAAAGCATTGTAAGTTGAAGTCCTCTTTAATAGTAAAGTCAGATTTTAAGTCAAAATTCTGAAAATGCTACAGTCTGCTGTCTGTATCTTAGGTCACATGACTAAGTGTAGCTGGCAATTGGTCTTTGTGTATTGCTACCAGACAGTGAGACAAAGGAGCATAGGTGTTGGCAGAATGGACCATCTTTGACCTGATGAGGGGAGGAGCTATCACTTACTACACTTGCACATCACAAAGGCTCTGCCTGAGCACACTCACAAAGGGTTTGACATTAGCCTACTTTGACCCCAGAAATGCTGGGGCCAGGGCAAGGAGGCATGAAATTCCAAACACCTCTGTGGGCCGAAACCTCCAGAACCTTCTCACACTTCAAAGTGGGCACTAGATATAAATAGTGAACCCTCAGACCCAATTCTTCAGTACACGTCTGGACCGTTGGAAGACTCAGAAGGACTGCTGTGCTGCTCTGCAAGAAGGACTCCTACTCTGTTGCCCTGCTGTCGCTACCCTCCTGCTTTAGTGGAAGGACTGGAACTACATCTTGAACCTAGGACCACCAGAGTGACTCCAAGGGTTAGTTGACTAGCCTCTTGATCACAGCCTCAGGGACAAAGAAGGCTCCAACCAACTTGAACCCAGCACCTGGATTCTGTCTGCTGTCAGTCCTACCCCCAAGTGATGCCACCCCAATCCTGGACCCTTGGAAGTGGGCCTGAAGGTGCTCTGCCGGCTCAGCTGTGGTCCTGTGAAGCAGAACCGCCGCAGGGCACCGCATTTACTCACAGCCACTTCGGAACCGCTGCAGCATGATGCATACCTGACGCCAAACCTCGCATCGCAGCATATGCGGAACCATCATTGCGCAACGCACCCTCTATGCAGGCCTTTGCATCGCAAGTCTCCCATCAACAGCATTCATGATGAAGCAGAACTCCGCATCGCAGCCCCATAGCGTCTTCAGAACCGCTGGTGCGTGACGCACCTTCGACACAGGACTTCGCATTGCAAGCTCCTTAACTACGGCATCTTTGAAGACGACGCAGGACCTCGCATTGCAGCCTCACAGCTCCTCGGAACTGATGCTGCTCGACACATTCTTGACGCAGGATTTTGCAAAGCTTTGCAACTCGGATTTATGGTACTCTTGTTCAGCAGGCCTAGCTTGGTCCCTGTATCCAGCACACACTACATCGCGGTCGGCCTGAACTTGTGACTTTGTCCCGGGGTCCAGCGCGACCAGATAATGACAGTTGGCGCTTTGTGCTTCTAGGTACTGTTTTTGCCTAAAACTTTGAAACTGCATATCTCTGGTTCTACTGATTGGATTTTTGCCGTTTGGATCTCAAATAATTTATTAAATCTTACTTTATTTTTGTAAATTGGTGTGGGATATTTCTTGTGTTGTGTTTTCCCTTTATTACTGTTTGAACTGCTACATACATACTTTATGCATTGCCTCTAAATTAAGCCTCGCTGCTTAGTTCCAAGCTACCAGAGGGCTAAGCATAGGTTAATTTGGGGTTTACTTGTGACTTCACCCTGGCAAAGTGTGGTTTCTGCTTGAGTTTGGTTTCACCCCCTCAACCAGTAACCCAATTTTAACAACCCCACATTCTCTTGAGATTCAAGTTTCGCCCCAAAGATCAGTGTCATTCATTTTGTAGAAGCACTTAAGAAATGTAAACACAATCACAGGTCTAAAATCAGCCCTATTCATACAGCCCGGTATACCTAATGAGTTCTCCTAGTCAGAAAGTCCACCAATCAAAAGATGTTCAATTTTAAATGGCTGTGGACAGTGTACTACATCAACCACCTCTAACAGCGACTTCTTTAATGCCACATAGTTCATTGCTTTAAATGAGACAACAGGTAACTTATCAGCACTATATAAAACTCATAAATAAGGCTGTTACATTAATATTAATGCTCCTGTGGTGTACGTCCACTGTAAATCCTGTTTATGGTTTTGCAGCCACTAAGGCAAAAGAGCTACAGAGAAAGAACTGTGCGCTTGAAGCAGGCAGGTTACAAACATGGCCAGAATGAAATGAGGATAAGTAACATAATCAGAACCCTGCAAAATGTACCCACCTAAGAAGCGCTGCCCCAAGAGAAACTGTCAAAGCATCATCTTATCAGGTAAATCAATGCATTGTTGTTTTATTTTGCCCTATAACAGCGGAGTCATCCGAAAAGCGAGAACTGGGTAGAATTCTGGCCTTAACTAATGGGAATTGCAATACAAAGTATATAAAATGAGTGTGAGAAGGCAGCCATTTGACAGGGCTCTATTATGTTGGACGTATTCACAGAGCACACTTTGTGCCACTAACATGGTTCTCGCATCATCACTGGGTACTGGGGCATCCTAGCCCTGCTTTCAAGGATGTCTGCTAACTCTGGGTGGTATGATTAACTGTGGCATTATTAGTGCACTTGGGATTCTGTTGTTATTTGGAGTAGGTGTGTTTTAATAGTTGTGTTCAGTAGGTATGTGAGGCTGAAGGTCTTGTCAAAATTTATGCACTGTCTAAATTATCTTGCTTGATCACTGTTAATATATAATAATATATTTTGTTATGTGATTGAATTAACTGGGGTTATTTATAGTGTTGAGGAATCTTGATAAACAAATACTTGGTTAGCTACAACGGAAAAATAAGAATCTGGGTCATTGAAAGTTGAGTCCTATGGGTTTATCAAGAGCTCTGGGTGCAACACATTTTAACAGGGTGGGAGTTACAAAGCCTATGTATAGTCAGAGCAAAGGTCGTGCAAAGCAGCACCCCAGTAGGAACTGCCTGCAGAATCATTACAATGCAACTAGACAGATCTGGCCAACACTCAACTCCTCTCACCATTTTTGAAGCACCTCTCTGTCATATACTGATCACAAGGGAGCAGAGATCTCACTTATCCCGATATTCATTTGTCTCAATATTCTGCCACAAACAAAGAACAATTTTGACTTCACCAATGTCCACATTTAACCACTCCTCTCCCTTTTCAAAGTATACCTATCTCTTGCCTTCTTTATGACAATTAAGTGATTGTGGTGTAAGGATTTACTATCTTTGCAATAGTAAATTAATATTACTCTTTTTTAGATTCAGGGTAAAGGAGACCTTTATGCCAAGTAATGCCAACTGTAATAGAGTATTCAAGGGGCTAGAGAAAGATGTCAGTTGAAGTCTGCTAAAGTACAGCTACTATGTGCTTGCTCTGTGTGCCTCTTCTACTCTATGATAGCAATAAAGAATGCAACTGTTCGAGGCACTTTCTGGCCTTCGGGCCTTGGTGCTTCTACTTTCTCCTTCGCCTGTAGCAAATGCCTTTATTCTCACAATACTAAATAAGAACACTACATCACTTACTGCACCGCCATAACTAATACTCTACAGGACTACAGACCTAGAACATAACTAAAAGTCTCCAACTATATAACACCAACATTGCAAGTACAACAATAACATTAGAACTTCAACTACAACCACTACACCAACACTGCTACTGTAAAATGTTACCGCAGCACTGATACAACTATGATACTATAAATATATTACAGCACTAAAATAATACTGGAACTATATCTACAACACCACAACTACAACAATACATCTACAACAACTATAGAAATACACGAAAATACTACAGCTACTTCTACAACACAAAAAAGTACTACATCACCACAACTATACTGCAAACTATTGGTTACAACACTAAACCTACAAGACTACATTTACACTAAAACACTACAAACTCAAAATATAATTGCACACTAAAACAGTAAAACACTATCACAATACTACAATACCCTACATGGCTCCTACTACAATAGTACATCAACAACCACAACCTATTAGATGTATACCCTGACATCCTGCAGTAAGTGAATGAATGGTTCCCTTGGATCATGTCTGGCCAGACTCAAGCACACTAAATTAATGAGTAAGTGTAAAAAGTTAGAACGATTGAATGTGTTAGATGTGTTTATATAGCGCTGAATAGCATGGTTAAGCAGTTTATAAAAACCTTTAATGTTTGGCAGAAAAGGGAACCAAGGCAAATACAGTAAAAGTGAATTTCCTATGATTACACAACTTGCTTGGATGGGATGATCCACATAAGAAATCAAGTCTTCTGGTTTAGTTGGCATCTTAGTTACAAGACATCCTCTTCTCCAGGTCTCCATTGATTTATAACTGATGGCAGATATGAACAAAAATACACAAATGACAGATAAAAGTGCCCTCACATGTTGCAGTCGCAAAGGTAACTTGCTCTAAGAGGCTGGAGCCTAAAAATGTGATGTCTTGGCTATCTACCGAGCTCATATACTTAATGTGGTCCAATCAAATGAATTATTTCTGAAGGATAAAGTATAGTCTTTCCAAAATCCCACAAAAACACACCAGCAGGTGTGCATTAGATTTGGCAAGAAAGTCTGTAACATGCACCTGCTCTGTCTGTTCAATGAGGTTATTTAGCTTTTAGAAATCATTTTAAGAGCTTGCACCTGATGAAGAAAATTTGACAAACAAATCACGGCTTCCTTGGTAAATACATTTAAACTAAGGTTGTGCAAAAATGTACATTTTTTTCCTAGCACCCATCCTTGCGGTTTAAGCTTTCCCCACATAGCAACAATTTATGTCACACAAGGTAAACTTTCAGTGAAATATTGTGCATATATATTTAACATTGTTCGTATAAAAACTAATCAAAAGTCAAATGTAAAGAGAAAATGGCTGCATACAATTTCCATCGTGGCTGTGTTTGATCAGAATAACATTTATCACATGAAGGTGATGGAAAAAAATATTTCAAGGGTGTAAAGTGAACTTAAACCAGTAAACTTAGCAAACTTCACGAAGGCCGAAAATAGGCACCTTTTCATAACTTAGCCTGCCTTAAAAAAAGAATTAAAAAAAATACACACCATTAGTTAAAAGCGGGTACTAGACACAAGCCAGTGGCAATAAGGGTGAATAATGCAGCAATCATTCATTAGCTGACATACCACTTACTGTCAAGGGGAGGGCTGCCAGAGAGATGCCATTGTTTTCTGGTGACCACATACACAGGAGGCTGAGCTTGGCCCATGACATGCCTCACTGCTTGTACAATCGTTCAAATGAAGCAGCTGATGGCTTGCCAAGAGGGCAGCAGGAGCATGACGAGGACAGCGCTTTTGGAATACAGCGTAATAGCTAGCTAGCCAGAAAGGCCATAGCAGTCCATATAGTCACCCTCCGCAAATTATATAAAGAGAAAGGAACACAACGACTAGGTCATCCATCAGCAAACGTTTTCTAAGTATATTGTAGAATTCTATTTCTATTATTTATATAAAGCACAACGCACGCCAGAGCTTGAAATATGTGTTTTAAAAGGATGGAGTAATAGGTAAAAATCTTAGTTAAAATGGGAGTTTATTCCACTCTTTTGCAGAGGTGTAAGAAAAAGCACAACTGCTAAAAGAGACTGTCCGGAACTCAGGGATGGAGAGAAAAAACTTGCCTGTGGAACGAAAATGTA
The DNA here is from genome assembly GCA_963921515.1 of Calotriton arnoldi. Lineage (NCBI taxonomy): Eukaryota > Metazoa > Chordata > Amphibia > Caudata > Salamandridae > Calotriton > Calotriton arnoldi. Next base: position 556,100 of record CAWUFW010006863.1, read on the forward strand.
AACAAGGAGTATATTGAAACTGTATAATAGGAGGTGATATGTGGTGCGCAATCCAGTGCACGATGACCACAGACTTAAACAGAATCCTGTATTTTAGTGCAGGAGTTATGCGATTTGTGAAAGATTTAGCAATCAACTGGGCAGCAGCATTTTGGTTCAGCTGGAGCTTTCTGATAGACTTAAGCGGTAGGACCGGATGTATGACGTATTCACGCATGCTTTTACAACACATTCCTGTACAACGCGGGCAATACAACTAACACGTCGTTACCACGCGTTCCATTACATCGCAAGTCATTACAACGACTTGCTTTAGGGAACGCATTGTTGGATTTTAAATCCAACACCTTCCCTACTGTTGCACAGACTGGAGTTGGAATGGTAAAAATATACTATTCCAGTCTGTGCAACAGTAGGGAAGGTGTTGGATTTAAAATCCAACAATGCGATCCCTAAAGCAAGTCGTTGTAATGACTTGCTTTGTAATGGAACGCGTGGTAACAACACGTTCGTTGTAGTGCCTGCGTTGTAATGGCACTGCGTAGTTCTATCTGCGTTGTAGACGCTGTTTCCCGGTAGGACCAGATAACAGAAATTGGCGTATTCAAGACGTGACTGTACCAAGGTAGCTATGACTTTGAATCAAACAAACCTTTATTCGACCTGTTTAGGCCATAAAAACACTGTATGAATAAACATACAGTATTAATAAGTTAGCAATTGATAAAATACTCAGGTATCATGATATACACTTATAAAAGGAGAATAACATCAGTCAGAAAACTCTCAGATGTTAAATTGGCAGCTAACATGGTTAAAACAATTAATATATCTTATCACAGTAATCCTCCTTTAACCAAGGACTTCACTATCATAAAATTCATGTGATGGGCAGCTGGTAAGTGGTGTTTATAAAAATATAACATAAAAACGAGCCAATAAAGAATAGGGTTGTCAAGGTTACACATCCAGTGAATTTCTAGTTCTAATTGCAGATTTAAACAAGCATTGGCATAGCCAATAGGTCTCGCCTTTGGGACCTTATAAGTGTTTAGCCAGAGATATTGGCAATGTTTTTAAGGTATGTTGTAGAGCAATGTAGCTGCTGTGTTTAGTACTGTAATTAGTCTTTTCAATACTGGCCACAGAGAAAAGCAGTTCATAGCAGAATGCTGCAATGCTAGCGACAGCAAATAGACAAGAGTGGAATATGTATGTGGTCAAACTGTCTGACTCCGCTCCCTCCAGCAGCGTTAAGCAGCATCTTGCACTTTGACGGTGAAAGTGTAAGATGCTGCTTAAGGCTGCTGGAGAGACCGGAAACAGTGGCTTGCGCTCCTGTTTGATTAATAACATGAACAGCCCCATGGAGTGTACGGATTGCTGCTTTTTACCAACTTCCACGTACCTCGCCGGCCATGGTCTACACACTAGTAATGCTCCGGAAGTGGAAGCATAGTGTGCCATGGTATACACACGGGTAATGCTCCGGAAGTAAAAGCCTAGTGTGCCATGGTATACACACGGTAATGCTCCGGAAGTGGAAGCGTAGTACCCATGGTTTACACATGGGTAATGCTCCGGAAGTAAAAGCCTAGTGTGCCATGGTATACACACCGGTAATGCTCCGGAAGTGGAAGCGTAGTGTGTCATGGTATAGACACTGGTAATGCTCCGGAAGTGGAAGCGTAGTGTGCCATGGTATACACACCGGTAATGCTCCGCAAGTAAAAGCCTAGTGTGCCTTGGTATACACACCGGTAATGCTATGGAATTGGAAGCATAGTGTCCATGAAGTATACACACCGGTAATGCTCCGGAAGTGGAAGCGTAGTGTGCCATGGTATACACACCGGTAATGCTCCGGAAGAGGAAGCATAGTGTGCCATGGTATACACACAGGTAATGCTCCGGAAGTAAATACCTAGTGTGTCATGGTATACACACCGGTAATGCTCCGGAAGTGGAAGCGTAGTGTCCATGGTATACACACCTGTAATGCTCCGGAAGTGGAAGCGTAGTGTGCCATGGTATACACACCGGTAATGCTCTGGAATTGGAAGCACAGTGTCCATCGTATACACACCGGTAATGCTCCAGAAGTGGAAGCATAGTGTGCCATGGTATACACACTGGTAATACTCCGGAATTAAAAGCCTAGTGTACCACGGTATACACCGGTAATGCTCCGGAATTGGAAGCATAGTGTCCATGGCATACACACCGGTAATGCTCCCGAAGTGGAAGCGTAGTGTGCCATTGTATACACACCGGTAATGCTCCGGAAGTGGAAGCATAGTGTGCCATGGTATACACACGGGTAATGCTCCGGAATTAAATGCCTAGTGTGTCATGGTATACACACCGGTAATGCTCCGGAAGTGGAAGCGTAGTCTCCATGGTATACACACCTTTAATGCTCCGGAAGTGGAAGTGTAGTGTGCCATGGTATACACACCGGTAATACTCAGGAAGTAAAAGTGTATTGTACCATGGTATACACCGGTAATGCTCCGGAATTGGAAGCATAGTGTCCATGGTATACACACCGGTAATGCTCCGGAAGTGGAAGCGTAGTGTGCCATGGTATACACACCGGTAATGCTCCAGAATTGAAAGCATAGTGTCCATGATATACACACCGGTAATGCTCCAAAAGTAGAAGCGTAGTGTGCCATGGTATACACACCGGTAATGCTCCAGAAGTGGAAGCATAGTGTGCCATGGTATACACACCGGTAATACTCCGGAAGTAAAAGCCTAGTGTACCATGGTATACACCGGTAATGCTCCGGAATTGGAAGCATAGTGTCCATGGTATACACACCGGTAACGCTCCGGAAGTGGAAGCGTAGTGTGCCATGGTATACACACGGGTAATGCTCCGGAAGTAAATGCCTAGTGTGCCATGGTATACACACCGGTAATGCTCCGGAAGTGGAAGCGTAGTGTCCATGGTATACACACCGGTAATGCTCCGGAACTGGAAGCATAGTGTGCTATGGTAAACACACCAGTAATGCTCCGGAAGTGAGTCATTTTTAGTAATCGGAAGTGGAAGAGTAGTGTGCTATGGTAAACACACTGGTAATGCTCCAAAAGTAGAAGCGTAGTGTGCCATGGTATACACACCGGTAATGCTCCAGAAGTGGAAGCGTAGTGTGCCATGGTGAACACACCGGTAAAACTCTGGAAGTAAAAGCCTAGTGTACCATGGTATACACCGGTAATGTTCCGGAATAGGAAGCATAGTGTGCCATGGTAAACACACTGGTAGTACTCCGGAATTAAAAGTCTAGTGTACCATGGTATACACGGGTAATGCTCCGGAATTGGAAGCATAGTGTCCATGGTATACACACCGGTAATGCTCCGGAACTGGAAGCGTAGTGTGCCATGGTAAACACACCGGTAATGCTCTGGAAGTGGAGCATTTCCAGTAATTGGAAGTGGAAGCGTAGTGTGCTATGGTATGCACACCGGTAATGCTTCAGAAGCATAGTGTGCCATGTTAAACACACCGGTAATGCTCCGTAAGTGGAACCGTAATGTGCCATGATAAACACAACGGTAATGCTCCAGAAATGGAAATGTAGTGTGCCATGGTAAACACACCGGTAATGTTCTGGAAGTGGAAGCGTAATGGCCATGGTATACACACCGGTAATGCTCCAAAAGTAGAAGCGTAGGGTGCCATGATAGACACACCGGTAATGCTCCGGAAGTGAAAGCCTAGTGTGCCATGGTATACACACGGGTAATGCTGCAGAAGTGGAAGCGTAGTGTGCTATGGTATACACAGTGGTAATGTTCCGGAAGTGGAAGCGTAGTGTCCATGGTATACACACCGGCAATGCTCCGGAAGTGGAAGTGTAGTGTGCCATGGTATACACACCGGTAATGCTCTGGAATTGGAAGCACAGTGTCCATGGTATACACACCGGTAATGCTCCAGAAGTGGAAGCATAGTGTGCCACGGTATACACACCGGTAATACTCCGGAAGTAAAAGCCTAGTGTACCATGGTATACACCGGTAATGCTCCGGAATTGGAAGCATTGTGTCCATGGTATACACACCGGCAATGCTCCGGAAGTGGAAGCGTAGTGTGCCATGGTATACACACCGGTAATGCTCCGTAAGTGGAAGCATAGTGTGCCATGGTATACACACGGGTAATGCTCTGGAAGTAAATGCCTAGTGTGCCATGGTATACACACCGGTACTGCTCCGGAAGTGGAAGCGTAGTGTCCATGGTATACACACCGATAATGCTCCGGAAGTGGAAGCGTAGTATGCCATGGTATACACACTGGTAATGCTCCGGAACTGGAAGCGTAGTGTGCCATGGTAAACACACCGGTAATGCTCTGGAAGTGGAGCATTTCCAGTAATCGGAAGTGGAAGCGGAGTGTGCTATGGTATGCACACCGGTAATGCTTCAGAAGCATAGTGTGCCATGGTAAAGGCACCGGTAACGCTTCGGAAGTGGAAACGTAATGTGCCATGATAAACACAACGGTAATGCTCCAAAAATGGAAATGTAGTGTGCCATGGTAAACACACCGGTAATGTTCCGGAAGTGGAAGCGTAATGGCCATGGTATACACACCAGTAATGTTCCAAAAGTAGAAGCGTAGCGTGCCATGATATACACACCGGTAATGCTCTGGAAGTGGAAGCGTAGTGTGCCATGGTATACACACGGGTAATGCTCCAGAACTAAAAGCCTAGTGTACCATGGTATACACTGGTAATGCTCCGGAAGTGGAAGCGTAGTGTGCCATGGTAAACACACCGGTAATGCTCCAAAAGTAGAAGCGTAGTGTGCCATGGTGGTATACACACTGGTAATGCTCTGGAAGTGGAAGCGTAGTGTCCATAGTATACACACTGGTAATGCTCCGGAAGTGGAAGCGTAGTGTGCCATGGTATACACAGCGGTAATGCTCCGGAAGTGGAAGCGCCGTGTCCATGGTATACACATGGGTAATGCTCCGGCAGTAAAAGCCTAGTGTGCCATGGTATACGCACCGGTAATGCTCCGGAAGTGGAAGCGTAGTGTGCCATGGTATACACAGCGGTAATGCTCCGGAAGTGGAAGCGCCGTGTCCATGGTATACACACCGGTAATGCTCCAAAAGTAGAAGCGTAGTGTGCCATGGTGGTATACACAATGGTAATGCTCTGGAAGTGGAAGCGTAGTGTCCATGGTATACACACTGGTAATGCTCCGGAATTGGAAGCGTAGTGTGCCATGGTATACACACCGGTAATGATACGGAAGTGGAAGCGTTGTGTCCATAGTATACACATGGGTAATGCTCCGGCAGTAAAAGCCTAGTGTGCCATGGTATACGCACCGGTAATGCTCCGGAAGTGGAAGCGTAGTGTGCCATGGTATACACACCGGTAATGCTCCGGAATTGGAAGCATAGTGTCCATGGTATACACACCGGTAATGCTCCGGAATTGGAAGCATAGTGTCCATGGTATACACACGGGTAATGCTCCAGAACTAAAAGCCTAGTGTACCATGGTATACACTGGTAATGCTCCGGAAGTGGAAGCGTAGTGTGCCATGGTAAACACACCGGTAATGCTCCAAAAGTAGAAGCGTAGTGTGCCATGGTGGTATACACACTGGTAATGCTCTGGAAGTGGAAGCGTAGTGTCCATAGTATACACACTGGTAATGCTCCGGAAGTGGAAGCGTAGTGTGCCATGGTATACACAGCGGTAATGCTCCGGAAGTGGAAGCGCCGTGTCCATGGTATACACATGGGTAATGCTCCGGCAGTAAAAGCCTAGTGTGCCATGGTATACGCACCGGTAATGCTCCGGAAGTGGAAGCGTAGTGTGCCATGGTATACACAGCGGTAATGCTCCGGAAGTGGAAGCGCCGTGTCCATGGTATACACACCGGTAATGCTCCAAAAGTAGAAGCGTAGTGTGCCATGGTGGTATACACAATGGTAATGCTCTGGAAGTGGAAGCGTAGTGTCCATGGTATACACACTGGTAATGCTCCGGAATTGGAAGCGTAGTGTGCCATGGTATACACACCGGTAATGATACGGAAGTGGAAGCGTTGTGTCCATAGTATACACATGGGTAATGCTCCGGCAGTAAAAGCCTAGTGTGCCATGGTATACGCACCGGTAATGCTCCGGAAGTGGAAGCGTAGTGTGCCATGGTATACACACCGGTAATGCTCCGGAATTGGAAGCATAGTGTCCATGGTATACACACCGGTAATGCTCCGGAAGTGCGGCGGTCTGCTAAGCTGACATGACTATGCCTGCCTTGCAGGTGTGCGCTGCCTTTTTAGACGACGACTTTTAATTAAATAACGGGCGACTTTTAATTAAATAACGTGCTTGCAATCAAATAAACCAATTGGCATAGCCAATAGGTCTCGCCTTTGGGACCTTATGTGTTTAGCCAGAACTTTTGGCTATGTTGTAGAGCATTGTGGCTGCTGTGCATCATGTTGAAAAGTTATAATAAAAAGTGTTAAGCATTTTTGTTACCTTTATACAAACCAAGACGACATTATATACAACTGAACAACCTGATTAAAAAAAGATTTTAACTTAAAAAATGTCTTCTAGTTTTTTTGTACTTGCACTGCTAGCAACTTCTTCCTGCCTGTTCTCATGCTTGTTTGTTATAATTTTTTTTGTTATGGGGGAGTGGGACATAAATAACGGGGGAGTGGAGGTTGGAAAACAGTAATTTAATTAGAACACGAGTAGTGGACGGACACTAGGGGAGAATCAACAGATGCCAGATTCCGAGGGCAGACTGACGTGATGCTTAGGTGATGTTTAGGTGATGATTAGGTGATGCTTAGGTGGTGCGCTGATGCAAAATGGTGGTGGTGAATGATGTTTGTTGCTCAGGTGGTGCCACTATATGGTGTGGATTGAAGGTACGTTGTGGATTGTGGAGTTGAAATATGTTGTTTGGTGTGTAATTATGTGGTGTGTATTGGAAATGTGTGGAGTTGAATTGTGTGGCCTGGAACTGTGGTGTTGAGTGAAATTATGCTTAGTGAAATTGTGTCATGGTGTGTAGTGCATTTATGTTGATTGGTGGTATGTGGCACAGAGTGCATTTATGTGGAGTGTATTTATGTTGCATTGAGTAGAGTGCAATTATGTGGCGTGTAATTGTGTGGCACTGAGTGGTATTATGTGGAGTGTATTTATGTTGCATTGAGTAGAGTGTAATTATGTGGCGTGTAATTATGTGGTACTCAGTGGTATGTGGAGTGTATTTATGTTGCATTGAGTAGAGTGTAATTATGTGGCGTGTAACTATGTTGCACTGAGTGGTATTTTGTGGAGTGTATTTATGTTTTATTGAGTAGAGTGTAATTATGTGGCGTGTAATTATGTGGCACAGTGGTATTATGTGGAGTGTATTTATGTTGCATTGAATAGAGTGTAATTATGTGACGTGTAATTATGTGGTACTGAGTGGTATTATGTTGAGTGTATTTATGTTGCATTGAGTAGAGTGTAAATATGTGGCGTGTAATTATGTGGCACTGAGTGGTATTATATGGAGTGTATTCATGTTGCATTGAGTAGAGTGTAATTATGACGTGTAATTATGTGGCACTGAGTGGTATTATGTGGAGTGTATTTATGTTGCATTGAGTAGAGTGTAAATACGTGGTGTGTAATTATGTGGTACTGAGTGGTATTATGTGGAGTGTATTTATATTGCATTGAGTAGAGTGTAATTACGTGGCGTGTTATTACGTGGCACTAAGTGGTATTATGTGGAGTGTATTTATGTTGCATTGAGTAGAGTGTAATTATGTGGTGTGTAATTATGTGGCACTGAGTGGTATTATGTGGAGTGTATGTTGCATTCAGTAGAGTGTAATTATGTGGCACTGAGTGGTATTATTTGGAGTGTATGTTGCATTGAGTGCAGTGTAATTATGTAGCATATAATTATGTGGCAGTGAGTGGTATTATGTGGAGTGTATTTATGTTGCATTGAGTAAAGTGTAATTATGTGGCGTGTAATTATGTGGCACTGAGTGGCATTATATGGAGTGTATATATGTTGCATTGAGTAGAGTGTAATTATGTGGTGTGTAATTATGTGGCACTGAGTGGTATTATGTGGAGTGTATTAATGTTGCATTGAATAGAGTGTAATTGTGACGTGTGATTATGTGGTACTGAGTGGTATGTGGAGTGTATTTATATTGCATTGAGTAGAGTGTAATTATGTGGCGTGCTATTATGTGGCGCTGAGTGGTATTATGTGGAGTGTATTTATGTTGCATTGAGTAGAGTGTAATTATGTGGCCTGTAATTATGTGGCACTGAGTGGTATTATGTGGAGTGTATGTTGCACTCAGTAGAGTGTAATTATGTGGCGTGTAATTATGTGGCACTGAGTGGTATTATTTGGAGTGTATGTTGCATTGAGTGCAGTGTAATTATGTAGCATATAATTATGTGGTACTGAGTGGTATTATGTGGAGTGTATTTATGTTGCATTGAGTAGAGTGTAATTATGTGGCGTGTAACTATGTCGCAGTGAGTGGTATTTTGTGGAGTGTATTTATGTTGCATTGAGTAGAGTGTAATTATGTGGAAGTGGAAGCGTCTTGTCCATGGTATACACATGGGTAATGCTCCAGCAGTAAAAGCCTATTGTGCCATGGTATACGCAGCGGTAATTCTCCTGAAGTGGAAGCCTAGTGTGCCATGGTATACACACGGGTAATGCTCCGGAAGTGGAAGCGTAGTGTGCCATGGTAAACACACCGGTAATGCTCCAAAAGTAGAAGCGTAGTGTGCCATGGTGGTATACACACTGGTAATGCTCCGGAAGTGGAAGCGTAGTGTCCATGGTATACACACTGGTAATGCTCCGGAAGTGGAAGCGTAGTGTGCCATGGTATACACACCGGTAATGCTCCGGAAGTGGAAGCGTCCTGTCCATGGTATACACATGGGTAATGCTCCGGCAGTAAAAGCCTAGTGTGCCATGGTATACGCACCGGTAATGCTCCGGAAGTGGAAGCGTAGTGTGTCATGGTATACACACCGGTAATGCTCCGGAATTGGAAGCGTAGTGTGTCATGGTATACACACCGGTAATGCTCCGGAATTGGAAGCATAGTGTCCATGGTATACACACCGGTAATGCTCCGGAATTGGAAGCATAGTGTCCATGGTATACACACCGGTAATGCTCCGGAAGTGCGGCGGTCTGCTAAGCTGACATGACTATGCCTGCCTTGCAGGCGTGCGCTGCCTTTTTAGACGACGACTTTTAATTAAATAAGGTGCTTGCAATCAAATAAACCAATGGGAGATAGCGTGACAAATTAAAAAGTGCGAGAAACAAATAAAGGAGTGAACATGAAAAAGAACAATCAAATAAACCAATGGGAGATAGCGTGACAAATTAAAAAGTGCGAGAAACAAATAAACGAGTGAACATGAAAAAGAACCACAGACAAGTGTGGAAGACAAGCATGTGCGGCCGCGAAAGTGAAAGCGACTATGTTTAATTTGTAACATGATCCATGACAAGGGAGGAATGCAGCTGGCAACCTGCGCGCCGCTGCTCGCTCCCGACAGCTGGAGGCCGTGGGAGTGAACATTTAGAGAAAAGGTGGGACATGCACCCGCCTTTGGCCAATTGCGTGCTTTCATTTTTGAAAGCCACATGCAAAGGCCAATAGAATGTGTGGAAGTTGAAAAACCACACGGATAAGTTTCGGGGAAGTCTGGAGTGATTCCAAGAGGCCTCCCCATAGAGCAGCGCATGCTCGACCTAAAAAGGAACTAACAGAAAAACGTATTTCAGGGAAACTCAATAATTGTAGATGAAACAGCGTTTTTCTACACCTGCGATGCACTAAATTCTTTGGTATAGGTTTCAGAAATTGCGTACGTGAAAAATTATAAAAACTGCAGAAAAAAGTAAAGAGCAACGATTGGTCAGTTGTGTTATCACATGGGCTAGGCAATGATGCGTCCCCCGACAGATCAAACACTCTGTTAAAATACAAAAGTCACCAGATCGTTCCAGCTCTGAAACGGAAAAGAATGGATCTCTTCCAAAGTGTAAGGTCTAATGTTAAATAAGTAGCATGTTCCACTGATGCTAGAGATCTATAATAAGCCATCACTGTTTGTTTGGATAATTCAGTTTTCAATATTGCCTCCTCGCAGTGCTCCAGAAAGATGGATTTGACCCTTAATGTGTCCTCTTTGTCAATATTTCTAGGATCCGTAAACAGAGAGGATAGCCCCAAAGCATCAAGCGTTTTAGAAATGTAGCTCAACCACAGGATAGAAGAACCCTTCTCCAAGCAGAGGCAATCCAAGATTAGGTCCCTACAAAGTGACACCTCCGGGTTAGCCCATACACTGACCAACAGCAAAAGGGAAGCAAGATGAACCTGGTCTGCAATATAGCCTTGTTTTTAGCTCTGAGTAGATAATAAAACTGGGGGTGGACAGCGGGTGGTACAATAGCCTTTGCAAATACGATTTTCCTCAGCTTGAAGAAAAGAAGTACTATAAAAGCTGCATATCCCTGCCCCATATATAGCAGAAGTAACACACTGGGCATTATACACTTTCAAAAGAGGGGAAATAGTCCCTTTTCCCCTAGGTCTAGAAATATTGCATATTGCTCCTGCTGATTTACTAAGATTGAGGCAGGAACTATTTAGTTAAGAGCGCCAGGACCCCAAGGACCTACAAGTTACTCCTACGTGACTAAAATCGCTAACGCTAGTGAGTGGCTGCCCGTTAATAGTGAGTCTGGTTAGCCTAGTTTTACCAGGCCAGCAAGCCATAATGAGAGACTTTCCATAGTTGGTCACTAGGTCCAGGCCACTGACAAAAGAGGCAAAGTGACGTGTGGGCCAGGAGGACTACGTCATCAGCATAGAATAACACGGGCACTTTTGTGACTGCGATCCTTGGGGTGTCTACCAGATTTGAAGTCAGGTATGTGCGTAAACCGTTGATGTAAAGAATGAAAAGTAGGGGAGCCAAAATACACCCTTGGCGCAACCCCCCCACCCCCTCCGCTTTAAAGAAAATTATGAGGACATTTCACCATTAACACTCAAATGTACTTTTGCTGCTAAATCTGCATGCACAGAATGCAAGAAGTTCACAAGAGAAAGTTCCACCCCTAAATCCAGTAATATCAACCACAGCTTGGTCCAGTTCACTGAATCAAATGCAGTGGACAGGTCCATAAAGGCCAGGTACAAAGGGCAATGCCTGACGTGAGTATATTTACTATCAAACTCAAAATCAAGCATTGCTCCACCGTACCCAGACCTGAACGAAATCCAAATTGAAAAGGGGAAAGAACATCGTTGCATCGAGCCCATAAAACAAGATGATTGTAAATCGCTCACTCTATGATTTTAATTGTGCTATCGAGGAGTGATATGGGTCAATAGCATTTTGGAGACGAGCGATCTCCCTTTTTGAATATTGAGACAATGGAAGATATGGTACAAGAGCGACGGATGTTTGAATTAAGGAAGCTATTGAAGACATTTGTAATCAGTGGTCCCTATAGATCGAGCCTACATTTTATAAGGTCAATTGGGACCCAGTCAGGGCCTGGTGCTTTCCTGCCCGAGCACTGCTGTTTTGCCGACTCTACTTCAGGCAGAGATATAAGAAAAGGCAGATGTGCCATGCCCGAATTCTTCTCAATATGGTAGTAAAGTGTGAAACCCAGTCGGTTCCTAAAATGTTGCACTGGAAAAGGAGCTTTTCTGTTGTGTTCCTAGATCAAATTTTCTTTATTAAGCCCCAGAATGAGTTGTTGTCGTTCCCTACTGCTGCGAGTTCCAATGATTCCAAGTCCATTTTACTTAGCTCCTCTTTCCTGGGCTTAAGGATGGATTTATATTCTCGGCGTGCGGCCAAAACTTCTGACCAAACCCTCGGGATGGGGATCACTGGCTTCCTCAGTCTACTATTGGCCGCCGAGCAACACACATCAAACCAGTGTGGTGCTCTCTTGTCAGGGCGAATTAGTTTAAGAAGGACCTGCTTAACGCATTGAGATAGACTACTGTAATGTGTTATCATAGCCTCTCTGCCAACGTATGCCAGGCAGTTGAGAAACAATACCCAGTGTGATTTTAATAATGTGTCATGGTATCAGCTGGATTTTTAAGGTGCCAAGTGAGCCTTAAACCATCTGTAGAGTGTTGGGTGGTAGGGATTGTATTAATATTATATTGGTGTCTACTCAGGGGAAATTGGGTTGAGACCCAAAGGGCGTTATGATCTTCCCACTCAGTCGGTAAAACCTCCTCTTTAGAGAACCAGGGTAGAACATTATTGCTCATAAACATATAGTCAATAGTTGAGGCACAGTCGGTTCCGCTAAAAGATGGCAGGGGTGTTCCATCCCCTCTAAGTATATCAAGTATGTCCGTTAAATCATGCGCCACTAGGTTTCTGTACAGCGCTATACCCCTATCGTCATATGTGGTCCCACACCCTGCCATTGATACTCCTGATTCCTAGTTTCATCCTTTCAGCTCAGCATTGAAATCGCAACACAACAAATAATAGAACTGTGCTTGTTTGTTACCTTCTATTGTGTGTAATTTAGAGATAGAATTAAACAAATGAATAAAATGGGTGCAAACGGTGCTGGTAAAATCATTATTATAAAGGTTAATTAAGTATAATGAGAAACGCGACAGACTGTTACGCATTTTTAATGTCGAAGAAAATTGGGGGCCCATATTCGATAACTTTTACGTCTACATGGAGAATTATAACTAACCCAGGTCGGGAGTCCACCACTAGCCCTGCCTCTAACAGAAGGAATAGCCGGGTTGTAATAACAGGCGTACCAATCATAGGATGTAGGGGTAGTGGACCAGGTTTCCTATAAGTCTATTATGTCGTACTTAGTGACAAAAGCTCGCCAATTAGGGTTATTCATTTTCCCTTTAAGGCCTGCAACATTCCAACTAAATATTGATTTGGATCTGAAGGCGCAACCTTAGCCTGTGGTAAATTGCCACTCGTAGCCATGACAGGGACTTGGTTGGCCGCACCGGGAGTCAGTCCAGATCTGAAAGAATAGCAAATCTATTAACCATGGGGCTAGAGAAAGAATTAATAGAGCTTGCTGATGGAACTATTGATCCCTGAGCAAGTGTCCTAGCTGGTATTCTCGTTGAACAGGCTGTGGTCATGTGCAGTGAAACGAATGCTGTTAAGCCTGATGGTGATGGGGGCGAGTGCTTAAAGGACCCAGTGCAGGGCCCGTTGGAAAGGTGTACATCTGACTCTGAGAAAGAGGGGGTTTGTAAAAGTATCCTGGGGGGGCCAGAGTGATAGTACTTCTCAGCTTATTTTGGAAATTAGCATTGAACAACAGGTTACATACCAACCAAGGGAATCTAAAATTCACAATAATATATTCCCCTGTGGTGTCAGCAATGTCCAATCCATGCACACCTCCGCACCAACAAAATATCTTTGGATGGTAAAATGATAAACCTTTATGCTGCACTCACCAGTCTAGGGTTTTGTTAACTAGCTCCTCATAGTATTCTTGTTGACCTTTTTGAGGGGTTGGGACCCCAATCAGAACAGTCACATAGGGACATACGGCACGCCGAAGGATGATAACTGCCTGTGCAGTTGTGGTATCCGATGAGAATTCCTTCCCAGTCAAGCCTGATGAAGTGGAGCCTTCTGCAGAGCTAGAAGTTAGTGGGAGGGCTCCCAAGATGTTACAAAGTTGTTGAGCCTGGTAGAGCTGTTCCACCGAGTCTGCACTCCCTGGTGATACCGTCTTTGTGCATAATGTAATACGCGTTTCAGGGGCAGAGGCAGATCGATTGGTTGCCGATTGTTTTGGCCCTTTAGTCTGGGCAACTCTGTTACTGGCTGCTAAAATTGACTGATGCATGCAAGGCTGTAATAATACCATTTTAGCTTCAATGGAATCTAGCCGTTGCATGAGGGGAGAGATTTCCATCCTTAGTGTTGAGCGGAATTTCTCGAGATGACTCTCTAATAGGCGCAACAGACTATCTTGGTTCAAATTGGAGGTTCCTTCCTCTATAATTATCGATATTGACGGATTTGGGGATTTACGAGCCTCCAAGTCGCAAGCTGCAGGGATGCCTCCTGTGACATGGCAATACTACTACTAAATTGCTTGGCCTGAACACCATGTTGAGACTTCCTAGGGTGTGTTGGGGTACAAGCGCGGCTCCGAGGCAGTGCAGAACTGGTTGAGTTCAAATTGTCAATGGGGTTTGTAACTTGGCTGGGTATGTTATCTGACTTCGCTATGTTTGGCGTTGGGTTTATGTCCGAGGGAGACAAGGTCAGAAGTTTGCCCAAGTTTAAATAAAGTATCCTCTCGGTAAGAGCAATCTCTGTGTTGATGATACTCACAGCACGCTCTAACATACGGTCGAATTGAAGTAGCTTTTAAGGGAGGAGTAGACACAGGGCCACAGCCACTAGTTTTCTTCTTGCCTGTGTCCACTCTAGTTAATTGGGCCTGTCAGAATTTAATACATCCCCCAAAGCCTGTCAATAACTAACCCTGAGCCCGGCACTCAGCAGACGTCTACAGATCAGAAAAGAAAAGAGAAAGAAGGAAAATCAGTGCCTCCTACCAGTGGACGGAAGCTTGCTTGCTTTTTGATCAGTAGTCGTGGACACTCCCGCAGGTCCCCCCGATGATGTTAAGGCCAACTCCCCGAAAATGAAGAAAGTGGATAAAGTCCCTTGGGGCAGCAGGGTGTCAATCACTCCAACCATGCACCAGATCAGAGAACCAAGAGCGGGGACCAGCCCGGCCTCCTTCGGTCTCTGGCAGGCACGGACAGGCCCATCCTTGGCCAGGGCTTTGCCCAGGCGCTGCGAGGGAAACAAGTGAAATGTATGCGCCTGGAGGCACGCTGGTGATGTGGGCTAGGGGCTCCTACCACGGTGAATGCTGGAACCCGTGGTCCTGCAGGGCTTGGGAGCAACCCGTGCTGAGGGGGAAACAAGTGCAATTCATGCCCCTGGAGGCATGCTGGTGATTTGGGCAGCGACTCCTGCCGTAGCCATTGTTGCAGCTTGTGTAAGCATCACTCCTGCCATCCTTTAGAGGGACCAGCTGTGTCTCAACTACTGAATATATGTTTGTGACCAATAGTAATGACTTGTTATTGGTAATCTTTAAGAATTAAAGCCAAGATTTACTTGAGCACCTGTAATTGCCAAAAGTATGCGTTAGAGACCTTATTTATCTGAGGGTTTAAAGTATGGTTTGCATCCATCAGTACTCCTAGATTTTTGATCACTGGGACAGGAAGAAATTCCAGGGTAATAGGAGAGGGCCATAGGGAAGTATCCCATTTTCCAACAGAAAATGGTATGTCAATATCTCTGTTTACCATAGGTTCAGTTTGAGATAGAATGTTGTCAATCAATGCCTGACAAAAAGTTGAAGGTTAGCCATGCTGGCTTGGCCATTAGAGCTGGGGTAAAGTTTACAGGAGCTGAGTATCATCAGGATACATTTAAAAATACGTTTCCATATCTGCTCAGGCTGCAGTCACAGGGGCTACGTACAGATTAAAAAGTAAAGGTGGAAGTATCGAATCTTGAGGGATGCCCCAGTGGGCTGGCAAAGGTAGGGCAGAGGGGGCTGAGACTGTCTGAAATGCTAATGTTTGTGTCAGCTCCTCCAAGAATGATTCAAGGTTTTTGATAGCTGAAGTGTCTAAACCAAACATGGACAATTTATCCAATAAAACGGAGTGTTCGATGGTATCAAAGTCCGTGAAAAGTTTGAGTAAATTCAAAGCTCCTGTCTCTCTGCGGTCGGCCCTCATGAGCATATCATCAACAACTGCAGTAATCATGGATTCTGTGCTTATGACCCTCCTGCAAACTGAACTGAGAAGGACATAATATCTGCCTAGCCTAGTTTTAAGCTGGCCTAGCTACGTTTAGCTGCCTGGCTATGTTTTGAACTGGAATAAAGCAAGTTTCACCACTATTTTGCCAAGAAACAGCAGGGGTGAAATAGGACGTTAACTATCGACATCCTCAGGGTCCAGTTTAGATTTGTTTTTAGCAGCGGTTTGATAACTGACACTTTTCCAAGCATCAGGGACCTTGTTCTGTTTAAATGATTGATTAGACATTAAGGTCAAGTCTGTAAGAGTGTGCAGGGATAGTTGTTTCCATGATTCTGTTGGTCATTGAAAACTCCATGGAAAGTTCGCACATACAAACACCATTGAGTTGTCTCGGCCATATATGCATGGTAACTTGTGAAAATAGTTAGCCAAGGCCCCTTATTTACAGGAAATATGATATTGTCTTACGGAACATTGAATATTACTCTGGCATTTGCTAAACACTTCCCTCTATAAGCAGAGACATTGGTTGCTAAGAATCTTGTGTTTCATATGAAAAATGTGTGGGTTCAAAGAGAGTTTTTGACTACATGGCTAAATTCATATTCTGATCCTGCTCAGGAATCACAGGTTTTTACATTGGGGGTAAAAGGTTCAAGTTTGTTTTTATTATGCATAGTTACTAAAAACCATTGCACAGTTATGTGCTCTCAGTAAAAAACGTTAATACACATGATAAAAGTGCTGTGCGGTGCTTACATACAAATGGGTAAAAAGGCTAATAAAACCATTCGATGAGTGCCATTAAAATGTAACAAAAAAAACAAGAGCCCCAAGTATGCCCTGCAGTACTGTATAGCTGCGATGATGATGGTTAGAGTGGCCTGCGATGTGCATCTATTGTATAAGACAGTAGTGCCAAACAGCCACAGCGCGAGATGCGTAAAGTGCGTGCATATCAGGAGAAGACTCCTGATAGCTAAGCGGCAGGACGGAATTTCCCATCTTGGGGGTAAAAGAGGCTTGAGGGGCAGGTGACCGAAGGGAGCTGTGCCCCCATGGCGTTTTGGACTGGTGGTACAGCCCTAAATGGACTGAGGCTATTTGGGCTACAAGTGGTAGGCAGGTCAGGTATAGGTGGAGGTGTAGGCAAGGGATTGGTCTACCAGCCACCATTTTGTAGTTGGTGACACAGTGGCTGGTAGCGGGGGTTAGGGCCAGGATATTTCCTTGATCCTTCCCACCCACCCTGGTTATTGTGAGCTGGAGTGGACGTTTTGGTGGGTGTCAGGATGTGTTGCTGGATCGGGTGCACTATGAGAGAGTGCTTTGTGTTGAGGTTGTCGCTATTAGGGGTGGGTGGTAAACTTCGCTCCGCCAGTGGAGTTTGCAGAGTTTTACCACTCTGCGCGGAGTATGGAGTTAGGTAAAATTCTGCCAACCGTGGCAGAGCGGAGTTTACCAGCGTACGGGGTGGGCAGTGAACTCCATTCCACCGGTGGAGTTTGCGGAGTTTTGCCACTCTGCGCTCCGCTCGGTGCACAGAGTTCGGTAAAACTCAGCCAACCGCAGTGGAGCAGAGTTTAGCGGCGCACAAGCCAGTGGCCAACTATGCCAAGTGCAAAGAAAGTCAGCGCTCTAGCTGCACCACTGCACTGGAGAGCTGTGTGCAGCAATAGTCCTTCTTTCATATCTAGAGCTCTGCCAGATGAGTGTGGATGGAGTCAATAGCCGAGAACAACAGTGCGGATGAGTGACCTGCAACAAAAGGCTCCTGTGAGGCTTTCGCCTTTTGGAGCCCTTGTATTTGAGTCCCGGAGCACCAACCAAAGCACCATGAGTCTGGCGGTGGCGCACCCTGGCGGGTGCACTGCAGCTAAGATTCGTTTTTGCTAAAGGTGTGCCTTATTGCACAGGACAACAGATTTCCTACAAGCTTGGCTTACCCACGTCTGTTTGATTCAGCACCTTCAAGTATGTATTTTGCTCCAAGAAACCTGGCAACCTTGCGCTGAAGTCCTGTAACGCCGCTGCCTCATTATGAGAACTAAGATGCACAGAATTGTGCTGCAGGGAACTGGTTCCATGAAATTCCACAGAGATGCGTTTCTCAACTGTCAGTGTTCTAATTGTGTTTCCCTGCCTCTTAACCTGGGTTTAAAATTAAGAATTAATACATCATCTGGTTTTCAAGGTCTAACAAGTGCCTCTGCACATACTTGTGTGCACTGCCCTGCAGCGCTATCAATGCGTGGAAACTTTAGCAGTTTCTTTTTTAATCAGTATGGCCTGGAAGGAGACGGAGAGGGCAGAATACGAGGGATAGCTGTGCAACTCCTCCCACTTGCGGACCTCTGTGGAATTTTGTGAAGTTTTTCGGTAACTCTGCGGAATTCCACAGAGTACAACTCCGCGAGCTCTGCCCACTCCTAGTCGCTATGTGCAGGTGTACTGGCCGGCTGCAGATAGGTTTTCATGCTGGCTGAATCCGTTTTAATAATGTTGGGATGGGAGTAGCAGTTCAAAAAGGGCAGCAGAGAAAGTTGAAAATTGACAAACGCAGGAATACTTATAAGAATTAAGTTAAGTTATTAAAGTAGAACGTCGATGCAGTGATGGCCAGTCTGCTTGGGGTAAGGAAGTTGGGGGAGAACCATTTAGGGGTGGGGAAGGTAGCTGAATATGATGTTTAGTGAGGTGGGTGGTTTTATAAGGCAGATTTGCCTAGGGGTAATGTTTTTGTGTTGTGCACCTGCTACATAAAGCAGCCTTTTCCACACTAAAGAGTGTCAGTCACCTATGCTGTGCCTTCTCGCCCCAAAAACACATTATGCAGGACTACTGCTAATAGGATGTGTATTGAACTGAGACGGGAGACGAGTTATTTTACTATCCAGTGACCAAGGCCTCTTACCTTTCAACTCCAGATGAGGAAACCCTATAAAGATGGCTATATGTGTTAAATCAGTTAAATGCTCACTGCACGCAACTGGGTGAACTACAGATTAGAATTCTGAATACTGGTAAGGCAAAATGAGCCGTCCACCCTTCGAAGTCATTACAATAAGCACCATTATATTAGTAAAATCTATTTACAGTTCCTATAAACGTCAGAAGAGATGTATGACACACCACGTACAGGACAAGTTCATATTATTGCCCCTTAACACTGACAGCGTTTTCTTTTTTTTTTGGCGCCTCACTGCACACGTAGCAGACCACTCGGCCATGTACTCCTTATCAGGTAATCATTTTCCCATCTATCCAATCACTGACCTCACCCCTACATCAATCCTTCCATTCACTCTGTCCTTGTTCTGTCGTCCTCCCAGACTATCCTCTATTATTCCTTCATCTACCCAGCCTACCCTCTATTATTACTTCTACCCAGCCTATCATTTCTTATTCCTTCATCCACCCAGCCTATCCTCTATTATTCTTTCATTTATCTAGCCTATCCTCTATTATTCTTTCATTTATCCAGCCTATCCTCTATTATTACATCTTCTACCCAGTCTACCCTCTCTTATTACTTCATCCATCCAGCCTATCCTCTATTATCAATTCTTCCACCTAGCTTAGACACTATTGTTATTTCTTCCACCCAGCCTTTCCCCCATTTTTAGGTCGAGCCTGGGCAGCGCATGTGCTTCTTGAGAGGCATGCTGTATTCGAGTATGGAGTTGAAGTTCTGCCCACTCTCCGCACATATTTCTCATTGGCTTGTGTAATTGTTCTTCGTAAATGCTGGCTTCTGATTAGTTATTAGGTTTGTTAGTCCCTCCTTAATACCGCCTTGTCTTCATTTGTAACCTCACATGAGGACTGGCCCTTTTACTTCTGTAGTTACATGGTATGTCTTAATTTGTCTGTAAACACTATTTTCTTTAATGAGTTTCTCCCACTGCAGGCACGACATGCTTTCCTGCAACATTCAGCGCGCCATGCGCACTTTCAATTTGAAAGCAGCCCGGGACAATGGCGGCCGCTTCTTTGAAATGAAATAGGTCTCGCATTTACAAGAGTTTCAACCATTGGCATTGTAAATGACAATGCCTTTAATTTATATGTTATCAAAACAGATAAATAAAAGGCATTGTCATTTACAATGCCAATAGCTTAAACTCTCGCAAATGCGAGACCTATTGCACTGCAAATGCTTGTTACTTCTTCCACCCAGCGTATCCTCTATTACCTCTCCATCCGCCCAGCCCATTCTCTGTCACTCCTTCATCCTTCTAGGCCTCTATTATTATTCCATCCACCCAACCTATTGTCTACCATCCCATCCACACACCCACCCATTCACTCCATCTTCCCTCTCGTCACCCACCACTCCCCTCCATCTACCCTTTTTCCATTCATGCTTTTCCACTCTATCCAACCCTTGATTTCATGTCAACACCACCCATCTACAGATGCAGCTCCTCGTCGTTCAACCTGAGCAGCCCTCCGCCTCCACCAATCTCCTTCACGCCTCTCCATCTCCCTGCTGCATCTCTCGTCCTTCACTTACACTTGTATAAATAGAACACCGACTTGCAATCCGATAGCAGGCCCCGTGCAAGATCTAGGCCGGCCAGCCAGCCAGCCCTGCCCGGCGCTAAAAACGCTTTTCAAATCTCCCTGACACTGAATCTGCTGAGCACTGGCGGGCCCCGGCCCAGGCCGCGCTGGCAGCACGCTTGGCTCGTGGTCCTATAATAAAAGCACGACCTTCATGGCGACCTGCGCATAAATCCATAAATAATTAGAGGTGCCCTGAAACACATGACCGACGAGCTATTTTATTCCACTTGTAGTAATGTCCTGTTCCATCTCGAAGCTCGTTATGGCCGTACACAGACACTCAGCCTTTGCCATTAGCCGGCTCTGTTAGCACAACGGACGCTCTTTTAATGATGAACACCCCCATGAAGAGGGCTGTAAAGACTCCACTTGTCAGGTGGCTCCGGGGGCACTCGCTTGTGACCTCCGTTTTACGGCCCGAGTTAAGAGCTCGGGTTCTATTTCCCATGTTTATTTAGCACGAACTATTACCACAAAGTGGTGACAGCGCTTCGAGCCAGGGTACGCTCTGAGCAGATTCTCCTCCGAGCGCCTGTCTGCAACAGAGGAGGAGGAGAGAGCGTGGTGGAGGCTGCGTTCCACCAGAGCCGCCCGTGAGGGCTCCTCCGTCGGATCATGCCTTACCTGGTCCTGTAAGTATCTACGTGCCTCACCTACTCACAGTGTATGTTAATTAGGCTCCTGCCCGTGTGCTACAAGTTTCTCATACTGTGTGTCTTCCTTAAGCGCCTCACAATGTCTGCTCGTGCGCCTTAAATGCAGTACAATGTCCGTCCATAAGCCCAAGCTCACACATTGTGTCACCGGGGACTAAAGCCCCACTTTATAACGGCGAGCACCCACCCCGCCAAACCTGTGGCCCTACTGCCTGATTAAAAGGTGGAGGAACCACCAGGTATCTGAATCGCAGCTTCAGATGTCAGAATCCAAAGGCACAGCAGAACACCCGCCGCAAAGGATCCCCACAGAGCCCCTCGAAGGCGCACCCCATTTAAGGATGATTTTTAGGTCTCGCCTGAGCCAGCGCGCATGCGCTACACTGGCGAGACTTTTAGTAAGCGGGTTTTGGAAGTGCAAACAGTGGCTTTTGCTGGCGACTAGCCTGCGTTCACGCGCGATCAGGCGCCATATGGCTTCCCTCGCCATCTGGACGCTCGCGTGAACGCAAGCTGGTCGCCAGCAAAAGCCACTGTTTGCACTTCCAAAACCCGCGATTACTTTCACTTTCACGGCCGTGTCAGTTTCACGGCCGCGCGGCCAATGCTTGTTGCTCGCGCTTCTTGTTTAAGGTTTACCTTAGAAACAGTGTCAAAGTCTTGACCCTGCTCTTAAATGAAACCGAAAAACAGCGACAGAGTACAAGTCAGTCCTTCAAGGAAGTGCTATTAACCTGCATAGACAGGGGATTAACTATGCATTGCACACTTGATGTCCTAACTAATGCTGTCCGCAAGGATCACGCGGAGTCGCTTGGTTGGAGAGGATAAGGCCGCAGTTTAATGCACGTTTCTTATTCCGCAAAAACACTGCACTGCACACTTGCAGAAAGCATTTCAACCACCATCAACCTACACACTAATCGGTAATTTATTTTGTGGTGAGATGGGTAGATTCAAGGCTTGACTTGTACCATAACTTGCCCATCGTGACCGGTCCGCAAGTGGCATGTCTGCGCTGTGCAGTCAGTCCCCCTCCCCCAGTGGCCCAGCCATTAAGCATCCCAAGATTCACCGATGTGAGACCACACCCTCCGCCCCCTCCCCCGCCCCCGCCCTCCCCCTCGGTCAACCTACTGACCTTTGGATGGAGCCGGTGTGACCACTATCATTTCGCCATCTCTCCGCCACGCTGCAAAGGGGCGAAGTCTCTTTGGTGCTGTGCACTATTCCATCCCTCCTTTGCACATCGATCAATAACAGCCCTCAGACACAAATATCCCTCGAGATATTCAGCAGAAGCAAATCCATGCCCACTCCTGATAGGTGAACTCTGTTTTCTGTGTAATATGCTGATCCCCGCAGGCCAGTCAGTTCATGCCGTTTGAAATCCAAGCCCACGCTCCTGCAAAACTTGCCTTTTAAAACAATGAGCACCCTCCTAACCGTTGCCGCAACCCCGACTGTTCGCACCCGACCATTGAAGTGGGAATGATTTCCGACCAGACTATGTCTGCAGTAGGTCTTGACTGCAGTCAACTCCTTCCCGATGTGGTTCAGTAACTGTTTCCTAGCTAGCGTCATAAAGTCATTGCCCCCTCCAGAGACACCCACACTACATGTGGCCTAGCCCGACCTTTCAAAGTCTTCGTCACTAACGGGACCACTTGCCTCCATTCCAACCCTTCAACTATGTCCGTGATGATAAGGGCCAGTTCTTTGAATGTCTGTTGCCAGGCTGAACTCTGCTATGCCCAGGCGATGTATGGGTCGTCATCATCACACTATCTTCTTGCCAGCCTTTCTATCTATACAAGTCGCACATCAACACCAATCGATTCTTACGTAGCTGCTAAATGCCCTGGATTCCCATTTACTCCGCTTCATTACGTCAGCCCCTTGCAGGCTGTGTTGGGCTGTACTTGCTCCTATTCTAAAGGAATGTGTCGAAGCACTCGAGTGGAAGGCCAGCTAACTGCACAGCCTTCAAAATGTCCTCCTGGAAATCGAAATCTACCCGAGAACGACCCATCCAGGTGTATAAATAAGCTTAGACTTCTGCACGTTCTGAATGGCAGGCGTACCAAGTAATACTCTGGTGCCTCTATGCATGCCACGCAGGATAGTTCGCCCCTTGCATCCTGGTCTGTTTTAGACTGCTGAAGCTTAAGTGCCATGCGCCTGTCATGCAGGACCAGTCACTTAGCCTCAAGCATGCACTTCCAGCCTCAAACCTTATAAGGCCTACCAGTACACTGGCCCTGAAGAATGCCAAGGTGAAGGCCAACTTGGATAATGTCATCTCACATGGGGTGCTACATATTGTTGAAAGGACTTTCAGCACACCTACCTACCGCTAAAAACTGATGGGAGCCATTCATCCTTAGAGGCAGCCAGAATGCGCTCCATTTCTTCAAGGCCATCATGCAGTAGCGGTTGCTTGTGCGAGTCACTCCTGTATCCAACTTGGCAAAATGTGCCACGGCTGTCAGATGTGCCTGTGCCCGTGCCCTGCCCCACTGTTGCAGGACCTGAATACGTATACAGGGTGTTGCTGATGTAAGGCCCATTCCAAACAATAAGGAAGATCTCGAAATATGAGCAAGAGATGCAGCGGTCCATGGTAAGTATTTCTCAGTTATGATACTATTTCAGATAGAAGTGCGTTTTTAACAAGGCTCCTACTTTTCCGTTTTCACTGGTATTTACAGATTAATACAGACAGAAAACCATCTATTTTCCTGTCTGTATTTTTTTTTTTAAATATGTAAGAATACGTGAAATAGGGTTTCTTTTGGACGATTTTTAATGCTGGCTCAGTCAAAAGCTGTGTAGTGTGACAGGGGACTTAAAAAGAATAAGCATTGGCATAGCCAATAGGTCTCGCCTTTGGGACCTTATAAGTGTTTAGCCATGCAACAGTTAATGTTGTTGCAGTAAGGATATTGTGCTGCATAACTAAATACTTATAAGGTCCCAAAGGTGAGACCTATTGGCTATGCCAATGCTTGTTTTTCCTGCCCATGCCATGACCGCCATGCAAGGAAAGGCAGACCTCAACCACAAACAAGCATTGGCATAGCCAATAGGTCTCGCCTTTGGGACCTTATAAGTGTTTAGCCAGAGATATTGGCAATGTTTTTAAGGTATGTTGTAGAGCAATGTAGCTGCTGTGTTTAGTACTGTAAAGTTTGTGTGCAAGTTGTGCTTAGTGTAGTGACGTAAGGGCATTGGCATGGTGTGGAATGTAGTGGTGAGTTGTGATATGATGTGTGTTGGTGGGATGTATGTGTGTATATACCATAACAGACTTTGAGATTACAATGCTGAGTACCTCACATATTTCTTTATTTAATTATATACCTTTAGAAATGAAATCTACTGAGAAAATAAAAATTATTGTGATTTGTCAGGCTGGACACGAGATAGCAAGGAATAAACATTAAAAAACAGTAGGGCACCCTATAAGGTACTGTACATCTCAGGGCCCCATCTTTCCCCCAAATGTTGTATTATTATTTGAGCATTTGTGTTGCGCACTGCAAATATTTCTGTTATCCGTAGTGATTTTGTAGCATGGTAACTCATATGAATGTGTTCGCTCTGCAAGCAGGCTATAACATTATACAACAAAAAATTGAAATTCATAAATTACGTTTTTTAATTAAATCTCATAACTAATTTGGAAAGAACATTAATACTCCAGAACACATAACATGATTCCATTCAATGCATTTTTATTGAAGAGCTGAGTTATTTTTATTGTGCTACGATTATTTAAGCTCCTTAACAGATATGTTTCAATAACTTTGTGATGTTTTCCTTTAGAATATTTTGCAGTGGCCATAGTCATGACTTAAAATGTTCCACAGGGCCACGCATAAGCCTGCTCCCTAGCCAGATCGTGAAGACCTAAGAACCCAGAGAAGGCACTCGTCCACAGGAATGGTATTTACCAAAAGCAGATGCCCCACACAAAATGGAATCTATTCACAACAGGAAACAGACCAGGGGAGAAAGCCCGCAATCTTTCCTCCTCGTTGTTCACCCCGAGGCCCAGGCACAGATTTGTTTAATGTAATATCACGTGGGCCTATCCTAGTTTAACACGGACTGAAGTATGTGGCACTGCCGGAAGTGGAAATCCGAGAACCCATGCATTTCCTTGCAGCGCTGCTGAAAGCCCTTTACAAAGCCTGACTGATCACCTATCTGCTGCTTATTGCTATATTTGGGTGTTACACTGGTACTAATGAGGTGAATCCAAAGCTCAGACAGTGTTAGCATGTTTACAAAATGGCAAAATAATGAAGTAATACCGTCACAAAATGTGCGGCATTGTGCCTCGCAATGTGCCTTTTCTTGCCACATAATTTACTCAACCCTGCTGCATATTTTGTCCCCCCCAGCCACATAATTCCGGTGGCCCAGATTATTACCCTCTCACACAGTAGGAACCTATTCACGTCGGTCTGTTTATTTTTTTAAAAATCAGGCTGTACTGCAGAAGTGCAATCACATGCATATTCAATAATTCAGCTGTTGCTATGCAATTTGTCTTTTCAATACTGGCCACAGAGAAAAGCAGTTCATAGCAGACTGCTGCAATGCTAGCGACAGCAAATAGACTAGAGTGGAATATGTATGTGGTCAAACTGTCCGAATCCGCTCCCTCCAGCAGCGTTAAGCAGCATCTTGCACTTTGACGGTGAAAGTGTAAGATGCTGCTTAAGGCTGCTAGAGAGACAGGAGACAGTGGCTTGCGCTCGTGTTTGATTAATTACATGAACAGCCCCATGGAGTGTACGGATTGCTGCTTTTTACCAACTTCCACGTACCTCGCCGGCCATGGTATACACACTGGTAATGCTCTGGAAGTGGAAGCATAGTGTGCCATGGTATACACAGGTAATGCTTCAGAAGTAAAAGCCTAGTGTGCCATGGTATACACATGGTAATGCTCCGGAAGAGGAAGCGTAGTGTCCATGGTATACACATGGGTAGTGCTCCGGAAGTAAAAGCCTAGTGTGCCATGGTATACACAACGGTAATGCTCCGGAAGTGGAAGCGTAGTGTGCCATGGTATACACACCAGTAATACTCCGGAAGTAAAAGCCTAGTGTACCATGGTATACACCGGTAATGCTCCGGAACTGGAAGCGTAGTGTGCCATGGTAAACACACCAGTAATGCTCCGGAAGTGGAGCATTTTCAGTAATCGGAAGTGGAAGCGTAGTGTGCTATGGTATGCACACCGATAATGCTTTGGAAGCATAGTGTGCCATGGTAAACACACCGGTAATACTCCGGAAGAAAAAGCCCAGTGTGCCATGGAATACACCGGTAATGCTCCGGAAGTGGAAGCGGTGTGCGCCATGGTAAACACACCGGTAATGCTCCGGAAGTGAGCCATTTTTAGTAATCGGAAGTGGAAGCGTAGTGTGCTATGGTAAACACACCAGTAATGCTCCAAAAATAGAAGCGTAGTGTGCCATGGTATACACACGGGTAATGCTCCGGAAGTGGAAGCGTAGTGTGCTATGGTATACACACGGGTAATGCTCCAGAAGTAAAAGCCTAGCGTGCCATGGTATACACAGTGGTAATGCTCCGGAAGTGGAAGCGTAGTGTCCATGGTATACACACCGGTAATGCTCCGGAAGTGAAAGCGTAGTGTGCCATGGTATACACACCGGTAATGCTCCGGTAGTGGAAGCGTCGTGTCCATGGTATACACATGGGTAATGCTCCGGCAGTAAAAGCCTAGTGTGCCATGGTATACGCACTGGTAATGCTCCGGAAGTGGAAGCGTAGTGTGCCATGGTATACACACCGGTAATGCTCCAGAAGTGGAAGCATAGTGTGCCATGGTATACACACCGGTAATACTCTGGAAGTAAAAGCCTAGTGTGCCATGGTAAACACACCGGTAATGCTCCGGAAGTGAGGCATTTTTAGTAATCAGAAGTGGAAGAGTAGTGTGCTATGGTAAACACACCGGTAATGCTCCAAAAGTAGAAGCGTAGTGTGCTATGGTATACACACGGGTAATGCTCCAGAAGTAAAAGCCTAGTGTGCCATGGTATACACAGTGGTAATGCTCCGGAAGTGGAAGCGTAGTGTCCATGGTATACACACCGGTAATGCTCCGGAAGTGGAAGCGTAGTGTGCCATGGTATACACACCGGTAATGCTCCGGAAGTGGAAGCGTCGTGTCCATGGTATACACATGGGTAATGCTCCGGCAGTAAAAGCCTAGTGTGCCATGGTATACGCATCGGTAATGCTCCGGAAGTGGAAGCGTAGTGTGCCATGGTATACACACCGGTAATGCTCCGGAATTGGAAGCACAGTGTCCATGGTATACACACCGGTAATGCTCCAGAAGTGGAAGCATAGTGTGCCATGGTATACACACCGGTAATACTCCGGAAGTAAAAGCCTAGTGTACCATGGTATACAACGGTAATGCTCCAGAATTAGAAGCATAGTGTCCATGGTATACACATCGGTAATGCTCCGGAAGTGGAAGCGTAGTGTGCCATGGTATACACACCGGTAATGCTCCGGAAGTGGAAGCATAGTGTGCCATGGTATACACACGGGTAATGCTCCGGAAGTAAATGCCTAGTGTGCCATGGTATACACACCGGTAATGCTCCGGAAGGGGAAGCGTAGTGTCCATGGTATACACACCGGTAATGCTCCGGAAGTGGAAGCGTAGTGTGCCATGGTATACACACCGGTAATACTCAGGTAGTAAAAGTCTATTGTACCATGGTATACACCGGTAATGCTCCGGAATTGGAAGCATAGTGTCCATGGTATTCACACCGGTAATGCTCCGGAAGTGGAAGCGTAGTGTGCCATGGTATACACACCGGTAATACTCTGGAAGTAAAAGCCTAGTGTACCATGGTATACACCGGTAATGCTCCGGAAGTGGAAGCGTAGTGTGCCATGGTATACAAACCGGTAATGCTCTGGAAGTGGAACCATAATGTGCCATGGTATACACACCGGTAATGCTCCGGAATTGGAAGCATAGTGTCCATGGTATTCACACCGGTAATGCTCCGGAAGTGGAAGCGTAGTGTGCCATGGTATACACACCGGTAATACTCAGGAAGTAAAAGCCTATTGTACCATGGTATACACCGGTAATGCTCTGGAATTGGAAGCATAGCGTCCATGGTATACACACCGGTAATGCTCCGGAACTGGAAGCGTAGTGAGCCATGGTAAACACACCGGTAATGCTCCGGAAGTGAGGCATTTTTAGTAATCGGAAGTGGAAGCGTAGTGTGCTATGGTAAACACACCGGTAATGCTCCAAAAGTAGAAGCCTAGTGTGCCATGGTATACACACGGGTAATGCTGCGGAAGTGGAAGCGCCGTGTGCTATGGTATACACACGGGTAATGCTCCAGAAGTAAAAGCCTAGTGTGCCATGGTATACACAGTGGTAATGTTCCGGAAGTGGAAGCGTAGTGTCCATGGTATACACACCGGTAATACTCTGGAAGTAAAAGCCTAGTGTACTATGGTATACACCGATAATGCTCTGGAATAGGAAGCATAGTGTGCCATGGTAAACACACCGGTAATACTCCGGAAGTAAAAGCCTAGTGTGCCATGGTATAAACCGGTAATGCTCTGGAAGTGGAAGCGTAGAGTGCCATGGTAAACACACCGGTAATGCTCCAAAAGTTGAAGCCTAGTGTACCATGGTATACACACCGGAAATGCTCCAGAAGTGGAAGTGTAGTGTGCCATGGTATACACACCTTGTAGTATTCCGGAATTAAACGTCTAGTGTCCCATGGTATACACAGGTAATGCTCCGGAATTGGAAGCATAGTGTCCATAGTATATACACCGGTAATGCTCCGGAAGTGGAACCGTAATATGCCATGGTATACACACCGGTAATGCTCCGGAACTGGAAGCGTAGTGTGCCTTGGTAAACACACCGGTAATGCTCTGGAAGAGGAGCATTTCCAGTAATCGGAAGTGGAAGCGTAGTGTGCTATGGTATGCACACAGGTAATGCTTCAGAAGCATAGTGTGCCATGGTAAACACACCAGTAATGTTCCGGAAGAGGAAGCGTAGTGTCCATGGTATACACATGGGTAGTGCTCCGGAAGTAAAAGCCTAGTGTGCCATGGTATACACACCGGTAATGCTCCGGAAGTGGAAGCGTAGTGTGCCATGGTATACACACCGGTAATGCTCCGGAAGTAAAAGCCTAGTGTGCCTTGGTATACACACCGGTAATGTTCCGGAATTGGAAGCATAGTGTCCATGGTATACACACTGGTAATGCTCCGGAAGTGGAAGCGTAGTGTGCTATGGTATACATACCGGTAATGCTCCGGAAGTGGAAGCGTAGTGTGCCATGGTATACACACCAGTAATACTCCGGAAGTAAAAGCCTAGTGTACCATGGTATACACCGGTAATGCTCCGGAACTGGAAGCGTAGTGTGCCATGGTAAACACACCAGTAATGCTCCAGAAGTGGAGCATTTTCAGTAATCGGAAGTGGAAGCGTAGTGTGCTATGGTATGCACACCGATAATGCTTTGGAAGCATAGTGTGCCATGGTAAACACACCGGTAATACTCCGGAAGAAAAAGCCCAGTGTGCCATGGAATACACCGGTAATGCTCCGGAAGTGGAAGCGGTGTGCGCCATGGTAAACACACCGGTAATGCTCCGGAAGTGAGCCATTTTTAGTAATCGGAAGTGGAAGCGTAGTGTGCTATGGTAAACACACCAGTAATGCTCCAAAAGTAGAAGCGTAGTGTGCCATGGTATACACACGGGTAATGCTCCGGAAGTGGAAGCGTAGTGTGCTATGGTATACACACGGGTAATGCTCCAGAAGTAAAAGCCTAGCGTGCCATGGTATACACAGTGGTAATGCTCCGGAAGTGGAAGCGTAGTGTCCATGGTATACACACCAGTAATGCTCCGGAAGTGAAAGCGTAGTGTGCCATGGTATACACACCGGTAATGCTCCGGTAGTGGAAGCGTCGTGTCCATGGTATACACATGGGTAATGCTCCGGCAGTAAAAGCCTAGTGTGCCATGGTATACGCACTGGTAATGCTCCGGAAGTGGAAGCGTAGTGTGCCATGGTATACACACCGGTAATGCTCCGGAATTGGAAGCACAGTGTCCATGGTATACACACTGGTAATGCTCCAGAAGTGGAAGCATAGTGTGCCATGGTATACACACCGGTAATACTCTGGAAGTAAAAGCCTAGTGTACCATGGTATACACCGGTAATGCTCTGGAATTGGAAGCATAGTGTCCATGGTATACACACTGGTAATGCTCCGGAACTGGAAGCGTAGTGTGCCATGGTAAACACACCGGTAATGCTCCGGAAGTGAGGCATTTTTAGTAATCAGAAGTGGAAGCGTAGTGTGCTATGGTAAACACACCGGTAATGCTCCAAAAGTAGAAGCGTAGTGTGCTATGGTATACACACGGGTAATGCTCCAGAAGTAAAAGCCTAGTGTGCCATGGTATACACAGTGGTAATGCTCCGGAAGTGGAAGCGTAGTGTCCATGGTATACACACCGGTAATGCTCCGGAAGTGGAAGCGTAGTGTGCCATGGTATACACACCGGTAATGCTCCGGAAGTGGAAGCGTCGTGTCCATGGTATACACATGGGTAATGCTCCGGCAGTAAAAGCCTAGTGTGCCATGGTATACGCATCGGTAATGCTCCGGAAGTGGAAGCGTAGTGTGCCATGGTATACACACCGGTAATGCTCCGGAATTGGAAGCACAGTGTCCATGGTATACACACCGGTAATGCTCCAGAAGTGGAAGCATAGTGTGCCATGGTATACACACCGGTAATACTCCGGAAGTAAAAGCCTAGTGTACCATGGTATACAACGGTAATGCTCCGGAATTGGAAGCATAGTGTTCATGGTATACACATCGGTAATGCTCCGGAAGTGGAAGCGTAGTGTGCCATGGTATACACACGGGTAATGCTCCGGAAGTGGAAGCATAGTGTGCCATGGTATACACACGGGTAATGCTCCGGAAGTAAATGCCTAGTGTGCCATGGTATACACACCGGTAATGCTCCGGAAGGGGAAGCGTAGTGTCCATGGTATACACACCGGTAATGCTCCGGAAGTGGAAGCGTAGTGTGCCATGGTATACACACCGGTAATACTCAGGTAGTAAAAGTCTATTGTACCATGGTATACACCGGTAATGCTCCGGAATTGGAAGCATAGTGTCCATGGTATTCACACCGGTAATGCTCCGGAAGTGGAAGCGTAGTGTGCCATGGTATACACACCGGTAATACTCTGGAAGTAAAAGCCTAGTGTACCATGGTATACACCGGTAATGCTCCGGAAGTGGAAGCGTAGTGTGCCATGGTATACACACCGGTAATGCTCTGGAAGCGGAACCATAATGTGCCATGGTATACACACGAGTAATGCTCCAGAAGCAAATGCCTAGTGTGCCATGGTATACACACCGGTAATGCTCCGGAAGTGGAAGCATAGTGTCCATGGTATACACACCGGTAATGCTCCGGAAGTGGAAGCGTAGTGTGCCATGGTATACACACCGGTAATACTCAGGAAGTAAAAGCCTATTGTACCATGGTATACACCGGTAATGCTCTGGAATTGGAAGCATAGCGTCCATGGTATACACACCGGTAATGCTCCGAAACTGGAAGCGTAGTGAGCCATGGTAAACACACCGGTAATGCTCTGGAAGTGAGGCATTTTTAGTAATCGGAAGTGGAAGCGTAGTGTGCTATGGTAAACACACCGGTAATGCTCCAAAAGTAGAAGCCTAGTGTGCCATGGTATACACACGGGTAATGCTGCGGAAGTGGAAGCGCCGTGTGCTATGGTATACACACGGGTAATGCTCCAGAAGTAAAAGCCTAGTGTGCCATGGTATACACAGTGGTAATGTTCCGGAAGTGGAAGCGTAGTGTCCATGGTATACACACCGGTAATGCTCCGGAAGTGGAAGCGTAGTGTGCCATGGTATACACACCGGTAATGCTCCGGAAGTGGAAGCGTCGTGTCCATGGTATACACATGGGTAATGCTCCGGCAGTAAAAGCCTAGTGTGCCATGGTAAACACACCGGTAATGCTCCAAAAGTAGAAGCGTAGTGTGCTATGGTATACACACGGGTAATGCTCCAGAAGTAAAAGCCTAGTGTGCCATGGTATACACAGTGGTAATGCTCCGGAAGTGGAAGCGTAGTGTCCATGGTATACACACCGGTAATGCTCCGGAAGTGGAAGCGTAGTGTGCCATGGTATACACACCGGTAATGCTCCGGAAGTGGAAGCGTCGTGTCCATGGTATACACATGGGTAATGCTCCGGCAGTAAAAGCCTAGTGTGCCATGGTATACGCATCGGTAATGCTCCGGAAGTGGAAGCGTAGTGTGCCATGGTATACACACCGGTAATGCTCCGGAATTGGAAGCACAGTGTCCATGGTATACACACCGGTAATGCTCCAGAAGTGGAAGCATAGTGTGCCATGGTATACACACCGGTAATACTCCGGAAGTAAAAGCCTAGTGTACCATGGTATACAACGGTAATGCTCCGGAATTGGAAGCATAGTGTTCATGGTATACACATCGGTAATGCTCCGGAAGTAAATGCCTAGTGTGCCATGGTATACACACCGGTAATGCTCCGGAAGGGGAAGCGTAGTGTCCATGGTATACACACCGGTAATGCTCCGGAAGTGGAAGCGTAGTGTGCCATGGTATACACACCGGTAATACTCAGGTAGTAAAAGTCTATTGTACCATGGTATACACCGGTAATGCTCCGGAATTGGAAGCATAGTGTCCATGGTATTCACACCGGTAATGCTCCGGAAGTGGAAGCGTAGTGTGCCATGGTATACACACCGGTAATACTCTGGAAGTAAAAGCCTAGTGTACCATGGTATACACCGGTAATGCTCCGGAATTGGAAGCTTGGTGTGCCATGGTATACACACCGGTAATGCTCTGGAAGCGGAACCATAATGTGCCATGGTATACACACGGGTAATGCTCCAGAAGCAAATGCCTAGTGTGCCATGGTATACACACCGGTAATGCTCCGGAAGTGGAAGCATAGTGTCCATGGTATACACACCGGTAATGCTCCGGAAGTGGAAGCGTAGTGTGCCATGGTATACACACCGGTAATACTCAGGAAGTAAAAGCCTATTGTACCATGGTATACACCGGTAATGCTCTGGAATTGGAAGCATAGCGTCCATGGTATACACACCGGTAATGCTCCGAAACTGGAAGCGTAGTGAGCCATGGTAAACACACCGGTAATGCTCCGGAAGTGAGGCATTTTTAGTAATCGGAAGTGGAAGCGTAGTGTGCTATGGTAAACACACCGGTAATGCTCCAAAAGTAGAAGCCTAGTGTGCCATGGTATACACACGGGTAATGCTGCGGAAGTGGAAGCGCCGTGTGCTATGGTATACACACGGGTAATGCTCCAGAAGTAAAAGCCTAGTGTGCCATGGTATACACAGTGGTAATGTTCCGGAAGTGGAAGCGTAGTGTCCATGGTATACACACCGGTAATACTCTGGAAGTAAAAGCCTAGTGTACTATGGTATACACCGGTAATGCTCTGGAATAGGAAGCATAGTGTGCCATGGTAAACACACCGGTAATACTCCGGAAGTAAAAGCCTAGTGTGCCATAGTATAAACCGGTAATGCTCCGGAAGTGGAAGCGTAGTGTGCCATGGTAAACAGACCGGTAATGCTCCAAAAGTTGAAGCATAGTGTGCCATGGTATACACACCGGAAATGCTCCAGAAGTGGAAGTGTAGTGTGCCATGGTATACACACCTTGTAGTATTCCGGAATTAAACGTCTAGTGTCCCATGGTATACACTGGTAATGCTCCGGAATTGGAAGCATAGTGTCCATAGTATATACACCGGTAATGCTCCGGAACTGGAAGCGTAGTGTGCCTTGGTAAACACACCGGTAATGCTCTGGAAGAGGAGCATTTCCAGTAATCGGAAGTGGAAGCGTAGTGTGCTATGGTATGCACACAGGTAATGCTTCAGAAGCATAGTGTGCCATGGTAAACACACCAGTAAGGCTCCGGAAGTGGAAACGTAATGTGCCATGATAAACACAACGGTAATGCTCCAAAAATGGAAATGTAGTGTGCCATGGTAAACACACCGGTAATGTTCCGGAAGTGGAAGCATAGTGTCCATGGTATACACACCGGTAATGCTCTGAAAGTGGAAGCGTAGTGTGCCATGGTATACACACAAGTAATACTCAGGAAGTAAAATCCTATTGTACCATGGTATACACCGGTATTGCTCTGGAATTGGAAGCATAGTGTGCATGGTAAACACACCAGTAATGCCCCGGAAGTGGAAACGTAATGTGCCATGATAAACACAACGGTAATGCTCCAAAAATGGAAATGTAGTGTGCCATGGTAAACACACCGGTAATGTTCCGGAAGTGGAAGCATAGTGTCCATGGTATACACACCGGTAATGCTCCGAAAGTGGAAGCGTAGTGTGCCATGGTATACACACCAGTAATAATCAGGAAGTAAAATCCTATTGTACCATGGAATACACCAGTAATGCTCCGGAACTGGAAGCATAGTGTGCCATGGTGAACACACCGGTAATGCTCCGGAAGTGAGGCATTTTTAGTAATCGGAAGTGGAAGCGTAGTGTGCTATGGTAAACACACCGGTAATACTCCAAAAGTAGAAGCGTAGTGTGCCATGGTATACACACCGGTAATGCTCCAGAAGTGGAAGCGTAGTGTGCCATGGTAAACACACCGGTAATACTCTGGAAGTAAAAGCCTAGTGTACTATGGTATAAACCGGTAATGCTCCGGAAGTGGAAGCGTAGTGTGCCATGGTAAACACACCGGTAATGCTCCAAAAGTTGAAGCATAATGTGCCATGGTATACACACCGGTAATGCTCCAGAAGTGGAAGTGTAGTGTGCCATGGTATACACACTGGTAATGCTCCGGAAGTGGAAGCGTAGTGTGCCATGGTATACACACCGGTAATGCTCCGGAAGTGGAAGCGTTGTGTCCATGGTATACACATGGGTAATGCTAAGGCAGTAAAAGCCTAGTGTGCCATGGTATATGCACCGGTAATGCTCCGGAAGTGGAAGAGTAGTGTGCCATGGTATACACACCGGTAATGCTCCGGAATTGGAAGCATAGTGACCATGGTATACACACCGGTAATGCTCCGGAAGTGCGGCGGTCTGCTAAGCTGACATGACTATGCCTGCCTTGCAGGCGTGCGCTGCCTTTTTAGACAACGACTTTTAATTAAATAACGTGCTTGCAATCAAATAAACCAATGGGAGATAGTGTGACAAATTAAAAAGTGCGAGAAACAAATAAAGGAGTGAACATGAAAAAGAACCACAGACAACTGTGGAAGACAAGCACGCGCAGTGAAAGCGACCGCGCTATGTTTAATTTGTAACATGATCCACGACAAGGGAGGAATGCAGCTGGCAGCCTGCGCGCCGCTGCTCGCTCACGACAGCTGGAGGCCGTGGGAGTGAACATTTAGAGAAAAGGTGGGACATGCACCCGCCTTTGGCCAATTGCGTGCTTTCATTTTTGAAAGCCACACGCAAAGGCCAATAGAATGTGTGGAAGTAGAAAAACCACACGAAAAAGTTTCGGGGAAGTCTGGAGTGATTCCAAGCGGCTTCCCCATAGGGCAGCGCATGCGCGCGGCGCTAGGCTCGACCTAAAAATGATCAATGACCTCTATACAAAATACACAAAAACACACTGACCAACAGGACATGCTGGTTAGCTGGAACTACGGTTTTAACTAAAGTGTCCCCAATGGGATTAGCAAAAGGATTTTCATAAAAAGGATCACCCTAGACCCAGTGGGGACCTATAGACTGGGTGAGTAAGAAGACAGCCTCTGTTGCACTGCTAGATTGCCTTCCAACTCAAAATAACCCCCCTCCCGATTCTTAAACTACTCCCCGCCCCAAAGCTCCCTAGACTATCAATTCACGGGCCCCAGGCTCCCCACGCAGACTGTTTGCTGGCCTCAGACTTTGCACATTATTTGTCCCTGCGCCCAGGCTCCTCAAACATTCCACGGCTTACACTTTCCACATGTCCCTGTGCCCCCATTTCCTCAATAAGTTGTTAGTGGTCACTAGCAAGGAAAGAATTGTCAAAACACAGTGACAGTGGCAAGATGTGGTTAAGTCCACAGTGCGTACTGCATAAGCAGTGTAACTCACTGATGGAGACAGCATCAGAATCCATCCTACTCTTCCCTGGCTAGGAGAGTATTCCTAGCCACCCAGCTCAACTAGCAGTACAATGTCAACCTCAGAGGGGCGATAGGAAGAATTAACTCCACTGTGATCTGAATCTGTCTCGCATAGGTCTCACGGCAGCCTCTTAACTAGGACAATTTACCATTTGCAAAATTACACTTTCAATATCTACTTTCAAATGTGCTTCTTTACACACATTTCATGTACGTGTCTTAAAAAACTGTAAATAGCCCTGGCATATCAAGGAAAAATTAGAGCTGGAGCTAACAAACTTATGAAAAGATGTAAATTACAGTGTATTTATTTGTTTTGTATTGCAGTAATCACTTTACAGCCAATCTACGGTGCTTCAAAGTTATTAAGTGTGGTACCCACCGTGACCTCCAGTCGTACGATGTGAAAATTCAGTTTGTTTATTTGAAAGGACTATTTTTTCCAGAAGGTTCCATGCTTTGATAATATTGTCACCGTCCCAAGCTGAGTGGCCTGGCCTGACTGGTTCCTCTGATAGGGCGGGATGAAGAAAAGCGAATGCTGACTCTTAAGGTCTGGAGTTAACCCAGACCTTTCAATTTTACCAAAAGTACAAGTATTATATACATTTCAGCCACCCTTCATCAAACATTGGCTTTTCTGTCATTCACGTAAGTCTTTCACCCATTACCACATACCACAAAGGGCAATGGATCAGCCCTTTTCAGCCCCATGCTAGCTTCACTGTGAGAGCCGCCATTCTGCCCTTTCATAATTGGCATATTCTCACACAAAGTAGTTCCCTTCATAGCAAGGGACTACAATGCCAATATTTTTGATTTGATTTTGTCACAAGGGCCCCTCAGCTTCCAGAACAATAAAGTTGTGTAAAAACCATGGCAAAACAAAACAAGCACTGACAAAGACAAAAGACTGGTAGCCAATGCCAGGGTACTGGCTTTGCCAGTGCTTGTTTAGTTTGCACTTGGAGCAAAATTGGGATATAAAAAGCTCATATCCATTCCACATGCAAACTAAAAAAAAGGGAGGATTTCTAGCCTGTACACAGATGGGTTTGGGCAGCCCACACACCACTGACCACAAAATCCGGCCCAGGGAAGTGTGAGCTGCTCACAAGTATTCTAATTGGTCCTAACACAAGGACCCTTTCAAGAAATCACATCTGGACCATGTGGATGGGGTCCCCGGGGCCAGAAGTGGCCCGGGAGGGGGGCCAAGCGGCCCCCCTCCCTGTAATGAAAAAATAAATTTGGAAAAAAAACGACAGGCCGGCCCCGGGGGATGGGGCCCCCGGGGCCAATAGTGGCCTAGGGAAGGGGGGCCACGCGGCCCCCCTTCCCAATAAATAAATTTTAAAAAGGAGGCCATGCCCCGGGGGATGGGGTACCCGGGGCCGAAATTGGCCTCGGGAGGGGGGGGCCGCATGGCCCCCTTCCGTTTTTTTTTTATTTAAAAAAGGGGTCAGGCCCTGGGAGATGGGGTCCCCAGGGCCCCAAAAATATCAAAAGATGGGGGGCCACACAGCCCCCCTTCTAGAAAAAATAAAATTAAAACAAAGCCGGCATCTTGCCGGAGGCCCCGCCCCCTCCCTGCACCACTGTGCAAACGCGCCCCCTGGCGCATTCTAAGTTGGGGAATTAAGTCCCCTTGATTACTGAGGGTCCCTGGGGGCCCACTAGCCCACCAGGTACCTCCAGTAAGCGCCACACAGCTGGATTGCAGAGAGGTGGTCTGTGGCCACGCCCCTTTTTACACCACTCTGCAAACACGCCTCTTGGCGCACTGCTGGTGGGGCGATGTAAATGTAAATCCGTATTTGTAAAGCGCGAACTACTCACCCTTACGAGTCTCAAGGCGCTGGGGGCCGTCGTGGAAATTAAGTGAGCTATTGCCCAGAGTCACATGGTGCTGAGCTGAGCTGCCGCCGGAGCCAGGGATCAAACCGTGAGCCCTGTGCTCCGAAGTCAGCTGCCCTGGCCGCTGCACCACACCTCTCCACTTGGTCCTCTTGTGTACTGAGGACCTCAGGACACAAGTGGACTTCATCCCTTGACCAGCAGTGCGCCAAGAGCCGCGTTTGCAGAGTGGTGTAAAAAGGAGGCGTGGCCTCGGACCACTCTCAGCAATCCAGGTGTGTGGCGCTTACTGGAGACACCTGGTCGGCTAGTTGGCCCCCAGGGACCCTCAGGAATGAAGGGGACTTAATACCCCAACTTAGAACGCGCAAGGAGGTGCGTTTGCAGAGTGGTGGGGAAAGGGGGCGTGGCCTTTGTCGATCTCTCAGCAATCCCACTGTGTGGGGCTTACTGGAGGTAAGAGGTAGGCTAGTTGGCCCCTTAAGGACCCCCAGCAGCGAAGGGGACTTCAGTCCCCATCCAAGAGCGCGCCAGGGAGCGCGTTTGCAGAGTGGTGGGCAAAGGGGGCGTGGCCTGTTATGAGAACTTAGCAATCCTGCTGTGTGGGACTTACTGGAGGTAATATTTATTTATTTATTTATTTGTAAAGCGCCAGAATCGACCCCCGAAGGGGTATCTCTGCGCTCGAGACGGGCCACCTGTGAAAAGGCAATCTACTAGAAATCAGAAGCGAAAGAGGAAGGTCTTGAGCTGTTTCCGGAAATGGAGATATTCCGTGCACTGTCTTAGTTGCACAGGGAGCTTATTCCAGTAACAGGGGCCTAGATAGGACAGAGCCTTCCCACCTTGTCTGGACCGTTTAATTCCAGGCACTGCGAGGAGGGATTTGGATCCTGAACGGAGAGACCGCCGAGGTGAATAGGGGATAAATGTATCCGCAAGATAGCTAGGGCCAGAGTTGGACAAGGCCTTATATATGGTACAGCAGACTTTAAATTGTACTCGTTCCCGTATTGGGAGCCAGTGGAGCTGATAGAGCAAAGGCCGAGAGGCTGTCCTAGGCGGTGCGTTCAGGATCAGACGTGCCGCCGTGTTCTGGACAACCTGTAATCTGTTAAGAGCAGCCTCATTGGCGGACAACAGTAGATTGTTACAATAATCCAGGCGACTTAAAATCAGCGCCTGGGTTAACGTCTTCCTGGACGAGTCAGGGAGCAAGGGAAGGATGCGACGCAATAGGCCCAACACATGAAAACAAGAGCTGGCTGTCTGTGCGGCATGCTCCTTCATAGTAAGGGTCTGCTCAAGGCGAACACCTAGGTTTTTTACACAAGTTTTAGGAACAGGGGGAGTGCCTAAATCTGTGGGCCACCAATCAGGGGTCCACAGTAGTTGAGCTTCCCCAAAGAGCATAATTTCCGTCTTTCCCACATTGCACTGAAGAAAATTACTCCTCATCCACTGTGAGATACTTCTCATTCCCAGAGAGAAAGCGGCCTGCACTGAAGGAGTGAACTTTGCAAATGGAAAAAGCAGCTGGGTATCGTCAGCATAGGAGACAGGGATAAACCCGCTACTCCTTAACAGATTGGCCAAGGGAGCCAATAGGAGGGGTAGTTGGCCCCCAAGGATGTCCTTGGGGGCCAAGTACCCCTCTTGTTACCTCCAGTAAGTTCCACACAGTAGGATTGCTAAGACGTCTTCGGAGGCCATGCCCCCTTTCTCCACCACTCTGCAAACGCATCTCCTGGCAGACTACGGGATGGGGGATGAAGTCCACTTTACTCCTGAGGGACTTTGGGGGCCAAGAAGCCCTTCTGGTACCTCCTGTAAATCCTATGCAGCGTTATAGTTATTAATTAGCATTTAAAAAACCTTTGAAATTTACTGGAAAAACCACAGGTTTCAGGGACGTTAAAGTTAGAAAATTTCATTTAAAAAACTTTAGATATTCACTGAAAAACCAGAGGTTTCAGGAACGTTATAGTTAGAAATTAGCATTTAAAAAACCTTTGAAATTCACTGAAAAAAACCACAGGTTTCAAGGACGTTATAGTTAGAAATTAGCATTTAAAAAACCTTAGAAATTCACTGAAAAAACCACAGGTTTCAGGGACGTTATAGTTAGTTGGACATTTCACTTGTACAAAACCAGAGAAATTAGGCCATTATAGTTAGTTAAGCTAACTATAACTTGCGCCCCCGCAATGCACTGCTGATGACGTCACATATTACATCATTCATGACATGGTCAGTGACATCACTGATGACATCATCCATGTGATAATCTGCTGCACCTCCTCACACCCTAATATAACCTTTGATACACCCACTCTAAAATACAGACTACCATTTTTGAAACCATAGACACACCAATAGCAGTTACTACATACCCACTCACAGATTCCTAGGTCTACACACACATCCACTCATTCACCCATACAGTCACTCATACATGCAGTCACTCACCAATACAGCACTATCATTTGCACTCATACACCTATACAGATACACACACACCGTCACTCATCCATAGAGTTACTCACACACCTAGTCAGTCATGCAAAGAATCAATCACACTCCCATTTACTCACCTATACAGTTATACACACACCACCTCACTTATTCATACAGATACTAACACATACTTACTCTTTTATACAATCACTGATACAAGCACACACTCATTCATACAGCCACGCTCACAATCACTCATTCTCACATATAGTCATTTATATACTCCAACACTCACATATACTGCCTTTCACATATGTAGTTACTCACACATGTACCACTGAGACATCCATTCACTCACCAACACACCCATACACACACTCACCCACCCATACAGCCCTTCCCAGATGTACTCTTGAACCCATACACCCAGCGAATCACCCACTCACACATCTATGCACAGAGTCACACACCCCCCACCCACCCACACACACACACTCAGGCACCCATACAGATACTCAGACAACCAATCAATAACCCATATAGACACTGATGTAGCTACTCACCAACCCATGCAGCTGCTTACACACCAACTGACAGACTGATACAGACATTCACACAGTTTAGTCACTAACCCATGCATTCAGTAAGACACGTTTAATCACTCACTTATACAATCAGTCACGCACCTACTAAATCATCCATTCAGACACTTATACACCCACTCATTCTTCAATACACCTTGGATATATATATATATATATATATATATATATATATATATATAAAACATATTTAAACTTTACAGAAACACAGTCACTGGATGATGTAATCAGTGATGTCATTTGAGATGTCATCAGTGATGTCACTGACCATGTCACTGACCACGTCATGAATGATGTAATATGTGACGTCATCAGCAGTGCATTGCGGGGGTGCGAGTTATAGTTAGCTTAACTAACTATAACGGCCGAATTTCTCTGGTTTTGTGTGAGTGAAATGTCCAACGAACTATAACGTCCCTGAAACCTGTGGTTTTTTTCAGTGATATATATATATATATATATATATATATATATATAGACCACATCACCCTGGAAGCGCCTCAAGGTTCCTCCTTATCACCTACCCTCTTCAATCTATTCATGCAGCCCTTAACCGAAATTCTGAAACTCTCCAATGTTCATTACCACATGTATGCGGATGATACCCAACTATACCTAAAAATATCATCTACGGATGACATCCGCTCACTCAACACAACTTTGCAAAAAAACCACGACTGTCTGAAAAAAACCACCTCAAACTCAATGCGCTCAAAACAGACTTTCTCCTAATCTCCCCACCACAAGGACACAGCGACATAGAAAGCTGGATGAAACACTTAACAGCCTTCAACTGCACACCACACATTATTGACTCTACAAGATCACTGGGAATAATACTCAACAAGAATCTCATCATGCAGGAACACATCAGCACAGCCACCAGAGGAGCAAACTTTCATATGAACTTTCTCAGAAAACTAAAACCCTTCCTCAATGACAACAACCTAAAAACAGCCGTACAAGCTCTAGTGATACCCAGAATAGACTATGGGAACACAACCCTATGTGGCTTACCGAGATCCAGACTAGCTCCTCTAAGAGCCTCACTCAAAGCGGCTGCAACACTCATCACCGGCTCCAAAAAGAACAACCATATCACCCCTGATCTAAAGGCACTGAACTGCTCCCATATGAGGCAAGATCACAGCAAAAAATTGCCTGCATGACACACAAAGCCCTGCACTTCAACACACCAAAGTATCTAGCCAATAAACTGGAATTTTCAGGCAGTAGCAGAACTACGAGAAGAACCAACACATTGCTACTGAAACCGCAAAAGTTTCGGAAAAGGAAAACCTACACCTGCACCTTCTCTGGCCTAGCACCTATGATCTGGAATGCCCTGCCCCCGGCAATCAGAATGAACTCCTCTACCACCTCCTTCAAAAAAGAAGTCAAACTACTTCTAATGAATAAATCTCTCCCCTGATCCCAGTTCTGGTGCGAGTGGGGAACCAACCAGACGCAGCTCACCTACCAGGATCCACGATGAACTCTAAGCGAGAATAACTAACGCACTCCTGAATACCTCTGGACCTATAACGAGTATGGACAACATTTACGCTCTCCTGTTAGCTCCTTATATCTATGTGCCTAGTTCTCACTTTTTTTCTTTTGATGTAGCATTTGTAAAGCGCTCGGATGCCCTCAAAGGGTCTAGTTCGCGCTATATAAAACTTTATAAATAAATATATATATATATATTTTTTTTTCTCCACCAAATCTCCCATCCGCCATCGTAACCTGCAATAATTGTCATTTGTTTCTACTAAGGGACAATAGTTAGGAGAACGGAATGTACAAGCCAGCAGGAATACTCACTTAGAGATTATTGACAATTATTGCCGATTACAATGGCGGACACAAAAAAGAACATTTGAATGGTCAGCCTGTAGTCCGCTTTCCCTCATGGCATTTTTCCTGTCCAATAGGAATAGTACAGGGATGTTTTAAATGTGGAGCAAACCGAATGTGATGCACAAAGGCATTGAAAAAGGCGGAATCGCCGAAATGCGTTTGCCATTATTAAAATTGAAGTTCATGAACCGTGAGTGCTCCAGTATTTTCCTGGTGGGGGATTTGATGGAAAATAAGATGTGTGACGGCCACAGTCACGATGGATGCACCCGCCCAGAAAGTTTTTTGGCAGTGGTAGTGGCATTTGGTGGTAAAAACAAAAATATATATATATAATGCAAATGTTGCAAACTGTAAAAAGCTTTTTCTTTTCCAGACAAAGTTCTTCTAATTTCCACCCATTCAACAATGAATGACTGAGGAAGGCCTGGGGAAAAATGGAAGGACTGTACTTTATTGAATAAGCAGTATAACATTTGCATGCTTAGCCAACACTGGTGTGGAAGACACGGATATTGTGACCACAAGCAACAAGTAGTAGCCTTTGACCCAACACAATGTGGGTCCTGTAACTGAGGAACTCCCTCAACACTGTAGGAAATCCACCTTTTCTGCG